>OX596252.1:1652993-2852993 GCA_951394255.1 Polyploca ridens
GTCAAAACCTACTCATATTGAGTTTCAATGACGAGCCTCTACTTCCCGATTCCTCTCCTTTTCCCACATCATATGTGAAAGCGAGAAAGGAGCTTCGGGAATCTTCTACATACTTCGGCGACGCATCGCCAAACCGCGTGTGTGCGAGTAAAACGAGACGCGCGCCTCGCAACATTCAGTACGAAATACACTACAGATAGAAACGCATGTGAAATTTGTGATTTGTGATAGTGCGCATAATCATTGGATTGCCATAGGAGTTCCTGGTAAGTCCTTACCTTTATCCTGGGAGGCTCCTCGTTTTCCATATTGATATTTTAACGCAAAAACCCACCATTTTTTCTGGTACGCCTTCGAGCGGATTCATTTTGAGTCAGCCATTACAGTAATTTAATTTCATATCAAATCACGTATAATTTCCCGCTTTCTATAGGTTTTATGCCTCTAAATAGGTATATACCTCATAATACGCAAGTCTTATACCTCATAAATAGGTTTTAGACTATATAAATACGATATTTCGTACTCCCGCCATTTTTACCACGCCAATCGTGATAAAAAGTAGTTAGGTAGTCAATACCGCCGCCGCTCCTCCATATTTTTAGGACTTAGATTTTATAGGTACCGATTCGTATCTTATTATACGAAATCATATGGTGTACTAATAACCGCAATACGTACTTACTATTTGTACTATTACTACGCATATAATTGCATTCTATGAGCCTTGTCTGTCGACTTGAAATAAACTTTCATACCTATATAGGTAGGTGCCTAAACTGTTGGATATACCTACCTACTTACCTACGTCATTTTACTTTAATTAGGTAATTTTGCAATTTATTATTACGCAATCTTTCACAATGGAAACTATTGAAACTAAAATTAAAATATTGGAAGCTAAAAATGAAGCTATTTTTGAACAATTATCGTTCTTATATGATTCTTCTAAGAATATTTCCACGTCCGCGAGTGCAGACCTTCGTTCCTCAGAGACATTCATGGCGGACACTGAAATTATTAGTACAATTCGTCATGAATTTAGTGCCAATTTAGATACAATTAACGCGTTAAATATGCAACTTGATCCAGAATATAAGATTGATTATAAAAAAATGATTTCCTTTGATACAGTGTACACCCGAATAGAAAGGGTTCGTTCTCTTATCGTCAGTAAGACAAATATTACGTCGAATGTGTCCGCGCAGAATACTATTCCGTCCCAATATAAAGGTCGTATCAAACTACCACCAATTCAAATTCCGTCATTTGATGGAAAAATAGAAAATTGGCCCGTCTTCTTTGAATCTTTTAAATCTAATATACATTCAAATCCTGATCTTTCGAATTCTCAAAGAGTACAATATCTTGTAGGTAAATTAACAGGAAATGCTTTAAAAATCACGGCAGGTATTATACCGTCCGGTGATAATTATAATTCTATTTGGGACAGCTTAGTTCAAAAATATCAAGATAAAAGAGCATTAGGCTCACACTACATGTCTAATTTATTCAATATTAAACCCGCATTAAATAATTCCGCGTCTTTAAATACGTTCATTGAAACTTTCCACGCTTCTGTATCTGCTTTGGAACAGTTAGGTATTGAAGATATGAAAGATTTTATCTTACTTTCTTTAGCTTTAAAGAAGTTAGATCCCGCAACCGCTAATTCCTTTGAAATGTTTATGAGGAATAAAGAAATTCCTTCTTATAAGGATTTTGTTGATTTTATTAAATCCCAAGTAAAAATATTAGACCGCACTTCTACGCCAATTGCTGGCTCCGCGCGAACCGCCCCAGTCGGTAGCAACCTTAATAATCCGCCCGCTTCTCGTTCTCAACCGCGTAATTCAAACACAGTCCACCATGCTTTCCTTGCACGCGATAATAATAATAAAAGCACTTGCTTATTTTGTAATAAATCTGATCACTATCAGATTTTTAATTGTTCATCTTTTAAAGCACTTAATACTAAAGATCGTTTAGATTTTGTTAAATCTAAAAAAAGGCTGTGTAAACTGCCTCAGCCTTACGCATACTGCTTCTCAGTGTAAGTCTTCGTATAGTTGTAAAACTTGTAATAAACACCATCATTCTCTTTTGCATTTGGATAGTAATTCACAATCGCAACAAATAGTTTCCGACTCGCGTCCCTCTCACTCGGCGCGTCTTGATAATAGCGATAACCGCATCGCGCAGCTTTGCGCGCAGCCGTCCGCCGCCGCCAGCGCCGCGCCGCGACCGCTCCCGTGCGCAGCCTCGCCCGCGCATCCGACCGCGTCTCCTTCTAACGCTACGGACGCTCCGCAACCGGTGTCGCTATGCACCCGAGCGCGAGTTGATAAGAATAATGATAACGAACGCGATTCTTTTAATAAATTAAATCCTTCCCATACTACTGTACTTTTATCAACCGCTCAAGTTTATGCGTCTAATAAGGACAATAAATATATTTCAGTTAGATGTTTAATAGATAACGCGTCTCAAAACAACATAATTACAACTGCCTGTTGTAAACAACTAAATTTAAATATAATACCGCTTAGCAATTCTTTTATAAAGGGTGTAGGATCCACTTCGCGTCCTATTCACGGCTACGTTCAATTTAAAATAACCGCGAAAAATAAAAAATATTTTTATAATATTACCGCTCTTGTCGTTGATTGCATTACTGACAGGTTACCGACTGAATATGTTGAGACTTCTATAGTGCAACATTTAGTTAACTTACCGCTCGCTGACCCTCTGTGGCACATCCCCGGAGAGGTCGAAGTAGTTCTCGGGGCACAATTGTTCCCATTTTTATTGTTAGGTCAAAAAATTATTGCACCTCCCGCTCCTTCTGCCCTTGAAACCGTGTTCGGTTATATTCTTATGGGTGACGTTCCCGCTAACTCTAATATTAATAAAAATGCATCCACTTATTTTAATACCGCGACTTTTTTCATTTCTGGTCCCAATGACCTTACTATTTCTTTAGATGATTCCCTACTTAAGTTTTGGGAGCTCGAAGAAATTCCCGCGCAAAAATTTATGAGCTCGGCCGAAAAGGAGTGTGAACAGCTGTTCTCTCGTAACTTCTCACGGGACTCCGCAGGCAGATATTGCACCGCGTTACCTTTTCGTGAGGATCCTGACGTGTTAGGTGATTCCCGTTCCGTTGCTCACCGCCGTTTACTTGCTTTGGAGCGTACCAAGCTACGCGATCCACAGCTACGCGCTAGTTATAATGAGACTTATAGTGCTCGAAACGCTATTGATAATATATTCGCATTCTCCGATTCTAAAATTACTCTGTCATGGATACATTCATCTCCACATAGATGGAATGTTTTCGTTAGTAACCGCATTGCTAAATGTCAAGAAAATCTTGACCCAAAACATTTCTACCACGTTAGTGGTATAGAAAATCCTAGCGACTGTCTCTCTAGAGGTATTTTACCTGAGCAGCTAGTGTCACATCACTTATGGTGGCACGGCCCGAAATGGTTAAAAGATCCAGTTTCAGAATGGCCTATCACTCCATTTAGTCCCGAATGCTGTGAGGACCTACCTGAATTTAATAGTAAAACGCTTGTTACTTGTACCGCGTCCGCTTCTGTTGAGCCTAATTTAATTTACGAGCTTGCTCTGAAATACTCATCATGGAATAAAATATTACGCATAATAGTATACATACTTAGATTTTCTCGCATAATTTCTCGTGATCAAGGTCACAGCCGCATCACAGCTTCTGAGCTAAATAAAGCTGAAGTATATTTAATACGCTCTGTACAACAAGTTCATTTTCAAAATTTATTTAATAATATTCAAAAAGTTAAATCATCTTCCCCTCTTAAAAAACTTGACCTCTTTATAGATCAAGATAAAATTATTAGAATCGGAGGTAGACTTTCAAATGCAAATCTTCCGTATGAAGCTCAGCATCCCGCTCTTTTACCTAAACATGACCACGTTACTCATCTTATTATAGACTATTTTCACCGTGCTCATTGCCATACTGGTGCCAATCTTCTGAGCTCACTGTTGCGCCAGAAATATTGGATACTGTCCGCTAGAAGTGTCATTAGACACAGAGTACATTCATGTAACTTTTGTTTTAAAAATTCCCCTTCATTTCTCAGCCCAAAAATGGCTGATTTACCCTCTTGCCGCGTTCAGGAGACCAAAGCGTTTGTGCATACGGGTGTTGAATATGCTGGACCCATTAAAGTAACATTATGTAGACGCAGAGGTCAAAAGAGCCAAAAGGCATATATTTGTTTGTTTATATGCTTAGTAACCAAAGCTGTACACATCGAATTGGCAACTGATGTGTAATCAGATACTTTTATTTCCGCTTTTAAGCGATTCATTTCCCGTCGAGGACCTGTTTCTTTTCTTTACTCCGATAACGGAACTAACTTTGTCGGAGCTAAAGCTCAATTACAAGAACTACTTACCGATCAGTACCGCATTGAATGGAAAATGATTCCACCCCGCGCCCCACATTTCGGAGGATTGTGGGAATCTAATATAAAATCGATTAAAACTCATTTATACCGTGTTATCGGTTCGCAGCTCCTCACATATGAAGAGCTCCTCACTGTTCTTACCCAAATTGAAACAGTCTTAAATTCTAGACCACTTTGCATTTTATCTGAGGATCCCTACCCGGAGCCTCTTACTCCCGCTCACTTTATAATGGCTTCACCATTGACTTCATTGCCGCTTCAGAATGTGTCCGAGGAAACCATATCTTTACGTTGTCGGAAACAATTATTAGATCAGATGGTGTGTAGCTATTGGAAAAGATGGCGTATAGAATATTTACATAATCTTCAAGTTAGACAGAAATGGCTCATTGATAAAGATAACATTAAGATTGGTACTGTGGTTCTTATACACCAAGATGATATTCCCCCTTTACGTTGGCCGTTGGGCATAATATCACAAGTTTATCCTGGCAAGGATGGAAATATCCGCGTCGCTTTAGTAAAAACTTCAAATGGATCATTCAAAAGACCCACTGTCAAGTTATGTCCATTACCCTCACAATAAAAATTAATCATACCGCATCTTATATTCAGTACTTTAGTAATTATTATAATCTGTAATTAGTTCTTATAATTAATTATTTTTTCTTTCTTTTGAGAACACTACGTATTCTCAAGGCGGCGGAGGATGTTTAGGCCAAAATACCTATAATAATATTTATAGTCAAAACCTACTCATATTGAGTTTCAATGACGAGCCTCTACTTCCCGATTCCTCTCCTTTTCCCACATCATATGTGAAAGCGAGAAAGGAGCTTCGGGAATCTTCTACATACTTCGGCGACGCATCGCCAAACCGCGTGTGTGCGAGTAAAACGAGACGCGCGCCTCGCAACATTCAGTACGAAATACACTACAGATAGAAACGCATGTGAAATTTGTGATTTGTGATAGTGCGCATAATCATTGGATTGCCATAGGAGTTCCTGGTAAGTCCTTACCTTTATCCTGGGAGGCTCCTCGTTTTCCATATTGATATTTTAACGCAAAAACCCACCAAATACATTTTTACATTAAGGCGATGATAGCTCAGTGGTAGTGACGTCGGATACCGAGATGAAGGTCCCGGGTTCGAATCCTGCAATGAGCTTGAGCTTTCGGTGAAGGAAAACATCGTGAGGAAACCATAGCACGGTGGTAGGGTACTTTGAAGTACCCGCCTGGCTGGCTACCACCCTCAAGTTGAAAATCTGTCGCCAAGCACCTTTCGGTGTGTTCCGATAGCTGCACTTGAGAGCCAGTTCCTTCTAGGCTTTGTGTGCTTACCACCTTCGGCCGCATCATCACTTACCATGGTGAGATTGCAGTCAAACACAGGCCTATAAAGAGAAAAAAAATTACGCTATTTTCAGTAAAGGTTTTATACTGTCAAGAAAATGTTTATAGCATATTAAGTACGCTACAGTGATCATCATGAAAGGGCACTAAAGTGATCTACATTTATTTATTTATTTATTTATTTTATTTTATTTTATTTTATTTTATTTTATTATTTTAGGAAAACTTACAGCTAACACCAACATTAATATACATATAGAATAAGAAGGCCATTTAAAAGTTCTCACATATAACTTAAATACTTCACAAAAGGAAAGAAAGTAGACAGAGCACACGTACAAGAAATAATAGAATAAAATTAATTAAAGAATTTTTTACAAATAACATTTTTCATCTTTGATGCATCGGTGCCAAACAGATCTAGATCTAATTCGCGGGATAATTTATTAAAAGATCTGCTCGCTCGTATGAGATATGAGTTCTGTCTGTATTTGCAGTTCACAAAAGGAATGTGCAGTAAGTTTGGCTTTCTCAGGTACGCCGAAGGGGCGTATAATGCAATTCTGCTAAGGAGCTCAGGACAATCAATCACACCGTTTGCTATTTTATATAGATAAACTAAGTCGGCTATTTCCCTTCTATCCTGCAATGGTAAGAAATGAAACTTTTTACAGCGTGACGAATAATCGGATACATATGTGTTTGATCGGTACTGAAGATAACGAAGAAAGCGTTTCTGGATGCGTTCAATACGAGTTATGTATACACTATAGTTAGGGTTCCATACTTGCGATGCGTACTCAAGGTGACTACGGACAAAAGCACAGTATAATATTTTAAATGTTTTGATATTATTGAACTCAGATGATAACCTCAAAACAAAACCAAGTGCTTTAGAAGCCTTAGCAACTATGCTGTTTATATGCATATCAAAGATAAGCTTTGAGTCAAAGACTATACCTAAGTCCTTAATGGCATTAACTCGTGAAATTGTGTTATTTTTAAGAGTGTAGCTATAAGTTATGGGTTTAAGTTTACGTGTAAAAGAACAGATATAGCATTTGGAGACGTTCAAGTCGAGTTTATTAAGAGAACAGTAATTCTGAAACCTATCAAGATCAGATTGAAGGGAAATTGTATCTTCTATGTTTTTGATGGGGCAAAGTATCTTCATATCGTCAGCATATAAGAGAATCTTTGAATAGTGAAAACAGGTGGAGATATCATTAACAAAGATTATAAATAGTAAAGGCCCGAGCAGTGATCCCTGGGGAACTCCAGACGGTATAGTCATAGAAGAGGAAGTGAAGCCATTGAGAACAATGGTTTGACATCTGTTTTTGACATATGAAGAAAACCATCTAAATAAGTTGCCCCTAATGCCAATAGATTGTAGTTTGCGTAGAAGTATTAAATGGTCAATTCTGTCGAACGCTTTGCTATAGTCCGTGTACACTACGTCTACTTGAGAGGGTTCAGACATAAATTGCGATAGATAGTCACTACAGAGAATTAAGTTGGATGAAGTAGACCTGCCTTTCAAGAAACCGTGCTGATGATGACTGAGCGAGTGTTTTAGCGATGAGTAAAGTTGGGTGTGTACTATTTTCTCTAGGACCTTTGCAAATAGACATAGTTTGGAAATTGGTCTATAATTTTCAACCTTATCCTTGGGACCTTTCTTGTGAATAGGTGTAATAAATGCTGATTTCCATATAGCGGGAACTATACCATCGGCCAAAGATCGTCTGTATAGGATGGAAAGAGGGACACTAAGACTCTTAGCACAGCTGACGACGAAAACTGCCGGGATATCATCAGGGCCTGCAGATTTATTCAGGTCAAGACATTTGAACAACCTGAGGACTTCGGTTTCCTGCACTTCAATCGATGCCAAATCTGAGGGAATGTCAGTAATTGGGTCCAAATAATCAGCAATAACGTCAACGTCATCATTTTGCGTGTTTTCGAGGAATGTAGACTGAAAATAGTCCCCAAACATATTGCAGATTTCCTCTCCACGATCCGAGGACTGCTGTCCATACTTTAAAACAGAAGGATAGGAATTTGACTGATTCTTACTCTTGACATATGACCAAAATGCTTTAGGACATTTGATAATATTTGTTTCAACATTCTTAATGTAATTAGTAAACATCTCTGACTCTAAAATTTTTGCTCTGTCTCTTAAGATTTTAAATGATTCATAGTCCGCTATGTTATTATATCTTTTATATTTAATATGGTATTTGTATTTTTCTTTTAGTATCTTAACTAACGGTGACTTAAACCAGGGTGGATACTTGTGATTTGTCGAAAATAATTTGTTGGGAATATAAGTTAATCTCAAACTGTATAGAGTGTCGTATAAAAATAAGACGGCGTCCTCTAATGACCTCGAATCAAATTCGTGATTCCAGTTAATTTGAAATAGCTCTGACGATATAGCATCATAATCTGCTAAGTGATACAGAAACTTCGTACGGGGTCGAGCTTGCAGCGCGTGAAATTGTACAAAATCTGCCGAAATACAAAGCGCTTTGTGGTGTGGGTCCTCGACAACTAAAGGGTCACTACAACTTGTAACGGCAATATCACTGTTTGAAAATATCAAGTCTAAAATTCTATTATTGATGTTAGTATAAGAATTATATTGTAATAGATTGCATGTATTAATATTATCAAATAAATCTAATTGAGTTGAACTTTGTACATTAGTAGGATAAAACGAGTACCCGTCCTCTGCGGGGTGCCAGCATATATTTGGCAAATTAAAATCACCTAAAATGATAAACTTATCAGTGAGATGATTTAAGACAATATCAGTTAATTTATTTGAAAAGTTTGATAGTTGTGTTCCGATTGAGTTACCCATATTTTGACTGCATATATAAACAACGCAAATATGAATTTTATAGTGAACTTTGGGTTTTTTATGGTGAAGCGACAAAGTGACCCAGATATCTTCGGCGGATGAACACCATTCACTGCACTCCTCAACTACCAGTTCACGTCGTACGGCTATCAGTACACCGCCTCCTAGTGACTGATTAGTATTTATGTAGTTCCTGTCCCGTCTCCAAACAAGGTAACGATCGTCAAAGATTTCATTATTGCTAATGCCTTCAATCAACCAAGTTTCTGTCAAGCATATTACATCGTAGTTATTAAGGTATACATTTCTGAGAAAAGTAGATGTCTTTGTCCGCAGTCCCCTGACGTTTTGATAGTAAAGTTTGAGTGGCATCATTACAGAAAAACAAATAGATATATTAGCCTAAACATGAACCCCGTTATTACGCAATATCGTAAGCCTTCTTTTGTAACGCAGAATAAATTCAATAAATTGTAACTACAAAAAAATATAATATTATATGTTAAAATAATTAAATAATTAGGCAAAAGAGTAATCTGAAAAATAAAAATATAGTGTATATGCATATCAAATAATAATATAGTCACGCAAATAAAAGGCAATAGTGCAAATGTAATAAAGCAATAGCCGGTAAATATTAACCCAGTATATATTTCTAACAGACGCAGGAATAGGGTAGGACGTGAATAAGTTACGATAAAATGTAAATACGATTGTAGTTGGAGCATTTCTGGGTAATATAATGAAATAGTTAATGTTTCAAAGGTTAATGAGCTATGTTGGAAAGTTAATGTGAAATACATAAAGTTCCAGTTAAAATAAGTAGTAGAAAAATAGCCGATTGATAACAAAAACTCAGTAAATAACAAAAAAAGTAGCATGTACGAGTGAAGCATGTTATTTACTATTGAGTACAAATATTTAATATAATAAGCGAAGCTAATTATTATAAATGACAGTAAAAGATAAATAGCAATTAAGAATAAATAAAAAGCTAAACGGTCGACCCGAGCTCGTAGCGATAAGCGAACAAAAGGGTCACTCGGCACCGATGCGTACCTGAGTGACGAGTCATAGGACGTACCTGTGTTTCTCAAACTAAGCGAGCAGATGCAATAACAACATAATATATAAGGTAATCGCATGACAATCGATGTCAGTTCATAAACTTCTTCAGATCCGATTCTGATTTTATATTGATTATCGGTGAGGTGGTGTTCTTGCGTATGAGAATTTTGCAACTCTTTACCCATGTATATGCAAAACCCCGCTCCTTTGCCAAGGACTTGGTTTTGTTGAGAAGAATCTTGTTTTCAATGGTTAAATGGTCATTTGCATAAATCCTTCCATCACCCTGGAGACCCAAGTCAGTGGGAAAAATGGGTTTGCATTTTCTGGTTGCAGCAACAAAATCGTCTTTAAGATATCTATTGTGGACAGAAACGATGATTGTTTTGTTGACCTTGTCATTTCGCATTGGAACTCTTGCCACGTAGTTAATTTGTTCTTTAGATATTTTGTAGTTGATTAATTCGCCGATTTTGGACACTATTGAAAATAAATTCTCCGAGTTAGTGACGGGAACTCCTTTTATCTCTATATTGTTTATTCTAGATCTTTGCTCGCCGTCCCTAATGGCGCCTTCAAGCTGCTCCACACGTAGTTGGAGATGCGAAATATCCTCCTTGGTTTTTTGAAAGGACTGAATCTCCCGATCCAGTTCAGAGATTTTTACAGAGAGTGATTCCACTGAGCTATGAACAAACTCGACCGAGGATTTGACGTCTGAAAGCTCGGTCTTAATCGTCTTTAGTTCCGCGAGTTCCTCTTGGATGGCTTTAATATTCTCCATCAAGACCGGAAGATTTGCCATTTGTAGCGACATTCGCTTTAGTTCCGACATTATACTGTCCATGTTTGCAGGTGTGGGAGACTTCGCCGTTGCAGACTTTCCCATCTGCGGGTTTGCAGGGCTTGCTGTTGATCCTAAACTTTTACAGGCACTGCATTTCCATGTAGCCTTTCTATCACCGAGCTTTCGATATCCGGTTTCCGTAATTCCGGCACATGGAAAGTCGAATCGTCCCTGACATACCGAGCATTGAACACCGTCTCTGATCTCGGCATCACAGTGCTTGCAGGTAAACATCGCGAAAGGATGAAAAATAAAACAAAAAATAGTAACAGTTTGAGAACCGTAAGCAGCCCGTAACGAGTGGCAATCGGGTGTGGTACGTGTGTTCGGTTCGCCGTCTACCGACTTACTGATGATGACTGACTTACCATTTATGTACAGTCAGATTTGATGCTGACTGTACATAAATGGTGATATTTTCATCGCACCGGTTAATGGCGGCGCGAGTAAACACCTGCCTCCTTGAAGTTATTACTTAACTGCACGTTTTTGCCTCACTCTTGGGTATTTTGATACGTGTGGTGTCAGTTAGAAGCGACATGATTCTTCTCATGTATATAGGTTTCCTCTTGATGTTTTTACCGAAAAGCTATTGGTAAAACTAACAAAGCTTTAAGTGCAGCCAGTTCAATAAAAGATTTGAGAGGACTTTGATAAAATTGTAAACTGTTCGCGGCAAGCATCAACTATTTCATTATTATAACATGTACATTAGAGGCGTCACTTGGATGGCAAATTTTTGAAGAATCGGTGCTGTAATACTGAGCGATTACCTTAAAGTTATCAGCCAATGAATTGCCAACATTTACCAAGCCTAGAAGCCCACGGCTCAAAAGAAACTAGGTACCTACACACCACCGGTAGGTGCTTAGCAACAGATCTTCAACTGCCTAGTTTCTCAACCGCCACAATTTCCCAACTTAAGCACCATAACAACAAGAAGCTTATGTTATATTTATAAGCTCGTTTTAACAAGTTAAGTGCCCGCGTCGAGCTCGTACGACTCAGAATTTAGACGATCACGTGTAAAGAATGTATAATGATTGTGGGCTGATTTTTATTGAGTGGGTGTTTATGAGGAAGAATGAGGTGTTACTAGGCACTTACTTCTACTGGATAAAAAAAAAACAAAATATTTTTACTCATGGTGATTTTCACCAACTAATGAGATGCTTAACACTTAGGTGACTCATATTTTATTATTGAAATCCTCATAGAATACCCGTCCTCCCCGGGAGTAGAGCGGTCTGACTATGCCGGACTCATACCCACAGTGGTCGCCATCTGCACTGCAGAGGGGGTCGGGCTCTCATACAAAAAGCATAGTCGACCTCCCTCCACGCGTGGCGCAAAGTTTACGCACGATGATTCGAGGTCACAACGTCCGACGGCTGCTTCTGGGCGTTCAGGGCCCCGAAAGACTCCGAAGGTCCGTTTAGTAGCTGTGATTCTAAGCCGCAGCTACAGGGCAGGAGGGCCGCCACGAGACATGACCGCGCCTCGGCGGCGTCGTCTACGGGCAGGATCGGCCCTCTCCCGATCCCGCTCAGCCACCTCCTTCTGGACCATAGTGGTCTCGCAGAAGGAAGTTACCCACTACGCCGTATCACCGTAGCACCGCCGACACGACTGCTTGATGGGAGAGATTCCGTCTGATCTGTTGGACTACGATCTACCGCTAGGGTTCTCATAGCTTGAAATCCTGATCGCTTCCACCGCATGAAAAGCAAGCCGCCCGCGCCCTCGCCTCACGTCTGTTCTTACACAGATTATCACTAAGCACCCGTGCTCGGTGCAGAATACCTGTGTGAGTCTGAAGATTAGTCGTCCACCTTATCGCTACAATACCCATGGCATCACAAGCATCCATAGCCACGTCCAAAGGCTACGGTAACCACTTACCACCAGACGAACAGTAAGCTTGCATACTGACTTAGTCGTCTAAAAAATCTATACCTAAACCTAAATGCTTAAAAACACTCGTAAAAATCTTTTTAACAAATTGCCGTATCGTTTCACCAATATTTTCCAGTCAATCTCTGTCCTGGACATTGGACTATTTGAGTGACCAAATAGCCTTTTCATGTTTCCAATTCCACTTTTATTTGACGCCCATAAAATATCGATACAATTAATACGAAATTTATTACTGAGAACAGCTGCGACTAGCGTTTTACTTTGAATATATAGGTTTATTTTAGAGGTTTTCATTTAATAATATCTGATCTTGCTTTATAATGCTCAATAAAGTAAGGATGTTTTCTATGATTATGGAACGGTCATTTCTATTTCAACACTAGCTGTCTCGCGCGGTTTCACCCGCGTTCCCGTGCTAAAAAGTAGCCAATAATTCTCGGGGATAATGTAGCTTCCTTTTAGTGAAAGAATTTTTCGAATCAAACTGGTAGTTCCAGAGATTAGCCCGTTTAAACAAACAAACAAAAAAACTCTTCCGCTTTATTATAGTAGTATAGATTATAGAAACCTAATATAATTTTCATAAAAATGGATGCTTTTAAGGTTGTGGCCCTGAAAGGAAAGTGGTATATATTTATATATTGTATATGAATATAATGATATTCTCGCGTGTGTACAATATAACAGATGCATTTCATGGGTTAAACGATAAACACGGTGTAAATCATCCAAAAAGAGAGGGTGAAGCGTGAAATATTTATGATTTATTTTGACCACGAAATATTGTTCGTGTTACGCAAACTCAGTTATAATTTGTGTTCGCTTTCATTTATCAAAAATGGACCAACTTTTTTACGATATACTTGATTTTAGTTCTACTATATAATCATTTCACAATATTTTATATCATATATTCAGTAGATCCAACAGACATTTGCAATACCATCCAGTCGGGGCATTACCAATCTTGAAAAGCTCCAAGTCGTTGTAAATTATAACCAAACAATATTTCGTTGATCAATTTTATTTTGGCCAAATTGGCCTGTATTGATCAACGAAATATTGTATCTTCCAAGTGTGAATTGTATGACGTTATTTACTTGACTATTTAGCTCTCTTTCCGTTTACTGAAACTTATTTCAGTGGTATTTTTACCAAGCTTCTGTTATCAAAAACGGCACATTATTCCTATCACCCTAAGATGCCAGGGACCATCTGCGGTAGGTCCGGCCACCACAGCTATCATTTGTACTCATACAAGCTATAACTCCACTAACGTTTATCCTGAACGATTCCAGGGCCCCAAGTCTGCTATTACAATTGTGTTCCAATGAATTATCAGTGTTGTCAAAATTGACACATTTTACAGTTTTGGTAGTCTACTAACATAATATGGCGCCATAATAGTTTTGCGATGATTTTACACTGAAATTACAATCGTGTCACAATGATCTTTTAGTTGTCAGTTTTGACAGTTTTTATACTAAAATTCTTTTCGTTCATTATGAGACCATTATGAATTAGTAGACTGCGCACATCGGCTCACTGATAATGGAATTGCAATGCAATAGAATCGTGTCAGTATGACATTTTAGCAGACGGCCCCCAGAACTCTTACTGACTGTTTAAACAGTAAAACAAATCTCAGTGGTCGGAAAGGGAGCTGACTATTCAAACAGTAAGTATTATGTAAGTAAAATAAACAAAAAATAACCATCAAGTCAAAATAGCTCAGTCGCTACAAAGTAGTATTTTCACTCAAAACTTTTGAAATAACTTAAAAGCTTACCTTTCAACAAAGCACTTAAATCCTTTTCTACGTAATTTGTGAAATTAGGGCAGTGAAGGAAAATTACAAGAAAAGTCAATTTAAAAGGTTGTAAGCGACTTAATTAGATCAATGGGCTACATAATTATATGAAGCAATAGATTTGACTTTGATTGATGGTAGGCATTAACCTGTTGACCTGTTTTATGATGTAGTGGTGTTGTGATGGGTTTAGGTGAGTTCTAACACTCTTACTGTTACTGATTTTGATAGTCACTGATTTTGATTTGGCTAAGTACTGCAATAAGTAAGAGCAAGTTACTTTGTCCAAAAAATATTTAAAAAATGTAACCTTGCTGAGTTTCTAGCCCGATTCTTCACAGTTGAAGGCCGTGAATAATGTGACTTTCATAAGTGCCCTTCTGGGGCCTAAATTGAGTAAATGGCTTTGACTTTGACAAGGCACCAACTTGCCGCGTCTCTACTTAATTTTGTGATTTATAATTTAGTGCCTGTCCAGAAGGGGCGATTTCGCCGAGATTTTCACGCGTGATTACGCGCGTACTACGGCGAGATACTGGTAGAGCGCGAGTAAAAATAGGTACGCACTTATTTTAAATTGCGCGCGGTGCTTGTTTCTTGCCCCTTCTGGACAAGCCCTTAGGCGTATCAAAAGCCAGTGTCCCCTTTATATATATCCCATTTTATTGGCAAGTAAAACGTGACAAAATGACAATTACCGAATCGATGCCAACATAGCTGGCATTTTGCCAATAACTTTCTTACTGTGATATGAATATACTAGCTTCTGCTCGCGGCTTCGCCCGCGTGGCCTACAGGAATTAAATGACATATTTTTCTACAACAATAAAAAAAACAAAACAACTTCATCCCGCTTCGATGGTGGAATTATTAAAAACGCTGAGACACGTATACATTAATTTTCAATTTTCAGCCTAAACACAAAATTTGAAGATCCTATCTTCGAAACTGACGGACTTTCATACAAACTTTCATACAAACTTTCATCTCCTATTTCACCCCCTTAGGGGTGGAATTTCGAAAAACCCGTTCTTAGTGGATACCTACTCTTCACAAAGAATATACCCTCTAAATTTCATGTCTCTAGGACCAGTGGTTTAGGCTGTGCGTTGATATATCAGTCAATCAGTCAGTCAGTCAGTCAGGACTTTGAATTTTATATATATAGAAAGGAGGTTTAAATAAAACTTATTTATATGAAAAGTAGTTTATCCGAACATTGCGCCATAACCCGAAACTAGGTGTTCTCCATAGGTGGTTATGGTGTATAGGTGGTGGTAGAGTTGTCCATGCAGTTCGTATGCTTTTTTACTTTTGTAAAAAATAAATATGATCTCTTTTGAATAAGTCTGTATTTATGATTAAAAACAAGAAAAATGTACGTAAACTTTTTTAATATAAAGAAACAAAATCATAGTAGTTAAATGTTAATGTAATCTCCTCTGTTGGGATTTAAAGAGATCTTATAATATAAGTTATGTGTAAACTTAGCAGTGAAATATTTGCATGATTGGTGCTCTGCTGTTTTGAACCCACTCCTGCCGTTTTGTAAATCCCGTTTGGATTTCTACAGGGTCGGAATTGGGTAGTAATGGTTGCGGCTCAAAATAGTTTACTAAAGATGGACTATGCATATGATGGGGCTTCATTCTAAATGAATATGAATTTTATTCCCTTAATATATATAGATTTGAAAAATTTTACAAATAAGTGAGAAACTTGATAACTTGAAGTATATAGTATGGGTCACAAGGAGGAGAAAGGAGACCCGTGTACCTATATAGGGATGAAAACAATAACAATACTCGTGACCCGTCAATTTATTGTGACCATCGCAAGCGCCGTTAATCTACTATCGACTCTATACCACAGTACTATGTGTCAACATTATTAAATGATAAGACACCACATATGTGTCATCTGTCAGAAAAACGGTGCCACCCACTGACACGCTTGAATTGTATGGTATCTGTTGAGCAAGGCGTCTCTATAGGGGGCGAGTTTTGGTGCTCAAGAGAAAATCATCGCTGTTTAATAAAAAGATCTGCTCATTCTTCGGCAATGGTAAGTGCGTTAAGCCCGAATTTCTGCGATTACTTTATTGATCAACATAGCGCGATGTTGCCCCATAATTTAAGTCCTAAATCCAGCCCTGTAATTATACCGAACGTTGTTCTCAACCCGATTCCCGGAAGACAGGAATGTTATTCAAAATGAACAAAGAGTACCTACATTTTGTAAGTGTAAATTTTAGCTTTTAAAACAACATAAATTTATTTTCTTTGGGCATTATTCATGTTGAATTACAATATTTAGAACAAGATTTTATTCCTCTTTTTATTTTTGCAATATACCTTAGTGTCGTGAAAATAGGGTTATGTTTAGGGTCAGCAACACGCGAGTGACTACTTACCATCAGGCGGGACGTATGCTTGTTTGCCATCTAACCCCCTTACTCATAAAACGTTATTTAATAATAAGCTATAATAAGCTGATTAAGTGGTCACCTAAATAACGTCAAATAGTTTGACAATGACAGCAAGGTGACGTTATTTATTTGACCATTTATTCAGTAGATTTAGTTTAATAGCGTTTATGAGTAAAGCCGTAAATATATACGGTATAAAAAAAATTGCTTTAACATCTCAAAAAAGCCAAACATAGTCAGATTGTCCAAAAAATATATAAAAAATGTAACCTTGCTGAGTTTCTTGCCGGATTCTTCTCAGTTGAAGGCCGAGTGCCGAACCGGTGGTAACTTCAGTAAATGTGCCCTTCTGGGGCCTAAATTGAATAAATGGCCTTGACTTTGACTTTGACTTTGACTTTGACATCGACGTCAGAGTCGTCTCACTCGGCGCTTTCAACTACGTGGTCGCCACTCGAAAACTTTCCATCTCCGTCGGTTATCGGCTCTTCGAGCGATGTAGCCTGTCCATTGCCACTTAAGATTACTAATCTCCGAACTATATCCGTAGTTCTTGTTCCCACCAACTTTTAAATATTACTAGCTGAGGGCGAACCACAAGCTCTTAAAACAAGGTTAAAATAACCTTATTTGACTATTGTCTTTCTTTGACATCCGACGTCAAAACGGGACAAAAGACAAATAAGGGTATTTTAACCTTGTTTTAAGAGCTTGTGGTAAGTAGGCCTCCTGTTATTTGGTTGCAAAAGTACGTAAAGTGGAGGTAATTCCCCAGTCAAGCTACTTTTTGACCGAAAAAACGCTATGCTAAAGCTTAATACGTAATATAAGTAGGATGAAAAACCCTCATCTTTGGCTCTGGTTTTCAATCGTCAACTCGTTTGTAATAAATAACCGATTACCACCTTAGTATCACAATATTCTATTATCTTGCCACTAGAAAATAAAATCTTCCAAGGCTCTTTTGTAAGAAAATTTGTTATTCCACTTTACTTTTCCTGTGACCAAAATAAACAATATTTTTTTATTCAAATTAAAGAATAGCGCCATCTGACTCTTGACTCCGGACCTATATAAGCAACTTTCAGATGTAATATTGCAGGTAAATATTGGTAATAAAGCTAACCACACGTGAATCTTACCAAACTCATCAGAAGCATTTCAGTCTTCGACAGAATTCTCTTAATTCATTACAGATGAGAGTTAAATTATTTCCGGAAGCGGCAGAAGCCTTTTTGATGAACATTATATTAAGTATTCTCACAAAGAATAATATTTAAAATTTAAGCCAAACCTAATTTCTTAAATCAAGTAAAAGCAATGCCAAATATTCCGTAGTAAAATTTGCAGATTGAGTACTGCCTACAAACGGCGTTTTTTTACTCGTGTTCCGGAATAAGAATAGCAAAGAAATATTGTAATAATGGCTATGGTTTGCCATTTACCTAAAAAGAAAGAAAAGAAGAAAGAAATACATTGTTGCCGATTCTGTTGTCAATAGCACTAAACTAATTTTATTTTAGTCACATCACATCTCTTTCTTACGAACATTATTGAAATAAGATAGAACATATCTAAAGCTGTCAAATTAGTCTTTGCCGTCTTCATTTCATGTAACCGCGATAGATGGCGACTAAATTTATATTGATTGGACTAATTTGACAGGACTAAATTTCTTATATTCTTTGTTAGAAAGAGACATAGTGAGACTAAATTAGTTTAGTTGTAAACAACAGAATCGGCACCATTATCAAATTATTTTTATGGATGTGTAAATCAATTTCTATGATATGGATAATATCATCAATTTTAATAATAAAAGATTTTAAGAAACATTAATTACCAAATTCAGATTAATGACGCCGGGCACAGGATTCACCTGTAGCCGTTGATTGCGCTGATCTCGCGGGTTTCGAAGGAAATATTGAGGACTATAGTTCTACCCATTGAATTAGCGATAATTCAATGGTTCTACCACTTACCCATGATGCGGAGATGTTTGCTGCACTTACACCGTTGGTAATATGCAGTGTAATAATGTGAAATTGTGTTACTGTATGTATTTCCGTGTGTAGGTGGTTTGGCGATGCATTTGTCATGAATTTAAATAAAATTATATTAAAAGGCGCGGGACAATTATATAGCGGGTCAGGCTCAAACACAAGCGATAGAGAGAAAAAAAAACAAAAGAAAATCATAAAGAAAAAAATTTAATTATGTAATCGTTCCAATTAAAAAAATAAAATTATACAGCCAGTGCCATCTACTAAAAACTGCTTGAATGGCGCGACTACAGATAATAATCTACCATCATAAGCTTGGCTCTACATGAGATCTGATAACGTTTTGACAGTGCGAGCCATATGTCTTGGCAACATTTTACATAATAAAAATGTTTTTAGTGGGATTTCACTCCTTTTTGTAAAAAAAAAAAAAAAAAAACTCTCTCCTATACATACCTATATCTTTTTCACGTCTTCCTTACGCAACCGTAATCAGATTTCTTTACCAACATAAACAGTCAATTTGTTTTGAATTCATAATGTGTTTTCGCGCCAAAGGCCTGAAGGTTGATTACGTCACAATCTCAGTTCAAATCGGATTTCGCGCTATAATCTACATGATATCTTGAAAGCATTTTGTGGTATATTTTTCGAGTAAATAATAAACATGAGTCTCAATTTATACTTGGTAAAAACTCACTTTCATATTTATAAAATTTGTGATCCATCTTACGAGTACTTTCATGTACAATGGGTAATAATAACGACAGATAGAGAATAGATAGAGGATTACATACTTTTACATCTTTCTAATTTTAGGTTTACTTAAGATGACTACGAAGATACTTGACGGGCCAGCTGGTGCAGGCCGCAGGTCATGGGTTCGATTCCCACACAGGACATGCATTTGTGAGCATGAACATGTCTGTATGTCCTGAGTCTGGGTGTAATTATGTATATTAAGTATGTATTTACAAACAATAAGTAGTATGTATCTATATGTATTATATCAGTTATCTGGTTTCCATACTAGCTCTGCTTAGTTTGGGATCAGATGACCGTGTGTGAGGAATATCCCAAGATATTTATTTAAGATTACTTTATGACTTTTAAGCGTCTCTAGGTCCTGAGGGTCTACTTCAAATAACCAGTTAAATTAAAACAAATTAAAATTAGTGTTCCGTCCAATGATTATATAATTAGAAGAGGTAGATAGGTTATGAGCGCTCCGCAATTGGCACGTTATAACTGTGCTAGTTGACTATAGCTATGAGTCGCGTCAGAGCGTCAACGACAACGACATGTCGTGTGTAATTTACGAAGTTCAAATCTTGTGTTGGTAACCTATCTACCTCTTTTACTTATAAAATCATTGGTTCCGGCTGTACTAAAAAAGCAGTCAGTATACTGTGTCCTTAATAAACTTTTTTGTTTTTATTTATTTATTATAAGACAATTTATGAGACTTTTTGGCGGGAACTTGTAGAGTGACGTTGCATTTTCATTTTTATTGTCATAAATTCGTGTATTATGAGTTTTATTGCATATAATCGGTGGTATTTAATCCAATAAAGATCAATACATGTGCACCAGTGAAGTGAAATAAAATGAATTATGTGTATCGTGGCTTTCCAAGTTGTCTCAAGAAGTCTGTGAAAAGTGTTAGTACAATGACCACCATTGTACTAAAACATGACTATTACTATTATGGACATGATTGACATGTGAAATTGATTCATTGTGACTAGAACTTATAATATTACTTGAAATTGGCAAAATACAAAAGCCGTGTGACGCCATTGAAGAAAAAAAAAAGACAATTTACACAGCATAATTTAATTTCTTTACAAATAGGTACATTTTAAAATTTACAAGGCCTTTACGAAGCTGTACGTTTACAAATTTTGCTTACTATACCCACGAGTAGCTACGAGTATTAAAAAGAAGAATTTTTTGTTGTTTTTTCTAGGCTGCTCATATAGCTCCCAATCTCTGACCAGTAGTCGATAAGCCAAATTTAACTTTTGTCTGAATGTTGCGTGATTCCTTTGCAATCTCCTAAGGTACATCTAAATAACATAATGTGAAAGACAAAAATCTACACTATTATATGCACTGCATTATAAACGTTTTTATTTCATATGGATTGCAAGTTGGTCCAGATTTATAAAAAAATCATCATCTATTTTTGACACTGACTGTACAACACGTTCTCATCGTAGCTCTGCATCCGACTTAACGCGCATAGTCGCAGCACTTGGCTTTAAAAATTTAATAAATCGCCTGCCACCACTTTGTCATAGTACATTAGTGCTAAAACAGTAAGTTTACTCCGTTTTTACTAGTATTTCGATAAATCAACTCATAGAATTAAAAATTATTTCTTCAGTCTGCTTAGATATGTAGCTATATTCTGAGTATAGGCAAATTATCACTGATAAATTCGATCAAGACTAGTTACCGAGTTTTTTATGGGATCCATAATCAAAAGTTGCCAACAGACCCAATTACTAAGCCTGCGCTATTTTTCTGGATGTCTTTCATAGGGCTGTATCTTTTTAACAATAATGGTAAACAGTTGAAACAACTTTTATGGCTTTTTAACCGACTTCAAAAAAAAGAGGAGGTTCTCAATTCGAATGTTTTTTTTTATGTTTGTTACCTCATATCTCCGTCATTTATTAACCGATTTGGAAAATTCTTTTTCTATTTGAAAGGGTATACTTCCCGTTTGGTCCCATTGTCATCAGGATTTGATTACTTCTTAGTGTACTTTGAAGTCGGTTTAAGGTTTTTGTAAAACAGTCCAATTATTTAAAAATAACTCAAATTTTTAAAATATCCCATACACGAAACCTCGTAAAACTAGCATTTTCCACCGATTTTTTAATCATCAAAACGGAAACACGCACTTTGTTTAATCATGGTATAATTTTAGAACATACTCTTAAATCTATTCGCTATGTTTGTGTCCGTATAGTTAAACTTTGAAAGTAATCTTTTCATCCCAAATTGACATGACTTCATTTCAATTCCATTCAAACTATGTAAGTACCTAACACAACGTTGCTTTACTGATTGAGTGAATCTTCATGTACTAATACCACGTGTAAAGTCTTTTAAAAATAGTTTTAGTGCAACCGTAACTTAGGTAGACGTATCCTATACACTGTAAAAGAGTTCACCTTGACTTTGCTGGCTTCACAAAGTGACTTAAGGCGGCCCTCTGTGGCCGGCGCAACTTCAACGCAAGCATAGTCTAAAAGCTTGTTGTTTCATCCAACGTAATGTTTGACTGCGAAAAAAGAGAGATCACTCGCGGCGGCTTCGCTAGGTTTTTCATGATTCATGATTTCGCATTCATAAAACTTGTTCCAGGAGTATACTTCTTGTGAAAAAATCTTACAAGTTTGTGAAAAAAAAGTTAGTTATTTAGAATCTCCAATATATTTGCAAGCCTGGTATCTAAATGTTTTCTTTACTTTTACAATTTATAGGTACATTAGATATGGCCAAAGTTCAGGCAAAAACGCTGTTTTTCGGAGGCTTTGACTGAATTTGTTTCACACTTTGTTTCATACACGGCTAGATATAGTGCTCAAGATACTAATTTGTTCAAAACATCTAACGAAAAATGTTTAACAACGCCATAATAAGTACAGAGGTTTTGTATGAAAAGTATGACGAATTGAGTCCTCTTAATTTCCATATTTCTTAAAATAATTATTTCTTTTAAATAGGATATGGGAGCCAATTACCATCTTGTGTGTCCTTCTTTTATTTTCTTTCAGAAGGAACCTATTCACTCTAGCCTTGAAAGTCCCTTGATTGTACGAGTCCGGAAACACAGCTTTGCTGTCTGCATTCTAAAGTATTATGTAAGCTGGAGGTACTTCCCCAGTCGAGCTGCTCTTTGAGCGAATACGCTACACATTTCGACGCTACGATTACGACATTCGACGTCAAAAAAGGACAAGTCAGTTTATAATATTATTGAAATGAAATGAAATAATTTATTCATTCAAATAGGCCTTCACAGGCACTTATGAATAGTCAAACTCTATTGTGAATTGTTTTAAGAGATGGAGTGTTTTTCCCAATGGAGTACAGCATGGGGTTCTTTAAAAAGGGTGTGAAGAGATTTCTTCAGGGTCGGCAACGCGCGAGTGATACCCCTGGTGTTGCAAGCATCCATAGGCTACGGTAACTGCTTACAATCAGGCGGGCCGTATACTTGATTGCCAGCTTAGAGCATAAAATAAAAAATTTGGTTGGCCCCATAGTATTATTAGTTTTGTACCGATGTGGTACCTTCGACCACATCAATATAGACCTTTTCCAGGGTCCATCGTGGGTAAATAATGCAAGGCGTCAAAAAACTTCTTCATTATTAGAAGATCCAATAACATTTAAATCATTAACATTTGTGTTATTTAAGTACCTATTAGGAACATCATAAAAATAAATGATCTGATAAAGTATACTATTTACATTTTAATTTGGTAAACAAAATAAACAAAATATTACATGAATACACTCAGTTTTTAAGGGCAAACAAAATAACGTTTAATTTGCCGGCCCAAGGGGCCAAACACTTGTTTTTGGTCGTGCTTTGACGTCGGATGTCAAATAAGGACCTAACGCAAGTTATAATAATATTGTTCGTGATTAGTTAAGAGTCGTTAAGATTCCACCTATCACACCGCATGTCCTGAGTTTGGGTGTAATTAGTATGTATTTACAAACAAAAATTAATATATATGTAGTAAATTAGTTATCCCATCAAAAACATTCTGTAAAAAACTAGCCAAGTCTCGATGAAATGTCTTGTTTATCTCTAAAAAGTAATGAAATCTAGACAAAGTCGTGCCAAGTCTAAGGTTCCTTACTGCGATTTCTTTATTATTATAGTTAATCTTGTGTGACTTGGCCGTTGAACATTCTTTATACGTTAGTGGGTACAAGTACAGATTGGTGCAATGGTGTCATGGAACACCTGTTTTTGTACCCTTGTGTTCCCTTCGACGGATTATCCTAGTTTTTATAGTTTTCCCTTTATGTGGTCATTAAACCCTAACTCTGTACCAAATTTCAGATCTCTGAGTTTATGGGAAGTACTAGTTCTATTTTAATGATCATAAGTGAGTGAGTGAGTGAGTGAGTTTCATAAATGTGAAACTTTGCTTTCGCTTAACTTCGGAACTAAATGACCTACAGACTTGAAATTTTGGATTTTAAGTATGTGATTATAGCTTACTGGATGACGAAAATTTCTGCGTTCGGGTCTTATCCAGAGGTTCTCAAATAGGGGCCTGAAAATGCGGCGAAATGGTTCCAGTAAAGGATGGTACGGCAGTGTTTGCTTCGCGCTCGACTCGGCGGGGGCACTGCCGTGCCCCCCGATCTGGTTACCATAGGACAAGCTCTGATTAGTTAGGCATGTGTGAAGAATATCTCAGGTTATTTATTATTATTTTTTTAATACAAGGCAATTATTTAATTAATTATTAATAATTTAAATTTTGAATGATTTTGTTTTCATAGTTATTTTTTATTGATTTTTATTGGTGTCATTCATGGCTGACTTTTTATTGTATACCGGAAGATTAGCGGCTACCTACGACACAGGCAATGCTGTATAATGTAATGTGCATTCTTAAATTATTATTATTATTATATTATTATTATATTATTATTATTTAATTAAAGTATAGATGGAGAATAAAATTATTTTTATCACCTCTTTATTAAACTCAAAATAAAAGTTTTCAAAAATACCTAATTACAAAAATATTTAATGTATTAAAACCATTGTTATAATATATTATTTGCAAATATATTAACTATTATAGTAAATCCTTACAATATTATCAAAAATAAAATCATATCAATCATATTTATTTGTGACAAAATAAAACACAGTATAAAATAACAAAAATTAATAAATAAAGACAATAATAAAACGGTCCACCAACTCAGCACAATGTTATGCTATATGTGATGTACATATAACCAACGCTGATCTTCCGTTGAGGCCGGCAAGTGAAGACACAATAGGCTCACTACAATAGTAAGATAATAATAGACAAAATAAACTAATAATACAATAAAATATACCTATATAACCTAATAAATAAGTGGTAAAACAAAATAACAAAGATCATCGAACCATGAAACTAAGATAAAATATACGCTTGAGAAATCACGAAATTAAAATGCTGATAAAATGTCGTGATTAAATTGTACCTATGTAGAAGCAAATTCATAGTTCTTACCTATTTAATTATGTATTTTTTTTATATGTTTTTATCCTTATATTGTTATTTATCTCGTAATCTTTTCAACGTGGAGTCAGCACCTTATCTAGTTTTTGGTCGCTATTAAATTAAAAATAATATTACAGTTAAATATTAGTTATAAGCACATTAGATGATTTAAGCATATCTTATAATAACTTGTTATCTTCTTTAATCATATCGGCTGCTTTTTCCCCGATCATAAAAGTTGGTGCATTTGTATTCCCGCTAGTGATTGTTGGCATAATGCTGGCGTCGACTACTCGAAGGCGTTGAACTCCAAGAACCCTCAACCGACTGTCAACGACCGAGCCCATAGCACACGTCCCAACATAATGCCCAATGCCATTCATCATGCATCTAGCATAACAACGCCAATACTCCGTACTCCCCGGCTCCGCTCCATCACATTTCAACTTTGGATATTGCATTTGTGCTCCCGATTTCTTAAAATACGTCGTTTGTTCTACCTTAAGGAACTCTTGAATGTATTTCACGTGGTTTTCCAAGTCTTCATCTACAGAACATAGCCCCGTAGTAATCATGGGAGGATCACGGAAATCTGGACTACGTAGACGAATTTGACCACGTGATTTTGAATGGAGATTCATGAGTACTGTGTAAAGCATTTCTTTGTTATCATCAGCAAATATTTGCTCGCAGATTTCATCATTAAAATTGTAGTTGAAGGAACAGTACTGCATGAGATAAGAAGTGTTGTAACTGACAAACCCAAGGGTCTGGTAGTCAGGGTAGTCTTGAGCCTTATCCAATGCTGCATATCCAATAAATGTTGCTGAAGGATATTCATGTGGATTCAATACAGGCGCAGGGTTATCCATTATCGTTTTCATCTTATGTATAATTGCTACTGAAATATGGTCTTGTAAATTATCTCCAACAGGCAGATCAGATATTACATCAATTTTATTACTCTTCAGGTGCTCTTTTGGGCCTATTCCTGATAGCATGAGCAATTGCGGTGAGTTTATAGCTCCAACTGAAACGATTACTTCCTTGGTTGCTTTAATAGTTATAACCTCATTGTTTTCAGTGACCGCTTCAACGCCTATAGCATTTTTATTTTCATCAAAAATTACCCTCTTGACTACTGTATTTTTCATCACCTTTAGATTTGAACGTTTCTTAATTGGTTTTAAGTATGCGTAAGCTGCGCTTTGGCGAACACCGTCACCAACTTCCGCCATCAATGGCGAATACCCAAGAGTATGATTACCATTCGTTTCAGTTGTAATAAAATGGCCTATTTCTTTAAAAGCGTTTAAATAATCCATATCCTCTTTGTGATGATCCAATGTTGTGCTAACGAAGCCTTTAGTGCCGTGAAACTTTCTGTCTGGTGTATTTAAGAGATATGGATCATCAATTCTCTCACTCTTGATGAAATAAGGTAGGACGCCATCCCAATCCCATGAAGGATCATTAGCTGCTATGGACCAACTTTTGTAGTCTAGGTAGTTTCCTTGAGAATGTATCATGTAGCCAATTTCACTGGTGCCACCGAGCATCTTTCCAATGATCACGTCAGAATTTCTTGATGTGTGACAGTTAGCCGTACAGCCATCGTCTTCCGCTGTGTAGTTCCAATCAAAGCCGCTCTTCTTCAAAAAAATCATTAGTGTTGGGAGCTAAAAATAAATGAACCACATTGAGATCATACATTCATCATATAATATACCGCGGGACAGAACGAACAACAAAGACACTGTATAAATCTTTTTTTGTGTTGACCATGTTGTCGTTAATTACAGTTTTTTTTACACAATAATTGCAGGATATTCTAAGTTAACGTCTTGCATTACTACAACATGTTACAAATCTTACCGTAGTCTCAAAAGGCGGGTCGCCGCCAGCTTCAATGAGCAGAACATTAATATCTTTATTCTCTGTCAGTCTGTTTGCTATCACGCTTCCTCCAGACCCAGCACCACACACAATAAAGTCGAAGATGGCTCCATCTGTAAATTAAAAACCATTCCTAGTCATTCATAGGTCCGTATTATAGAACATCGATCAATGCATTTAAAAAGGTTAAAAAATAACTCTTATGGTACCACTCCGTCAATCTGTCACAGCGGTATATTTCAGTAATAACTAATGTTATTGATTTGAAATTTGGAATAGTTTTAAATATTGCTTACCCAACCTTATTCCAAATATTTTTTGTATTTATTTGCATTGTAAAAAGAGTAGAAATGGGGGACCAAATTTTAAAGTAGGGCTACACGTTTGAATGGGGTTATTCCATTGACATGTTTTTTTTTTTTTGGACTTAGCGTGCACTTGTCAAAGGACGTAATTTTATTTTTTAGATATAAAGGGGTCAGTTTAAAGTTAAATCCAAGTTTATGGAGTTGCAACCCTCATTCCACGGTCGCCAGCTTGAAAAAAGGGGTCCAAATGGTTTTTATGGTTTATCTGACGAACTATTATAGGTCTCAAAAAAAAATAGTCATTATTTTTGTTGCAAATAAGATTATCTACAACTTATGTCAAGTATCTTTTAGTCGTAGAACAAAAATAAAAAATTATAAGAATATTCATGAAAATTTTCATTATAAACTTATTAAATTATATTCATTAGTTAAGGTTTTACAGTGCTGCGAAACTAATACTATTCTTGAGTATTCATAACTCTACAAACTCATTCATAACTATACATAAATATTAATGATTTACATAATTTTTAATCATCTTTTCATATTTTTTAATGATAATCTTTTTAATTATTGATAATGCAATATTATTATTAATTTAATATTGACTCTTTCCCTTCTACCTACGAGGTAGAGTCTGGAGGCGAGGTTTTTCCACAGTGATTTTCTAAATCACAACTACTCAACTAAGTCCCCGGTCTTTTTGATGGACCAGGGAGCCTACCACAAGCTCTTAAAACAAGGTTAAAATAACCTTGTTTGTCTTTTGTCCCGTTTTGACACCGGATGTCAAAGAAAGACAAAAGTCAAATAAGGTAATAATAATATCGTTTTATGAGCTTTTGGTTCACCCTCAGGCTGCGTGGAGTGTCAAATCAATATTTTATTACAAGCTTTTTTTAACTTGCAACGTATGTATGTTTTTGTTCGGGTGGAATCTTTCAAGTCGAATTTCACCCACTTCCAGTGGTCGGATTGCCTTGATATTTGGTATACATTAGTGTATTGGATGACAATGCAAATACAGTCAACAAAAAGTACAGTCTCTAAAAAAACTTGTATTAAAAATGATTTTTTAACAAAGAACTTATTTTATCAATATTGTTTCGACTCTAATACCGGTTCGGAGTGCATTTGCTTCATCCGATATCAACTCAGCAATTAATATTTACAAAAATAAGCTTAGATTAATTTACATTAACATTCTATAGGCTCACTGATATAATAAAATTGGTCCTTTAAGGGACCACTTAATCTGTTTAAATAACGTTTTATGAGTAAGGGGGTCTGTAAATATTTTAGTACAGTGCATGAAACCATCAAAGATAAATAACTAAATCTGAGACCACCGTACCTTGTACTGGTGTATGTGCCGGCCACATGTAGCTGGTGAGCTGAAGAGCTGTCAACACATGGAGAGCACTCTGAATACTCTTAAGGTTCGTCACAGCCGCACCCACGTTCATGATTCTAGACAAATGAAAAGTATCTAAACTAAAATTCATCAGTTTTCCTTATTTCATAAATATTTTTCCGATAATTTCAGATAATATTATAAATAAATAGACGCTCTATCGCCTAACTAGGTAAATCGGCCCAAGTACCTTGACAGAGGCACTTGGGCTGAGCTGATTACCAGTATATCAGAAGTTCTAGCTTGAGAACATCAAATAAATTGAGTTATTTTTCTTACTACGATATCTTAAAAAATAACAATTTATAAAAACTTATGGAGGAGGTAATTACTCCTCCAAACTTTTTATATCCGGGGACCTACCGCACGTAATAAATATTTTTTCGGTAAGATGATTCTTTCAAACTTCTGTTATCCTGAATAGTATATGATATGCTCTCAATATTTTTTTATTTCGAATGATAATTCAGCCAGAAGAACAAAAAGCAATATTCAAAAAAAAATATGCGTTATCTATACATATAAAATGCTTTGTCCGGATTGACTAACTGATGGATCAAAGCACAGCCTAAACCGCTGAACGTAGAGACTAGAAACTTGGAGGGTGTGTTCTTTTTATGACGTAGGCATCCGATAAGAAAGGCTTTTTTGTAATTCTTCCCCTAAGGGTGAAAAACGGGGGCGAAATTTGTATGGGACAACGTGATTCCTATCTACTTCAAATTTTGCAGAATTGATGGAAGACGTGTTTCGTTTTTTATTGACTCATCGCCTAACAAGGTCAAAAAGGGGTAGAAAGTTATTTTAGGGATGATTTGCATCGAAGTTGATATCAATACTAATTAGTACTTTTGATTTAAATATTATTTTATATTTGAGATTCCAATTAATTATAAAGAGTATTGCATTGCAGTTCAACTTTTTTTGAATAAAATCTGATTGAATTTTTAAAAAATTTTGTCTGTCTGTTCCGGTTCATAGCTGAGGTTATAAGGAGTAACTTAAGTGCTTTTATTTTAGAAAAATTATTAGTGTTCCGCGCAAAAAAAGAGGTACAAAACAAACATACAAACTCACAAACATCCAATCTTTTGCATTTATAATATTAGTAAGATGAGATGAGATAAGAAGTTAGATGAGATATTTTAGTGGGTAATAATATTTCTAAGGTATAAATTCTCTCCATTTAATTCCTGGGATAAATATAATAAATAAATATCTAACGAAGACAAGTTAGCCCAAAAAGATAAGCAAAACAAAATACTTACAAAGTTTTAACTGCTTGGAACGTTCGTAATCGCTGACGGCAAGTTTTAAATAATGCCGCAAATCCAAAACACTTTTATATTAAACATTTCGTGTATTACAATTTAATTATGTAGGGTCAATTGGGGGACAGTGTAACAAAAAAGTATTTTTTTATTTTTAGGAAAAAAAAAACCGTTTATTATATCGTCTTCTTATTATTTACCATAAAATCAGCAGTCTTTAACCTTCCTATTAACAAGAAAATAATATCAAAAGTTACTTAGAAACTACTTATTTTTTATTTTTTTGAGATCACAAATTCGTTACAGTGTGCCCCGGGGTTGGGGTACAGTATAAAGAAAGAAAGAAAAGAAAGAAAATAAGTTTATTTTGAGATACACACAAAACCACATATTACATTACATATAACAGACACAAAGCGTAAAAAACAGAGTAGTGTTGAGTGACATCAAAATTGGTCAGCGACTCAGTATAACACTGCTATTCCGAAACCGGGTAGCAGCACTGATTTTCTTAACAGCCATAATAAATAAAAAATGAATAATAGAAAGCTTTTGACCTCAATTATGATCCATAACATATTTATTTTTGATAATCAAAATTAAAAATAAACAAAAATATCATATGAAAATATTTTCTTTTCTTAACCTAGATTAAAGTGCTTCAGTATTATTTTTGGGGAATGAGTAGCAATCACTCAAATGTTTTTTTTTTTTTCATTTTAGGTAATGGCAATATAAGCCCTAGTGCCTAGGCTAAGCTAGGTATAACTCTCCGTTGCAGAAAACAAGACGCCAATGATCAGAAAGCGGCTCGAGCTCTGCCTGGGTGGATGTTGGCGAGATGTGCGAGCGAGATGGCAATATATGGTAGACAAAGAAGGGAGAATAAAGCAGAAAACAAGGAGGGCCTCCCATTCTATAAGGTTTCAAATAAGGTAGGTATTTAATATGTGTTTTATTTCAGGTAAAATGCGTCTTATTAGCACCCTCAGTAACGCGGATAATACTGGGGGACGCAAGCTAGTAAATGAAACGTTATTAAAAGGCAACCAATTCACTGCCTTGAACTAAATCATTTCCTAGCTAATATCCTTCCTGTATTCAATTACAAACATATTATTATTACATTTCACTTCAATTATAAATTAATTTCAACTACAAACTAATTTAGATGCGTCTAAATCACAGTCAAGTTAAATTAATGGATGACTTATTATGTCACTGTTGGATACTTTTTATCAATTTTAAGATATTTTTTTACGTAGGTACTGAACTAAACAAGCTTTCTTACAAAACTTTTCGCAATTGGCAATAAAAATATTGTGACTATCGTAGGACACCAAATGGAAGCAAATATTTTGTGAGTGGGGTCCCCACACCACACGTGAGTGAAAAACTTGATTCCAAGAAGAATCAATATAAATTTTTCTTAACAATTCCAATATTCCTTACTAAAATTATAAACGCGTTTCTTACTCTTTAACGAAAAATCTACTGAACGGATTTGGATGAGATTCACACAGATTGAAATTTTCTGGATTAACACATAGGATACTTTTTATTCTGGGAATACATACGATCCCTCGGGAATGCGGGTGAAACCATGCGGGACAGTAGTAAATGAATAAGCAAAATTTTTCAACCACTTGCAACGGGTCGCTTGACGCTCTCACAACTATTGCTCTCAACGAATATATAATAACCGTATCATCAGAAACTTCCCCACAATCTTATTTTATCTTATGGAGGGGCCGAGAAATAGCTCGGACACTTCGACCCATTGGGATCTATTGTGGTAGATACCTTAGATACCTTACTCCTCCCCAGTCTCGTTGAAAACTCTTTTCATGAGTTTTACAACGAGGCTAGGAGATATGAGCCTATAGTCTTCTGGTTTTGGATATCCGATCCCTAGGAGACTCATTCGCTTACCAGCCAGTGCATCGCATGTGCACAGAAGGTGCTCCATGCGTTCCGTATGTTCCCCACACAACCTGCACATGGGTGTCGCGGTTAGACCCATCTTCATGAGCATGTCGTTGGTTCCAAAGTGCCCAGTAAAGGCCCCAAGCAGGTAGCGGATTTGCCCCCTGCACATATTCCAAATGCATTCCCGGGCTTTGAAATTAGAGCCTAGGAATTTCTTGGAGTGTTGTAGACCGGTATTAGACAGCCAATGTGTTCGTTGTCTTTGATCTGCAAACTCCCTAAATGTGGCTTTTACGAGACACGTCGATATGCCTACACATGGTTCTGGACCCACAAAGTCATTTGCTGAGCCCTCTCTTGCCAGTTCATCTGCCACTTCGTTACCATGGATTCCTTTGTGCCCAGGAACCCACATCAGTCTTACCCTGTTATGCTTCCCAAGCCTGTTTAGGGTTTGGACAGCATCCAGAATAAGTCTGGAGTCCACTTTGTAGGATGCCATGGCTTTGATTGCAGCCTGACTGTCACTGAGAATATAGATGGGTTTACCTTTGGTTCCTCTATCTATATTCTCCTGAGCACAGGTTATTATGGCGTATGTTTCTGCTTGGAATACAGTTGCCATCTTCCCTAAGCTTTTGCTACATTTGTAACCTTTTTCATATATTCCCGCTCCTGTACCTGATTCCATTTTGGATCCATCAATGTACCAAACCAGACTTTCTGGTTCTGGTGGGTCGAGTCCCTTCGTCCAGTCCTCTATTGTAGGGATTTGGACTTTGAAAGACCTTTCAAACACAAATGTAGTTTGCATTTTGTCGGATATCATGCTTGTTACCCGATCCAGGCCTTCGTTTTCATCGAATTTTGTGTGGTTAGTCTTTGGCTTGGAAGCATCCCATAGTCCAGCAACAGCAAGACGATGTAATGCCTTCCTTGCCTCCAATTCAACCATCATATGCAGAGGAGGGATATTGAGGTATATCTCAATCGCTGCCGTAGGTGTTGTCCTGAAAGCACCCGTGATTCCAAGACACACTGTTCTTTGTTCCTTCCCCACAAACTATTATTGCACCGTATACACGCAATATTAACCATCTAACAAATTGACTAGTTGCATCAATTTCACGAGGTGCCCATAAATCTTAAGTGACAGTAGCGGTGGGTGTTCTAATGAAGATAAACGTTACTCAAAACGCCATCACTGCTGGCTAGATTTACTGGTGATCCATTTAAAAGTGAAGTTGGTAGTAATTTTTTTTTAATTTTATGTAATATATGTAGTAAATTAGTTATCTGGTTTCCATAGTATCTCTGCTTAGTTATAGGCGTGTGTGAGCAATGTATCAGGATATTTATTTAATTAAAGAAAAGATAGAGGTTAAAAATATTTTTATCGCCTTTTTATTGAACTCAAAATAAAAGTTTTCAAAAATACCATATTTGAATATGTTAAAACCATTGTAACAATATTTGCAATTATCATTAAAAATATAGCTTACAATATTTTCAAAAATAAAACAGAATAACAAAGTTCGTCGAACCATGATTCGTCGATTCATGGTTCGTCGATTCTAAGAGAGGTAGGGCAAACGGGTTTAATTTCCCGTTCAAAATTCGGAGCAGCCCAACTGGGGAAGTACCTCCACCTTACAGAAGATCGCAGCCAAATAACATCATTTTAATGTGTTGTTGTGTTCCTGCGGTGAGTAAGGTCGCCAGAGCTCCATGAGGAGGCGCTGTGCTGGCAGTGTGTGGGGACCTGCGGTGTAGAACGGCCGTAGGACTGTGCAGGCGTGGCATGTTGTTGCGGCGGTCAGGGAGACCCGGTGAAACGGCTGCCCGCTGGCCGCCCGCAGGTTGTAGGGGTCCCGAACCCAGGGAGCACCTAATCTCCGCCCTGGGAGGCTGGCCCGCCACCTGCGCAAAATCCCTGGTGCAGTTGGTCGTGCCGGAGGAGGATACCGGAGTGGACTCGGCCGACTGTGTCAGGGGGGGACCGGGGGCCCTTCCGGCTGCCGCACCAGCAAACCACATCACCTGTACAGCACTCCGGTGAAATGACACTGCGCCTTGTCCCTTCCTCTGCCCGCACAGCGACTTCTCTCAAACCTCTCTTCATCTCTTAAAATGGCCAAGAAAAATAAAAGGAAAAGAAGTTTGTCAGCGGCTACCCCGTCCACATTTTCTGTGGACTTCTGCAACATAAGGGGAATTCACTCTAACCTCAGTGCAGTCCACCAACACCTTGAGACTGCACAGCCGACCCTGTTATTCCTTACTGAGACGCAAATATCCTCCCCTGATGATACATCATATCTACACTACCCCGGGTACAAGTTGGAGCACAACTTTATGCGCCGTGCCGGGGTATGTATGTACGTCAGGGAGGATATTTGTTGTCGACGACTTCATGGCCTTGAAGACCGGGACCTGTCAGTTTTGTGGGCGCGCGTAGACCACGGCGGTCACACCCGAATTTACGCGTGCCTTTACAGGTCCCACAGCGGTGACGTGGACACGATTCGGTTATTTGAGCACCTGCAATTGGCGACTGGCATTGTACTTGAGCAGTATCCCTCTGCGGAGTTGGTGGTTCTAGGAGACTTTAACGCTCACCACGTTGAGTGGCTTGGTTCTCGGATCACCGACTTCGCGGGGAAGACTGCTCACGACTTTGCCCTGGCCTATGGCTTCTCACAACTGGTCCTTTCTCCTACGAGAATCCCAGATATTGAGAGCCATACTAGCTCCTTACTGGACCTTCTGCTGACTACGCGACCGGACAGCTATGCAGTGACAGTGGATGCGCCACTCGGCTCATCGGACCACTGTCTCGTCCGGACGCAGGTGCCTTGTGCGCGGCCCGTTTCGCTCCGGTCACCCGGGCGACGTCGCGTGTGGCACTATAAGTCAGCAGACTGGGATGGATTGCGTGAATTCTACGCATCGTACCCATGGAGGCAGCTTTGCTTCGCATCAGATGATCCTGACACCTGTGCAGTTGCCGTCGCTGAGGCGATACTGGCGGGTATGGAATGTTATATCCCAAACCCGTTAGTGGCTGCAGGGGTGAAGAAACGACCGTGGTTTAATCGGCCCTGCAAAGAAGCTAGGCAAAATAAGCAGACTTTGTATGAGGCTTGGACCACGGCCCGTACTAATCAGGACCCTAACATCTCTGATGCGAAACGCAAATTTAACGCTGTCTCGAGATCCAGTAAGCGAATGATTGCCAGGGCTAAGTTCGATTTCGTCGGCAGAATTGGTGAGAGGCTAACTAGCCTTCCCTCCGGGAGTCGCGCTTTTTGGTCTCTTGCCAAAGCTGCTGAAGGGAACTTTTGCCAGTCGTCCTTGCCACCACTCCGTAAGCCGGACGGAAACTTGGCCCATAGTGCTAAGGAGAAAGCTGATGTTTTAGGCTCTCTCTTTGCCTCGAACTCGACTTTGGATGATGGGGGCGCTACACCGCCTACCATCCCGCGGTGTGCCAGCTCCATGCCAGAGATAAGCATTACCCAACGGGAGGTCCGGCGGGAATTGCTTTCTCTGGACATCCATAAGTCGAGTGGGCCAGACGGCATACCGGCAGTGGTGCTGAAGCGGTGTGCTCCTGAATTGTGTCCAGTATTGACGCGTCTTTTCGCACTTTCCTACACCAAAAAGGAAGTCCCGTCTTCGTGGAAAACTGCCCACGTGCATCCAGTACCCAAAAAGGGTGACAGATCAGACCCGGCGAATTACAGGCCTATCGCCATCACCTCCCTTCTCTCCAAAGTCATGGAGCGTGTGATCAACACGCAGCTTTTGAGATACCTGGAGGATCACGAGTTGTTGAGCGACCGACAATATGGCTTCCGCCACAGTCGCTCAGCTGGTGACCTCCTTGTGTATCTCACGCACCGTTGGTCACTCGCCATCGAGAGTCAAGGTGAGGCATTGGCAGTAAGCCTAGATGTGGCGAAGGCGTTCGATCGGGTCTGGCACAGGGGTCTTCTCACGAAGTTACCAGCATACGGGCTTCCCGAGGGATTATGCAAATGGGTTGCCAGCTTTCTGTCCAGCAGATGCATAAGAGCCGTCGTCGACGGTAGCTGCTCCAATAGCATGGACATAAATGCCGGCGTCCCGCAAGGCTCTGTGCTGTCCCCAACACTATTTCTTCTGCATATCAATGATATGCTGTCTATTGACGGCATTCATTGCTATGCGGACGACAGTACAGGGGACGCTCAATACGCGGGCCGTGCAAATATCCCTCGTTCCGAGGTGGAGGAAAGCCGCGAACGGCTGGTGTCTGAAATCGAGAGTACACTAACTAGTGTCTCCGATTGGGGTCGACTAAACCTAGTCCATTTCAACCCCACCAAGACTCAAGCCTGCGCGTTCACCGCTAAGAAAACCCCATGGTCTGTGGCTCCACAATTCCAGAACACTTCCTTGAACATCAGTCAAAGCATCGGGATCCTTGGCGTCGACATTTCTAGCGACGTTTTGTTCCGAAGTCACTTGGAAGACAAGGTTAAGCTGGCATCCAAAAAGCTTGGAGTGCTCAACAGAGCGAGGCAGTACTTCACATCGGGGCAAAGGCTGCAACTTTATAAGTCGCAAGTCCGGCCTCATATGGAGTACTGTTGTCATCTGTGGGCGGGGGCACCTGGATACCAGCTTGGGCCTTTAGACTCGGTTCAGCGACGTGCCGCTAGAATTGTCGACGATCCCGAGCTCACAAACGGTTTAGAGCCCCTCAGTCTGAGGAGAGACTTTGCCTCTTTATGTGTGTTCTACCGCTTGTACAACGGGGAGTGTTCCAAGGAATTGTTCGACTTGATGCCCACGGCCACCTTCTACCATCGCAACTCTCGCCATCGACGGGGAATCCATCCTCACACATTGAAACCAGAATTGTTTCGAACTGTGCGGGCTCAAAGGAGTTTTCTTCCGCGGACGCTCAGATTGTGGAATGAGCTCCCCGCCGTGGTTTTCCCAAAGGAGTACAGCATGGGGTTCTTCAAGAAGGGTGTGAAGAGGTTTCTTCAGGGTCGGCAACGCGCGAGTGATACCCCTGGTGTTGCAAGCGTCCATAGGCTACGGTAACCGCTTACCATCAGGCGGGCCGTATGCTTGTTTGCCACCTTAGTGGTATAAAAAAAAAAAAAAAAAAAAACCATGAAACCAAGATATAATATTATCAAAATATACGCTTGAGAAATCAGGAAATTAAAATGCTGATAAAATGTCGTGATTACATTGAGTTTATGTAGAAACTAATTTTCATAGTTCTTATCTATTTTATTATGTATTTTGTTAATAGTTTTTTTCCTTATATTTATCTCGTAACCTATTCAACGTGGAGCGACCACATTATTCAGTTTTTGGTCGCTTTTAAATTAAACATAATAATGCATGTTTTTTATCGAAGGTTAATATTAATCAATATTACAGTTAAATATTACTAGTTATATTAGATATAAGCATATTAGATATATTTTTAGGTATATCTTATAATAATTTGTTATCTTCTTTAATCATATCGGCTGCTTTTTCACCGATCATAAAAGTTGGTGCATTTGTATTCCCGCTAGTAATTGTTGGCATAATGCTGGCGTCGACTACTCGAAGGCGCTGAACTCCAAGAACCCTCAACCGACTGTCAACGACCGAACCCATGGCACACGTCCCAACATAATGCCCAATGCCATTCATCATGCATCTAGCATAACAACGCCAATACTCCGTACTCCCCGGCTCCGCTCCATCACATTTCAACTTTGGATACTGCATCTGTGCTCCAGATTTCTTAAAATACGTCGTTTGTTCTACCTTAAGAAACTCTTCGATGTATTTCACGTGGTTTTCCAAGTCTTCATCTACAGAACATAGCCCGGTAGTAATCATGGGAGGATCACGGAAATCTGGACTACGTAGACGAATTTGACCACGCGATTTTGAATGAAGATTCAAAAGTATTGTGTAAAGCATTTGTTTGCTATCACCAGCAAATATTTGCTCGCAGATTTCATCATTAAAATTGTAGTTGAAGGAACAGAACTGCATGAGATAAGTCTTGTAATTGACAAACCCAAGGGTCTGGTAGTCAGGGTAGTCTTGAGTCTTATCCAATGCTGCATATCCGATTAATGTTGCTGCAGGATATTCATGTGGATTCAATACAGGCGCAGGGTTAGCCTTTATCGTTTTCATCTTATGAATAATTGCTACTGCAAAATGGTCTTGTAAATTATCTCCAACAGGCAGATCGGATATCACATCAATTTTATTACTCATCAGGTGCTCTTTTGGACCTATTCCTGATAACATGAGCAATTGTGGTGAGTTTATGGCTCCAGCTGAAACGATTACTTCCTTGGTTGCTTTAATAGTTATAACCTCATTGTTTTCTGTGACCGCTTCAACGCCTATAGCATTTTTATTTTCATCAAAAATTACCCTTTTGACTACTGTATTTTTCATCACCTTTAAATTTGAACGATTCTTAATTGGTTTTAAGTATGCGTAAGCTGCGCTTTGGCGAACACCGTCACCAACTTCCTCCATCAATGGCGAATACCCAAGAGTGTGATTACCATTAGTTTCAGTTGTAATAAAATGGCCTATTTCTTTAAAAGCGTTCAAATAATCCATATCCTCTTTGTGATGATCCAATGTTGTGCTAACTAAGCCTTTAGTACCGTGAAACTTTCTGTCTGATGTATTTAAGAGATCGGGATCATCAATTCTCTCACTCTTGATGAAATAAGGTAGGACGCCATCCCAATCCCATGAAGGATCATTAGCTGCTATGGACCAACTTTTGTAGTCTAGGTAGTTTCCTTGAGAATGTATCATGTAACCAAGATCACTGGTGCCCCCGAGCATCTTTCCAACCGTCACGTCAGAATTTCTTGATGTGTGACAGTTAGCCGTACAGCCATCGTCTTCCGCTGTGTAGTTCCATTCAAAGCCACTCCTCTTCATAAAAATCATTAATGTTGGAAGCTGGAAATAAATGAACCACATTGAGATCATACATACCTACATCATATAATATACCGCGGGGATAGAACGACCGACATTCTTGAAAATTTAAGGCATTTTCGGCATATTCCAAGTTAACGTCTTGTTAGTTGTCTTACTATAACATCATCATCATCATCATATCAGCCCATGGATGTCCACTGCTGAACATAGGCCTCCCCCATTGATTTCCACTTCGAACGGTTCTGGACCGCTTGCATCCAGTGGCGCCCAGCGACTCTGACCAGGTCGTCGGTCCACCTGGTGTAGTACGTGGTCGGCACTCGAGAACCTTTCTTCCCCATCGGTTATCGGCTCTTCGAGCGATGTGGCCTGCCCATTGCCACTTCAGATTACTAACTATACGCTACTATATACTACTATAACATACATATTACAAATCTTACCGTAGTCTCAAAAGGCGGGTCGCCGCCAGCTTCAATGAGCAGAACATTAATATCTTTGTTCTCTGTCAGTCTGTTTGCTATCACGCTTCCTCCAGACCCAGCACCACACACAATAAAGTCGAAGATAGCTCCATCTGAAAATTAAAAAGCATTACATTTACAATTCATAGGTCCGTATTATAGAATATCGATCAATGTAGTGTTGCCGCCGCGCCGGGGCACGCAATTGTTGTCAGTGCGATTAGAATGTAAATATTATGTAATTAATCTAAGCTTGTTTTGTAAAGAGTAATTGCTGAGTTTATTGCCGGCTCTTCTCAGCAAAAGCAACTTCCGAACCGGTATTAGAATATTAGAGTCAGACTTTTCATAAGTGCCTGCGAAGGTCTATTTGAATAAATGATTTTGAATTTTGAAATTTTAATGCATTTTACAAAAAAGGTTAAAAAGAAACTTATGGTGCCACTCCGTCCGTCTGTCACAGCAGAATACTTCAGTAACCACAAATGTTATTGAATTTAAATTGTTTTTTATATTTATTTGGCAGAAATGGAGGACCGAAATTTTTAAGTAGGACTACAAGTTGTAATGGGGTATCATATGAAAGGTCTTCATTGACTTTGACTCGTCATATTGCATAGTTTTTGACTTCGACTTTGAAAAATCTGAAATAATTACAGCTAAATATTACGGATATTACGGAAAATATATAACAAAGTTTGTAACTACCACAGTTTGTTCGAGATCGTCAATATTTGTTTAGATACAAACTTGGTTGCTTTGGTCCGATTTTTTACAAAAGTTATGGCCCAAACCAAGAAATATTGTACGTCTAAGGAAGGTCGCAACCCTCAGTGAGCGAGGCGAATCAGACTCGCACTTGGCCGAGTTGTATTAGTGACTCTAATACCGTTTCGGAATGTTGCTTTTCCTTGATCCGGCAATAAACTCAGCAATTACTATTTTCAAAAACAATTTTAGATTAATTTACATTATCATTCTATAGTCTCACTGATATAATTGCCTCTATAAGAACACCCTCGGCCTTACTCATGAACGCTATTTTATTTAATCGTAATTTTTAAATGGTAAAATAACGTCACCTTTCTGTCATTATCCAACAATTTAACGTTATTTAAGGGGCCACTTAATCAGTTTAAATAACGTTTTATTACTAATGGGGTCTGTAAATATTTTAGTAACTAAAGTGTATGAAACCATCAAAGATAAATAACTAAATCTGAGCCAGCCGTACCTTGTACTGGTGTATGTGCCGGCCACATGTAGCTGGTGAGCTGAAGAGCTGTCAACACATGGAGAGCACTCTGAATACTCTTAAGGTTCGTCACAGCCGCACCCACGTTCATGATTCTAGACAAGAAGTTTCTAAATTAAAATTCAGTAGTTTTCCTTATTTGATAAATATTTTTACGATAATTTCGGATAATATTATAAATAAATTGACACTCTATCGCCTAACTAGGTATTACGTCATGGTGTCACATGTATTCGTGATTATAATCAAATGCAAATAGTGTTAATACATATTTGTATACTCTTACTCGAATGGGTCATTCAACTATATGCAATTAGCTTGAAGATATATTTGGGTATTTCCCCATATTTAAGTTTTAGCTTACTCTCCTCCATGTGACTTATTTTGTGATTCATGAGATGGCAATGGACTATTTTTAAACTATTTATCAAGTACCTATCCTATGGCAATATCCACATGATAACAAAAACATGTGTTTTAGCTCAGAGTATATAAATACTACGTACAAGTTTTAGTCTTTTTCATTTTGAATTTTAAACTGTCAATGGCCCTGATTCTGTTGTTCACAACTAAACTAATTTTAATCTCACTATGTCTCTTTCTAACAAAGAACATAAGAAAAGGATGTAAGAAATTTAGTCCTGTCAAATTAGTCCAATGCTTGTTTTCAATATAAATTTAGTCGCCATCTATCGCGGTTGCCTAAATACACGCAAAATAAAACGGCAAAGATTAATTTGACAACTTAAAATATGTTCTATCCTTTTTCAATAATGTTCGTAAGAAAGAGATGAGATGTGACTAAAATTAGTTTAGTGCGATTTACAACAGAATCGGCACCATTAACTAATATATCTACATGCAATAAACCTGTTATTATATTGGAAGTTGTCTAATTTTGTATAACTAGAAGACAGAATAGTCAGGCTACCCATCATCCTAGTCCTGCAATTATCAAAAGACGTTGAATCTGCAGACCAGTTTCAACATTTGGTTGATCTTACTATAATAATATAGACAAGAATAATAGGGAGCGGAGCGACCATCTCAGCCTGCATTTTAGCACGTATGTTTGCTATCTTGCAAGCTAGTTTGTCTGATTAAAATGGCGTATTTTGTAATGAAGTGGTTTATATTCCTAATTCTTGTTTTGTGGTCAGTGCCTTAAGTATTATATTTAAATTCTAGGTGAATAGAAAATTCGTCCAAATAATATTATTTATGGTTTAATTAAACTTTTTTATTATACCACTATGGTGGCAAACAAGCATACGGCCCGCCTGATGGTAAGCAGTTACCGTAGCCTATATATGGACTAAATGAAATACCATACTATGTAAAATTAAATTAAAAAATTGGACAAAGCTAAAATATAATAATACATAACATCTAGATGGGAATGATCAAACAGTCAAATAGTTCTAAGTAAACTTAATAATAAACAATTATGTTTTCGTTTATTATTTCCGAAGAGCGATCACCTAATTTTTATCACAACTTGTTTTAGTAGATATTGATATTTCTAAGGTATCAATTTATTCTTGGGATATATATATATGACGATGACAAATTAGCCCTAAATAAAATAAAAAGATAAGCAAAACAAAATTATGTACTTACAAAGTTTTAACTGCTTGGAACGTTCGTAATCGTTGACGGCAAGTTTTAAATAATGCCGCAAATCCAAAACACTTTTATATTAAACATTTTGTGTATTATAATTTAATTATGTACTTAATGTTGGTCATTGCTAGGTCGTTTTTTTTGTTATACCAATTTATTTTAATGTATGTACAGGTCGTTGTAAATATTTCTATTGCCCACAGGCAGCATTAGCATCTCATTACTATTCAATAATATACAGGGTGGAAAGAAATTGCATTCAAAGTCGCTTGCCTCAGCCGGGTACCGAACTACGACCAATCGATAGGGTGAAATTATGACTTATGAGGTTCATATCTCTTTAATAAACATATATAAGGTCTTAATAAATTAGTGAACTTCCTCTAGAGGGATGAATGTATAGGTCATTAGTAATCAAAAATAATATTAGAAAAAAAATCAGAGGGGAAAATTTTTTTTTTCTTCGTCTTGTATGGAGTGTCTCTATGCAAGTCAAAGAAAAAAAAAATGTTTTTCCCTCGGATTTTTTCTAATATTATTTTTTGATTACTAATGACCTATACATTCATCCCTAATTTAATTAGGAAGTTCACTAATTTATTAGGACCTTATATATATAGGTATATGGTATAAATAAATGAAAGGAACCACATAACATAACAGCAATTTATTATATTTTTATTTTTGATAGTATCTGTCATTGTCAATAATTATAATACATTCTTTTACAATTATTTATCCTTATTACTAAACAAATCTGTTGGTGTTATAAAGCAGACTGCCATATTATTTAAAAAGGAATCAGTCTCATCTTACGCTCCGTTAACAGATTAAAAAAATGTTTTATTTTCTCATATTATCGAGTTCATGACTCCTTACACCACTTTTCTCTACCCTAACTTCCTAATTAACCTATCCTTACTAATATTATAAATGCGAAAGTGAGTTTGTTTGTTTTTCACGCCTCAACTACTCAACGGATTCAAAATTCAAAATTCAAAATCTTTATTCAAATAGACCTGCGCAGGCACTTATGAAAAGTCTGACTCTAATACTCTAATACCGGTTCGGAAGGTTGCATTTGCTGAGAAGATCCGGCAATAAACTCAGTAATTACTCTTTTCAAAACGAGCTTAGATTCATTACATAATATTTACATTCTAATCGCACTGACAACAATTGCGTGCCCCGGCGCGGCGGCAAAACTACAAAGTAGACTGAATCTATATTTAATAAGTAAATAAATAAATGGCAAACTTAAGCAGACCAGCCCCCACAAGCAGTACCTGTTCACAAGTATGACGCGTGTGGCAGCCATCTCCCTCCTCGCCATATTGGAGGGAAGTGAGCGACCCGTCACATGACGCCGCCGCAAGCAAAGCCTTAAAGTGAGCTGACTTACTTAAGTCTGCCTTAGAAATAAAAAAATAACTAAAGGGAAACTACTAAACACACAATTTGTTATCACTGTGACTATTTACAACTTTAGATTAAATATCATTTATATGGAATAGAATTATAACATAATATATCGATTAATTTATATCATGAAATTTGGCATGCAGATAGCGTATGGTATGGAGAAGGACATAGGCTACTTTTTATCCCGGAAATGCAGGTGAAACCGTGGGGGAGAGCTAGTTTCTCATAATTCCGGATTTGGCCATACAAACTCAAAAATCCACCTGTATAACGCGACTAAAATGGTTACGGTCTGCGTGTGATCATGAATAATATTTGCTATTTTTTTAATACAACAATTAATTCATTGTTTTTTAGAATTATCAACCTAACTTTAACCTTACTTTGTCTATGTAAATATCTTTAAAAACACCCTGTTTTTAAAGATATTTACATAGACAAAGTTAGGAGACGGCTCATCCGGAGAACATCAGATTAACTATATGTCTCCAACCTTGGAGTCTCTTCTGACGCTTTATACTTAGATAGCTACCTCTCCCTCATGTTTCACAATACTGTGATGTGACTAAACTAAACTAAACTAAACCGAAAGATAGTTTACGCTGTAACTTTTCCTTTGAACAAATCGAGAGAGGGACTATCGTGAAAAGTGTGGCCAGAGAATTCCACAACTTGACTCCTTGTACTGTGAACCACTGACCGTAATAACCACCGAAGTTATGAGGGAGTTTAAGGAGAATGGATATTATAGTTCTAAATTGAAAATGATGAATTACAAGGTAGTCGAACCACTCAAGGTAAGGGTCCGTTCACATAGACCGGCTCGGAAAGCAGAGCATATTTTTGATACGCGGTTAAAAATAGACTTTAGGATACTTGAAATAAGGTTTTTTTTACATTGAATGCTGAAAAACTGTTCTAACGCGCTAAGAAAAGAAGTGAAATAAACCTTATTTCAATGATCGTAAAGCTTTATTTTAATCGCGATAAAAATTTGCCATCCCTCCGAGCCGGGCTGTGCGAACGGACCCTAAGGAGAAGAACGTAAATTGGAAAGGATAAAGGAAAGAAAAGATAGCTCATGTGCACAGAAATAGTTATAACCTATTTCTATCGATAGCCATTTTAGTTGAAATATATTCTGATACGTAGCGAAACTTCTGCACACCAAATAAAATCGGATGCATAAGTTTTGAAGGCGCTTCAATTTGGTTACAGGTTCTACTTTATATAATTGGACTGTTTTACTAAAAACTTAAACCGACTTCAAAGTACACTAAGGAGTAATCAAATCCTGATCTGATGACAATAGGACCAAACGAGAAGTGTACCCTTTCAAATAAAAAAGAATTTTCCAAATCGGTTAATAAATGACGGAGTAATGAGGTAACAAACATAAAAAAAAAAACATTCGAATTGAGAACCTCCTCCTTTTTTGAAGTCGGTTACAAATATGGCAATTCAAAATTAAGAAGGCGAGGATATGAATTTTAATATTTAAGAAAATTTAAATATATTAACTACAAAATTTATGCTAACTAACAATTTTTGTGATCATCATCATCATCAGCCTACAGCAGTCCACTGCCTAGGCCATAGGCCTCACCTAATGCGCGCCATTTCACCCTATCTTCGGCTCGACGCATCCACTTCCTACCAGCAGCCTTTCGCAGATCGTCACTCCATCTCGCTGGAGGGCGCCCTACACTACGTTTGCCGAGGCGCGGTCTCCACTCAAGAACACGTTTTCCCCACCGGTTATCGGTTCTTCGGCATATGTGACCAGCCCACTGCCACTTCAGCTTGCTAATTCTATGAGCTATGTCGATGACCTTGGTTCTCTGTCGGATAACCTCGTTGCGGATCTTATCCTTCAGAGAAACTCCGAGCATAGCTCGTTCCATAGCTCGCTGAGCGACCTTAAACTGGTGCTGGTTAGGGATGTACGGAAGCAAGACCAGCTTATGCTTCAATTGCCACCCTCACCTGCACGCGGTCATCCTGCTGGCTAACGAACGAGGCTTTGGCGACCGGTCGATGGCGGTATAGCCCCCCCTTACCCTGGCACAGTTAAATCCACTGGCCACCGACGGGCAGCAGCGTCGATGGTGCGAAATAACTGGGCCCTGCGATCTCCAACCCGCCTGCCCAGCGTGGAGATTATGGGCATCAACCCCCTCAATGATAGACGCACAATTTTTGTGAAATTCTTCTAAATTCTTCTCAGTCATTTGTTCAAAGACAAAAAGTTTATTGTTTATTAGGCTCTATAAACATAACTTATATAATATTTAATTAATCGCTTGGCTCGCGGTAAAAAATATAACAACGACAGCAATTGTTATAACAGGACGCGCGTCCCTCGCCAGAACCAAAGGGTTAAGGGTCTGATGGTGGAGTCAAGGGGGTCAGCCGGCACTGGAACCCCATAGCGGAACAACGTTTCCTAGCCGTGTTTGGGCTTGTTGGAATTGTCGTAAGATGAACTTTGACCATATATGGTGCTCAGAGACAAAGGGTAGGCACTGGAGCTAAATACTTATAATAAATGTGAAAGAGAGTGTGATTGGATGAAAAAATGGTATAAGTAGCATAATTACATGGTATGAATAATTTATTTTGACAAAAAAACTAAAAAACACTCTTTAAAAAGCCCTGCACTAATTAATACGTTTTAAATAATAATAAAATTGGACCTAAGTATATTCTTTGTCTATTCCGTTTTCATTCAAGAAAAAGCGCCCCATGCTTTTCATTAAAATTGCTTACATTTAGGCCCTGGATTTACGTGATAGACAGAGAATATACTTAGGTTCAATTTTATTATTATTTAATACTTTTTAGTGCACGGCTTATTAAAGTGTGTTTTTTTATTTATTGTTTAATCTTCAATTTCCTTATTTTTTTTATTTATCTTGTGACCTATTCAACATGGAGCCAGCACCTTATTCAGTTCTTGGTCGCTATTGAATTAAAAATAAAAATGCATGTTTTTTTTTATAGTTTAATATTTTTTTCTCTTATAATATTACAATTGTAAGCAATTAAAACAAGGTGAATGCCATCTTGAATCTATTTATTGTCTCTGTCTCACATTAACCATAGATAAACAATAAAGTGTACCTTACATGCCCTTTAAATTTTCAAAATTTAGATTACAATATTAATTTTAAAATTTACTTCTTATCCTTATGTGCCCTTAGTCAAAAAACAAATTTGAGCTTACGCTTTTATTCTCTATTTATGTTATTTGAAAAGAATTAAATTATTTTTTTTTACAATTTTATATTGACTTTTATTTTTACCTTTACATTATTACTTTATTTAATTCAACTCAACAAATACAAGAAACATGAAACGTATGACAAATAACGCCATCTATGAATTCTTATGGACACATTTTTATTAATTATTATATGCAATGAAAAATAGCGACATCTATATTTTCGCATCTTAACTACAATAACTATTCTGATACAAGACTGAAAATGTTAAATCAAAATAACATTAAACTTTATGAAAAGTTATTACAAAACTTAACAAGCTAATTATACTATACTACTTTTATACTTAGCTCTTTGATAAACTTTTACAAAAGAACTTAAATATGCATTTTACATTTATATGCTTATGAAAACAAAACTGTTCTTATAAAAACAAAAATAACTTTGAAATTAAACATCTACTTATTTTATTACATTAATTGCATGTAGTACTTAACAATTATGTAAAGTTATACAGAATTATGTGTGAAAACAAAAAACAAAATAACGTACATACAACATAACACATAGTTTTCATGAAAAATTATGGCTTGTTTGTAGTTTACTAAAACCAATTTAAAAAAAAAATGAAATCTCTTGCCATCATATAAGTGTGAAAATACTACTTAATATGCATCTAGGACTACGAGTTAAAACTAATAATATTTATATAAACTTAAATATTATACGAACGCGGTTTTCGTGTCTTGCGCCCTCTACTGGTCACAAATGGTATCATTCCATCATCACTATTGATAAGTGAGTTATCATCCAGGGATTGGTCATCATTTGGGATTTGGTCATCGTCCGGGAGTTGGTCATCATATGGGATTTGGTCATCATCATGTAGATTTTGATCATCATCATAAAACTGATTATCGTCATGAAACTGATTATCTGAAAAATCTGAAATTAAATCTAAATTATGTGGATTAGACAATAGTTTCAAAAATTGAACGTGAACGATTTTCTTTTTTGTAGGCTTGCTGACATCTTCAATTTCGTAACATACAGCTCCAATCTTTTTCTTAATTTTATATGGGCCTTTATATTTTGGTGTCAATTTTGTGTCAGTAGGTTTACTCCATTGGTATAAAACATAGTCTCCTGGTTTGAAATTATGTTGAAATCTTTTTAAGTTAAATCTTCTTTTATTTTCTAAATGAACTTTCATAATATTAGCTTCTGCTGATTTTCTAGCTTGTAATAGTAATTCTAACTGATTTTCTCTTTCCATGTCCTCTAATATGGTACCAAAATGTATTTCATTTGGGGGTATTCTAGGGTCAAATCCATGTAATAAGTAAAATGGTGAATATCCTGTTGATTTCTGCTTTGAAGTGTTTATTGCTAAGAGTACTTTTGGTAACAATGTATCCCAGTCATTCTTATTTTCCATGGCAAACTTTGTTAAGGTGGATACTATTGTAGCATTTGCTCTTTCTACTAAACCATTGCTACTTGGTGTATACGGGGTTGTAGGTATGTGTTCAATTCCGTATTTTGAAAAAAACTTCTGTGTAGACTGGCTAGTGAAACACGGTGCGCTATCTGTAATATAAGTAAGTGGTGGTCCATACATATATATTATGTCATTTTCTATGGTGTCCATAACATTTTTTGCTGATAAGGTACAAGTTGGTTTGGCCAATATGTACCTTGTTGCATGGTCAATTTGTACAAACATATACACATTTCCGGCTTCAGTTAATGGTAATGCAACAATGTGGTCTGATGATATAACTTGCATTGGAGTGTCTGGTATTGGTCTGCTACATAATTCTCCATATGTTAACTTGGTACGTCTGTTTATTTTTGCACAGATTAAACATGAATATGTATAAGCTTTTACATCTTTTCTCATTGATTTCCACCAATATTTTGTTCTTAGTTTATGTAGTGTTGTTTCAAAATCTAAATGACCATTGTCATCATGTCCTATTTTAATCACTGAAGAACATAAACTTTTTGGTACAACAATTTTTTCTTTATTGTGTATTTCTTCATTATTTATATGTAATAATATTCCATCAGACATTTTAAATGTTTTATGTATTTGTTTCAAGTGCTGTGTATCTGGTTCCTTATTTAATTTTGAGCATACTTGTTGTACAAATGAATCTTTCTCTTGAGCTAATTTTAATCTTTCTGAATTTGTGCATACTACAATCATACACATATCTTTCAGTGGATATCTTGATAAATGGTCAGCAATGACATTTTGTTTTCCTGGTCTATGTATTGGAATAAAATCGAATGGTGCTAAATCGATTACATAACGTGCAAACTTTCTATTTAATTTGGCTTTGTCAATAATATATGCAGTTGAATAACTGTCAGTTATCAGTGTAAACTTTGTTCCCAGTAAATAAATTCTAAATTTACTCACAATTGCCCAATGAACAGCTGTTACTTCAAGCTCATTAATATGATATCTTGTTTCTGCATCTTTAAGACATCTGCTTGCATATTCTATTACTCTTTTTTCTCCATTTTGTATTTGTATCAAACAGGCACCTAAACCTTGGTGGCTACTGTCAGTTTCGACGATTGTTTCTACATCTTGTTGAAAATTTGACAAAATAGGTGAACTTGTTATTGATTGTTTTAAGCTTAGAAATGATTTATGTTGTTCCTGAGACAAAATTACCTTCTTTCTCTTGTATTTATCTTCTGTAATTTCTTCTTTATCATTCTTTGTTTTCTTCAAAATATCTTGTAAAGGTTTAGCTAGCATAGCATAGTTTTTAATGTATTTTCTGAATGTTCCTGCAAATCCTAAAAATGAACGTACTTCTTTGATTGTTGATAATGTTTCATATTGATCAACTGCAGCTATACGCTTTGGATCTACTTTTTCTTGTTTATAACCAACAATTTTTCCAAATAAAGGTATTTCTTTCTCTATAAATAAACATTTTTCCTTATTTAATTTTAGATTTTTTTCTCTTGTTAACTGAAAAAGTTTTCTCAATATTTCTATCAGTTTACATACAGTATTTGCTCCTCCTGAAATATCATCGTAATATTCTCGTACACCTTCGTCATACAGTGATCCATACGTATATTTAATAACCTTTGACATAATTGACGGTCCTCCTACTAATCCAAACATGACTCTCATAAATTCTATATGATGATCTTGAGTTATTACTGCTGTTTTATAAATGTCTTTTTCTCTAATGCAAATATTATGATATGCATGATAAATGTCTAATTTAAATTTATAAACAAATTGTGAAATAGTTGTTATTATATCTTCCATTCAAAATCAAAATCAAAATCAAAAAGTCATTTATTCAGTTTAGGCCCTAGTAAGGCACTTATGAACGTTATGTACATACAGTTGAATTTACCACCGGTTCGGAATACACTTAAACTGAGAAGACTCCGGCAAGAAACTCAGCAAGGTTTTTTTTTTTTGTGGAAGATCTTTTAATATTACAGCTTTTTTCCAAATACTTATACAATATATACATTATTATTTTATGCTTATTCGTACAATTGTCACTTAGCCAGGGGGATGCAAGTGCAGAGAGAAGCTACTACAACCATATATTCTTGTCTTCCACGTAATGAGCCGCCTTATAGTAGGCTTTGTCAATTAACCTCTGCTTTATGAAATCTTTGAATTTATCATAAGACATTTTAGTTACTTCGAGTGGGATTTTATTATAGAATCGAACGCAATTTCCGAGAAAAGACTTATTAGCTCTAGATAACCTGAATCTAGGTGTCACAATTTTATCTTTATTTCTTGTATTGAAGTTATGGCGGCTACTATTAATTTCAAATAAATTTAAGTTTTTACGGACAAACATAATATTTTCATAAATGTACTGTGACGGTAACGTTAAAATTTTAAATTCCTTGAATCGACTTCGTAGTGATTCGCGAGGACCCAAACAATAGATTGCGCGAATTGCACTTTTCTGCAGAATAAATATAGTTTCAAAGTCTGCAGCTGAGCCCCACAGCAGAAGACTGTAGGACATTAAACTATGGAAATAAGCAAAGTAAACCAACCTGGCTGTAGCCACATCTGTTATTTGTCTAATTTTTCTAACTGCGAAGGCGGCGGAACTCAGTTTACTAGCTAATCTTTCTATATGAGGACCCCATTGTATTTTACTGTCTAATGTAACGCCGAGAAAAACTGCCTTATCCACTAGTGCAAGTCTTTTACCATCGACAAAGATATGAGTGTCACTCTTAACAACATTAGGGAGAGAAAACCTTATACATTTAGTTTTACAGGAATTAAGCATAAGATTATTGGCGGCAAACCATTTTGATACAGCTGATAATGTGTCATTGAGCTGCGTAAGGTCTGTATCTTTCCTATTGACTTTAAAAATTAGAGAAGTGTCATCAGCAAATAAAACTATATCCGACAATTCATTTACCATATAGGGCAGATCATTAATATATGCCAGAAACAAAAAAGGGCCTAAAATTGATCCTTGCGGTACGCCCGTTTTCACTAAAGACCCTGAGGACGTAGTACCGCTAATACCTACTTTTTGTTGGCGACCTGATAGATAAGATGATATAAGATCGAGTGCCACTCCACGAACTCCATAGTGTTGGAGTTTTAAAACTAGTGTGTAGTGATCTACGCAATCATTCGTTCTATAGGTTGTGGCTCTAAAATAGTAATTGGATTAATAGTTCTCGAGTAGTCAACAACTGGTCTATATGGAGTAGTATCATGGAATGGTTGTTCTACCACAAACATTGGTGCAGCATATGGTGAATTTGATAAACGACAAACTTTTTGTTCTATCCATTTTTCTACAGTTTCTTTTAAGTATAATCTCTCTGGTTGAGGTAATCTATATGGTTTGCAACTGATGGGCTTATCATGTTTTAAATTTATTTCTAACTCAAAATCTGGAAATTTTCCCACATCATTTAAATCATTCTTAAATATATCATCATATTCCTCAACAAGGTTCATCACTAACTTTCTGGATTCTTGAGTAATAGGAATATTAATTTCTTGTGAGTTTACACAGCATGATACGGATTTATCATCTACTGTAATTGAAGAAAAATACTCAGTGTGAGTAGGTGTCATAATACAAACTTTACCATCAGGGTCATAAATTATTCGTGCATAAACTGCTAATTGCCAATCTTTTCCTAATATCATGGGTACTGGTAGGTTTTCACAAATAGCTATCTGAGGCATAATATAATCAATTTTTCCCACCTGTAGTTGTGCCGTTATCCATCCTATGGGTGTAATTACATCACCAGCAGCTCTGAAACTTCCTTTTTGCCATGGGTAGACTTGTGTGTCCTCCGGTAACTTGCTTTTATCAATGATTGTTAATACAGAGCCTGAATCTGGAAGTGCATTAAGTTGTATCGTTTTATTTAAAGTAATAGGTATCAATGTTAAATTTGGTTCCAGAGTTTGTATACAGTTTACCTGTTTCTTATTATTTTTAGTATCTGATTGAGATTTTATATGATTGCTAGTGTCTGAGTTATTGTTATATGTTTTTTGTTCTTTACTACTTGTACTAGTTCCTGGCATAGTACAATTATATGAAATGTGCCCTTTTTTCTTGCATCTATAACATGTTTGATCTTCTTCCTTTTCCGTTTCACGATTGAATTTTGGTATATATTTACTATTTAATTTCTTATTTTCATTATCTGTGTTGTTAATAGACTTATTATGCCTTTCTGAAAAATATTTATCTCTAGTTGCTACTTTTCTAATCTGATCTAAAGCTGAAGCATGATTGAGCAAATCGTCTACAGTTTGACAGCAATGCGAAGCTAATGGAATTGCCCAACGTGTATCTGTAATACCTTCCAAAAGTAAAGAAACTTTATCTAAATCCGATAAACTTGTAGGACTTTTTTCAAAAAGTGCATTTTTATTATAAATATACTCGGTTAACGTTTCTGTTGAGTATAACGTTCTTTTAGCTTGAAATGCAATGAACTCAGCAAATGACATTTTCATACTGAACCTATCTACAAACTTACTTTTCCAATCATGCCATTTTTCTATGTATTTACCTATAGCCTTATGCCAATCGCTTGCAGAACCCCTTAGTCTCATTGTGACATTAATTAAAGTTAAATCTTCCGTCCAGTTTGCCAACTTACTAATTCTTTCCACTTGACATAACCAATTCTTAGCATTGTCCACTTTATTACCAGCAAATATAGGAATAGCGTTACTTGTATCACTAGTTGAGAATACTTGGAAAGTTGGTTGGGATTGACTTGCCAATTTATTTTGAGTTGCCACTACTTGGGATAATATCTGAATCATTAAAGACTGATTATTATCATTGTTACACGTACCTTGATCATTACTTTGTGTTCCAACATTTACCTCATTCTCTGTTTGACTTGACTGACCTTGATTTTCATTTTTAAATTTTTGTAGTTGTTGTTGCAATTGCTCAATTTCTAAATCTTTTGACTGACGACGATCTCTTTCTTCTTTCAAAATTTGAAATGAATCGTTTTGCTTTCGTAATGCATTATCCTTCAAAAGTCGAAGAACTAAATCCTTTTTGATCCCTTGCATGCTTAGACATCGCAGCCTTAATTCATCTTTTAATTGGGTCACTGTGAAATTGTCCAAAACATCTTCTTCAAGTGACTCCATTTTGTCTTCCTGTTGTTGTTAAATGCGTAGAACGTGCAGTGAAAAACAACAAATTTCGTTTTACTTTGGAATGTACTAATTCGACACTGAAAAGAAATAATATCCTGTTGTGTAACGTACAACACTTGAACACTATATTTTGTTGTATACTTTTATTTAATATCACCTCGATATGCACTAAACGTGTGCTTTGATTGTAATACGTACAACCAAAAAAATATGTAGCCAACAAAATCTTTATAATTTCCGAACTTTTTGGTCTTATTATTACACTATATTTTAGGAATCACGTTATATATTGTAATCACGATTTATTTCATTAACTTTATTGCATAATGCAATTATTAATTAATTGTTTTGGCCCAGCGCCATGTAAGCAATTAAAACAAGGTGAATGCCATCTTGAATCTATTTATTGTCTCTGTCTCACATTAACCATAGATAAACAATAAAGTGTACCTTACACAATTAAATATGAGTTATAAGCACATTAGATGTATTTTTGGGTATATCTTATAATAATTTGTTATCTTCTTTAATCATATCGGCTGCTTTTTCACCGATCATGAAAGTTGGTGCATTTGTATTCCCGCTAGTGATTGTTGGCATAATACTGGCGTCGACTACTCGAAGGCGCTGGACTCCAAGAACCCTCAACCGATTATCAACGACCGAGCCCATAGCACACGTCCCAACATAATGCCCAAAGCCATTCATCATGCATCTAGCATAACAACGCCAATACTCCGTACTCCCCGGCTCCGCTCCATCACATTTCAACTTTGGATATTGCATTTGTGCTCCCGACTTCTTAAAATACGTCGTTTGTTCTACTTTCAGGAACTCTAGAATGTATTTCACGTGGTTTTCCAAGTCTTCATCTACAGAACATAGCCCCGTAGTAATCATGGGAGGATCACGGAAATCTGGACTACGTAGACGAATTTGACCACGCGATTTTGAATGAAGATTCAAGAGTGCTGTGTAAAGCATTTGTTTGCTATCACCAGCAAATATTTTCTCGCAGATTTCATCATTAAAATTGTAGTTGAAGGAACAGAACTGCATGAGATAAGTCTTGTAATCGACAAACCCAAGGGTTTGGTAGTCAGGGTAGTCTTGAGTCTTATCCAATGCTGCATATCCGATTAATGTTGCTGCAGGATATTCATGTGGGTTCAATACAGGCGCAGGGTTAGCCTTTATCGTTTTCATCTTATGAATAATTGCTACTGCAAAATGGTCTTGTAAATTATCTCCAACAGGCAGATCGGATATTACATCAATTTTATTACTCATCAGGTGCTCTTTTGGACCTATTCCTGATAACATGAGCAATTGCGGTGAGTTTATAGCTCCAGCTGAAACGATTACTTCCTTGGTTGCTTTAATAGTTATAACCTCATTGTTTTCAGTGACCGCTTCAACGCCTATAGCATTTTTATTTTCATCAAAAATTACCCTCTTGACTACTGTATTTTTCATTACCTTTAGATTTGAACGTTTCTTAATTGGTTTTAAGTATGCGTAAGCTGCGCTTTGGCGAACACCGTCACCAACTTCCGCCATCAATGGCGAATACCCAAGAGTGTGATTACCATTAGTTTCAGTTGTAATAAAATGGCCTATTTCTTTGAAAGCGTTTAAATAATCCATATCCTCTTTGTGATGATCCAATGTTGTGCTAACGAAGCCTTTAGTGCCGTGAAACATTCTGTCTGGTGTATTTAAGAGATCAGGATCATCAATTCTCTCACTCTTGATGAAATAAGGTAGGACGCCATCCCAATCCCATGAAGGATCATTAGCTGCTATGGACCAACTTTTGTAGTCTAAGTAGTTTCCTTGAGAATGTATCATGTAACCAATTTCACTGGTGCCCCCGAGCATCTTTCCAACCGGCACGTCAGAATTTCTAGATGTGTGACAGTTAGCCGTACAGCCATCGTCTTCCGCTGTGTAGTTCCAATCAAAGCCATTCTTCTTCATAAAAATCAATAATGTTGGAAGCTGGAAATACATTTACCACATTGGGATCATATATACATCATATAATATACCGCGGGGACAGAACTACCAACATTCTTGAAAATTAAAGATTGTATCGCAGATAAGAAACAGTTTAATTATTTTTTGTGTTGCCATATTTTCGTCCATTGCAGATTTTTTTAAATATTTATAATATTTTCGGCAAATTCCAAATTAACGTCTTGCATTACTACAACATATTACAAATCTTACCGTAGTCTCAAAAGGCGGGTCGCCGCCAGCTTCAATGAGCAGAACATTAACATCTTTATTCTCTGTCAATCTGTTTGCTATCACGCTTCCTCCAGACCCAGCACCACATACAATAAAGTCGAAGATGGCTCCATCTGAAAATGAAAAAGCATTACATTTATAATTCAAGGTTTCGAGATCTTCAATATTTGTTTAGATACAAACTTGGTTCCGTTGGTCCGATTTTTACAAAAGTTATGGTCCAAACCAAAAGTTATTATACGTCTATCGAAGGTCGGAACCCTCAGTGAGTGAGGCCAGTCAGAATCGCACTTGGCCGGTGTTATTCAAATATTGCAGGCACTATGCATTGTTACGACTCTAATACCGATTCAGAATGATACTTTTCCTTGATCCGGCAATAAACACAGCAATTACTATTTTTAAAAACAAGCTTAGATTAATTTACATTAACATAGTCTCACTGATATAATTGGCCCCGAAGCAAGACTACAAAGTCCTCTCTCGGCCTTACTCATAAACGCTCTTTTAACTTATCGTAATGATTAAATGGTCATATAAATGACGTCATCTTGCTATCATTGTCAAACAATTTAACGTTATTTAAGGGGCCACTTAATTTGTTTAAATAACGTTTTATTACTAAACGAAACCATCAAAGGTAAAGAACTAAACCTAAGCCAGCCGTACCTTGTACTGGTGTATGTGCCGGCCACATGTAGCTGGTGAGCTGAAGAGCTGTCAACACATGGAGAGCACTCTGAATACTCTTAAGGTTCGTCACAGCCGCACCCACGTTCATGATTCTAGGCAAATAAGAAGTTTCTAAATTAAAATTCATTAGTTTTCCTTATTTCATAAATATTTTTCCGATAATTTCGGATAATATCCTAATATTATAAATGCCAAAGTGAGTTTGTTTGTTTGTAATGCCTTCACGCCTCAACTACTCAACGGATCTTAATGAAATTTGGCACGCAGATAGCCTATGGTATGGAGAAGGACATAGGCTTTTTATCCCGGGAACGCAGGTGAAACAGCGAGGATAGCAAGCTCTGCTTAGTTTGGGATCAAAGATCAAATAAAAAAAATATGTGTTTAATCATCCACATAATAATTATTTATGGTTTATTTAAACTAAATGAAATGCCATACTATGTAATTATACGGAAAACATGCTATACGATCATTGGTATTAATTGAGATAACTCAATAAAATTTGAACAATTATTATTTCATATAACAATTAGTAAAACTGTAGTAAGATCAACACGCACTCTGTCCGTAGGTAAGTAACAAATGCACAGATTATGATATATATTATGTACTAATATTCAAGAATGGTATTGAATAGATCAGTCAGATTCGATAGGTTGTACTGTAATGTACTGTAGTAGTGTTACTTTCATTACTTCGTTAGTAATATTATCGGGACCCGGGGCTTTGCCACTTTTTTGTGTTAGGATTGCATGTTCAATTTTCTTTTTTAGTTTAGATGGAGTTTTTTCTTCCCCCTATTCTTCTAGATCTGTGTTAATTCCTTGCTTGTTCTGGCTTGAGTATAAATCCCTATAGATGTTAGTTGCAATGTCGAGAATAGATTTTCTATTCGTTGTTTGTTTTTGTTTCTCTGCTGACTTTTAGTTTTAGGTATTATCTGAAACAAAATGTACACCAGGTCTAAGATGTGGGGACCTGGAGATCTTTAAAACAGGTTGTCAAACCTTAGTACGGGCTCCAGTCTCCACAATACATTATAAGTGCTTATAGTGTTATATGACATGTATTTTTTCTTTTCACCTTTATATATTTGTGGAGATAAATAAAGCTTATTATTATTATTGTTGTTTTTCATATTCGGTATCCATGGTTTAAAGTAAAACCAGGTTTTAAAATAGCCTCGTCTCTTTTTATTATATCACGTTAGAAAGTGACTGAATGACAGTAAAACGGGTTTTCTTTAAACCACGTTTTGTAATAAGGGGGTTGGAGTTATTTTAAAGCTTTCTTGATGCCTCCTGTTCTGGTAATGTTGTTATTAATTCATTCTATCTGCCTTTTTGTTTTATCCTATTTAATATTGCTACTGATTTCTTTACTTAATCTCGTGATTTCTTTTAACGTTTCCTTGTTGTTTTTTCTTGTAAATAGATACTTTCTTTTAGATATTAGTTATTTTGTCTTCAAGCTTAATTTTTCAATCTTTGGGTGGTGTTCGTTTAGTAGTCTCATACATGACTTTTACTTCTCTGATAGAGTTAAATAGTTATAAGTAAACTTAATAATAAACAATTTGTAACAATTATGTTCTCGTTCATTATTCCCGAAGAACGATCACCTAATTTTTAAGATAACATATTTTAGTAGATAATAATATTTCTAAGGTATAAATTCTGTCCATTTTATTCCTGGGATATTTTTTATTTTTTATACTACTAAATCGGTAAACAAGCATACGCCGCCTGATGGTAAGCGGTTACCGTAGCCATATGGACGCTTGCAACACAAGAAGTATCGCTCACGCGTTACCGACCTTTCCCTCCTCCCCTATGAGCTCTGGCGACCTTACTCACGCGCAGGAACACAACTTTACATAATTTAAAGATATTTGGCTGCGGTATTCTGTAAGGTGGAGGTACTTCCCCAGTCGAGATCTTTGAGCGAATAAACGCTACTCTCTACCTCTCTCAAAATGTCTCTCAATATATCTGACGATGACAAATTACCCCTAAATAAAATAAAAAGATAAGCAAAACAAAATTATGTACTCACAAAATTTTAACTGCTTGGAACGTTCGTAATCGTTGACGGCAAGTTTTAAATAATGCCGCAAATCCAAAACCTTTTATATTAAACATTTCCCCCCTTACTCATAAAGCGTTATTTAACTAATAAGCTGATTAAGTGGTCACCTAAATCACGTCAAATTGTTTGACAATGATAGCAAGGTGACGTTATTTATTTGACCGTTTATTCAGTAGATTTAGTTAAATAGCGTTTATGAGTAAGGCCGTTCGTGTATTATAATTGATTTATGTTACTTAATGTTCGTAATTGCTGTTTTTTTGTTAAATACCAATTTAATTTTAATGTGTGTACAGGTTGTTGTAAATATTTCTTTTGCCCACAGGCAGTAGCATTTCATTACTATTCAATAATATACAGGGTGGAAAAAAATTGCATTCAAAGTCGCTTGCCTCAGCCGGGTACCGAACTATGACTAATCGATAGGTTAAAATTATGACTTACTATAGCTTTTTTCCCGCGGCTTCGCTCGTCTATAAGATTTGTATATCGCGTAATCAAAGCTAAAATGGTCGTGAATATATATTGTTGTTGATAAAATACTCGTATGTTCTTGTGGACTCGGTGGACGGTCCGGGGATGGGACGCGGCGCGGCGCGGTGGAGGTTGGTAGAAGACCTCACACTCCCTTAAATGAATCAGTCAACCACATTGCCTTTTAAATAAGAAAATCTTAATCTTTTATTATCTATACTTCTATCTATACTAATATCGTAAAGAGGAAAGATTTGATTGTTTGTTTGTTTGCATTGAATAGGCTCCGAAACTACTGAACCGATTTGAAAAAATCTTACACTGTTGGGTAGCTACACTATCCCCGGGTGACATAGGCAATATTATATTTTCAAAATAATTAGGGATCCTTACTAAAACTCCAATAAAACCCAAGGTGTAAAAAAATTACCTAAAATATTCTTTACATCGCGTGCGCTGCGGAAACTATTGGTGATAGAATAAAATAATGTACTACGACTACGACTTTGCAGAACACATCATTATTTATAAAAAGTGTCGCGACAGTATTGTCTCTATCTATCTATTATAAGTACGCCACAATAAGTGTTCTTTTATTTTAGAAATTTAATTGAAATGCCGCCACTAGAAAAGTATTTGTATTAATTCTTATCAAAATAAATTACTTGATTGTTTGTTTTGTTTCAATACCTTACTTTTTGAATTATTCGATTCGAAAATTCCATTCGAAAGAAATCACGAGTTTAAAAATGTAAGTATTAGCACATTCGAAAGATATCACGAGTTTAAAAATGTGTTTGTAAAAAAACCGAAATGGCTTGACTGATCCTTATGAAACTTTGTTTGTATATTCAGTAGGTCTGAAAATAGGACGTAAACAATTTTTTTCATACCCGTAGGTAGCACCTCTACAGCGTCCAGCGTAAGATGGCCCTACGGATCGTACGGGGATACCGTACCGTATCCTTTGAGCCGGCAACTATTCTGGCTCGCTTTCTGCCACTGGATATTCTGGCGGACATGGATGCGAGGATCTATGACCGAATCCGCATCATCCGCCAGAGTGGTGGAGGTGATCCAGAAGAGGCAATCAGACGGCAGGAGCGACTTATCGCATTCGTGACGTGGTGCGCAAGGCTCTGTGAGGAGCGGCATGCGCGCAAACGCGTTTTCGGAGCAGTCCTGCCGGTCTTCGAGGCCTGGATGCAGCGACAAGGTGGACGACTCACCTACAGACTTACACAGATACTCACCGGGCATGGGTGCTTCGGTGATTATTTGTGTAAGATCGGACGTGAGGCGACGGCGCGGCGGCGGCTTGCTTCCATTGTGGGACCGACCAGGACTCCGCATCGCACACGCTCGCTGTGTGCCCCGCGTGGGAACCCGAGCGGCGGATCCTGGTCGACTTGATCGGTCGAAATCTCTCCCTGCCAGCAGTCGTGTCGGCGATGCTGAGCGGGGATACGGCGTGGAGGGCCGTAGCCTCCTTCTGCGAGACCGTAATGGTCCAGAAGGAGGCTGCTGAGAGGGATCGGGAGAGGGCCGATCCCACCCGGAGACGACGCCGCCGAGGCGCAGCAGTGCCTCGTGGCGGCCCTCCTGCCCTGTAGCTGGGGCGTAGAATCACAGCTACGGTGTTCCCCTGCCTGTCGTAAAAGGTGACTAAATGGGGACCTTCGGGGTCGTGGGCAATCGGGGCGGGGGCCCTGAACGCCCAGAAGCGACCCCGAGGAGGACGATGGGTCGTTGTGGTCACGCACGACTCATCGTGCGATAGCACCGCGAGGGTGCTGGGAGGAGGTATCATACTTCCCCCGGGACGAGCTATCACAGCGCCGCGCGTGGAGGGGCGAGCAGGTACGCGATCTGCACGAGAGCCCGCCCCCCTCTGTAGCGCAGGTGGCGACCACCGTGGGGTTTTAGCCGGTAAAAGTCCGGCATAAATTTAAAATAATTGAAAAATGTTTTACAAAAAATTTAAACCAACTTCAAAGATAAACTCTTGTCCTTTATTTTAAGTACTAGCTTTTTGCCCGCGGCTTCGCTCGCGTAGACTATAAGATCTTTACATTCGTGTTATCAACGATATATTGTTCGTGAAGATTGTTGTTGTTGTTGTCAAAATACTCGTATATTCTTGTGGACTTCAGTGGACGGTACTGACCGTATGAGGGTATTTAGGGGTTTTAACTTGAGGGTGGTAGCCAGCCAGATGAGTACAAAGTACCCCCGTGTTATGACATTCGTTCACTAATAGGTGTTACATTTTCCCCGAGTATTAAAGGCTACTTTTTTATCCCGGAAAAGTGGATTTATATAGGCTAGGCTATAGGGTTCCCCAAAATTTTCCTTGTAAGAGAATCGGGTACCTATTTCGCTGCAAGCTTTCTTTTTCAAGAGAGGTAGGGCATATCGGGTTCTCTCGTTCAAAATTTGGAGCAGTCCAAGTGACGGAGTACCTGTACCTTACAGAAGATTGCAGCTAAATAACTTAATGTTGTGTTCAAGCGCGTCAGTGAGTTTACCAAAGCTCGTTGGGGAGGAGGAAAGGTTGGTAACGCGTGATGCAAGCGTCCATATGGCTACGGTAACCGCTTACCATCAGGCGGACCGTGTGCTTGTATACCGACTTCATCGCATAAAAAAAAGTGAAGTGAGGGTCGGCAACGCGCGATTGATACCCAGGGTGGTGGCTACTATCAGACTGGCAGTATGCATATTTGCCACTTAAAGAAAAATTGTATCTTATCTGCTTCAGGTACACCTATTTACTTATGTGCCGCATCGATGCCAGTATGGTACTTTTGTTGATCAGCTTGGCTACCACATGCTATTGTGCGTAAAAAGCGCAGGCACGCCACTCCGACCGATCTTAATGACATCATTCATAGGGTTCTTGCCAGTGCCCACATGTCAGCTATTCGTGAATCGAGTGGCTTGATGCGGGACGACGCCGACGGTAATAAGCATGATGGAATAACATTAATGTCCTAGAGGAAAGAACAGCCCTTAATATGGGATGTAACTTGTGTCGATACTCTCGCACCGTAACACCGTTAAGAGACTGTCAAAAAAGCCGCAGTGAAGCTGACTGTGCTTAAAATCTAAAGCAGCGCGAATGTAATCAATCACCTGAATTGATGGAGGCTACATATTTTGCTCAGGAGGTCAGAAGAACATCGTATTTAACGCGATTTTTCGAAGCATCTGATTACCTTATGCTTCGCGTGGCCAGAGGGCTGGCGAATACCTTGCCAGTATATTAGCATCACCATACAGCGCCGGCAACGCTTTAGGCTAGCTACAGGCAGCTGGTAGCGATTCAATAGCTGATCCACTACCAACTGATAGTAGATCAGCTCTTCCACCGTTCTTCGATAAAGACTCATCTCCAATGAGTATCCTTGTTCGACGGTCTATTGAGTTAAGGGCGTCTAGTTGGTGCTCAGCGGATCCATCCCAGAGATGGTAGCAGTACTCCATGTATGACTGCACTTTATAAAGTATATAAAGTTAGCTAGTTTAGCTTTATAAAGTTGTAGCAACTGTTCAGGCATGAAGTACTGCTTAATCTTTGAAAGGTTCCCAGCTATCTAACAGCTGTTTATGCCTTCGACTCAATAGAATAGTCCAAGTTTATTTTGGCTGTTAAATCCATGCCGAGGAGATCAGGCCAATCGCACATAGGCAAAGATATATTTTGGAAAGCAGGAGCCTGGTGGAAAGGACTCCTTTTGGCGGTGAAAAGAGACGCCTACATACATGCATGGAAAAAAGAAACATACGCGTCGATCAAAGAACCTCCTCTTTTTTTTTTGTCGGTTTATTATGGCACCTTTTGTAACGGGAACAGTGGGAAGTCGTCCCTCAGCATGCTGCATGGAGGAAAAGTATTTTCAATAAGATTTTTTTTTAATCTCGCTGGTTCGTGGTCTAGGTGGGCCTTTTTAAAAAATCTATCAATACGGCTGTGATATTTTTTAGCTTTTGCTATGTAACTAAACTGGCTTTTTTTCAGTGGACTAAATGGGAGGGAGTCTCTGATGAATTTATATTTCTCATCCGAAATCATCTTACAAGTTTTTTTTTGATAGAAGTTGTTGGTGCCTTCCTCCCTTACACGGAAAAAATCTTATTCAGAAATCATTGAACTTGTCATAAAATCGTGAGAACGAAACCATAGTGCGATTCAGGAAAAAGACAACGCCATCTATCATCAATATTTTAGTACTTACATCTGTGTGTAGCCGTGAGACGGCCTGCAAAATTATTAAATTGGGATATCTTTTCTTCCCGTCAGCCGTTTTTAATGAAACAAAGCCTAGTTGAAGCGCCAAAAAAAGTCGAATCAGCTCGTGGAAGTTACATGCAAATCCATTCAGTGGATTCTGAGATTAGCGTGTTCAAACAGACAGACAGACAAAAAATTTTTTTTTTAGTTTTTTGTATTCAGTTCCTCATCTCAAAGCACCCCCGATCAGTTTTTGGTAAATATATTCAATGTACAGACACGCCGGTTCTACAGTTTTATTATATGTATAGATAAGTATAGGTAGTATATAGATTATGAAGTAAAGTCAGATATATAAAGTAACTAGCTTTTTGCCCGCGGCTTCGCTCGCGTAGACTATAAGATCTTTACATTCGTGTTATCAACGATATATTGTTCGTGAAGATTGTTGTTGTTGTTGTCAAAATACTCGTATATTCTTGTGGACTTCGGTGGACGGTACCGACCGTATGAGGGTATTTAGGGGATGAGGACGCGGTAAGACATCACTTTTTTTTACTAAGTGTAGGCTGTGTGCTGTGTAGTGAGTGTGTGCTGTGTTTGACCACAATCTCACCATGGTAAGTGATGATGTGGCCGAAGGTCAAAGCCAAAGCCTAGTCTAGCCTAGAAAGACAAGGCCTAGAAGGAACTGGCTCCCAAATGCAGCTGTCGGAACACACCGACAGGTGCTTGGCGACAGAGTTTTAACTTGAGGGCGGTAGCCAGCCAGATGAGTACAAAGTACCCCCGTGTTATGACATTCGTTCACTAATAGGTGTTACATTTTCGCCGAGTATTAAAGGCTACTTTTTTATCCCGGAAAAGTGGATTTATATAGGCTAGGTTATAGGGTTCCCCAAAATTTTCCTTGTAAGAGAATCGGGTACCTATTTCGCTGCAAGCTTTCTTTTTCAAGAGAGGTAGGGCATATCGGGTTCTCTTGTTCAAAATTTGGAGCAGTCCAAGTGACGGAGTACCTGTACCTTACAGAAGATTGCAGCCAAATAAGATTACATTGTGTTGTTGTATTCCTGAGGTGAGAAGTGTTGCCAGAGCTCCATAAGGAAACAAAGTTTCTCCTCAAGCTAAGGGGCTCTAAACCACTTGTGAGCTCGGGATCGTCGAGAATTCTAATGGCACGTCGCTGAGTTCAGCGACTCAGTTGAGTCTAGAGGCCCAAGCTGGTATCAAGCCCACAGATGAAAGCAGCACTCTATATGGGGTCGGACTTGCGACTTATAATGTTGCAGTCTTTGACCCGATGAGAAGTAATGCTTCGCTCTATTAAGCACTCCGTGTTTTTTGGATGCCAGTGTGACTTTGTCTTTTAGATGACTACGGAACAGAACGTCGTTAGAGATATCAACGCCAAGGATCCCTTAGCTTTTTATGATGTCGAAGAAAGTGTTCTGGAATTATGGAGCTACAGCAAATGAAGAGCGAGTGAATGGAAGTAAGAGAGGTAGGTATTGCATGGGAAAGTACCTCCACCTTACAGAATACTGCAGCTAAATAACTTAATGTTGTGTTCGTGCGCGTCAGTGAGGTTACCAAAGCTCGTTGGGGAGGAGGAAAGGTTGGTAACGCGTGATGCAAGCGTCCATATGGCTACGGTAACCGCTTACCATCAGGCGGACCGTGTGCTTGTATACCGACTTCATCGCATAAAAAAAAGTGAAGTGAGGGTCGGCAACGCGCGATTGATACCCAGGGTGGTGGCTACTATCAGACTGGCAGTATGCATATTTGCCACTTAAAGAAAAATTGTATCTTATCTGCTTCAGGTACACCTATATACTTATGTGCCGCATCGATGCCAGTATGGTACTTTTGTTGATCAGCTTGGCTACCACATGCTATTGTGCGTTAGAAGCGCAGGCACGCCACTCCGACCGATCTTAATGACATCATTCATAGGGCTCTTGCCAGTGCCCACATATCAGCTATTCGTGAATCGAGTGGCTTGATGCGGGACGACGCCGACGGTAATAAGCATGATGGAATAACATTAATGTCCTAGAGGAAAGGACAGCCCTTATTAATATGGGATGTAACTTGTGTCGATACTCTCGCACCGTTAAGAGACTGTCAAAAAAGCCGCAGTGAAGGTGACTGTGCTTAAAATCTAAAGCAGCGCAAATGTAATCAATCACCTGAATTGATGGAGGCTACATATTTTGCTCAGGAGGTCAGAAGATCATCGTATTTAACGCAATTTTTCGAAGCATCTGATTACCTAATGCTTCGCGTGGCCAGAGGGCTGGCGAATACCTTGCCAGTATATTAGCATCACCATACGGCGCCGGCAACGCTTTAGGCTTGCTACAGGCAGCTGGTAGCGATTCAATAGCTGATCCACTACACCACCGTTCTTCGATAAAGACTCATCTCCAATGAGTATCCTTGCTCGACGGTCTATTGAGTCAAGGGCGTCTAGTTGGTGCTCAGCGGATCCATCCCAGAGATGGCAGCAGTACTCCATGTATGACCGCACTTTATAAAGTATATAAAGTTAGCTAGTATAGCTTTATAAAGTTGTAGCAACTGTTCAGGCATGAAGTACCGCTTAATCTTTGAAAGGTTCCCAGCTATCTAACAGCTGTTTATGCCTTCGACTCAATAGAATAGTCCAAGTTTATTTTGGCTGTTAAATCCATGCCGAGGAGATCAAGCCAATCGCACATAGGCAAAGATATATTTTGGAAAGCAGGAGCCTGGTGGAAAGGACTCCTTTTGGCGGTGAAAAGAGACGCCTACATACATGCATGGAAAAAAGAAACATACGCGTCGATCAAAGAACCTCCTCTTTTTTTTAGTCGGTTTATTATGGCACCTTTTGTAACGGGAACAGTGGGAAGTCGTCCTTCAGCATGCTGCATGGAGGAAAAGTATTTTCAATAAGATTTTTTTTTATTTCGCTGGCTCGTTGCCTAGGTGGGCCTTTTTAAAAAATCTATCAATACGGCTGTGATATTTTTTAGCTTTTGCTATGTAACTAAACTGGCTTTTTTTCAGTGGACTAAATGGGAGGGAGTCTCTGATGAATTTATATTTCTCATCCGAAATCATCTTACAAGTTTTTTTTTGATAGAAGTTGTTGGTGCCTTCCTCCCTTACACGGAAAAAATCTTATTCAGAAATCATTGAACTTGTCATAAAATCGTGAGAACGAAACCATAGTGCGATTCAGGAAAAAGACAACGCCATCTATCATCAATATTTTAGTACTAACATCTTTGTGTAGCCGTGAGACGGCCTGCAAAATTATTAAATTGGGATATCTTTTCTTCCCGTCAGCCGTTTTTAATGAAACAAAGCCTAGTTGAAGCGCCAAAAAAAGTCGAATCAGCTCGTGGAAGTGACATGCAAATCCATTCAGTGGATTCTGAGATTAGCGTGTTCAAACAGACAGACAGACAAAAAATTTTTTTTTTAGTTTTTTGTATTCAGTTCCTCATCTCAAAGCAGCCCCGATCAGTTTTTGGTAAATATATTCAATGTACAGACACGCCGGTTCTACAGTTTTATTATATGTATAGATTTTTTTTACTTTACGTCTAAAAAAAAAACAAAATCCTTAAAATCAAATACTTCAAAGTAGTAAAAAAACTAATCAAATCCTAATCTGATGACAATGAGACCAAACGGGAAGTGAAACCTTCCAAACAAAAAAAAATTCAAATCGGTTAATAAATGACTATGTTATGAGGTAACAAACATAAAAAAAATACCTCAGATAAAAAATACAGAGAACCTCCTCCATTTTTTGAAGTCGTTTAAAAATCCAAATATATCTATATAATCTATTTATATAAAATTCAAAGTCCTGACTGACTGACTGACTGATATATCAACGCACAGCCTAAACCTCTGGTCCTAGAGACATGAAATTTAGAGGCTATATTCTTTGTGAAGAGTAGGTATACACTAAGAAAGGGTTTTTCGAAATTCCACCCCTATGTGGGTAAAATAGGGGATGAAAGTTTGTATGAAAGTCCGTCAATTTCGAAGTTAAGATCTCCAAATTTTGTGTTTAGGCTGAAGATTGAAAATTAATTTATACGTGTCTCAGCGTTTTTAATAATTCCACCCTCGAAGCGGGATGAAGTTGTTTTGTATTGTTTTATTGTTGTAGAAAAATATGTCATTTGTTTCCTGCAGGCCACGCGGGCGAAGCCGCGAGCAGAAGCTAGTTTACTACTAAAATTTATACTAACTGACAATTTGTGTGAAATTCTTATAAATTATTTATGCATTTATGTACGTCTTTTGTTCAAAGACAAAAAGTTTATTGTTTATGAAGTTACTATCTGTCTCTATGAACATCACTTATTATAATTTAAGATAAGTGTGTCATCACAGCTTTGTGAATAAAAATGTTTTAATAGAATTTTTTACATTGTTTCATATCAAAAACAGAATTAATAGTATCGTGGATTTAAGAGCCACTAATTATATCTGAAATTCCACACTAATATCACAGTTACTTCTACTGTGCTAATATTATAAATGCGAAACTCTCAGTCTGTATGTAACATGCATGGTATGGAGATGGAGAGGAACAGAGTCTGCCATTACTTGCGCAAAGATCGTACTTGTTTAAGAGGAAACGCTGGTGGCGTTTTTTCCATACAAACGTAATCCTCAGTGTCCTCTCTGGATAATGACACTAGAGCTATGATTATTTTACCATGCACTCTGTAGGTACTACTGTGTGTCCCTCGGTTGTGTTTTTCTCCATAAATTAATAATTATAAGAATTAGGAGCCTTCTAAAATTACAAAAACTGACCATTTTTACTGCCCTTATCAGACGTCCAGCAAACAAATTTGACGAATATAAAAAATAAAAGGAAAACCGACAGACATAGCCAAAGCCCTTCTTATTCCTATTCTTGAAAAAAAAAACGATCCAGTATTGGAGGAGGAAACTGGGGATTAAGAAATAGCGATTTCGTCTATTTTAAATAGGTATAATCGATCCAAGCTGCAGTTGTCTCTATCGTCCCTCATACATTTATATCCCAGCAACAGCGCGACAGCAATAGATTTGTTAAATACCCATTTTTCAAATTTCTTGCAGCCATCCTTTCCTCTTAATGGCCCTTCATGGCCAACGCAAGCATAGCCTAAAAGCTTGTACTTTCATCCAACGTAATGTTTGACTGCGAAAAAAGAGAGACAATATCAGAGCCGTTGGTTATCAGTTGTCGGTAAATTCCGCTGATCACTCGCGGCCGCATCGCTAAGTCGTCATTCATGATTTCGCATATCATAAAACTTGTTAGAGGAGTATACTTCTTGAAAAAAAATCTTACAAGTTTGTGAAGAAAAAGTTATTTTGTATCTCTAATATATTTGCAATGTCGGATCAAGATGTTTTATTTACATTTTACAATTTATAGGTGTATATGGACAAAGTTCAGTTTAAATTTGTGCAAAAACGCTGTTTTTCGGAGGCTTTTACTGAATTTGTTTAATTTTTTATTTTTATTTTTACCTATAGAGAGCCGGTGTAGAGTCATTTTGTTAACGTTCATAAGTACCTTATGAGGGCCTTAATTGAATAAATGCTTTTTGAATTTGAATATATACAGGCCTAGATATAGTGCACAAGATACATATTTGCTTAAAACATCCAACGAGAAATGTTTAACAACGCCATAATAAGTACAGAGTTTTTGTATGAAAAGTATAGCGAGATGCCTGCTCTTAAGTCGAAACTTAAGTCCTAGAGTCAACTATCAATTTGACACACTAGTTTTAAAACTCCAACACTATGGAGTTCGTGGAGTGGCACTCGATCTTATATCATCTTATCTATCAGGTCGCCAACAAAAAGTAGGTATTAGCGGTACTACGTCCTCAGGGTCTTTAGTGAAAACGGGCGTACCGCAAGGATCAATTTTAGGCCCTTTTTTGTTTCTGGCATATATTAATGATCTGCCCTATATGGTAAATGAATTGTCGGATATAGTTTTATTTGCAGATGATACTTCTCTAATTTTTAAGGTCAATAGAAAAGATACAGACCTTACGCAGCTCAATGACACCTTATCAGCTGTATCAAAATGGTTTGCCGCCAATAATCTTATGCTTAATTCCTGTAAAACTAAATGTATAAGGTTTTCTCTCCCTAATGTTGTTAAGAGTGACACTCATATCTTTGTCGATGGTAAAAGACTTGCACTAGTGGATAAGGCAGTTTTTCTCGGCGTTACATTAGACAGTAAAATACAATGGGATCCTCATATAGAAAGATTAGCTAGTAAACTGAGTTCCGCCGCCTTCGCAGTTAGAAAAATTAGACAAATAACAGATGTGGCTACAGCCAGGTTGGTTTACTTTGCTTATTTCCATAGTTTAATGTCCTACAGTCTTCTGCTGTGGGGCTCAGCTGCAGACTTTGAAACTATATTTATTCTGCAGAAAAGTGCAATTCGCGCAATCTATTGTTTGGGTCCTCGCGAATCACTACGAAGTCGATTCAAGGAATTTAAAATTTTAACGTTACCGTCACAGTATATTTATGAAAATATTATGTTTGTCCGTAAAAACTTAAATTTATTTGAAATTAATAGTAGCCGCCATAACTTCAATACAAGAAATAAAGATAAAATTGTGACACCTAGATTCAGGTTATCTAGAGCTAATAAGTCTTTTCTCGGAAATTGCGTTCGATTCTATAACAAAATCCCACTCGAAGTAACTAAAATGTCTTATGATAAATTCAAAGATTTCATAAAGCAGAGGTTAATTGACAAAGCCTACTATAAGGTGGCTCATTACGTGGATGACAAGAATATATGGTTGTAGTAGCTTCTCTCTGCACTTGCATCCCCCTGGCTAAGTGACAATTGTACGAATAAGCATAAAATAATAATGTATAATATATTGTATAAGTATTTGGGAAAAAAGCTGTAATATTAAATTAAAAGATCTTCCACAAAAAAAAACCTTGCTGAGTTTCTTGCCGGAGTCTTCTCAGTTTAAGTGTATTCCGAACCGGTGGTAAATTCAACTGTATGTACATAACGTTCATAAGTGCCTTACTAAGGCCTAAACTGAATAAATGACTTTTTGATTTTGATTTTTTGATTTTGATTTGTCAGAAATATTATCCTTATAGGTAAAAAAAATAAAAACAAACTAAGTACACAATTTATTTCTTTATTGATGAAATAATCTGCCACACATTGACAACCAGAAATAACTAACTATATTTACTCATGATCCTCTTTAATCATATCTGCAGCTTTCTCAGCTAACATTATTGTTGGCATGTAGGAGCTTCCACTAACAGGCTTAGGCATGACACTAGCATCTACCACTCTAAGACCTTGTACTCCTTTGACGCGGAGACGGCTGTCCACCACAGTACCCATAGCACAAGTCCCACTAAAATGATAGGTTGAAACCTTAAAACAATTTACATAGCATCTCCAATATTCCTTGCTTCTACGTTCTAAGTCCTGGCAATTTGAGCACAAACCATCTACCATCTCTGCCTGAACGTCTTTGAAGAACGTTGAATTCTCAATTTTCAAAAAATCTTGTATATACGTTATCATATTATCTATTTTAGAATCACTTGGAAAGAATTCATAGTCAATAATTGGGTATTCTTTAGGATCTGTGCTGTTTAAAAGAACACAGCCACAGATACTAGATGTCGTTTCACTTACTAAAGTAATCATAATTTCTCTTCCAATAGTCGAATCGTATAATTTTTGGATGATATCATCTTTAAAACGATAGATGGAAGAGCTCAAACTTAATATGCCTCGTTGGCTATCAAATATGTTACTTAATATTTTATAGTCAGAATATTTATTAGATTTGTTAAGTGGTACGTAGCTAACTATAGCATCACCTAAATAATCACATGGATTATAAGGTTTTACTGATTTAATTTTTTCTGTTTTATGAAATACCATAACTCCTATATGATCTTGTAGATTCTCTCCAACTGGCAAGTCTGCGATTACTTTGATATGTTTACTTGACAGATGTTTTTTTGGACCTATTCCAGACAGCATCAGTAACTGTGGTGAATAGAGCGCTCCAAGTGATGCTATAATTTCTTTTTTAGCGTATATTTTAATAACTTTATTATTTTTAGTTATAGCTTTGACCCCTATAGCTCTTTTACTTTTATTAAACAAAATTTGTGTGGCCATGGTATGTTTCAAAACATGTAAATTAGGTCGATTTCTAGCTGGATGTAAATATGCGAATGCTGTGCTTTGTCGCGTACAATTAGCTAATGTCAATACAGCTTTTGCATAACCGTTATATTGGTTATTAATAGCGCTCACTGACCATTCTCTTTGACCAATTTCTTTTAAAGCTTCCAAATATTTATCAGCTCTCTCGTTTGGTGGTATTGTAAGTTTCAGCGGACCTTTAGTTCCACGAATTTCTCTTCCAGTTGAATTCAAAAGTTTAGGGTCAAATCCTTCAGCTTTCATATAATATTTTAATACGTTTTCCCAGAGCCAAGTATCACTTTTTGCAGCATCTGCCCATATTTGGAAATCCCCTGGATTACCTCGACCGTATGTCATCCAACTGAGTTTGCTTGTGCCCCCGAGTACTTTTCCGGTGCCTGCATGGATAAAAGATTCTTTGTGACATTCATAGTCTTTCGTTTGTAGAGTTTGGTTCCAGTCATAACTAGTACTTGGTGTGAAGATCTGCATACCTGGAAACTATAGAAATATTGCTTTTCATTTTGTTAAAGTAATGCTAATTAATTATAAGATTCTCTTCAAAATCTATGTTTTGATTTGTCATGTGGAACAATTTTTCTATTAAAATAACATATAAAAAAAAATCCTACAAAAGATCTTTATAAAAAAATATATTTCTCAGTTCAGCATAGCGAATCAAACATATATTTTGAAAATATATTTTTAGGTATAAATCATTCAGTATAAAATGTGATAATTATTATAAAAATTTTGAATTTGATTTTTATACAAAGTAGGTTTCAGCAAAGATTTTCTCTTCTGTAAAGTTGATGTATTCGGTATCATTTAAAAGATAGATAAGTCAGCAATTGGAAACTTCAATTGGATTTACTATGCCATTTTTCGTATACGTAAACATGTTATTTAATTATTTAATATGAACTATAAACAAATAATATCAAAAACAAATAAGTTTGTCAGTTTGAGATAGTAATATGTGTGTGCGTGTCAAACGCATGGTAGTGTTGTTATTTTTTTTTTAATAATATATTTCTAAGCATTACTATACAGGGCGTTGTTTTGGTCAGCGACGAGCGACTCAGGGTCGATAATACAAATGACACTGGTGCTAAAAAATATAAAAAAAAATTTTTTTTTTTAATAATAAAAATAAAAAAATTACAATTTTGAAAATCATGTAATAAGCTAAAGTGTAGACATAATACTCAACGGGAGTACGAGGGTGTACAGGGGTGGGGCGATGGCGGCTTGTTCTTAGCTCTAGTCTGTGCACGTGCCTAGTAACCATACTTTGCGGTAATTTTATTTCAAATTGAATAAGGTATTTCTCAACAAATTTACAATATTTAATGAAATTAAGTCCATTTTTGGGGAATATATATTTTGTACTACCGCTCCTGGGTCGCTTGTCGCCGACCAAAACAATACCTGTATAAAAATATTAGTTTTGTACACTTCTTCTCAATATAAACTTTATGCCAAATTTTAAACACCTCGGTGCGCGCAATATACTAAAAAAATCTAAAGAAAGATTTTCCTTCTATCCAAATCCTAACTAATATTATAAATGCGAAAGTGAGTTTGTTTATTTGTAACGCCTTCACGCCTAAACTACTCAACGGATCATCATGAAATTTGACATGCAGATAGCCTATGGTATGGAGAAGGACAAAGGCTATTTTTTTACCTCGTGATCGCGGGTGAAATCGCGGGAGATAGCTAGTTAATATATAAATAACACTGTAAATAAGCTGACTCTTCTTCTTTGACCTTTGAAACGATATCAAATGCAGCGCAAAAAGCTAATATTAAAGAAGAGAAAATCTTTGCTGAAAACACCTCTTTTATATGAAATTCCGATCTTAGGGCAAATTCAATGCCGGTGACTTTATTTGCCATTTATGATAGGTATATTTTCTAAACTTACTTTCGTCTCAATAGCCGGATCACCGCCAGCCTCAATGACCAACACTTTATTGTTTTCATCCTCAGTAAGTCTGTTAGCAAGTACAGAGCCAGCTGTTCCTCCACCAACTATTATGAAATCGTAGCTATCTCCATCTATAAAAATAAATACTTAAGTATATTGAATTGGTATTTCTTAAAACATGTCTATGACCAACGTTAAATAACCATCTTTATTTTACAATGCGGATTTGACCAGCATCTCATTGGGAGCTATGAGGAGGCTAATGACGTAGGACGCTAATCCAGAAAACTACTTTGTACTTATTTTCTCTAAAGCTGATGGTATGTTATAGATATAATTTTATTATAATTAATAATCCGTGCCACTAGCATGTGCAATCTCAGCACGAGACATACAATACTCGATTTGAAATACCAATAGCTAAGTTATTTGGCTTCGACGATGGAGCAGCCCTACTTAAACAAGACTGATGTGAATGCGGTCTAATAATAATATACAGGGTGTATTTCGCATGGTAACGTAAAAAGGCTACACCTAATGCCACTAATCAAATTGTGAAAGTCATTCACCTCGCTAATGATCGGTTATAGAAATTGTCATTTTCGAGCGCGCAATGTATTGTGAACACCGCGATTTAAACGCGCGATAACGTTGTACCTACGTAGTATGTCGCTGACTGCAGGCGAATATCGCCATAAGACACCGTTTCTAGTTTTATTTACATTGCTACTTTTAGTGAAAGTAATGAATTAATAACTTATTTATTTTAAATCTCTTTGGGTTAGGTAAGAATAACGATTATGAACAGTCTAAAGTAAAAAAAACTAGTTTTTTTTTTTTAAATTTGGGAAAAACGACGAAAAATTCCAACATGGGTCCAGAATCATGTCCTGGACCCATGGTATCCGTTTGTGCGGCGATGTCCCTTACACGCTGTATATTTCTGTTCATCACAATCTGAATGTAACTGGGTATTTTTTTTTTATAAATAATGTACATTTTAATCTATAATTATAATAACATAATATCCAGAGTGCTTGTGGTGTAGCATGATTAGCCGTTCTTAATCGATAGGCAAAGTTAAGGCGCTGTCAGCTCCTAAAATTAAAAGAGTTTTGTACCCTTCACCTCCTCACGCTACACACGCCGCTTGCCGCCCCGCGCCGTCCGCGTCGCAGGTCGCGTGCGTAGTTCTTAGACTAGACTCGCGCATTACGGCATGCGACATGACGGCACAACAATCACGACCTATATTGTACTGTAATTATTTTGAAAATATTGTATGCATATATTGAGTTTAATTATACATTATTTTAATAGTAATTTCTAGAAGAGAAAATTTATAATATTAGTAAGTAGGTACCTACTTCGTAAAAATATTTTGCGCATTAAAATACCTACTCAAAACTAATAATTGAAAACTGTTTTACCAAACTCTTAAACCGACTTCAAAGTACACTAAAAAGTAATCAAATCCTGACTTGATGACAAATTTTCCAAATCGGTTAATAAATTAGTTATGAGGTAACAAACATTTTTTAAGTCGGTTAAAAACAATAGGCTACACATATATTTTATTTCTTGTAACATTTCTCTAAATATTTTGACACAAGTATTAAAAATGAAAGGAGACTGTTCAAATCTGTATGGGTGGTGGTCTATGAACCTATACCGATACTGATGTGGTATTTTTGTGGCGATACCTGAACTACACCTTAACAACCTTTGTGCAAAGGGGCATCAAAATCTGTCCCGGCAGTTTTGAAATATATACAGGTGGACATTTTAGATGGATCAGTAAAGACCTTACGGGTTGAAACCACGCGAATATGGTCTTAGGTGACTGTCCCTTATTTTTTGAGCTATTGCAATTGGCATTTACAGAAAAAAACAGTCAGCGAGAAAACGGCGATTATTGAACAATATGTAGGGTCAAAAGGCTCTACTATGTAATTAGTGTCAGTAGTTAGCACTACTGAAACGCTTCCCATACATTTCTTAACAAAATGTATGGGAAGCGTTTCATGGAAAGTTACATGGATGTCTATGCCCTAAAACGTCAAATTACTCATTGCATAAAAAGATGTTTGATATCTTCAATAGCCATGAAATATTACTCATGAACTTTAGGTACGCATTCTGTGGTGCTATATAGCTATATTGATTTATTATGTACTATAATATACTACAAGTATTCACTTTACTGACATGATCAGCATAAAAAATGTACAGGAGATTCTGTAATATTTTTGCGGGTATAATATTTTTTTCAACACTCGCTCGTAAAAGACATTTATTGCAAAATACTAGTCTGTTATTTCCTCGCAAGTGTGTTGAAAAACGTCGTATGACACTTGTGTGTATTGATACTAGGAGACTTCAACGCTCACCACGTTGACTGGCTTCGTTCTCGATCCACTGACTTCGCGGGGAGAACTGCTCACGACTTTGCCCTGGCCTATGGCTTCTCACAACTGGTTCTTTCTCCTACGAAAATCCCAGATATTGAGAGCCATACTAGCACCTTACTGGACCTTCTGCTGACTACGCGACCGGACAACTATGCAGTGACAGTGGATGCGCCACTTGGCTCATGAGACCACTGCCTCGTCCGGACGCAAGTGCAATACGTTCGACCTGACTCGTCCCGGCCTCCCGGATGGCGACGTGTATAGCACTACAAGTCGGTAGATTGCGAGATTTCTTCGCATCGTACCCGTGGAGCTTTGCTTCGCATCAGAAAATCCTGACACCTGTGCAGCTGCCGTTGCTGAGGCGATACTGGTGAGAATGGAATGTTATATCCCAAACCCGCTAGTGATTGCAGGGGTGAAGAAACGACCGTGGTTTAATCGGCCCTGCAAAGATGCTAGACAAAATAAGCAGACCTTGTATGAGGCTTGAAACACGGCCCGAACTAATCAGGATCCTAACATCTCTGATGCGAAACGCAAATTTAACGCTGCTCGAGGTTCAGTAAGCGTATGATTGGCAGGGCTAATTTGATTTCGTTGGCAGGTTTGGTGAGAGACTGACTAGCCTTCCCTCTGGAAGTCGCGCTTTCTGGTCTCTTGCCAAAGCTGCTGAAGGAAACTTCTACTATGTCACCGTACTATGTTTACAGTATGCAAGATTAATTTTCTTTTTTTTGTTCCATTTCTGAAATTTCCTTACCTAACTTGGCCCCATAGAGCCTTTTAATCCTTGTCGAAGACAGGATCAATTAACCCGTTAAATTTCAAATATAGCCGTTTTTTCGCTGTTTGTAAATTTTCAGAATCTGTAAATGTAGATTGCGATTACTCAAAAAACAAAAAATAACTGTAAAGAGAAAAACAAGCTCATTAATCTATAGAATTTTGAATATAACTTGAATTTCATAAGTGTGGGTGACAGTCTTCTCAATCTCCTTCGCGAACTGTTATCTGTTTCCCGCCCCCCACAGATAGTGTTTCGTTCTTGCTAAGATGGTCAATTGTTTCAGGGAGACAAATAATAACAGCAATTTCTGGTAATACGCTCGGCTATCTTCATTTCTTGTATTTTTCTCGTCGTGTTTTCAAATGGAACAATTTCACCGCCTAATTGCTCTATTTATATGCTCAAATCTAGTCTTTGTCTAAGCGACGTGCATAGCGAATGAAAACTACGCCGTCGACCAATCAGAGCCTTAGAGAGAGATAGCACTATTTTTAGACTTCTCTTTCCATGGGAAGCTAATGCCTACTTTATTTTGGTGAAATTGCTATTTGAACCTATCTATTTTCCTATCTAATGAGATACCACCGAGTCATATCATTTATTCATAAGTAAAATATTACAAGTCCCTTATCAACTATTTCTTAACAGCTATTCTTAAAACAAAATAAATAATGAAATTTAACAAAACAACTTACAATCTAAAACTAAATAGGTATTTACATATCAAATGAATGTGTCGTGAACAATAAGGTACCTATTGCAGTCGGGGACAAACCAATAACCTAAGTATGTATTTTTTTGTAATATTTGTTTATCCCCGGCTGCAATACTTTATAAAATTCAAGTTATATTCAAAATTCTAAAGCGCTCTTCTTTAAATTAAATTTATTATTATTAATTAAATTCTTTTATGTTATTTTTTATTTTACGATGTCGGGTTTTTGTTTCTTTTAAAAATGTAATTTATTTCAAAAATTTTTGATTTGAATTGTATGTATTAGTAAGTATATGTGCGGTACGGTAAAGTAAGGCTAACAACCATGACAAACTCTGTGAGTTACGTACGGTAACCGCCCAGTAAGTAGGTACCTACTGTCCTTGCATTAAACATGGTTTTTTGCTGTTTATGTCAAAATGGTACCACAAAAGTATTACAATATATACATATATGGAATGGGCTGTTCACAAGCTTTCATTTGATGCCCATATTGTTATAATAACAAAAATTTTGGTTTTAATACCCCCCCCCCCCTCTTTTTTATTCCTAGATGTCATATAAAAATAATATACCCTATGACACTCCCACAGTTAAGACGAATCTAACGACACCTCATATGCTTAAATCCATCAAGCCGTTTAGGCTGTAGAGCGTGCCAAAGAAATAGACATACATCCATACATACATACATACACTCGAAAAAATAAAACCCTCATTGCAACAGTCATCTAAGACCATATTCGCGTGGCTTCAACCTGTAAGGTGCCCTTATGCTGACCGGTCTAAAATGTCCACCCTGTATATCTCAAAACTGCCGGGTCAGATTTTGATGCCCCTTAACCTCGCCTATAGTTGAGGTATCCCCACAGAAATACCACAACAGTATCGCTATTGGTTCATAGAGCACTTCCCATACAAATTTGAACAGTCTCCTTTCAAGTCACAAAAGCTAGCAAACTATAAAAAAATAGTTTACTACCTTCTTCCCTGCGGTTTTACCCGCGATGCCGAGGAATCTTATATTTTCCGGGGATAAAAAATACTAGCTGCCCGGCGCGACTTCGTTTGCGTGGTGTCCTACCTTTTTCCCTAACCTACCCTTAGATGTGATTATACTTACTTATGCTTAGATACGAAGTACGATGATTAAACTACAGTACCTGGGTGATCGAGCTTTGCTCGTTTTTTTTTGGTAAAACATATTTTTTTCTCACAAAAGAAGGAACTTGAAAAAAAAACAGAAAAAAAATTATAGTTAGCTGGTCTCGAACCGGGGTCGTCTGATTTCGGGGCTGCACGTTCCCATCTGAGCTGTTATAAGCTTGAGAGCAGTGGCGAAATTTACCTTCATATTCTAATGATATTGCAGCAGTTTTTAATTGCCTGAAAACACGGATAAAACTACGTTTTCTAAAAATGAAACCTAGCTAGATCGATTTATTGCCCCCATATACAAAATTTCATGAAGATCGTTGCAGCCGTTTCCGAGATTCAGATTATACAGGAAAAAATTTTATCCAGTACGGAAATTTTGCCAAATTAAACTTAAACGAGTTTTATGAAAAACCTATTTTTTATTTTTATATGTCTTAGTACAAAAAAATAAAGTTATCGGTACCGAAAGATGTCTAAATTGAAACTTTTTTTATGGTGAACGCGCAGCGGGCGGCCGCGGCGGGGGCAGCGGAACGTGGCCCCTACTATCAGCTGTGCGCGGTTTATTTATCAGTTTCGAAAATGTCTAGCACTTTAAAGTTTTGGCTGTGACCTGTAGTTATTTGAAGAGTAATTCCAATTATTCCTTCATAATTTCATGGGCTTTAGACCATCAAAATGCAAAAAATGAAGGATTATCAATTAAATTAAGGCACTTCTAAAAAAAAAACATAATAAAAATAATAAATTGAAAACTACTTAATGGTATGGTATGCATACTACTACTTAGGTACTTAGGAATCAACTAAGTATTATTATCAGTCAAAAATAACCTATCACTAAACTTGTTAATTAAAAATAATTGCTTACCCCCACTAATCACTGTATTGTAATAATTGTTCAAAATCAAGCCTCCTCTTTGTAAGCATAAACGTGCACGTTTGAATAAATGGCCTTTTTGTTCAGAACACTAGTGTAACTTTTCACTTCATGAAAGGCGTTCATTATTTTTAACTTTAAGTCGTTTAAATTCGTTCGTCTAGGACGTACCGCATCGTAGCTACCGGCTCTTGGATCTCGCCCAAAGAAATCAAAAATTGTTTTTTGGACTTCGAGCGCCAGTCGCAGTCTGCCAGACCCTTGTGCGTGATTCGGGGTCTTGAACTACCTGTGATCAAGCAGCCTTCAGTGGCTGCTAAAATGGTATTTTCATTAGGGACCGCGGGGCTACGGATCCCATAGGCTTGCATACGAGGTATGCTCTCACTGACATACATTCGTCGTAATAAACTCGCACCATTAAGACATCGTGTCGTGATCGGACGATGTAGGTATGTACGAAACACGCGCGGCGCGGTCCTTGCGCGGAAACGAAACACGTGACGACTTACGCGGCGCGTGGGCATGCGCAGACCAGTGTTGCCAACAGCACTGGGCCTAATGTCGCCATTTTTCACGGCTTAAGTAGCCTAAAATAGCCGAATTTCAGAGCAGGTAGCCTAAAGTAGCCCAAAAGCCACAATAAAGCTATAATATAAATAAAATTAAGATGTCGTTATTATTTAATTTATATAGAGGATGTTTTTTTTCTTCTAGCCAGTATGGGCAAATTCTGCACTACAGGTCTGAGAAAAAAAACGCTGAAAGGAACCATGTCAAAGTCAAAGTCAAAGCCATTTATTCAATTTAGGCCCCAGAAGGGCACTTATGAAGGTCACATGAGCTGAATATTGAAGAAACTAAAAAGGGCATTAAAAATATTGTGTTTTCGTAGATATGAAATTTTTTCAAGATTTTTTTTCGATATTCTGCTTCTACGTCACAATACGAACAAAATTATTTATTACAAGTTGCTAAAAGTTATCAAAATTTACTTCTAATTGCTTGTCAGAATGCTAGGAGCTGATCCTTTATGACTAAACATAGTGAGTTCCCTGCAAGATCTGCTCCACCTCGTAATTTTTTACTGAAATTTCCAAATGTAGCTTAAAAATACAATAAAGTATAGTGTCCACTACGTTAGGCGTGTACCGGCGCTGATTATGGGCTTGTTAGTTTCTTCAAATCGGTATACATACATACGTGGCATTTGGAGAAAAATACACTCGCGTGAGCACCCGTGCGCGATTTTCACTGTAGCAGATACAGTATGAGGCACGAGTGGTGAGCACAGATAGGTAGTAGTGGGGGCAAGCTCACCCAAATACACTTTTGGCCAAATCACTGGCGTAACAAACAAACAATGTTTGTTTGTCACTTTGTCCTTTACGCCTCAACTTCTCAACGGATAATCATGAAACTTTGCTTGCAGATAGCCTATAGCATGGATAAGGACATCGGCTACTTTTTATCCCGAGAACGCGGGTGAAACCGCGGGGGACAGCTATATTTCTTACGATTTAGCTCATAAATTGTAATTTGGCTTATATTATTACCTTGTCGTTGAGGTAGCCTAAAAGGCGACCAGTCGCCATCCCGAATTTATCGTCGCCAATTTTCGTCCTGAGTAGCCTAAATGGCGATAAATCGCCTACGTTGGCAACACTGGCGCAGACTGTCGGTCGAGCACCGGCCGGCCAGGAAGGCCGGGAGGGAGTTTCACCCCCTCCGACACCCGCCGCGCGGCCGGCGGCCGCTACACGCTCTCATTGATATGATTACGAATAGAATGTCCATATTTGTCTGTTTTCAAGTAAAGTCAAAAAGAAAAAATAAAGTATTGAATAAATAATGGAAATGTGTTCTATTACGGATACTGAACCACCAAAAAAAATATCCGTACTGTGAAAAATTTTTTCCTGTATACGGGGTGGATATGACAATAAATGGAACCACGTTAAGTACTCATAAATACGATCAACTGTTACTATGGGACCAACTTCGAAATAGAAAAAAAAAGCTTTTCATCTTTTCATAAAAAAAGTAAATCGGCAAAAATGTATGAAAAGCTGTAAAAAAAAAATGCGATTACGAAGTTGGTCCCATAATAAAAGATCTCCCATTATTTTCGAGTAGGTACCTAGATTTTTCATAAATTGCACTGATACAAAACGAGGAAGAGGCACCGCGGAGAGAAGCGACGCAGGTCCGTCCTCCGTTACGTTCTGATGAACACTGGCGCGGTACGGGCGGTGTTGAAATCAAGCAAGCGCATCTCGTAAAAAACGTATAAAAATTCGTAAAAATTGAATTTTTACTATTAGTTAAATATTATACCGACAGTCTACGTGGTTTAGAATTTAGAATTTTTTGGTATATTTTAAAATGTTAAGTACTACTGAAAATGCACAGAAAAACTGCTTTAAAAGGTGAAAAAAGCGGTATGTTTAATTTTTTTTTCTATGTAACTAAGTATATATAAATATGTTTTGGATACCGACAAGCCCTGCAAGAAGGTCTTGAAAATGTGATATTAATTTTTCTAAGTTTCAATAAGTCTCTGTATAAGAGATATACTGCTTTGAAAATCCTGCTTTTACCAGATTTAGGAATTAACGGCGCCTTAAGCTACCACCGTCGTGGTCGGTAACTAGATGGGTGACTGCCTAGTGGTATTTCAAATCGAGCGTTTCCGTGCTTCGGAAGGCACGTAAAGCCGTTGGTCCCGGTTATCACTTAATTGTGATAGTCGTTAAGCTATTTGGATGCCTCCTAGGCGGCTTGAAAAATTCCAACAGTAGGTTGACCACTAGCCTACCTCCACCGATCCGCAGTGGGTATGCGTGGTCGAGTATTGCCCATTCCCTTTCACCCTCATTTGTGAAAGGATGCCTGTGCTCAGCAGTGGGATATTATAGGCTGATGATGATGATGAGGTTTTGACGACCTTGGTGGTGTTACAAAAACAGTCAGTTACTTACTCTGAACACAGCTCTGTTTGGGCCACTCATCATAACCAATATTGAATGAAGCTACAATCTTCAATGACTCCTGTATGTACAGTATCTGCTTCACTGCATTTACTGCTTCCATGGTGAACTTGAAACAAAATTTTTAAAAACATCATGAAGGACATAGAACAAGCCGTAGGAACAAGCTGACCGGTTAGATAGAGGTTACATACCCTGACTTACCACACCAAAGTTCATTACCATAACAAACATTAAATATTTGTCTGCATGACTGTTAGTTCTGAGACTGAGTGCAAATATCTATAAGATAATATTTAGAAGTATATATTATATAGTATATTAGTTATCTGGTTTCCATAATAAGTTAACCTACAAATTTTATTTAGTTTTGGCCCAGTAGTTCTAGACAAGAGCCAAAACTTCATTTTCTGCATTGCATTTTGGAATTTTGCACCAGACACGTGACTTATCAGAAGATTCAGACCATAGGATACAGAGTCACAAGGTTCCCATAACAAGGACGAAGGCTTCTGGTCAGTCTACAGGAGCACGAGCTTCTTTGAACAAGGAGGGGATTCACTTGAATTACTTTTCAACCAGAAAATAAAATGAAAGTACTTACCTGCGTCACCAATACACCAATTTAACAGTTTGTATTCCATCAGCTTTATTTATATTAGTTTTTCCAACAAAACTTGCTTCTATATCTAACTCTAACTATGTAATTTATATTCGTGAATGATATCCTATTTGTGTCTATGGTAATTTAGGAAAAAAAAAGAGAATTCTTATCTAATACCTAGGTATATTAGATTTGGTACCTACAACTAATTTGTGTTATTTTTTTTAAATGTTAAACGCAATTGCGTATATAAACGAATTACTTGTAGACAAAAGTTTTATATAGCTTAAATCTAGATACAAGTTTAATGACCTATTATTATTAGTATATAGCTACTTACTTACCTACTAACATAATAATAAAACAATATAAATCGTAGGTACGTTTTAATAATTTAGGCGTTATATCATTATCAAATTAACAAGCAGTCGCAATTTGAATTAATTTAAATACAATTTGCTACAAAACTAGGTGCTATGTTTTAATATGCATAAAATATAAACTTGAAACTTGTACTGATAATAATATTTGAATTACTTATCATAATTTTGTTGAAATTACCTGAAACTCAAGTTGATTGCTGTTTTGATGGTAGTTTATTTATTATTTTAATAGTATTATCTTTTGAGTTTAAGTTTTTTGAGAGTTTTTATGTAACGAAGAAGGTAAAAAAGGAATCCACGATTATGAGTCCACTCAGTCCGTCTGGAATTTGGAATAGTTTTAAAAATGCTTACTCAGTCTGATGTCATTTTTTAAATAAATAGGTATTTTTATTTTCTATGCAAAAAGGGACGAGAAAAACCTTAAACCGACTTCAAAGTACACTAAGAAGTAATCAAATCCTGATCTGATGACAATGGACCAAACGGGAAGCGTACCCTTTCAAATAAAAAAAGAATTTTCCAAATCGGTTAATAAATGACGGAGTTAACAAACATAAAAAAAAAAAAAACGAAATGAGAACCTCCTCCTTTTTTTTAAGTCGGTTAAAAATACCATTCATCCCCACTTTTCTCCGAAGTTTGCAAAGCGACGAATCTTTAATAATTACAATTAAATATTACAGGAAAAATAGACTAGCACAGTTTTTAAAATCATCAAAATTCGTTTACAAACAAACTTAGTTTCGCGGTCCGGTCCACACTTGGCCGGCCTTTATTTTATTATTATTATTTATTGGCTTTTCAGCCTAATACTTTAGTAACTTTATTTACACCAAATATGTACAATACAATCTATATTATATAGTAAATTTCCTCAAGTCTGCCACTGCTTCCGAAACGGCAAAGTTCCCAGAAGGCTGGCAGCGTTTCCTCTTTGGATAGCCAAGCTGATGCGTTGGCGGAAAAAGCTCCCCGTCCGCTGGTCTCCGGAGGTGTCGATAAATTTTGATGACAAAGTGCGAGCAAAACGGCGAACTTCGGACCCCTACGATCCCATGGCCTCGACCGCAAAAGGCATAAAAATATATTTTTTGAGCATTTTTTATTGGATTATATTTGACCTCAATATTTTCAACATGAGATTGGAAGAGCCAGCCAGGCAAGTAGATACAAAATTACCCGCTAGAATTAACTCTCCCTGCTCGTAACGGACTCTTTGATTACAGACAATATGGCGAGGGCGATGGCTGCCACACGCGTCATACTTGTGGACAGGTGCTGCTTGTGGCGGCTAGTCTGCTTAAGTTTGCCATTTATTTATTTACTTATTAAATATAGATTCAATCTACTTTGCAGTTTTGCCGCCGCGCCGGGGCACGCAATTGTTGTCAGTGCGATTAGAATGTAAATATTATGTAATGAATCTAAGCTTATTTTGAAAAGAGTAATTGCTGAGTTTATTGCCGGCTCTTCTCAGCAAATGTAACCTTCCGGACCGGAATTAGAGTATTAGTCAGACTTTTCATAAGTGCCTGCGAAGGTCTATTTGAATAAAGATTTTGAATTTTTGAGACTTACAAGAGGAGACACCCTGGTGCATGCTCTTAGCCTACATTGTTCTTTTCATTAAAACTTAAGTAGATGTCCAGAGCAGGCTGATGAAGTGGCAGCAAAAACTGGATGTTGGCCAATGAGCATATAACAACGTTAAATGTTGGCTTTGGAAGCACACGTTTTGTGATTTTGGTGCACTTTCGTCCTCATCTCATTTGGTTTACGAATAGAGAGCAATGGTAATCCTATCCTATAATATAATAACTATTATAAATGCGAAAGTGAGTTTGTTTGTTTATTTGTTACGCCTGCACGCCTCAACTACTCAACGGATCATCATGAAATTTGGCATGCAGATAGCCTATGGTATGGAGAAGGACATAGGCTACTTTTTTATCCCGGGAACACAGGTGAACCCGCGGGGGACAGCTAGTATTGACATAAAGTAGAGAAATTAATAAGATTCTTTTTATCCCAGAAAATATTTTATCTCATGTAAAGTCGCGTGGCGAACGCTAGTACTGAAGATACTTTGTAAAAAATAAACTTGAAAAACCTCATTACAAAATGTAAGACTCTGCTTCCAAGAAAATATAAAAAATACAATTAAATATGTACAAAAATCTCAACAATACGGATAGGAAGAGTTTACTGAAACTGTTTCTGAACGCCCTTTGTATATTTACATTCTGTTTTATTATTCCCTTGTACCTATATTTTTTGCGTATTAATTTATTACGTACTTTTATGAGACTGAAACGTATTTTTTGTAGCATGCGGCTTGTGGCAATAGATTTATGTATGTATTCGTTTTGCAAAAAACGTTATAATGTCCGTTATTTATTGAAAAATATGATAGTTTGTATGTAGGTATGTGAGGGTGTTATTTGTGGAGATATTTATTACTCTTTCACGCAAAATGCCAAGACTAAGGTCCTGGGTTAGATCGTACAATGAATTTGAGCTTTCGGTGAAGGAAAACATCGTGAGGAAACCATAGCACGGTAGTTAGGGGTACCTTAACCACTCTCAAATTGAAAATCTGTCGCCAAACACCTATCGGTGTGTTCCGATAGCTGCACTTGAGAGTCAGTTCTTTCTAGGCTTTGTGTGTTTAGCATCTTCGGTCACATCATCACTTACCATGATGAGATTACGGTCAAAAACAGGCCCATACAAACAAACTACTACTGAACGGAGTTGGATGACATTTGGCACACACATAAAATATGTTCTGATTTGTCATAGGGTACTTTTTATCCTGGGAAAATATACGATCTCTCGGAAACGCGGGTGAGACCGAGGGAACTAGCTAGTGTCTCATACGCAATCAAATAACTACGTTAAATAGTCATAAAATAAAACTCAAAAAGTATCCCATAGACTTACAATAAATTAAGACCGAGTGTCGCCTAATAAACGAGTGAAGTATAAAAGGAAGCCGGACTTCTTGTAAATACATGGCCTAACGCACACAATATACACCATAGGAAGCCGATCCATTGTCATTCCGCATTAAGACGTTTTCAGTGACAATAAGGCTCAGTATCACTTGTGCCTGCTTGTAAAGAAAAAAAAAGAAAGAAAGAAAAAACATTTATTTCGACATACACACAACATTACAGAATTATATATTACATTACAAAATAGACAGATAAATAAATTAAAAAATAATAACAATATACACATTCAATAATATTGTGCGATGTCGAAAAAGGATTACGACTCATAGTCAAGCATACGTAGGAAATATTCGGCTTGGTTTTTTTATACGTCTATGAAGTATCCATAAAAATTTCAATATGCACTTTAAAGTAACATAGAAAAAGAAGTAAAATAAAAAGTGATGGCATTAATACAGTCGTATTCAACAATCCGGGTACACGGATGAATAACTCTAACGAGTTTACAAAGGAGACGGATGGAGTGTATTGGGCCGGACGAATTGTATTGTTGGGTGCCTATAAAAAATGTATAGGGGAATAAAGACGTATGTATTTTTTTTTATACGACTAAGTCGGAAAACAAGCATACGGCCCGTCTGATGGTAAGCGGTTACCGTATCCTGTGCCGTAGCCATATGGACGTTTGCTCACGCGTTACCGACCTTTCCCCCCTCCCCTAAGAGCTCTGGCAACCTTACTCACGCGCAGAAACACAACTTTACACAACATAAAGTTATTTGGCTGCGGTATTCTGTAAGGTGGAGGTACATTCCCAGTCGAGCTTCTGTTTGAGCGAATATACGCTATGCTCTACCTCTCTAGGATACCTTCCAACAACACACGCCCTGCCTGATGGTACATAGATATCATAGCCTATAGACCCTTGCAACATCATCAGCTTGTTGTTGGCCCTGCCAAAATCTTTCTGCTTCACACCCTTCTTGAAGAACCCCATCCTAATGAAATCGTCATCATCATCAGCCTATAATGTTCCACTGCTAAGCACAGGCCTCTTTTCATAAATTAGACTGAAAGGGAATGGGCAGATACTCCACCACGCGTGCCCACTGCGGATCGGTGTGAAATTACCTGATACCGTTTTATCTTAGACTATTCAAAACGGTCACTTATATTCTTTACCACGTTATTTTTATGAATATTTATTCTCTTAAAGCTGCAAAAACAAAAATATCGTGTCTGTACTAAACCTGTTTTCTTTTTAAGCTTTTGTTGAACCTTTTAAAACTTTCCCTAAAATGATTATGGACTTTAAAGCCCAGCAGCAGCTGCAGGTGAACACCTAGTGCTTGCCAAAAAAGTCAACTCGACTGTATCGTGTATGCTAGTCATCATAATACTCAAATATAATATGATTCCGCCTACTTTGTTCACCTCCACATAAAGGCTTTCATATTTCACAATAATAGGCACCAATAAACAATTGAATGAAAACACAACATGGTTGTTGAAACTTTTTTATGTAAGCAAACATATGTTTAATAAATTAAACAGTTCAGCACAGCTTCTGAAAACGTTAAAGTTGGGCTCCACGTTTAAAATTATTTTTTGGTGCATTTGTCACTTGGTGAGATGGTAGTCAAATAGGCTTTCATTGAAGATTAATCATAATCTGAGCCTAAACATAGTAAAAAAATAATAATATTATGCTTGTTTTTATTTTCAGAAAAGGGGTTGAATCAATAAAATTCACATGCAATAAAATGTTTTCTATAATTTAAAGAAAAAAGTAAAGTACCCTTCTAATCCTCACAAATCAAAGCTGCATACCTCTATAAATTCGAAAAGCAAATACTCTTTCAAAATACCGTTCTGAAATTAGAATAGCCTGTGTATTCCTATTTTTGATAGATAGCGACATTATTCCACATAATCCCGTCATACATGATATTTATCTTTAATTTTGAACATCTATCATATGGGATAACATGTCTAGAATTTGTAGATTTTATTTAGTTCAGTTTAAATATCAAAATAGTTAGATTTTGAGGAGCTGAGGAGGGTTTCGTACCCAAAGGGTACCAACGGGGCCCTATTAGTAAGCCTAGTCTGTCCGTCCGCCCGAGTCCTTCCACCCATCCGCCTGTCAGTAGTTATATCTAAAAAGAAAAGAAGAAAGAAACTAAAAGAACCGTAATAGGTAGAGAGTTGAAATTTTCACAGAATGTGTTCCTATTCCTATTGCCGCTATATAATAAAAATATATAAGTATTCAATGAATGTATATACAAGAAATGTCTATACGGAACACTTCGTGTGCGACCGACTAGCTCCTGTCGGTTTTTTTATTATTAAACTATACTTCTATGCTTTCGACCCACGTTTTCACAAGTCAAAGAAAATAATAATAAAATTGCAGTTTTAACTACAATAATTTTCTAAGATACATAGTAATTCCATAGAGAATCTGAGTATACCGAAAAAAAAAGCAAATACATTTAGCACTATTATTTAATTTATACTCCCCGGAGGTCGACCCGTATTTCCTTAGCAGTTTTTGTCCTTAAAAAAGGGACGGGCAATAATTTATTTACATCTCAGCACGAACATAAATCTTCAGTAGAGAAAAAGTGTGGGTAATCGGAAACTAATTTAATCAAGTGTCGAATCTGGGACGTGGGGTTTGGTCCCGAATCAAATGAACGTCACGGTGAAATTAAGACTAAACTCTGGCTACGTTTCTTTATTTTGTAGGATTCATAATCAAAGCTATTTTTCTCAGGTATTATAAAAAGGGCGTAAAATAACTTCAAGATCTCGGATAACGGTATTTATTGCTAATGGGCTAAGCTAGCGGTGAACATTCACCATCTGCCTGTTGCTGTTATAAAAAATCTGCTGCTGAAATACAGCTGCTAGCCACCCAAGTAATACACAGTACCTCACCACTGTGTCACATTACCACTGTGTCACGTTATCACTGTGTCACGTTACCACTGTGTCACGTTACCAATGTGTCACATTATCACTGTGTCACGTTACCACTGTGTCACGTTACCAATGTGTCACATTATCACTGTGTCACGTTACCACTGTGTCACGTTACCACTGTGTCACGTTATCGCTGTATCACGTTACCACTGTGTCACGTTACCAATGTGTCACATTATCACTGTGTCACGTTACCACTGTGTCACGTTACCACTGTGTCACGTTATCGCTGTATCACGTTACCACTGTGTCACGTTACCACTGTGTCACGTTACCACTGTGTCACGTTACCACTGTGTCACGTTATCACTGTGTCACGTTACAACTGTATCACGTTACCACTGTGTCACGTTACAACTATGTCACGTTACCACTGTGTCACGTTACCACTGTGTCACGTTACCACTGTGTCACGTTACCACTGTGTCACGTTATCACTGTGTCACGTTACAACTGTATCACGTTACCACTGTGTCACGTTACAACTATGTCACGTTACCACTGTGTCACGTTACCACTGTGTCACGTTACCACTGTGTCACGTTATCACTGTGTCGCGTTACAACTGTATCACGTTACCACTGTGTCACGTTACAACTATGTCACGTTACCATTGTGTCACGTTATCACTGTCACTTTACCTCCGTGTCACTTTACCGCCTTCCGCTTGATATTTTCATTTTCTAAAATCTCAAGATCTTATGTGTAATCTCCATTCAAGAACTCTCCTACACCCACAAACAAATCTAATGTATATCTATGTCTACGCCTGATGCTTATGGTATTTCGTACCCCATGTAAATGCCTCGCATGTTATGTACGAGTTTCCACTAAGATTCTTTCATAAAGTGCGTGGCTTCTTATTACCATGAAAAACAAACGGGAATAATTATTCAAGCATACTATCTCCTGATCGTTTAGAAAATATTACGGACGCCCAATGTGTCAAGTGCAAAAATATAAAGACGTACAAACTTATAAAAAACTTGAGTTATACCTGCTAGCAATTTTCATAGCATTCGTAGATTACACGTAGGAGGAATATTAATGCGGACTCGCACACGGAGGGTTCCGTAAAATAATAATAATACGAACTCAACTTTGCTATGAAATTTATAGTAGGCACAACAAAAAAAATAACGCGAGATTATCACTCACTCATGACCACGATCAATGCAACTTGGTCGAAATGTGGAGGTTAGTCAAAATCATATTTTGATATAATCTACGCGCAAATAGATCCGATACATAAAATTTACAATGAATTTCGCGAAAGCTGTAAAAAAATTACTATCATACCGAGACGGCTGATTTCAATCTATCTCACAATCAGGGTCAGTACACACCGAGACGCATCGCGACGCGGCATGTTTATATCAACACAATATAGAACTTTATTTAGTAAACAAAAAGGTGCACATTTCAGTAAGAGAATACGTGACAAGTGACTCGCGCGAAGCGTATCCGAATTCTCTCCCTGAAATTTGTACCTTTTTATTTACTAAATTAAGTTCTATATTCTATTCTAACTCACGAGCCTTGACCATCGAAGGAAGGTTGCTTGCTTATCGGTTTTCTACAGGATATATTTTGGAGAGTGTGCGCAGGAATTGTTCAACATTATTCCACCATCCCCATTTTTACACCGAACCACAAGACGCCGGGAAAATTTTCACCCGGACGTTGTTGACATACCGAATATACGGACACAGCGTTTTGCATCCTCATTTATAATGCGGACAGTAAGGGAGTGGAACTTGCTTCCGGCGTCTGTGTTTCCTGACGCTTATAATCTAGGTACTTTCAAGGCCAAAGTGAATAGGTTTCTTTTGGGTAAGCGTGTTTCATCTTAGGCTTCGTCATCGCCCCTTATGGGCGGGTCAGTCGCAAAACGCAAGCCCGTTTAATTAAAAAAAAAAAAAAAAAAAATGCTATCTAAGTTGCGTCGCGTCACATCGCCTCGCGTCTTGGTGTGAACTGAGCCTTAGTGTTATTCTCTCCTCGCAATGTGCGGTATCCACAATCAATGACTGAGATTGATCATATATTGTTTGCTATCACTACATATATGGAATTGGAAACATAAATAAGGTTCCAAGAAATCGTGTTACAATGTAAGAAACTCGGCTTATACTAGATTTGATTTCTTAGGGGTAAGATGATATTGTCTTTTTTTGTTCAAAATTCTTCATATGTAATCTGGAGTGAGACGACAGCTACCACATCCATGATGCATCGATTTGTTATAGTATCTCAAAAACTAAACCAGTTAGGAATTTGTAATTTCAGTATATTATGAACCATAATAAATACTGTTTTATATCCTTACTATATCCTTACTATCCTTACTTATAATATTATATATGTGAAAGTAACTCTGTTTATTTGTATGTTTGTTTGTTTGTTTGTTTGTTTGTTTGTTACGCTTTCACGCTTTAACCACTGAACCAATCATTATGAAATTTGGCACGCAGATAGACTATGGTATGGAGAAGGACATAGGATACTTTTTATTCCAGTAATATGTTCCTGTGGGATGATTTTCAATGTTAATTTATTTGAACGACTAAAACTTTATATAGGTACCTATAAATGTATATATCCTACTGCGAAAGTTTGGATGGATGGATTGTGTAATATAGTGCAAATCATGCATATCGATTATTATCGATACATGATCACGTTCTAGTACGTTTGCTATTCTGATGTTATTGGCCTTCTAGACTGCACGTATTGTTTAATATATCTTAGTATATAAGCTGATCCTTATTGTCATTAGATATTAATTAACTATGGATTAAACATGTGATCTAAAGTATCTTCAGTATTTCCATTCACTACTACCCGTGACGGCCCCCTTGTCTCAATTGATTGTTACTCAATCACGGCAGAACGGCTGAACAGATCAATTTTTTTTTTTTTTTTATACCACTTAGGTGGCAAACAAGCATACGGCCCGCCTGATGGTAAGCAGTTACCGTAGCCTATGGACGCTTGCAACACCAGGGGTATCACTCGCGCGTTGCCGACCCTAAATTAGGCACGAGATAGATTATAGTCTGGAGTAGCACATAGGTTGCTTTTTATCCCGGAATAATGTACGTTCCCGTGGGATAGATTCGGTTTTGATTTTAACAGAGCAAGCGATCGATTTTGCAATGTGGTAGTTTAGGTTAGGGATCAGAGAATGACAAGGGCTACTTTACTTTAAAATGCACAGATTCCACGGGACAGCATAACAAATGTATCGTACAGGAACTCTGTATTTAAAAGTTGGTGAAAATGAGTTTCAGTACATTTTCCTCAAGAAGGCTTGACCATGTTACACAGTAACATTAAATATTTAAAAAGTTTAAATAAATAAAAAAACCTACGTAATTGAAAAACGATATATCAAATCACTATCTCAAATCTTACTAATATTATTATAAATGCGAAAGTTCGGATGGATGAATGTTTGTTACTCAATCACGCTTCACACGCTTCAACATCTGTACGGATTTGACCTTACACCTTACACCTTACACCTTACACCTTACACCTTACACCTTACACCTTACACCTTACATCTTACACCTTACACCTTACACCTTACACCTTACACCTTACACCTTACACCTTACACCTTACACCTTCCACCTTCCACCTTACACCTTACACCTTACACCTTACACCTTACACCTTACACCTTACACCTTACACCTTACACCTTACACCTTACACCTTACACCTTACACCTTACACCTTACACCTTACACCTTACACCTTACACCTTACACCTTACACCTTACACCTAACACCTTACACCTTACACCTTACACCTTACACCTTACACCTTACACCTTACACCTTACACCTTACACCTTACACCTTACATCTTACACCTTACACCTTACACCTTACACCTTACACCTTACACCTTACACCTTACACCTTACACCTTACACCTTACACCTTACACCTTACACCTTACACCTTACACCTTACACCTTACACCTTACACCTTACACCTTACACCTTACACCTTACACCTTACACCTTACACCTTACACCTTACACCTTACACCTTACACCGTACACCTTACACCTTACACCTTACACCTTACACCTTACACCTTACTTCTAACTAATCTTACTTGGATGCATGTTACTCAATCACGCTTCAACATCCGGATTTGGATGAAATTTGGCACAGAAATAGAATATCCTGATTAACACATCCATACATTTTATCCATGTAATGTGTTCCTGTGAGATCATTTTCAAGGTTTATTTATGTGAAGAACTATAACTATCCTAACTATAAAATTATACGTGTCTCAGCGTTTTTAGTACCCTCGAAGCGGGATGAAGTTGTTTGGTTTTGTTTTATTGTTGTAGAAAAATATGTCATTTGTTTCCTGTAGGCTGCGCGGGCGAAGCCGCGGGTAGAAGCTAGTATTATTATAAATGCGAAAGTTCGGATGGATGAATGTTTGTTACTCAATCACGCTTCACACGCTTCAACATCTGTACGGATTTGACCTTACACCTTACACCTTACACCTTACACCATACACCTTACACCTTACACCTTACACCTTACACCTTGCACCTTGCACCTTGCACCTTGCACCTTACACCTTACACCTTACACCTTACACCTTACACCTTACACCTTACACCTTACACCTTACACCTTACACCTTACACCTTACACCTTACACCTTACACCTTACACCTTACACCTTACACCTTACACCTTACACCTTACACCTTACACCTTACACCTTACACCTTACACCTTACACCTTACACCTTACACCTTACACCTTACACCTTACACCTTACACCTTACACCTTACACCTTACACCTTACACCTTACACCTTACACCTTACACCTTACACCTTACACCTTACACCTTACACCTTACACCTTACACCTTACACCTTACACCTTACACCTTACACCTTACACCTTACACCTTACACCTTACACCTTACACCTTACACCTTACACCTTACACCTTACACCTTACACCTTACACCTTACACCTTACACCTTACACCTTACACCTTACACCTTACACCTTACACCTTACACCTTACACCTTACACCTTACACCTTACACCTTACACCTTACACCTTACACCTTACACCTTACACCTTACACCTTACACCTTACACCTTACACCTTACACCTTACACCTTACACCTTACACCTTACACCTTACACCTTACACCTTACACCTTACACCTTACACCTTACACCTTACACCTTACACCTTACACCTTACTTCTTACTATCTTACGATCTTACTTCTAACAAAAAATCTTGGATGGATGTTACTCAATCACGCTTCAACATCCGGATTTGGATGAAATTTGGCACAGAAATAGAATATGTTCCTGATTAACATTTTTTTTTTTCCTCTACCCTCAGATAAAGTAACAGTGTTGAAATTTGCGTCGTAATTAATTTTGTTGAAATAAATAGTAAATGTACTGTAAAAGTGCTGTAAATGTATTAATTCTGGTTAAAAACGAGTGTGAATTGTGTTTAAACATCAAAAATAACTACATCAGTGTTTATAAGTGAAAAATTTAAAGGACAATTTCTAACGTTTTTTTTTTTGAACATTACACATACCTATTAAAAATGAGGTGCTTTCAGTGTGAAACCGACCAAAATGACGATAATACTCTGCAGTGTGATGGTTGCAAACGGAATATCTGTCTTAAGTGTAGTGATTTGACGAGTAGTGAGGTGAGGGTGATGGGTCTCAAGGGCAAACGCACACTATTATACTTGTGCCCACCATGCCGAGAGGCTCTATTTCAAGTGCCCAAGCTTATTAGGTCCTATGACGGGCTGCGTGAAGAACTCAATGAGGTGAAAAAACAGCTTTCCGAGTCTTTGACTGCTCCACCTCAAGCTCCATCAGAGGTGGTGTTGCCATCATCATCTCCTGACACAAACGCTATACTGGAGGAACTAATTGAACGTGAGCGGAGAGCTAGTAATATTATTCTGGTTGGTGTCAAAGAAAGTGACTCTGATGTTGGAAGCGATAGGAAATCAGACGATGAATCCAATGTTGAGAAGATTCTACTGGAAATAAACAATGGCAATGACTACTCTGATAAGGTAGTCTCAGTGCATCGCTTAGGTCGTCGTGATTCTGAAAATGTGAAGCCTAGACCGATAAAGGTGGTCCTCAAATCACATCAGGATGCTGTTTGGATACTCAAGAACAAGAGTAAGGCCGTAAGAGAGGTAAGAGTGTATGATGATAAGACACCGAAACAACGAGAGGAACTAAACAAACTCCGTGAGGTTTTAAAAATTAGAAATGAAAAAGGAGAAACCAATCTTACCATTAAATATGTAAAGGGCACTCCTAAAATTGTACAAAAGCAAAAAAACTAATTATACATAATAGAAATCCATACACTGACTTTAAATTTATGTACACTAATTTATTCTCTTTGGCACCGAAATTTGATCTTTTTCTCATCCACGTAAACACAAATCAACCGAGTGTAGTAATCCTTACTGAGACATGGCTTAACACCAAAGATCGGAACAGTACTTTCAATATACCTGGCTATACTTTATTCAGACTTGACCGCAAACATAAGAAAAACAAATCTCAAGGTAAAACTAGAGGTGGGGGCGTAGCAATGTATGTAAGAGACTGTGTAAATGGTATACCCATTGTAGCGAGGCTTAATAAAACCTATATGTGTGAAGAAGTCGAGGCACTCTATGTTGACATTCAGTTTGGCACCTACCATTTTCTTGTAATAGGAGTATATCGGCCCGATGATAAAAACGAATTGGTATGGAAATCACGTGACGCAAAATTATTAACTAATCTTATTGCAGCCTCTGAAAATAACACTGTAGTAATTGCTGGCGATTTCAACTATCCTGCTATAAAGTGGCCCATCCTTATCGATAAATTCCATTCTGGTTCTGAACAACTCTTTGTTGATATGTACCTAAATAGTCACCTATTCCAATTAGTTGACAGACCAACAAGATTTCAACAAGGTAATGAACCATCTCTGCTTGACCTTGTTATGGTAAACGAAGAGACACTGGTTAAAGAAATCTTATACAAACCACCTATTGGGAAGAGTGATCACTGTGTACTGGAATTCGGTATTCAATGCCTTATCCAAAAGACTAATACACCAAAAAAAACTTAGACGTTTCTACCAACACATTAATTATGATATTTACAATTCTGATCTATTAAAAAACCTTGAGTCATTAGACCCTTCATGTAGCACCGAACAAATATGGACAGGCATCCTTGATGCAATTAATGTAACAACTGACAAACACGCTCCGTTAAAAAGAGTCAAAAGTAAAACGCAAAATAAGCCCTGGATAAATAATGAAACTCTCAATTTAGTTACCGAAAAAAAAAGGTTTTGGGATAAATATAGAATATCCGGTGAACTAGATGACTATTTGAAATTCCGAGAAGTTAATAATAAGTGTGTCACATTATCCAGAAAGCAGAGAAGCATCTTCGAAGCAAAAATACTGGACTATGGTGATAAAGCCTTTTACTCTTACATCCGTCGATGCACATCATCTGTAGTAAGCATTCCACCAGCAATTAGAAGCCAGAATGGTGACCTAGTGACTAAACCCGCGAATATTGCAGACGTTTTTGGTGATGAATTTCAAAAAGCCTACTCGAAGGAGCCACCTCTAAATCAGCCAACTAAAATCACTTCTATTACTCGTGTAGAGAACAGCCTGTCCGATATCTCTTTAACAATTCAGGATGTAGAAAAAAATATCGCAAATTTAAAGGTACATTCATCTCCTGGACCAGACCTAATACCAAGCTGCATCCTAAAGAACTGTGTTCAAACACTTGCTCCTATTCTAGCAGTATTGATGATGCGATCTTTTGAAAGTGGATATCTGCCCCAAGACTGGAAGCATGCAATAGTTACACCAATCTACAAAAAGGGAGACAAGACCCAGCCTCAGAATTTTCGTCCCATCAGCCTCACTAGTATTATTGTAAAAATTATGGAAAAAATTATAAGTAAACAACTTACACAATTTTTTGACAGAGAATGTGTTATATCAACCAAACAACACGGTTTTGTTGAGAAAAGATCCACCATAACAAACCTCCTGTCATGCATGCACTCATGGACTAAGGAACTTGACATTAACAAACCATTAGACGTTGTTTATCTAGACTTTGAGCGTGCATTTGATAAAGTCCCACATAAACGCCTATTAGTTAAACTTGACCACTTTGGAGTGCGTGGCAAGCTTCTCAGGTGGATTGAAAACTATTTAGCAGATAGAACATTTCAAGTGCGAATTGGTTGCACCCTATCTCAGCGGAAACAAGTGCTTAGTGGTGTACCACAAGGTTCAGTGCTCTCTGCTCACCTTTTTGGGATTTTCATTTCTGACTTAGTGGAACTTATAGAGTCTCAATCTGCCTTTTTCGCTGATGATGGAAAGTTTTTTGCCAATCCACTCATCAACTCTGGACAACTCCAAGAAGATCTCAACCGCATTCAAGGCTGGACTAACGACTGGATAATCAAGTTAAATGTCTCTAAATGCAGTGTCCTTCACCTGGGGAAATCCAATCCGAGATATGACTACAGACTGGATGGGAACCCAATAGAATCAACCGACACCCAAAAAGATCTTGGAGTATTAATCACCTCTAACTTAAAGTGGGAAGAGCACATAACTTCAATAGTAAGGAAAGCCAATTCATTTGTATACATCATTCGAAGATCCTTTCAAGCGATGTCAATAGAACTCTTTATCAAAATATACAAAACTTACATAAGACCCTTGCTAGAATATGGATTCCAGGTTTGGAGCCCCTACTTTAAGAAAGATATCGATCTGCTTGAGAGCGTCCAAAGGAAAGCTACCAAGATACCAGCCGCCTTACGACACAAGTCCTATGACGATAGGCTTCGCATTTTGCGCCTCACTACTCTTGAAGAAAGACGCCTTCGTGGTGACCTCATTGAGACCTTCAAAATCCTCACGGGAAACTATAACCTTCCTCACTTACAAGATATATTTGTAATGAATGTGTGTGCTAAATCCTCCCGTGGGCATCAATACAAAATCAATCGTGCACCATCTAAATCAAACACTGCACACCACTTTCTCAGTAATAGAGTGGTCTGGAACTGGAACCGATTACCTGAGGAAGTAGTATCTGCTACCTCAATAAACAGTTTTAAAAACAAATTGGACATCTGGACAAAGATTAAAAAACTTGAAAAGTGAACTATGTATAAGTGCGGAGTGACTTTCAACGCTGTGTGAAATAGACACATCAGCTTACAAGCTGCTCGTCTATAAATAAATAAATAAATAAAAATAAATAAACATATCCATACATTTTATCCATGTAATGTGTTCCTGTGAGATCATTTTCAAGGTTTATTTATTTGAAGAACTATAACTATCCTAACTATAAAATTATACGTCTCTCAGCATTTTTAGTACCCTCGAAGGGGGATGATTTTGTTTGGTTTTTTTTTATTGTTGTAGAAAAATATGTCATTTGTTTCCTGTAGGCTGCGCGGGCGAAGCCGCGGGTAGAAGCTAGTTACCTCATAAATTCGGGAAACAAACATACGGCCCGGATAGCGTTACCAACCCTTCGCCCCTCCCCAATGGACTTGCGCAGCCTCTCTCACGAGCAAAAACAACATCAGTTATTTGGCTGTGGTATTCTGTAACGTAGAGGTACTACCGCATGTCTTTCTTATCAACAACAAATACTGAAAACGCTGATTTCAACTCTGTTTGAAATTGCTTCCCAAAAACCGAACATTTTACTGTAAACTTCCAAAATATGTTTAGGCTAACTGGGGATTATTTTGATGTAGTTGCTTGTATACTTAAATAGTTCATAAAATATAGCTTGATACTTGTGACAGATTCAGAGTGACAGGAAAATAAACCCTATAGCTTTGCAATAACTCTCTTATCAAAATAATATGACTTCTAATGGTGCGTCTATGCTACGCGACCTGAGCACGAGCAGAGCCTCTATTCGTTCGTTGCTCGTGATTTCCAGTGTGGACGTACAACGAGCCTACAACATGAGAGCTCGATGCGAACCTATGCGAAATGTATGCGAACTCCTGTGTTCGTCAAAAACTAATAATAGGCGAAGCGCAGTCGAACGCTCGTTCGAAGCTCGTAGGTCCGTCCGTCCACGCTAATCGCGAATCCGTGGTCCACGTGTGCTCGGTTCGCGTACTATGGATGCACCATTATATTAGTCTTAGGGTCACCGCTCATTATAACAGCACGGCTACGCCTTGGCATTTACCTTGCCATGCAAGTGAGGGCTTTAAATCATATGCGTTACAGTAAATTTTACAATTACTAGATAAAATAGTTGACGCCTCGCAGCAAGCGCGCTTGCCGCTACAACTACTAGTCCTGCTGACCACACGCTTCCAGCAAGCGGTCCGCTCCCTTGCTGCGTGACGCTAGCAAGCGGTATCTTGCCAAAGACGCGCTACCAATTTCAACGGTGCCGCGCCACCCGCGAGCTGCCACCTCGCAGGCGGCGCGCTGGCAGCTAGTGGTTGGATTGAGTTGAGGTGGTGCCGAGCCGTTGCTGCGGTGAAGCGGTGCTGACATAGTGAGCGATGATCCTTGTTTTGGTAATAATATTCATTTTCAATATCAAAAGACAATGTAATTAGAAATACCATCGATCATTCAAACCGTCTAGTATAAAAACAAGTATACATCTTAAGTCTTATTGTCACATCCCAAGATGTATTTATCAGTTTCCAATAGCGTTTATTTAAATCGATTTACCTTACAAATAGGATTGTTGGAATATTGAACCACCTGAGCTTCTCGGGCGGATAGTTCCGCGCCCCTCCCTGGGGCATATTAAACAAGTTGAAGTGAAGGATCGTTTTCATACAAAAATAATTTTAATTTTATTTATCAAAATCCGTGGACTGGACAATATTAAGATTCTGAAGTTGCAAACAGAAAACTATTTACTTATGTTTCTTACAAATTACTTTCGATGTAGTTACCATTTGTAGTCTTCCGAAACCTAAAAATAAATGAGGCAATCTTATGGTGCCACTCCGGCCGTCTGTTTCTACTACTTTACAACCACTAATGCTATTGATTAGAAATTTGGAAAAGTTTTAAATATTGCTGACCCAAACATATTGCAAATGAAAACGTTTTTCTAAAATCATCAAAATTCATTTACAAACAAAGGTTTTTTACAACAGTTATGGCCCAAACAAAGAAATATTAGTCGACGGTCCAAGGAAGGTATTTTGGAATTTAGGCTATTTTGGGAACCCCTATTACGCTCCCACCGACCCACCCTCCCACCGGCTCCAACCTTCCAGGATCCAATACAGTTAAATGCTGCTCATGAACCTCAGTGTCAACTCTTGGCTGTGACCCTCAGTTTTATAACCAACAGGTATTGAAATCGCTCCAATCCCAACTATAATATTATAAATGCGAAAGTGAGTTTGTTTTGTTACGCCTTCACGCCTCAACTACTCAACGGACCATGAAATTTGGTATGGAGAAGGACATAGGCTACTTTTTATCCCGGAAATGCTGGTGAAACCACGGGGGACAGCTAGTATTGCTATATATTAATGTTGCTATTTATTTCGCTACATATACTGTAGAGCCCCTTCAAAAGAACCCCTTACATGGTATATGGAATAAAGTTTCGTATGAAAACGGTCCTATCAAAGCTGTAGACAATACCAGCAGAGTCAAACTATTTCAATTTTAAAAAGGTACAGGTAATTAATTATCCCACCAAAAACATTTCCATGTAAAATGTTGCCAAGACCATATGGCCCGCACTGTCAAAAAGTTACCAGATCTCATGTAGTGCCAAGCTTATAACTCTACACGCCCTAACTCTACAAGCCCTAACTTCACAAACTCTACACACCGTAGTCAAAATATGTGACTTGGCCGTTTCAGTACTACAAGAACTATTGAATAACAAAAAAGTTATGAACAGTGAATACATTTTTCACCTTACTCCCATGTGACAGTAGCGAAACGGCCAAGCCACATATTTTGACTACGGTGTGTAGAGTTTGTGAAGTTAGGGCTTGTAGAGTTAGGGCGTGTAGAGTTATAAGCTTGGCTTTACACTACGACGTTCTTGTTCCAATGACTGTTTCTCCAACATCTAATAACGTAGTTTCCGCTACGAAGAAAGTAGGGAGACCTAAAAAAAATAAGGAAGGAAGACCAAAAACTTCCGAATTATCACGCAATGTACAAATTCGACAAGCTGCAGCCAACTACCGTAAAAATCATCATAAAGAACGAAAAAATACTGTTCTAAGTTATACTCAATCACACGCTAAACAACATCGCGAATCGGTAGCGCGATATTCAGCTTCACATCCGGAGGTCAACCGAGAAGCAGTTGCACGGTACTCGGCTTCCCATCCGGAGGTTCACCGTGAAGCTGTTGCACGATACTCAGCCTCTCATCCAGAAGTTAATCGCGAAGCAGCTAGTCGTAAAAGATTAAACGAAAAATTACAATTGAAGATAAAAAATGTTGAGCAAATAATAAAAAGTTTAAGTTCTAAAATAAACGACAGACTGGAGGCAGAAAGACTTTACAATAGACAACAAACATTGGGTAGTCTATTAAAAACAGCTGAAAAAATAAAGAATATGTGTGTTTCGGCGTTAGAAAAGTTAAGAGAATGTCCTGAAAATAAAACTATTTATGAAAAACTTGAAATGTTTCTGGGAAAACTTGAGCATCGAAATAATCAAGAACCATATTATGGAGAGGACACGTATAAAGTTTACACTAACCAAAACGCAATCGCCATTGATGACACAGGCAAAGCTGTCTTTGAAAAAACGGAAAAGCATGGTAAAGGTCTAGTCTGGAGTTGTAATGATGCCATATGTGCTTTGGATGAACAGTTACTGTTTAAACTAAGAACAATATTTGAAGAGTTTAACTGTAAATCACCAGCAGATATGTATTCACTATATTTGAACAGACGTCTCAAAGCTGATATTTACTACATTAACAATGTAAAGTCTCACTCTCCACGATTAAGGACGTTAATCAGAGAAATGTATCAGCTACAAAGTGATTGCGATACGTTAAAAGAAATTGATAATGTATTAAAATCTATAAACGTGGAGAAAATAAAAGAATTATGCGAAAATCACGTACCTGGGAGTGTAGCTGTTGAAAGCTCTGAACATCAAGAAATTGTGGAAGATTCTATTATCAAAGAGTTTAAAGATGCATTTAAATTACTTTCTAAAAAAAGTTTAGATACACCTAAATTAGAATGTATGTCTTGTAATAAACTTTACTGTTCAAAGAATATTTCTAACTTAAATCGTTTACGAAAGCCTATTTCTACAAGTGTTTGGTCACAGCTTATTGAATACTATAGTTCTAAAAATATGGATCATAGCCCACATATATGCCATACATGTCTCACAAAAATTCGGGCTAACCAAATTCCAGCTACATGTGTACTTAATGACTTGTTTGTCGATACAATTCCATCTGAGATAAACCAGTTAAGGCCAGGTCTAAGCTCAAATTCACAAAAATGGGTTTCTTTGAGAGTCGAGTATGACGTAACGCAATGAAAATACCGAACACAAAAAATACTGTGGACAGAAGAGGGTTTTGAGAAAAATGTTAACCGAATAGAATATTAAAAAGTGCTTTGATATTCCCAATAAAAAATTCGTAAGTTACGTCTAAAAAAAACATTCGCGTCGAAATTCTCCATGTTTTCAGCGATGACAACAATTTTATTTTTAAGAATATATAAGATACATAATTATATTAGAATGTTAACCGGACATTTATTCAATTTAATGTGTATATTCTGCATAATCTAAAGAAAACCCGTAAATAACAGTCCATTTCATAGAGTCGACACATTTATGATTTACCATTTTCAACCCTATTCCAGTGAAGAACGAGTGCTGTCAAAATCGTAGTCAGTCCGCGCCTTAAATGATTACGAAAAGCTCTTAATCCAGCGTGCAAAAGCTTTCCAAGTAGTTGTATCGATGAATCCAGTAGCGAAAAAATCTTTGCCAAACCGAGAAATGGTGAAAAAATGTAAAGGCAGAACTTTTCATCTACCTTTGCCTTTAGAGGAAACATTGAATAAATTGCCGAAACCAGAAGATCCTATAAACATAAACCAAGAACTTTACATTATGATACGAGGACGACCAACAAAATCTAAGATTATTTGGGAAGATATAGTTGACATTAATAAAGTCTATGCCGCACTCTGTTACCTGAAACAAGTTAACCCGCTTTACTCTGAAATAAAATTACCAAATATCCCTAATCATTTATTTCAAACAATCAATGAAAATTTACAATATGTAGTCGAATCGAATAATAATAATCAGGATGAAAACAATATAAATGCTTTAGATGCACTTTTGACACAGATAACGGAGGATAGTAATTTAATAGATTACGAGCAATATACCATATATCCATTGTATGAAAAAAGAAAAAATGCATTAATTTCAGATCTCTATCAAATGAAGACAGTTAATACAGCACCTATATATTCTACAGACAAGGATCTTGATGTAAAATGTTTTCCTTATTTGTACCCACATGGAAAATACGGCCAGTTTCATACACGCCCACAGAAGCTAACGTCAAGTGAATCCCACCAAAAACATTTCCATGTAAAATGTTGCCAAGACCATATGGCCCGCACTGTCAAAAAGTTACCAGATCTCATGTAGTGCCAAGCTTATAACTCTACACGCCCTAACTCTACAAGCCCTAACTTCACAAACTCTACACACCGTAGTCAAAATATGTGGCTTGGCCGTTTCGCTACTGTCACATGGGAGTAAGGTGAAAAATGTATTCACTGTTCATAACTTTTTTGTTATTCAATAGTTCTTGTAGTACTGAAACGGCCAAGTCACATATTTTGACTACGGTGTGTATTAACTGTCTTCATTTGATAGAGATCTGAAATTAATGCATTTTTTCTTTTTTCATACAATGGATATATGGTATATTGCTCGTAATCTATTAAGTTACTATCCTCCGTTATCTGTGTCAAAAGTGCATCTAAAGCATTTATATTGTTTTCATCCTGATTATTATTATTCGATTCGACTACATATTGTAAATTTTCATTGATTGTTTGAAATAAATGACTAGGGATATTTGGTAATTTTATTTCAGAGTAAAGCGGGTTAACTTGTTTCAGGTAACAGAGTGCGGCATAGACTTTATTAATGTCAACTATATCTTCCCAAATAATCTTAGATTTTGTTGGTCGTCCTCGTATCATAATGTAAAGTTCTTGGTTTATGTTTATAGGATCTTCTGGTTTCGGCAATTTATTCAATGTTTCCTCTAAAGGCAAAGGTAGATGAAAAGTTCTGCCTTTACATTTTTTCACCATTTCTCGGTTTGGCAAAGATTTTTTCGCTACTGGATTCATCGATACAACTACTTGGAAAGCTTTTGCACGCTGGATTAAGAGCTTTTCGTAATCATTTAACTGGTTTATCTCAGATGGAATTGTATCGACAAACAAGTCATTAAGTACACATGTAGCTGGAATTTGGTTAGCCCGAATTTTTGTGAGACATGTATGGCATATATGTGGGCTATGATCCATATTTTTAGAACTATAGTATTCAATAAGCTGTGACCAAACACTTGTAGAAATAGGCTTTCGTAAACGATTTAAGTTAGAAATATTCTTTGAACAGTAAAGTTTATTACAAGACATACATTCTAATTTAGGTGTATCTAAACTTTTTTTAGAAAGTAATTTAAATGCATCTTTAAACTCTTTGATAATAGAATCTTCCACAATTTCTTGATGTTCAGAGCTTTCAACAGCTACACTCCCAGGTACGTGATTTTCGCATAATTCTTTTATTTTCTCCACGTTTATAGATTTTAATACATTATCAATTTCTTTTAACGTATCGCAATCACTTTGTAGCTGATACATTTCTCTGATTAACGTCCTTAATCGTGGAGAGTGAGACTTTACATTGTTAATGTAGTAAATATCAGCTTTGAGACGTCTGTTCAAATATAGTGAATACATATCTGCTGGTGATTTACAGTTAAACTCTTCAAATATTGTTCTTAGTTTAAACAGTAACTGTTCATCCAAAGCACATATGGCATCATTACAACTCCAGACTAGACCTTTACCATGCTTTTCCGTTTTTTCAAAGACAGCTTTGCCTGTGTCATCAATGGCGATTGCGTTTTGGTTAGTGTAAACTTTATACGTGTCCTCTCCATAATATGGTTCTTGATTATTTCGATGCTCAAGTTTTCCCAGAAACATTTCAAGTTTTTCATAAATAGTTTTATTTTCAGGACATTCTCTTAACTTTTCTAACGCCGAAACACACATATTCTTTATTTTTTCAGCTGTTTTTAATAGACTACCCAATGTTTGTTGTCTATTGTAAAGAGACCATTTAACAAGTCTTTCTGCCTCCAGTCTGTCGTTTATTTTAGAACTTAAACTTTTTATTATTTGCTCAACATTTTTTATCTTCAATTGTAATTTTTCGTTTAATCTTTTACGACTAGCTGCTTCGCGATTAACTTCTGGATGAGAGGCTGAGTATCGTGCAACAGCTTCACGGTGAACCTCCGGATGGGAAGCCGAGTACCGTGCAACTGCCTCTCGGTTGACCTCCGGATGTGAAGCTGAATATCGCGCTACCGATTCGCGATGTTGTTTAGCGTGTGATTGAGTATAACTTAGAACAGTATTTTTTCGTTCTTTATGATGATTTTTACGGTAGTTGGCTGCAGCTTGTCGAATTTGTTCATTGCGTGATAATTCGGAAGTTTTTGGTCTTCCTTCCTTATTTTTTTTAGGTCTCCCTACTTTCTTCGTAGCGGAAACTACGTTATTAGATGTTGGAGAAACAGTCATTGGAACAAGAACGTCGTAGTGACCACTTAAAGAATGTCCACTGAATCGCAAACGTTTCACAGGACCACCGATATGAGAAAAAGTTCCTCTTAAAATATTATCTTGATAGACCTCAAAATTGAATGGATAAATAGCTGCCGCAGCCATGAGTTCGGAGGTACCGCCATAAGTATTGCTATTCAACATATCCCGTGAATAACAATCGGAATTATGATAGGTGTCCCCATTGTCGGCACAAGTATACAATTGTAGTTCATCCCAGTGGTCTACAACATATCGCACAATAGCAGTCCTGACTTGCAACGCCACTTCAAAGTCTATTTCTTCATACATTAAATATGTCAAGGAATGGAAGAGGCAAGAACCATCTCCTGGCATATGAACCAAACGATGACGGCGGGGTCCGAGCTCTATTTCAAGTGAAACTATTTCACAATCCATATTCACTTTTAAATCAGTAGGAAGTAGTCAGTAGGAAAATCAACAACGTTCAAACTAACGAAATATACCTACCTTATACCTAAGCCTATCAAAATAATATACGAGTATATAAAGTATTCTAAACGAATACTGCAATTTTGAATTCAACAAGACAATCGACGCGCTTGCTGTCAATGGTACTTTGTATGGGGCGAAGTAAATTACTTACCTACGAAGGCGAAATGAATGAGTACACACCTCAACATACAGTTACTAATTTCGCCACATGTAACTAAGTGACTTTGGTCGAGTGAAATAACGCTTCGGCATCGCCCAACGACAAGGGCAGTGTTCAAATCCCATTATAGCCACTATGAAGATTTGTTTTTTTTTTTTTTTTTGTGGGTTATTCTTTCAAAGTTATTTTGACCCATGTTTTTATTATTTATAACAAGGAGTCCCTATATATAAATTTTCAGACCTCTATATCAAATTTGCGGAAATCTCATACAAACTTCCATCCCCTAGTTTAAGGGGTTTGGGGGGTAAAAGTTCCAAGTTTTATAATTTTTATAAAAAAAACAAAAAAAAACAATATTAACTTACAAAAAGAAGTGAAATCCCACAAAAAACATTATTATGTAAAATGTTGCCAAGACATAAGGCTTGCACTGTCAAAAAGTTATCAGATCTCATGTAGAGCCAAGCTTATAACTCTACTTGCCCTTACTCTATAAGCCCTAACTTCACAAACTCTACACCTTAGTCAAAATATATGGCTTGGCCGTTTCGCTACCGTCATACACATGGGAATAAGGTGAAAAATGTATTCAATGTTACTTTTTTGTTATACAATAATTCTTGTAGTAGTGAAACGGCCAAGCCTCATATTTTGACTACGGTGTGTAGAGTTTGTGAAGTTAGGGCTTGTAGAGTAAGGGCAAGTAGAGTTATAAGCTTGGCTCTACATGAGATCTGATAACTTTTTGACAGTGCAAGCCTTATGTCTTGGCAACATTTTACATAATAATGTTTTTTGTGGGATTTCACTTCTTTTTGTAAGTTAATATTGTTTTTTTTTTGTTTTTTTTTTGTTTTTGAAATTTCCAAGTTTTATAATTTTTTTTTGATTGTGTACTAATACAAGCTTACATACCAAATTTCAGCTTTCTAGGACTTCAGGAAGTACCCTATGAGTTTTGATGATCATCAGTGAGTCAGTGACGAAATCGGGGTTTTTTAGATATCAATAATATCTAAAGTATAAGAGCTATGTTATTGAAACTTAATATGTTTAATAAGTTCACTATTGACATCGTGTTCCGAGAATTTTGTTTATCTGGTATAATCCAAACCCAAGTTATGAGGCTTCAAAAAAACGACGAAGCGCTTCGAGAAAAGGTAGGTAGTGCCCTTACGCTTCGCTTGGCTGTCTTGGCGGGGGGCACTCCCGTGCCCCAAGATAATACGAACTCAACTTTGCTATGGAATTTATAGTAGGCACAACAAAAAAAATTACGCGAGATTATCACTCACTCATGACCACGATCAATGCAACTTGGTCGAAATGTGGAGGTTAGTCAAAATCATATTTTGATATAATCTACGCGCACATAGATCCGATACATAAAATTTACAATGAATTTCGCGAAAGCTGTAAAAAAATTACTATCATACCGAGACGGCTGATTTCAATCTATCTCACAATCAGGGTCAGTACACACCGAGACGCATCGCGACGCGGCATGTTTATAGCAAAACAATATAGAACTTTATTTACTACTCAAAAAGGTGCACATTTCAGTAAGAGAATTCGTGACAAGTGACTCGCGCGAAGCGTATCCGAATTCTCTCCCTGAAATGTGTACCTTTTTATTTACTAAATTAAGTTCTATATTCTATTCTAACTCACGAGCCTTGACCATCGAAGGAAGGTTGCTTGCTTATCGGTTTTCTACAGGATATATTTAAAAAAAAAAAAAAATAAAAAAAAATGCTATCTATGTTGCGTCGCGTCACATCGTGTCGCGTCTTGGTGTGAACTGAGCCTTAGTGTTATTCTCTCCTCACAATGTGCGGTATCCACAATCAATGACTGAGATTGATCATGTATTGTTTGCTATCACTACATATATGGAATTGGAAACATAAATAAGGTTCCAAGAAATCGTGTTACAATGTAAGAAACTCGGCTTATACTAGATTTGATTTCTTAGGGGTAAGATGATATTGTCTTTTTTTGTTCAAAAATCTTCATATGTAATCTGGAGTGAGACGACAGATTCCACATCCTATGATGCATAAAAAAGTTGTTATAGTATCTCAAAAACTAAACCAGTTAGGAATTTGTAATTTCAGTATATTATGAACCATAATAAATACTGTTTTATATTACCTCATAAATTCGGGAAACAAACATACGGCCCGGATAGCGTTACCAACCCTTCGCCCCTCCCCAATGGACTTGGGCAGCCTCTGTCACGAGCAAAAAACAACATCAGTTATTTGGCTGTGGTATTCTGTAACGTAGAGGTACTACCGCATGTCTTTCTTATTAACAACAAATACTGAAAACGCTGATTTCAACTCTGTTTGAAATTGCTTCCCAAAAACCGAACATTTTACTGTAAACTTCCAAATTATGTAAAATTTTAGGCTAACTGGGGATTATTTTGATGTAGTTGCTTGTATACTTAAATAGTTCATAAAATAGAGCTTGATACTTGTGAAAGATTCAGAGTGACAGGAAAATAAACCCTATAGCTTTGCAATAACTCTCTTATCAAAATAATATGACTTCTAATGGTGCGTCTATGCTACGCGACCTGAGCACGAGCAGAGCCTCTATTCGTTCGTTGCTCATGATTTCCAGTGTGGACGTACAACGAGCCTACAACGAGCCTACAACACGAGAGAGAACCTATGCGAAATGTATGCGAACCCCTGTGTTCGTCAAAAACTAACAATTGGCGGAGCGCAGTCGTTCGAAGCTCGTAGGTCCGTGCTCCACGTGTGCTCGGCTCGTGCTCGGTACGCGTACTATGGATGCACCATTAGAATAATCTTAGGGTCACTGCTCATTATAACAGCACGGCTACGCCTTGGCATTTACCTTGCCATGCAAGTGAGGGCTTTAAATCGTATGCGTTAAAGTAAATTTTACAATGACTAGATAAAATAATTGACGCCTCGCAGCAAGCGCGCTTGCCGCTACAATCCACTAGTCTTGCTGACCACACGCTTCCAGCAAGCGATCCGCTCCCTTGCTGCGTGACGCTAGCAAGCGGTATCTTGCCAAAGACGCGCTACCAATTTCAACGGTGCCGCGCCACCCGCGAGCTGCCACCTCGCAGGCGGCGCGCTGGCAGCTAGTGGTTGGATTGAGTTGAGGTGGTGCCGAGCCGTTGCTGCGGTGAAGCGGTGCTGACATAGTGAGCGATGACCCTTGTTTTGATAATAATATTCATTTTCAATATCAAAAGAGAATGTAATTAGAAATACCATCGATCATTCAAACCGTCTAGTATAAAAACAAGTATATACATCTTAAGTCTTATTGTCACATCCCAAGATGTATTTATCAGTTTCCAATAGCGTTTATTTAAATCGATTTACCTTACAAATAGGATTGTTGGAATATTGAACCACCTGAGCTTCTCGGGCGGATAGTTCCGCGCCCCTCCCTGGGGCATATTAAACAAGTTGAAGTGAAGGATCGTTTTCATACAAAAATAATTTTAATTTTATTTATCAAAAACCGTGACTTCTGACTGTACAATATTAAGATTCTGAAGTTGCAAACAGAAAACTATTTACTTATGTTTCTTACAAATTACTTTCGTTGTAGTTACCATTTGTAGTCTTCCGAAACCTAAAAATAAATGAGGCAATCTTATGGTGCCACTCCGGCCGTCTGTTTCTACTACTTTACAACCACTAATGCTATTGATTAGAAATTTGGAAAAGTTTTAAATATTGCTGACCCAAACATCAAAATTCATTTACAAACAAAGGTTTTTTACAACAGTTATGGCTCAAACAAAGAAATATTAGTCGACGGTCCAAGGAAGGTATTTTGGAATTTAGGCTATTTTGGGAACCCCTATTACGCTCCCACCGACCCACCCTCCCACCGGCTCCAACCTTCCAGGATCCAATACAGTTAAATGCTGCTCATGAACCTCAGTGTCAACTCTTGGCTGTGACCCTCAGTTTTATAACCAACAGGTATTGAAATCGCTCCAATCCCAACTATAATATTATAAATGCGAAAGTGAGTTTGTTTTGTTACGCCTTCACGCCTCAACTACTCAACGGATCATCATGAAATTTGGTATGGAGAAGGACATAGGCTACTTTTTATCCCGGAAATGCTGGTGAAACCACGGGGGACAGCTAGTATTGCTATATATTAATGTTGCTATTTATTTCGCTACATATACTGTAGAGCCCCTTCAAAAGAACCCCTTACATGGTATATGGAATAAAGTTTCGTATGAAAACGGTCCTATCGAAGCTGAACACAATACCAGCAGAGTCAAACTATTTCAATTTTAAAAGGGTACAGGTAATTAATTATTCCGTCTCTCAGAAACACCTGATCCCGTTTGCATACTTCCATCCCACGCTCGAAGGATCATCTGGGAATTATTTATCGGTAAACTATACGACATTAAAGTGATCTCGGTAAATCCCGTATTTAAGTCCCGAAGTCTTTGTTCTACTAGTATGTAAGTAAAGCACAAAAGTTGGGATTAATAAAGCTTTGTTTTGAATGTATGGTTATTTAGATTTTACATTTTAATTAATAACCTGAGTTCTATTGTATGTGTTGTCTATTTCATGAAAATAAAAAAACCTGTTTTTTTTATTTTCATGAAAAAGGTACGTAGACAATTAGAAAATTTAAGAAAACTTGAGTATGGTAGGATATAGCACCAATATAGTTTTTAATAAAAAAGACAAAAATGTTCGTAGAACTGTATTATACCTACTCTGCTGCAGAATATACATCTCAACATGAATGTTCGAAGATGAATGTTATAATATTAGTCCATGGAATGACAACTCTACTACTACTCGATGCAGGTCAGGATGCAGGTGCAGCAGCATCTGCGTCACGTACACACAATTTCCATGTATAGTACCTATAACTCGCTGACTCAACGATATGAGATGCAAATTCAGTGATATTCAATCATTTACATGAATATTTTACTGAATGCTCTAATGCAATAAGTACTAAAATCAACTAAGGCGATTATCACACTGAAACGCGCCTAAGCGCGTAGGTGCGTCACACGCACCTACGCGCGTACTTGCGGGAGTGCAGATCTGCATCATCATGCGGGTTTTTTAACGCACTCACGCGCGTAATTACGTTTTGTGGATTCACGGCGGCTCTGACTCATGCCATACAAAATCACGCACGGCACTACGAGACTCTGTGTGCCATACCTTACCGTTATCTCACCATGGTAAGTAATGTGCCCGATGTTGGTAAACACACAAAACCTAGAAGGAACTTGCTCTGAAGTGCAGCTGTCGGCAGCAGATTTTCAACTTGAGGGTGGTAGCCAGCCAGGTGGCTACTACAAAGTACCCTACCACCGTGCTATGGTTTCCTCACGATGCTTTCCTTAACCGAAAGCTCAAGCTCATTGTAGGATTCGAACCCGGGACCTTCGGCTCGGTATCCGACGTCACTACCACTGTCATCATCGTTGATCATCATTGTAAGTTTTAAGCATTATTTCGTTAATCTTCGGAGCCATACTTTCTTTTCTGTGCGAACGAAGATTCACGACGCGCCATATCAGTTGGGTACTACTGAACATAAAGTATACCTTCAGTCAACTTATTTAATCGTTGGTGTGGGATGCCACATGTGTCGATACACTCGCGCCATCTCACTTACCGGCCACTTGTAAAGCTGCAGGGCGGAAAATTACAAATTCCAAAAATACGCGTCGTTTGGATCAAATTATATTTGTATGCCTTTTGCGGTCGAGACCATGGGACCGTTGGGGTCTGAAGCTCGCCGTTTTGCTCGCACTTTGTAATCAAAATTGATCGAGACCTCCGGAGACCAGCGGGCGGGGAGCTTTTTCCGTCAATGCATCAGCTTGGCTATCCAAAGAGGAAACGCTGCCAGCCTTCTGGGAACCGTGCCGTTAAACATTCTAAGTGATAGGTGGCAGCATTCCTTCATGTCTTGCCGTGTTAAGGGTTTATCGGAAGCTGTGGCAGACTTGAGGATTTTTTCTATATATAGATTGTATTTTTTTTTTTTTGGTACATATTTGTTGTAAATAAAGAGATATCTATTGTAAAGGGAATAGACAATAATATTAATGTACTTATTAACGTTAAATTAATAATAAACAATAATAGCAAGATGAATTCGTGTAAAAAACAACCTGCTCTTCGTAGTAGGTATAGTCCATTATGTTTTTAGATTTCAAAAATGTTAGGTTTTCTAATTAAGTATAACTATTTTTTAACTGAAAAGATAATATAATATCACAGAATTAATAAAGGTTACGGCGTCCCGAGGTAAACGACCGTTTAAATTTTTCACCTCACATGTCTTTAGTCTGACGTCGCCGATAACATCTCATCTCTCTAGGCTTCTTTTTTTACATAACTATGATAGCATAAAAGCATATATACGGCTCTTCTGATAGTAAACGGTTACCATAGCCGATAGACCCTTTCAGCACCAGGGATATCAAACGCGGGTTGCCGACGCTGCAAAAATCACAAATCATTCTCTACAACATATTCCTACCGCCGGCGCCGATTGAAAGCAGACTACGTTTCTGAGAATCGGTCACACTCGCTCTGGTTTTTATGAGACCGATTACCTTACATTTGCTTTAGGCTAACACCGACTTTTTGTCAGATTAGAGTTTGTTAGTTTATCTAAATAACGAATTCTTTTAAAAGTTTAGATGTTACCTATTCTATTGTTTATTATTAAATTGGAAGTTGGCTTAATCAAAGATGGCAGAAGGCTTATGCGGTGTTGCCACCTGTAATTCTCATGGTAGCTAAAATAACTTCTGTGTTGTGATTATAATCTATAAATAGTATAAAATTACCTAATGTTAATACTTATCTATGTTTTAGTTAGTTCTATTTGCGTCGAATGGCGCGCAAGAATAAAATATTTTTCCTTTCATTTTCATTTCATTATTTGAATACATCCGTTTCCACGCTGCCTAGATTTCTCCATCCAATATCTAACCATTCTCTACACTAGGGTAGAGTTCTATTACATAAAATGCCTGCGACTTATACGAAATGATTATCTTTTATTTCGTAAAGTATTTTCGTTCTCATTTAACAGATTGCTATGTCCAGAGAAATCCCTAAGTCTCAGTTCTTGGTATTAGGGACGATGCTCCAGGGAGAATGATTTATTATTTTTATCGAACTTTTTTTATCATTATTTATTATTATCATCATGATCATAACATCATATACTACTGGGGAATTGAGGCTCAAAAAAAAACCCTAGGTTTTAGATTCTAGGTTTTTCTAGTAAAATGGTAGTCATTGCACCTCCTAAAACTTTTCACGGACTTTTTTAAATGATTTGTAAAGGTCACGATACACATAATTCATTTCATTTCACTTCACTGGTGCACATGGATTGATCTTTATTGTATAAAATACCACCGATAATATGCAATAAAACTCAAAATACTCTCACTGCATGTTCCCGCCAAAAAGTCTAAGCAAAGAGAAGTCCAGCAGAGTTGCCATACTACATAAAAAAATGTTGCCATCGCACGCAACAAGTACATCATTTTATAATTTCTGTTTAGACAAATCCCAATTAATCTGTATATATAAAAGGAAACCGTGACTGACTGATCTATCAACGCATAGCTCGAACCACTGAACGGATTGGGCTCACTTCCCGTTTCGTCTCATTGTCATGAGACGAAACGGGAAGTGTACCCTTCCAAACAAAAAAATAATTTTCCAAATCGGTTAATAAATGACGGAGTTATGAGATAACAAACATAAAAAAAAACGAATTAAGAACCTCCTCCTTTTTTTGAAGTCGGTTAAAATACGTAATTGGTACTGTAAAAGTATTAAAATGAGTCCAGACTTCATCATTCTATGTTTAGTCACTGAGAAGATACTTTGTCTACCTTCCGTCTCCATCCTCAGTTCAGCTCGCTGTCACCATAATATTGTATTGTCATCGGAATTTGACAGGCGTTTCGTTGTAATCAATATAAATTATTTATTATCCACTTCTGGCTGTCTCCTATTTAGGTATTTTCACACACGATTCGAGTACTCTCATTCCAGAGATTAGTTTAGTTTTACGGAGAACTTCGTCATTATTGCTTTCTTTAGGATAATGATAGTTTGTATATTAATTACTGTAATTGGTACTGTAAGCGGATTAAAATGAGTCCAGACATCATCAATCTACTGTTAGTCACTGAGAAGATACTTTGTCTAACTTCCGCCTCCATCATCAGACCAGCTCGCGGTCACCATAATATTGTATTGTCATCGGAATTTGACAGGCGCTTCGTTGTAAACAATATAAATTATTTATTATCCACTTCTGGCTGTCTCCTATTTAGGTCTTTTCACACACGCTTCGAGTACTCTCATCCCAGAGATTAGTTTAGTTTTACGGAGAACTTCGTCATTATTGCTTTGTTTGGGATAATGTTAGTTTGTATATTTAATTGAGAGGGAGTGAGAGCGCTTATAATGTGTGTTTTTGAAGAAAAATATGTAATTTTTTTCCTGTAGGCCACGCGGGCGAAGCTGCGGGCAGAAGCTAGTTCTAACATATTTTTTGAACAACTCATGTGGCAAATAAGCATGGAACGCCTGATGGTAAGCGGTTACCGTAGCCAATGACGCTTGCAATAACAGGTATTAGTGCCGACCAGTTGCTGACCCTGTAAAAATCTCTTCACAGCCAGAAAAGGAAGTGAGGAGTCACGCTGTGTCGTCAGCAGGAGATAGAGAGTTTGTTGACGAGATGAGGTGAAATTGGTGAACGCTATATCACCATTGCAAATTAATTTTAATTTGCGGGGAAAGAGATCTAACCCGAAATCAAGGAGAAGCTGCACAACCACTCGCCTCCGATTTGGAGCCGGCCTGGCGCGTTCTTCCTTCGTACGAGAGGGCTCGATTGTCTGCGGTTGATATAGTTGACGAAGCCGTGTAGGAGATGCATTGGCTCCAGAATAGTGGTGGCGTGGAAACTCCTCGAGAGCTCAGAGTCATGCACACGCGACTGGTCGCAACCAACGGTGGTCCAGTACAGTCGTGCAGGGAAATAAATTTGAATAGCGAAAAAATATAAGAATACCAATATTAAATTAATAAAAAAAATAGTAAGCACCGTATACCTTCGGCGAGAACAGAGGTAGAACATAGCGTTTATTCACAGCAGAGCGTCTGGGGAAGTACCTCCACCTTTCAGAATACCGCAGCCAAATAATCTTTTGTTGTGTTCCTGTGCGTGACTAAAGGACGCCAGAACTCATTGGCAAAGTAGGAAGGGTCGGTAACGCGTGAGTGATGCTCCAACTGTTGCAAGCGTCCATATGGCTACGGTAACTGCTTACCATCAGGTGGGCCGCTTTGTTTACCAACTTCGTCGTATAAAAAAAGTGATAATTTGATAATATTCACTTTCAAGCAAAACCACAAACACAGACTAGTTTCAAATAAGAATTGATAACCTAAACTTATTTTCCAGAGCCGTGTTTTGTCTGGGCAACATTTTCATGCTCCGGGCAAAATTGAAATGTATCTTAATGACGAAGGTTGTTCATAACATGACGTCACGGTTGCTGCGGCAAGTTACGGCCCTGGGTGTAGGTAGGAGCAGGCCATGTACTACTACCCACGATTATATCACTTTACGTCGTTTCTTAGGTTTATATTTATAACAATAAGATAATAGATAATATAAGGCGATGATAGTTCAGTGGTAGTGACGTCGGATACCGAGACGAAGGTCCCGGGTTCAAATCCTACAATGAGCTTGAGCTTTCGGTGAAGGAAAACATACTAAGGAAACCATAGCACGGTGGTAGGGTACTTTGTAGTACCGGCTGGCTACCACCCTCAAGTTGAAAATCTGTCGCCAAGCACCTTTCAGTGTGTTCCGACAGCTGCACTTGAGAGCCAGTCCCTCTAGGCTTTGTGTGCTTACCACTTTTTGCCGCATCATTACTTACCATGGTGAGATTGCGGTCAAAAAAAAACAAACATCGGATCCCAAACCAAGCAAAGAACTGATAAACAATATAAAAAAAATTAAATCGACATACCTACTTATTTATAGATACAAAACTAGACATAATAGCACAGATAATAGTACAGAAATATGTGTATGCGTAGGAATTGAACCCATGACTATTTCCATGATGGCTTTCAAGAGAGCTTAAAAATAATATGTTGTACTTATGTGTTAAAATAAGTACGTATTTGATAAGCAAATGTGCATGAAACTGAGAAAAAAAATAGTATATTGATTTGAAAAAAAAAATAGGTAAAGATAACACTTTATTGTACATCAACAAGTATAAGCAAAAATATATAGATTAGATTACATTAATAGATTAGGTACGGAAGAAAAGTAAAACAAAAAACATTACAATTGCCAGCTAAAATGACGTAAGTATGCACACAAATACTTAATATACCAAATAATCGGATCATATTCAAAAAAGCCTACCATCTGCTGGATACTGAACCTATTAAAGTTTCAGCTGTAAATCATCTAAAACCTAATTTACAATATGCCTAGCCAAATTGCGTTATCTTGGGTAAATTGGGGTACACTCACGTCCCTTGTTCATTGAGCTGATGGAATGAAAACAATACGCCACTGAAATGATTAAATCCCCAAAATAAATGAATAATTATTTTGGGGATCTATAATCATTTTATCTTCTGTATTAATCCATGCTTTTGGGAAAGGATTATAGATTTGTGACCCAACAAGACCACTCGAAAAATATTTCTGCATGAAAATAAAGTCATTCTTTTCATACATTATTCCAAGCTATGAGTGGAACCATATAGTATAGCCACGAGAAGTGCCAAGCTTCCCAATAAAATAGCAGGTAACAAAGGATCTTGGCGCCAAGAATTCTCACAGAATTTAATAAGATATCATGAATAGTAGGTATTGAATTTTTGTATAACAACCTCAGAGTAAACAACCTAATAACAGGGGGCCAAGTCTGCTAAAATGTCATACTGACACGATACTATTGCAATTCCATTACCATTGAGCCGATGTGCGTAGTCTACTAATTCATTTGAAAAGAGTAATTGCTGAGTTTATTGCCGGCACTTCTCAGCAAATGCAACCTTCCGAACCGGTATTAGAGTATTAGAGTCAGACTTTTCATAAGTGCCTGCGAAGGTCTATTTGAATAAATGATTTTGAATTTTGAATTTAGTAGAAAAACTGTCAAAACTGACAATTAAAAGATCATTGTGGATTGTAGTTTCAGTTGAAAATCATCGGAAAGCTATTATGTCGCCATTATGACGCCATTATGACGCTATTGTGTTAGTAGACTACCAAAAATGTCACAATTTTGACACCATTGATAGTTCATTGGAACACAATTGTTATAGCAGACTTGGGCCCCAGCTCCCTTGCATCATAACTTTTTTTGAAAACAACTTTTTCGTCTTCCTGGGGCGCAAGTCTGCTATTACAGTTGTGTTCCAATCAAAGAGTTAGATAGAGTCCAGTTATAGAGTGATAGCGTTAACAACGTTACCTTGAACGGAGGATGAGCAGTTTCCATATAGATGCATTCACATATATATCGTACGCTAGTTGATTTATAGTCAGGACATGTCGATATCGATTCCCTGTCATTTGATCTTGGTAAAAGTATCGATAAAAAATGAGAAATTGGCATTCATTATTCGTATTCTAGTCATTCGAACTATGTACGCACACTTCGTTTCAAGGCATTTAGATTGTACCCATGCTTTCAGACCGTTTCCATAGTACAAGCTCTGCTTAGTTTGGGTTCAGATGACCGTGTGTGAGGAATGTCCCAGGATATTTATTTATTTTATAATGAACTATAAGGTGCAGCGCAGATGATAGACCGCACCGCGCCGAACTTTTAAGTCTGTGAAAATAGAAGCTATACAATTCTAAGCAGTAACGCATACGACGCGCAAAATGTCCGGGGCACGCACAACCCTTTGTTTTCACACAGACTTTTTGTGAAATGAAATGAAATGAAATGAAATAATTTATTCATTCAAATAGGCCTTCACAGGCACTTATGAATAGTCAAACTCTAATACTCTAATGCACTAATGCACGGTTCGGAAGGTTGATTTTGCTGAGAAGAGCCGGCAATAAACTCAGCAATTACTCTTTTCAAAAACAAACTTAAATTTATTACATCAGATGTTTCCTGCGAGAGCGAGCGCTACAACCACGCATTTTTATCATTTAAATATTCTTTAATATTGTAGTAAGCCTTCTGTACTAAAGCGGCCTTTATACGTTTCTTAAACTTTAGTGACGGTAAATTTAAAATTTCATTAGGGATCTTATTATAAAATTGTACACTCAGTCCTAAAAATGAACCTTGCACTTTTTAGAGTCTATAAGAAGAGGTCAAAAGTTTATGCTTATTTCTAGTATTAAAAGAGTGCACGTCACTTTTTTTTACAAAAAGATTAATATTCTGATGTACAAATAATATGTTTGCATAAATATACTGCGATGCTACTGTAAGGATACCTATATTTTTAAACTTATCTCTGAGGGAAGCTCGAGAACTCATATTATAAATAGCTCGCACTGCTTTTTTTTGCAAAATAAAAATGGTTTCTATATCAGCAGCTTTACCCCAAAGTAAAATGCCATAGGACATAACACTATGAAAATAACTAAAATAAACTAATCGAGCTGTGTCTACGTCTGTTAGCTGTCTAATTTTTCTAACTGCATAAGCAGCTGAACTGAGCTTTCCCGAAAGACATGCTATTTGGCTGCCCCATTGAAGTTTCGAGTCTAAAGTAATCCCTAAGAATACTGATGATTCAACAAGACCTAAAGGTTCATTATTTATCATTAAATTACAGCCTACTTTTTTAACATTTGGAAGCGCAAATTTAATACATTTAGTTTTCTTTGCATTTAAAACTAGATTATTTACAGTAAACCAATTTAATACCCGAGATAATGCACCGTTTACATCGTCAAAATTAGATTTCAGTCTATCAACACTAAAAATCAGTGAGGTAAAAACAACTAAAAATTAGTGTGTGCCGCAGACTAAAGTCCGTCATCTGCGCTGCACCTTATTGGTGTCAAAATTTACAAATTAGACAGTTTTGGTAGTCTAAGCGTCGAAAATCATTATGAATTTAATTTCCTTTTTTTATGTATTTAAAAGGATTGATAACGGAACGTCATCTGAATGTCAGTGAAAAAATAATCTCATCAGAAAAATATTATTTTAAATTAATCTACAAGGTCGGGAAGCACAAGAAATATGAAGAGTTCATCATAATATATAATATATACGACCACAACAAATTAAATGCCACCTTGATGCCACCCAATGAACTGATTTGGTTTCTATGAGCCTACTTAGCCCTTCTGACGTTTGCCACATTTGATTATTTTTATTACTTACCTAGCCGGTCAGTTCGGCCACGGAACCCTAACACATCTCAGAATCTACAATATCTAAATAAGCCTATTCTACCATGTAACTAAGGACGCCCAGGATGCCGTAGCTACCGCGCCGCCCCGGCAACCGTCGCAGTGACAACGAGTGCTGTCAAACTATACAAACTTAATAAGTGTGATTTGTGTTTATTTTCAGTGTTCTCTGTATTTTCTGTGTTTTTTATGTTTTAATGTCAACTTCCCCTTCACAAGCCGTCAGCCAACTTAATAGTCAGTCTTCGCCCGAGTTTATTCAATGTCCGTACTGCATCCATCCCAAATTCTTAAAAGGTCAGCGTGGATTGAACATACACCTAGGCAAGTCACATAAATCTGCACATAACATACCTATCCACCACTCGCCAGTTCCTACACCCTCTACCCACACTGCTGTTTCTCTTTCTAATAATTTAAGCGAACATAAATGGGCATTCCCGGTCATCAAGCGAATCCCCAGAGGTGCGAGGTTTTCTGTCGCAACCAGTCTTTCCAGGACGATCGATGATTGTATCACCAAAAATTCGCTTTCTAGTTGGGAAAACCTTCTTTTGTTTGCTTTCAATACTCTGCACGTATCTAAAAAAGATCCACATCGTTCTCTAACTGCTAAAATTAAATTAAATTGTTCTCGCCCTACTAATTTTGATGCGTCACAACACGCTTTCCGAAATAGGCCTAAACCGCGAGAGATTTCCAAAGTGGTAGAGGCAAAAGTGAACGATGGGGACCTTAAAGGTGCCGCGAACATTTTATTCTCGAGTGACACGTTAGCCCCAGATACTCCCGAAACTCTCGCAGCCCTATTAACTAAGCACCCACCAGCTCCCACTTCCCCTAACTTCCCTGACCCACCTAACCCATCCCTACCATGTCTCCAAGCTTCCGAGGATGCAGTCCTGGCCGCCATTATGTCCTTTAAGAACGGCTCGGCTAGCGGCCTAGACGGCATATCGCCCCAGCACCTAAAGGACCTTATTATAGGTGCTCCTGGGGGAAGAAATAATGACCTCCTTTCGTCCATCTCTCGTCTCGTCAACTTTATGCTTTCAGGTAAAGTCCATGCCGAAGTGGTACCAACTCTTTATGGTGCTAACCTTTGCGCACTAGGAAAAAAAGATGGAGGTATCCGCCCTATCGCTATAGGATCAACATTCAGACGGCTAACTTCCAAAGTTTGCTGCAGATACATCGTGCAGGACTTGGAGCCTATATTTCAGCCATTCCAGCTGGGTTTCGGGTCCAAAGGCGGTTGCGAGGCCGCTGTGCATGCCTGTCGAACTTACCTCCACAATTGCAAAGATCAGGTACTTGTTAAGGTTGATGTTCAGAACGCATTTAATTCAGTGAACCGCGACGCTTTGTTGACAGAAGTCCAAAAACATATCCCAAGTTTATATCCATTTCTTTGGCAGTGCTACAGCTCACCCTCAAACCTGATGTACAAAAATAATAAAATATTCTCCGCAGTTGGCTGTCAACAAGGCGACCCATTAGGTCCAGCCATCTTTAGCCTTGCAATACATCCCATCATTTCGGCTCTAAATTCCAAATTTAACGTGTGGTATCTCGATGACGGCAGCATAGGTGGTGAAACGAGCTCAGTTCTCAGCGACCTGTCTTGTTTAATTTCGAAGTTTCGAGATATCGGCCTTCAATTAAATATGACAAAATGTGAAATTTACATAAGTCCCGAAATTTTAAATAAATCCCAGATTGCTGCTGACTTTAACAACATCTGTCCAGGCATTAAAGTCGTCTCAAAGAATTCGCTTCACCTACTCGGCGCCCCTGTTTTCGAAGAATCAATCCCAGAATTTATTGAGCTCCAAATTCTCCGTTTTTCAGAATACTCCGATCGCCTACTCAAAATTAGCTCACACATGGCTCTTTTCATACTCCGTTCCTGCCTCTTTGCCCCTAAACTTACATACTCATTAAGGTGTAGCCCCTTCTGGAAATTACCCCATTTTTGCGAAAAAATTGACAAAATCATTCATCTGCAAATACAAAAAATTTTCAATATTCAGTTAAATGACAGGCAATTTTTACAAGCTACCCTTCCAATTCGTCATGGCGGCCTCGGAATCAGACAAATTTCCAGCATAGTTCTTCCAGCTTTTCTATCTTCGATCCACAGTACGCTGCCTCTAATAGGTAAAATCCTCACACCGTCACTTCGTGATTTTGAGGTAGCGTACTTGTGCGAAACGGAAGACGCCTGGCAATTAGCCTGCCCGGGTGAATCTCTGCCTACCAACAAATCCATCCAAAGGATTTGGGATGAACCTATTTGTCGCCAGGCCTTAGACTGGCTTTTAAACTCCGCCACAACGAGGGCAGAAAAAGCTCGCCTATTAGCATTATCCCAACCCGAATCCGGATATTGGTTACATGCCTATCCTTCCAGTCACTGCGCAACCCTGTTAGATAATAATTCATTCAGGTTGGCTGTCGGCCTTCGTCTAGGCGCGGACATCGTAGTACCCCATCGCTGCCCCTGTGGAGTCGAGGTGGACCGTTTGGGCTACCACGGCCTCTCTTGCACAAAGAGTGCCGGCCGCTTTTCCCGCCACGCCTGCCTTAATGATGTGATCCGTCGGGCCCTTGTCAGCGTAAACGTGCCAGCCGCTTTAGAACCTCCCGGCCTGGCTCGTGACGACGGCAAGAGACCCGATGGATTGACGCTCATTCCGTGGCAGATGGGTCGGCCACTTATCTGGGACGCCACTTGTGTGGATACACTGGCTCCGTCCCATTTAGCCTCCACGTCCTTGAGGGCGGGCGGGGCGGCAATAGCAGCAGAAGCCGCGAAGCGCCGCAAATATGCTGGCTTGACAAATAGTTACATCTTTGCGGCCTTCGCGGTAGAAACTCTCGGGCCGTGGTGCCCGGATGCCCATAGACTTTTTAAATCCATAAAGAAAAGACTTATTGAGAGCACGGCTGACCACAGGGCTGGCCACTTCCTCGGTCAACGGATAGGAATTGCTGTCCAACGAGGAAATGTGGCCAGCCTTATGGGCACCCTTCCCAGAGGCCTTGGAGACCTTGGGGATTGTATATATTAGTTAAGTAGTTTAGTTAAGTGTTTGTATATATATAATTACTTTTAATTTATAGATTGTATTTTGTACATATTTGTTGTATACAACTCTATAAGAATTTATTGAATTCGATTAATACAAAAATAAAACTGAATTTAATTGACAACGCACATTGGCTCATTTGCGGTGGAGCTGTAAAGGAATCGTGTCATGACATTTTTAATTTAAAATACCAAAAGTGGCCCAGATTTCGTGTTTCATTGCGTAGAATAAAATTCATAAGTGATCTGAAGTAATTCTCTAAATACCACCTCGGAAGCTCAAATCGCTCGTGTTTTTTTTTTCTCAAAGTTTAGCATGGGGTTTGAAGATATTTTGGCAAGCGCGACTGACGAGTGATGTTCCTAGTGTTGCAGGCGTAACCGCTTTCCATCAGGTGGGATGAATGCTGTTTACTACCAATAGTAGTATTAGACCGGCCGCCATTGAAATATAAAACTAAAGAAATGTAACTCGAGCTCAAAAATCATTCCACGCAAACCGAACCGCGGTGGGCGTTGCCAAAAAAGAGAGACTCATCGCGCTGACAGTTCGCCGGTATCATTGAGTCGATGCGTTCGTGTCGCGAGGGACTTAGAACTGTGATTATTATTGTGTTTTGCGTTGTTTACATTGTGCAAATATGCCGTCATGTGTTGTTAAGTGGTGTAGAAGCCATACAGATATGAAGAATGCTGGAATCACTTTTCATATGTGAGTAAATAAACATTTTGAAATCCTATACTTGTGACTCTGGAAAGTGTTATGCAACATGAACGCAACATGCGTATTTATTTAACACGTTTTGATATTTCACTTAAACTGTTATGCACTAGTACCTATAATTATAAAGAGGATAGAACCTTTGTGGCATAGCGTGCCAGCCGCCATTTTAGTTTTTTTTTCAATGTTGCGGCGCACGGTGTTACTTATGTATATGGGTAGAGGACACTTATACAAACAAAAAATGTTAACCAATATGGTGGCCTAAAGTGTCACGTTTCCGAGATATTTGGAGGTAATATCCAAATAAATAGTTAAATCGGTAAAACTTTCCAAGACGGGACGTGGGGTAGGGGGGAGGGGGGTATGCGAGGGGGTACGGGGAGGGATGCTTGCTGGTCGCCCATGCCTGCTCTCCCTCCGCGCCGCCGGCTTTTTATATACACTCTAGGGGTAGTGACCACAAGACTACAAAGAGTGGGGGTGCGCTGAGTTGGTTTTTGAACCGTTTGAACCTACGATTTTTCTTGTAAAATGTATAATTGCAGTTTTTTATACATATAAAATAAGTTTGGATAAAAAAAAACCTATCAAAGTTGAATTTCAATATAAATACATTTAAAACTCATCTCATTTGGCTGTATGGACTACACTTTTTCCTAAAGAAACGCAACTGTCATGTCAAAAGTCGCAAAATTGTGATTGTATTAACAAATTTCAATACAAACTATGAGGTTGCTTCAAGAAATGACTTTGCAGAAAGACTTCTTAGATCATTTACTATCTGTTAAAAAAAATTGAATGCCCAGACCAGCGTCACGTCTCAACGTTTATCCGTTAAATCAACCTGGGTACTATTATTTAAATACAATTCAATGCATATAAACACGTAATAAGTTCATTTTTAATGATTGTCGTTATTCTTATATGGCGATCTTTACCTCCAAATATCTCGGAAACGTGACACTTTAGGCGCCGATTCCACTGAAAAGAGTTCTAGAGTTCCGAGTTCTGCATTCCGTGTTGACTATTGTGCACACAGCAAGCAGTCTAGAGTTCTAGAGTTCTGCAATATTCGCTACTGATCACACATCATACACTTTTTTTACTTTCAAAGGTGCCACATAGCTTACAAAAAATAAAAAGTAAACACATGAACAAGCTTACTTATTTTTCATAACACCATTCACGTATCTCCTGGGGGCCTACCACAAGCTCTTAAAACAAGGTTAAAATAACCTTATTCGTCTTTTGTCCCGTTTTGACGTCGGATGTCAAAGAAAAACAAAAGTCAAATAAGGTTATAATGATATTGTTTTAAGAGCTTGTGGTTCGCCCTCTGATATGACCTTAACGCGACCCATCACTCTATAATTCGTATGTAAAAACCATAAACTGATTAAAATACTTCTTAATTTTAGATCCTTACAATTATAACACAAAGAAATATTTTAATCCAAAAAGCACATCACAAACTTTTAAATGAATATAATAGAGTGGTATAGTTAAATTACAACTAATTAATCCGACTTATATATGCATATGCATTACGATACTTTATAACTTATCCTCTTACAATCAATGCATAACATCGTCCACGCATCTCGCACTGCAGCAGGCGTGCGGACCAATTAGCATTAGGCTGTCCCGCCGAGAACCAATCATCGCGCTTGCCGGAATACAACGCGTTAGGCAAACGCGGTAAGCGCAGGTAATTGGCTTATTTGCATGTGTGTTCTTTCGTTCGAATACTAGAGATATTTTGTCAATGTAGTAAAGTGTGGAGCCGAATTTCGCGTTGATTTTGTTCACAATTATGCTTCCTTAGTTTTATATTTCAATGCCGGCCGCATACTATATGAAATTTTCTGTCAGAAATTTTCGGACGCCCGCTTGCTCATACATTTTTGGATAGTATGCGGGGTCTAGAACAAAATGTATGGGGAAAGTGCCTTCCGGCGGGCGTCCGAAAATTTCTGACAGAAAATTTCTTATAGTATGCGGCTTGCCTTAAAAACATTTGTGTAGATAATATGCCAGTTAAACCTTTTAAATTTCAAACTAAACTCGTAGGTTTTTTTCATAATTGCTCTCTAATTTTCTATTAGAGAAAATCCCTTATTACTTATCTAAATCTTGTATGAAAGCTCTTTGGTCACTTTATCCTATGAGCCTTTACCGAGAACCCTTTTGTTCTTTAATAAGAGAACTTAATTGGTTTTTGTTTTAAAGGGTTCTGTATGCAGGATAAAAGAACCCCTATCTGATGTGGAGACGTGCTTTTAGATAAGTTTGCTTAGTAAGAATTAAATTAGTTGAATTTTTTTCATAAACAGTCAAGTGGTCGTTTCGACATTAATTTTTACTGGGTTGGTTGAAATTAGACTGCAATTTATTTAAAAAAAATAGGAATAAATATTTTTAGCTTTCTCCACTCCTTCATATAAACTTTTTATAGAGAAAGCTAAAATTAAAACTATGAAAAATCTAAAGGTACTACGCTACGCGTCGTAAAGGATCACTACGCGAACCGAGCACGAGCCAAGCTGTTAATCGTTCGTCGCTCGCGATATTAAGTGTCGACGTACAACGAACCTACAATGCGAACCCCTGTGTTCGTCAAAAAACTGTCAATTGGCGGAGCGCAGTTGAGCGCGAGCCGAACGCTCGTTCGAGGGTCCCAAATAGGTCTACACTACGCGAATTCATGCTCCGCGTGTGTTCTGCTCATGCTCGGTTCGCGTAGCGTAGACCCTCCTTGTGCCTGTCCAGAAGGGGCGAAATCGCGGCGAATTATTTCGGCGACATACAGGGGCTACCACGTATCTTTGTAATCGTTGCGCAATCCTAACGAACACCATTGATGAATTTCATCCAATCAGGATCAAACAGAGATCTTCGTCGTTCCGCGTCATTGGATGAAATCATTTGTGAGTGTTCGTTACGATAACCACCAAAGATATGTAATAGCCCGGCTGGTCTCCAATACATTAAATCCACAAGAATCGTGCGAATTAAAAATCGCGCGAGAGAATCTCGGTGAATTCGTCCTTTCTGGACAGGGTCTAACGCAATATACATAAAAAGGGGTACAAAGTTTTGTATTTACGAAATGATAATATAGATTTTATTTTTGTTCCATAGATCTTTACCCCAAAGACCTGACATGGAGGCATGAGCATATTATATGCATTGAAATCAAAGTCAATGAGTAAATGTCAAAAATACAAAGTTATCTTCATCATCATTACCATCCAAGAGATCACATAATATACCCATTGGATGAGCATAAGCTTGGGCGATCAACATGTCTCTGATGATTAACTTCACGGTATGAATCTTAAAATCTCACTAATTTAGAACTCAAACCTGTATAAACAGAAACAGATTTGGATAAAACTTGGCAGATAGATCATCATACCTTAGAATACTTTTGATCCCAGGAGGAAACGTTAGATCCGGAACGGTCAGTCTGTATCTAGTTTAAATATATTTTTGTGGCAATTAATTTTCTTTGTTTCTTATACTTTAAATCAGTCTAGAGAACCATAAAGCTGTCGTTAACTACACTAATCCATCGCAAGCTGTCTTACCCAGACAAGCTAGCACAATACACCTCAAGCTCTGTTCAAATTTATTAACACAATCTGTTTGAGAAATACACGTTTACGGCAACACCGGGGGATTTACAATGGCAGCTTTATTTGTTTGTTTACTTTAATTACGTGTTTTATCATTTAGTTAGTACATACTTATGGTAAAATTAATGGTCAAATACTGAAACACCACTCACATTTAAGTTGTGATTAAGACTGCGTATAAAGCAAAATAACAATCGTAGAATTGAAATTTAACCAAGTAAATATTATAGTATTTAAATGACATTTTTATATGGGTATTTTCATTATATATGCGAGGGTTCTTTCTGAGCAAAAACATAATGGAATGAAATTTCCTCGATAGAAACAAATCACAAAGCTACCTCTAATAATAATGAATTTTCGGTTTTATTCGTTCATGGTGTATCTAATTAAGACAAAAAATCGATAAATAATATCACTAACATATTATGACCTAGGGCTGCTACTAACGACTTTTTAAAATATTCTATACTTTACGAGTTATTTAGATAAAAAGCGCTTAGTTCATTTTTGTTCCGCGGAACACGCTATCTCCATCTCATCTGCACGCGAAGATTAGACATAAGTTTGTTTCATCTGACATTGCCATATTTTTCTGGCTTGGTACGCACTCTTAAGTGGTCATTTATTCGTCGTCATAACTCATTGATTGAAGGGCGCTAAAGCCCTCTCAAGTATACGGTGCCGATTCTGTTGTAAATCGCACTAAATAAATTTTAGTCACATCTAATCTCTTTCTTACGAACATTATTGAAAAAGGATAGAATTTATTCAAAGCTGTAAAATTTTTGCCGTCTTATTTTGCAGGTATTTAGGCATAACCGCGATAGATGGCGACTAAATTTATATTGAAAACAAGCATTGGACTAACTTGACAGGGCTAAATTTCTTACATCCTTTTCTTATGTTCTTTGTTAGAAAGAGACATAGTGAGATTAAAATTAGTTGAGTTGTAAACAACAGAATCAGCACCAATGTATAACTAACTGAAAGGGGAAACGTGTGTACCATTTAGATAATCTACTCTTTTGGTACTAGGCGCACAGATCGCGGAAGAGAACATTTTATAATTAATATTAATAAGTTTTTTGCTAAACTATTCATGCTTAATTAAAAAAAATTTGGTGACTGTTCTTTTTGTTTACTGTACTTGCATTGTCTTCCAATATACTGCATACCAAATATCAAGTCAATCCGACCACTGGAAATGGATGAAATTCGATTGCAAGATTTGAACCGAAAATACATACATTGCAAGATAATAAAAAGCTTGTAATACAAATGACGTAAAACGATAATCACCCTCATTGACCGGTGCCATCTTGGTTATGATTTAATTCAATATATACTTTTTTATAGAGAGTGTGTACCTGATGTAGTCTTCACCGCTTTCAGATGTATATTCCCCTTTTTGGTACACCCAGTATAAGCTTTTAAAAATACAAAAGGTAGCAAAATTATCATAAACAATTTTATTGACGTGTCGTCCCGCAGGTTTGATTTTCTTAATGTCAATTTCAAACATCAAAATATAGTTTTATATTTCGATGATTTCAAACGAAAAAAAAACATACATTATCTTGACATTGGAAGACTCATCAGATGAGAAGAAATATATCCGTCACTTTCTAATGTCATATTATAACAAAAAAACCCGGGGCTATCTGAAAACCAGGATTTTACTAAACTTGGCTAAAACCGTAAGGCTACGGCTAAAACCCTCATAATAAAACAATCAGTTGCATAATTGTTCTTCTAATAGTAATATAATTCATGTCTGTATTTTTTTGTTACCGACCATTTTTTTCTCTTCCATTTTTTATTTTATCTTATTTTAGCTAATGACGTTTTGCTCGTTTACAAAAACATTTAAAACACGTTAAAAATTCATGAAATACTAATCTCCGAGGCTTTTAAATATTCTATGAGATAGAAATGTAAAGGTTATTAAAATAAAATAACTTACTCGTATCTTAGGCATAAAAACTCTTGGAATATGATCTCCCGTTGAGTACCTTCAGCAAATAAATATGTATGAAACTAAATTTTAATTGAATACCAGCACGACTATTACATAACTTTGTTGCAATCCGTTTTGATTTAAATCCGGCTCTTCAGCAACTGTATTAGCAATCAGTGCGTAATTGCCAATAGAGCTATGGAGGAGCAGGGATTGATAGCCCCTACATTTAAAAGGGACGCTCTTCTGCCAGACTGAGATAACATATTTAGAGAACGTGATCCAGCTGTATATTGGACAATAGTTGTATATGGAGAATGTTGTCTGAAACTTTATCAGCGCAATGTAGGATCTTGTGGCGCCATCTATCCATCTGCGTGTGAACAATCTTTATGTAACCGACAGTTCTGTTTTAGGTTGTTTGAAATAGTAACTGATTGCAATTAATTTACGTAATCCACCCGTATCTCTCCAAAATTTTCTCTTTTTCTATGGTGCTGCGCTATTCGCTTATAATTATTATCAGATCTTATGAATTTACTATCAATGTTATGAATAACCAAGCCCCTAACTCTACAAAACCTACATCTTAGTCAAAACTTCATCATCATCATCATCAGCCTATAATGTCCCACTGCTGAGCACAGGCCTCCTTTCACAAATGAAGGTGAAAGGGAATGGGCAATACTCCACCACGCGTGCCCACTGCGGATCGGTGGAGGTAGGCTAGTGGTCAACCTACTATTGGAATTTTTCAAGCCGCCTAGGAGGCATCCAACTAGCTTAACGACTATCACAATTAAGTGATAACCGCGATCAATGGCTCTACGTGCTTTCCGAAGCACGGAAACGCTCGATTTGAAATACCACTAGGCGGTCACCCATCCAGGTACCGACCACGACAGACGTAGCTTAACTTTGCCGATCGATTAAGAACGGCTAATCATGCTACACCACGAGCGCTGGTCAAAACTTATGGTTTGAAAAACAATGAAATGCTTTAAGAAAATGTAGGTAGTGCCTTTTTTATCGTCTTGGCCATTATTCATTATTAGATTATTCACACTTCTACATGTATATGCCTACATCAATGACTACATAATAGTGTATGACGTCAATGCATAAGTACCTACTTACATCCATATCTGAGACTACATTACTGCAGGAAAAACTGTAAAAAAAACAAGAACAAATGTAGCTTATTATGCTCGACTCATAGCTAAGTACGTCAAAAAATTACAGTTTAAAAAAACTAAAAAAACACGCTTTAAAAAGCCCTGCACTAAAAAGTGTTAAATAATTATAAAATTGAACCTAAATATATTCTCTGTCTATCCCGTAAGGGCCTAAATGTAAGCAATTTTTGTAATTAAGTTCAATATTTGAATGAAAAGTGTGTGGCGCTTTTCATTTTGTAATTTACGATATTTCTTCATGATAATGATAATGTTTAGAAATTCTATTGGGTTACAAGGAAAAGCGCCCCACGCTTTTCATTTTGTAATTTACGATATTTCTTCATGATAATGATAATGTTTAGAAATTCTATTGGGTTACAAGGAAAAGCGCCCCACGCTTTTCATTCAAATATTGAACTTAATTACAAAAATTGCTTACATTTAGGCCCTTACGGGATAGACAGAGAATATATTTAGGTTCAATTTTATAATTATTTAACACTTTTTAGTGCAGGGCTTTTTAAAGCGTGTTTTTTTAGTTTTTTTAAACTGTAATTTATTTTTTATTTTTTAGTCAACATAAATTATTCATACCATTTTATTATGTTACTTATACCATATTTTCACCCAATATCAATTTATTTCACATTTATAATGAGTATTTAGCTTCAGTGCCTACTCTTTGACTCCACCAACAGACTCAGAAAACCATATTTGGCCAAAATGCACATAATACGATTACAATACGCCCAAACACGGCTAGAATACGATGCTCCGCTATGGGGTTCCAGTGCCAACCCTCCGACTTCATCATCAGACCCTGAAAACTACACATGGTCAAAATTCATCTCACGACATTTCCAACAACCCCAAACACGGCTAGGATACGATGCTCCACTATGGAGTTTCAGTGCTAACCCTCCTACTCCATCATCAGACCCTGAAAACCATATACGGTCAAAGTTCATCTTACGAATTGTCGTAAGATGAACTTTGACCGTATATGGTTTTGGAATTGTCCAACAAGCCCAAACACGCCTAGGAAACGTTGGTCCGTTATGGAGTTCCAGTGCCTACCCTCCTACTCCATCATCAGACCCTGAAAACTATACATGGTCCAAGTTCATCTCACGACAATTCCAACAAACCCAAACACGGCTAGTATACGATGCTCCACTATGGAGTTCCAGTGCTTACTCTCCTACTCCATCATCAGACCCTGAAACCATACATGGTCAAAGTTCATTTCATGACAATTCCAACAAGCCCAAACACGGCTAGGAAACGTTGCTCCGTTATGGAGTTCCAGTGCTTACTCTCCTACTCCATCATCAGACCCTGAAAACTATACATGGTCCAAGTTCATCTCACGACAATTCCAACAAGCCCAAACACGGCTAGTATACGATGCTCCACTATGGAGTTCCAGTGCTTACTCTCCTACTCCATCATCAGACCCTGAAACCATACATGGTCAAAGTTCATTTCATGACAATTCCAACAAGCCCAAACACGGCTAGGAAGCGTTGCTCCGTTATGGAGTTCCAGTGCTTACTCTCCTACTCCATCATCAGACCCTGAAAACCATACATGGTCAAAGTTCATTTCATGACAATTCCAAAAAGCCCAAACACGGCTAGGAAACGTTGCTCCGTTATGGAGTTCCAGTGCCTACCTTCCGGATCCATCATCAGATCAGCTCGATGGTACCAAATTATTATCTAATATTAATAGTATTGTCATCGGTACTTGATAAGTGTGCAAAATTTCAGTTTAATCTGACGTCTGGAAGTCGATGAAAATTACGTTCGAAGATTCCTTTACATACATTCATACATACATACATATATACATACATACATAGATAGATACATACAGGTGAAGCTAATAAAAGCGTGTTAATTAATCTGACGTCTGGAAGTCGATGAAAATTACGTTCGAAGATTCCTTTACATACATTCATACATACATACATACATAGATACATACATACAGGTGAAGCTAATAAAAGCGTGTTAAAAAGGATGGAAGGCAAGTAAGATTATAATAATACTAGCTGCCCGGCGCAACTTCGTTCGCGTGGTGCTACCCTACCCTACCCTACCCGGCAATCGGTATCTAGGTTATATTATCGACTGCAGCGCCATCTGCCGGGCTGATTTGTGAATCTAAACCATCCAGGGCCCACCCAAACGCATACAAAAAAATACATTCAAATCGGTTCAGCCGTTTAGGAGGAGTTCAGTGACATACACACGTACAGTAGAATTTTATATATGAAGATTATTGTTTTAATGGATCTCAATCTCAATAGTTTATTGCATTAATATTATGTGCATGGAAATATATGTACTTAAGATCCTTACATATCTTATTATGATCGGTATAGCAAATAAATACATGTAATAATAATAATGTAATGTAATGATTTCCCTGACTTATTTCACGGTAGTTTTGGGCGGTTTAAGCAAGATTATATCAAGAATTGTTTAAAAAGTTGCTAATAATATATATTTTGTTCTCATTCCATTATAATTTTTAATTTTTAACTCGTATTGTATTTGTGTTTTTTTTTTATTTCTCATTTGTACTTGTATTTTTTTATTATTTTGTACCTAGATGTGAATTGTTAATTGTTTAAGTTGTGTGCAGTTGTCATTGGATAGCAGGTTTATGTAATATTTTTTCTTCTTTATGTTTTTGTGTAAGTGTGATCTGTTATCTGTTACTGTACCGTTCAATAAAAATAAATAAATAGTTGGTATTAGAGGGCCCACTCTGTGGTGAGCTAAGTAGCGAAGAGAATGATCAATTTTACATTCAGTTGATACTAACTCGGATTCCTTTTTGTAGTTATTCTTTTACTGCTTGTATATAGGAAGACAACACTTAATAAAAGCACAGTTTATTTGGTTTATCTAATAGTCTCGGTAGAAAATATAATTTATGTGTGCATGTTTTGTAGACTTCTATTCCATTGTTAACCCTCTTGTGTATTGTGCGTGATTTTGCTCCAAACTTGCCACAGTGACAACTGTGACAAGCCCTTTTCTTAAAACAACTTCTTGATGTATCTTGTAAAAGCACCCATTTATGGTTTTGGCTTTTATTTTCTCTAGTGTTCTTACTTTGTTGCATGCGTCAGTATATTGTTAGAATAGAATATTAGAATAGAATATTTTTTTATTTATCTGATATTGTTCATCCTGAATACCCATTAGTTTTATCTTCTTATCGCAGGGCCCTTTTTACGGTTCCGTACCTCAAAAGGAAAAAACGGAACCCTCATAGAATCACTTTTGTCTATCTGTCTGTCAAGACCCTTTTTCTCAGGAACACGTGGAGTTATCAAGCTGAAATTCATATAAGATACTCAAGTCTACTGTCCCTTGTAGCTGTGAAAAAATCAAACTTCTAAGCCAACGCAATCAAAAGATGCAGCCGTTTATGCTGAATTGAAATTTTCGACCCTCGCAAGGGAATCAAAACCTACAGGGTACTTCCCGTGAATTCAGAATCTTGAAAGTTACGAAGCAACGTCTTATAGCACAGATAATGGAAAAATTGCGAAAAGCATAATTTTTTAGTAATCTTACTACCCCTTTCCTCATGAACGCGTAGAGGTATTAAATTGTAATTCATATCAAATACTCAGGTCTATAATATCTTTAATTATATTATATTACTAGCTGTCTCGCGCGGTTTCACCCGCGTTCCCGTGATAAAAAGTAGCATATAATACTCGGGGATAATGTAACTTCCTATCAGTGAAAGAATTTTTCGAATCCGACTGGTACTTCCAGAGATTAGCCCGTTTAAACAAACAAACAAACAAAAAAACTCTTCCGCTTTATTATAGTATAGTATAATAGTATAGTATAGTATAGATTATATTATCTTTCTTTAAGCAGAGCTTGTACTATGGAAACCAGATAACTGATATACTACATATATTACTTTTTGACAAATCTAACAATGTTTAGTTAGGACCATAATGTTAGTGCAATAATAATATAAGTATTATAATTTTCCTTAACTTATACTGGTAGAAGATAAGTAATCATTTATATCTTTATTTACAACAAATATGTACAAAATACAATCTATATATAGAAAATTTCCTCAAGTCTGCCGCTGATTCCGATTAACGGCAAGGTTCCCAGAAGGCTGTTAGCGTTTCTTTGGATAGCCAAGTTGACGCGTTGGCTCCCCACCCGCTGGTCTCCGGAGGTCGCGATCTCAAAGATAAGAATCAACTATTTATATCCAAATTAAAAGACTTTCTAGTAAAAAGCTTTATAATCTGCAGGCATTTTTCAATGACACCACAAATAAATAATTTATAATGCCTGACATGTAACTCATATAATCAATATACCTAATGTTATTACAATTCTAATAATACTCGTTAGTTTTTTTCCTTATTTTTGTTGAATGTAAATGGATTTGTGTTTTTAATTATTACTTAATATTATTGTAATGTGCCCTGGTATGGCTTTTGTAACATCTATAACATACTACATCAAGCAGCAAATAAATAAATTGTAATTGAAATATACATATTACATAAAGACATGTTCATGCACACAAATGCATGTCCTGTGTGGATCGAACCCACGACCTGCGGCACAATAGGTGGAATCTTAAACAACTACGCTAATTGGCCCGTCAGTTGGCGCAGCTGGTTCAGGTTCACCTTACGCGCCGCAGGTCCTGGTTTCGATTCCCACACAGGACATGCATTTGTGTGCATGAACATGTTTGTATCTCCTGAGTCTGGGTGTAATTATGTATATTAAGTATGTATTTACAAACAAAAAGTTAGTATATGTATTATATCAGTTATCTGGTTTCCATAGTACAAGCTCTGATGACCGTGTGTGTAAAAAAAAAAAAAAAAACGGGCGATTCCCTTCTCCATCCAACCAAAGCTGCTGAATGCTGGAAACCTTGAGCGAAACAGACAAATAAAAAATATGTTTTAATATAATTAATTATTCACTGATTGTATAGTATAAGTAGGTATATTATTAACTATTTGCGTATTGACAAGTTATTTATGAGCCAACATGAAAATATATGTTTACGAAGAATTATTAATTTATATATTACTAGCGACCCGCCCCGGCTTCGCACGGGTGCAATGTCGGAATGAGGTGTCGATAGATTTGTGCGCCCGCGCCCGCCTCAGTCCGCCCCGTCACGGTATCGCGACTACTGTTTCTTGCTAATTTCGAATCTTTTAAAATATAAATGATAATGATTTTCTGTAAAAAGCAAACTTTATCAGGCGTCATTATTTTTAAGGCGATGATAGCTCAGTGGTAGTGACGTCGGATACCGAGACGAAGGTCCCGGCATCGAATCCTACAATGAGCTTGAGCTTTCGGTGAAGGAAAACATCGTGAGGAAACCATAGCACGGTGGTAGGGTACTTTGGAGTACCCGCCTGGCTGGCTACCACCCTCAAGTTGAAAATCTGTCGCCAAGCATCTTTCGGTGTGTTCCGACAGCTGCACTTGAGAGCCAGCTCCTTCTAGACTTTGTGTGCTTACCATCTTCGGCCGCATCATCATTTACCATGGTGAGATTGTGGTCAAACACAGGCCTATCAACAGTAAAAAAAAACTACATTAAATGCCCGTCGTAACTAACTTATAATATACTACCCTAACCTGTGGTGCTACCCTACCCTACCCTACCCTGCCCTACCCTGCCATACCCTATCCTAACCTACCCTACTCAGCCCACCCCAACCTACCCTACCCTACCCTACCCTACGAAATCCTCAAGGATACCCGGGCACTCCGGGGGGAGCGGCTGGGTTATGTCAGACTCCTACTGACTAAAACCCCACGGCGTTCCTACCTGTCGCTGCCGGCTGGATATACGGGGGCGCCGAAGCATTCGTCCGCGTATCCAGCAGCGATGGCCTGATCGGAGGCTTCCTCTTCGTCGACGGTAGAGACCGGAGCTCTTGTCTCCGTCGTCTCCTCCTGAGTAGCGTGCGGGAACACACGCTCCACTACTCGGGCCCGATGTTGATGGGCGGCAGACTAAACCCTACACTACTCTAACCTACCCTACCCTACCTTTTTTTTTACGTGAGGAAATCCTCATGGTTACCCGGGCACTCCGGGAGGATCGGCTGGGTTGTCAGACTCCTACTGACTAAAACCCCACGGCGTTCCTACCTGTCGCTGCCGGCTGGATATACGGGGGCGCCGAAGCATTCGTCCGTGTATCCAGCAGCGACGGCCAGATCGGAGGCCTCCTCTTCGTCGAAGGCAGAGACCGGAGCTCTTGTCTCCGCCATCTCCTCCTGAGTAGCGTGCGGGAACACACTCTCCAGTACTCGGGCCCGATGTTGATGGGCGGCAGACTCCCCCGAGTCCGCCACCCTTGGGCCCATGTTGGGGGGAAAGGTTCTCCTGCGGCGGATAGCCAGGGTGGTAGTGTCCTCCCTGTCACGTTCCGCCGCCTCCACCCTACCCTACCCTACCCTACCCTACTCTACCCTACCTTACCCTACCCTACGGGTATGAAAAATAGTTTACGTCCTATTCTCAGACCTACTGAATATACACACAAAATTTCATAAGAATCGGTCAAGCCGTTTCGGAGGAGTTTTTTTTTACAAACACTGTGTTCTAATACTTACATATTTAAACTCGTGATATCTTTCGAATGGAATGTCCGAATTGAATAATTCAAAAAGTTATATAAAGGTATTGAAGCAGTCTTGAATATGAAGTCATTTATTTTGATAAGGATTAATACCAAGATACAAATAAAGAGCCTTTTCTAGCGGCGGCATATCAATTAATTTTTTAAAATAAAAGAACACTTATTGTGGCATAACTATAATAGTTAGACATATACTGTCGCGACACTTTTTGTAAATAATTATGTGTTCTACAAAGTCGTAGTACATTATTTTATTCTATCATCAATAGTTTTCGCAGCGCACGCGATGTAAAGAATATTTTAGGTAATTTTTTTACACCTTGGGTTACATTATTGGAGTTTTAGTAAGGATCCCTAATTTTTTTGAAAATATAATATAGCCTATGTCACCCGGGGATAGTGTAGCTTCCCAACAGTGAAAGAATTTTTCAAATCGGTTCAGTAGCTTCGGAGCCTATTCAATGCAAACAAACAAACAAACAAACAAACAAACAAACAATCAAATCTTTCCTCTTTATAATATTAGTTAGACAAAAGTATTATAAGTAAAGTATATTGTACATATTGTATGTTTGTTTTAAAAGTATTTATAGTATATTTGAAGCGATGAACCGTCTAATTCCACCAAGAAGTAACGAAAGTTGTTGGGTGTTGTATCGACTGTAAGAAAAGTAGAGGATAGAGTTATTTCTCTCAAAGAGCAAGTTATCAGATAAGTAAGTCGCAAGTCCGGCCTCATATGGAGTACTGCTTTCATCTAATGGGCGGAAGCACCTGGATACCAGCTTGGGCCTTTAGACTTGGTTCAGCGTCGTGCCATCAGAATTGTTGACGATCCCGAGCTCACAAGCGGTTTAGAGCCCCTCAGTCTGAGGAGAGACTTTGTCTCCTTATGTGTGTTCTACCGCTTGTACAACGGAGAGTGTTCTAAAGAATTATTCGACTTGATGCCCACGGCTTACTTCCACCATCGCAACTCTCACCATCGACAGTCCATCCTCACACATTGAAACCAGAATTGTTTTGTACTGTGCGGGCTCAACGAAGCTTCCTTCCGCGGACGCTCAGACTGTGGAATGAGCTCCCTGACGTGGTTTTCCCATTGTAGTACCTACAGCATGAGGTTCTTCAAAAAGGGTGTGAAGAGACTCTTCTGCTGCGTCTGCAATAATGCGTCCATAGGATACGGTAACCGCTTACTATCAGGCGGGCCGTATGCTTGTTTGCCACCTTAGTGGTATAAAAAGAAATGCAAGGATACCGCAGCCAAGTAACTTCAATTTGTGTTCCTGCGCGTGAGCACAGAATAAATAATAGTACTATGGCGTGAGTAAGGTCGCCAGGGCTCATTAGGGAAGGGGGGGCGGGTCGGTAACGAAGTCAGGCTTGTTCGTAGTCGTCAATTTATATATCTCACACACATCCCGAAGTACGTAACAAAGCTCAAATCCTGCCAATAGTGTTTTGTTTGCTCAACACTAGAGACGTGTTAACGATAGTAGCACAGAATTATCTGTGGTTAATTCCCAGTGCCTTTAAAAGGAAATATATATTTACCTATTTGTTTGAAAACGACGATTAAAGGCGTAAGTTATATAAGTTTTTATATGCATATTTATAACGATATAATATCTTGGTGTAATTTTTTTTTCTTATCTATCTACTAGCTTTCCGTCCGCGGTTTCACCCGCCCCTATTTTATCCACTTAGGGGCATAGTCTACAAAATCCATTCTTAATGGATGCCAACGTCACAAAATGATTCTAAATACCAAGTTTAGAATTAATCAAGCCAGGCAGCAAAATCCTCCCCTTAAAACTTAAGTGCCCCTTTTGCCCCGTTAGGGGTAGATTTTCGAGAATCTCAAAATTACGTGATCCTTTATTTTCTTTCAAAATTATGAATACCGAGATTCAATGTAATCGGACCACGCGTTATGACATACAAACAAACTTTAACACCCCTTAAACCCCTTCCCCCTTTAGTTTTGAAAACTTTCACTTTATTAATTACTTAGGTTTATCTATTCGTGCTAAGTTGCAAGTTAATCCAGCCACACAGTAAAATCCTCCCCTTAAAATTAATCTTATGTTCTCCCCTTAATTTTAATTTTATGTAATATTTCTTATTTTCTATCCGAAGTATTTAGTATTCAAGTTAATCGGACTGCGCTGTAGGTTTCGTCCAACAAAAACTTTAACACCCCCTAAACCCACTTTTAGGGATAGGGAAAATTTATAATCAAAAGGATTATTTTTTAATTAGGTTAGTAATCGTGCTATGTTTCAAATTTATAATCCCAGGGTATAAGATTTTTCATACAAAAAAATCCCCCCTTTTCATCCCTTTAAGGTTGAATTTCCAAAAACCCCCTCTAAGTGGAAGCCTACGTTATAAAAGGAACCTGTGTGCAAAATTTTAAATTTGTAGCCCCAGCGGTTGAGGCTCTGCGTTGATGAATCAGACAATAAAGGACCATAATAATATAACTTGACACTGGCAAAAATAATTCCGAAAAAGAATTTGGTTGTCAAACTACAAAACTAAGAAGAAGAAGATAGACTTTTTGGCGGGAACTTGTAGAGAGACGTTGTGTTTTCATTTTTATTTTCATTAATTCGTGTATTTTGAGTTTTATTGCATATTATCGGTGGTATTTTATCCAATAAACATCAATCATGTGCACCAGTGAAGTGAAATGAAATGAATTATGTGTATCGTGGCTTTTCAAGTTGTCTCAAGAAGTCCGTGAAATGTGTTAGTACAATGACCACCATTGTACTAAAACATGACTATTATGGACGGTAACTGACTGAGGACTGTGTGAAAGTGATTCATTGTGACTAGAACTTATAATATTACTTGAAATTGGCAAAACACACAAGCGTGTGACGCCATTGAAAAAAAAAAGAAGATAACCAAAAAATTATACGTGTGTGGTGTGTCAAACGCATGGTAGTGTATCTAATGTTTCGCATTGTAGTGTGTGTAACGTTTTTCTTTATTAAAATAATGTATTTAAGGTAGATGTAGATATCATGAGTCGGGAAATTTGAATTTTTTCAAGTTTAATTTTTTTTTTACCGTCGTAGAAACATATGGCTAAATATTTTAGTGATTCACGACGGCAGTAGTTCATGAGGGCAGTAACCAGCCAGTACAGTAGTACCCAACTAATAAGGCGCGTCGTGAATCTTCGTTCGCACAGAAAACAAAATATGGCCCCGAAGATTAACGAAAGAATGCTTAAAACTTACAATCAACCTTAGATCACTACTATAAGGTTGGTTCATAATACACTGCAGCTGTTAGTTCCGTCTCACTCGCAAGTAACGCCCCTCCGCACGGCGCGCGCTAATATGGCGGCACCTGCCGACCAATAGCATTTCCCGCGCTTTGAAAATGTATCTTCTGCGCAGGTACATCGGTAAGCCATATTAGTTGGGTACTACTGTACTTATTTTATTTGTTGATTTATCTTTTTTATTTCTTTATCATAAAATGACACCACCGTCTTTTATAGTATTTCGATTCCTCTCCATCCAAAGGTTGTCTGGAAGAGATCGCTTCTTAGCGATAAGACCGATTTTATTATTTTTGTTTTTTTTTGGTGTACAACAAAGAGTTATATACAGGTCGTTGTTTTGGTCAGCGACGAGCGACTCAGGGTCGATAATACAAATGATACTGGTGCTAAAAAAATATAAAAAAAATACTTTATTTTTTTTTAATAATAAAAATAAAAAAAAAAAATTATAAATTATGTAATAAGCTAAAGTGTAGACATAATACTCAACGGGAGTACGAGGGAGTGAAGGGGTGGGGCGATGGCGGCTTGCGCCTAGCTCTAGTCTGTGCACGAGCCTAGTAACCATACTTTGCGGTAATTTTATTTCAAATTGAATAAGGTATTTCTCGACATATTAACAGTATTTAATGGAATTAAGTTCATTTTTGGGGAATATATATTTTGTACTACCGCTCCTGGGTCGCTTGTCGCCGACCAAAACAACACCCTTTATATATCTATTTTTTATTTTTATGTCATAACCCTAACTACCGTGCTTTGATTATATCACGATGATCAAAAGCTAAGCTCAGTGTAGGATTCCCGCCCACTGCTCTTCCAACCACTGAACTTAATTCGCCATTAATTTCTACATTATCACATTTCAGAGATTGTACAATGGCGTTAAATAAGTGCTGTTTTTGCATCGATCTAAGGCGTGGCTCTTTTATCAGTGGCTATGTCATACTGGTAAGTAAGCAAAGATTAACGTTAATTAACACGATTAACATTGTGCTAAAATAAATTTATAAAAATTGTATTTTTATGTGTATACATTGTCAAATTATGGTACAAATAAAGAATTATTCTATTCTATTCTATTCTATTCAAAGAAAGCGATTTTCCTTAAAGCGCAGATTTATTGTAGAACGAGCTGTCCACCTCTATTTAACCCCCTTTGGATTGAATTTCCGAGTCTTTTTTAGTACATGCAGCCCACCAAACTAATGGTTCTATAAAATTTGTATTTTAGACTCTACGTTAATTTCTTATTATTATTATCAAATAAAAAGCCTTTTTCTTATTCATATACATAAGTGAAATTGTACCGAAAACTGAAAACGTGGATTCAGTAAATGATTCTGGGCCTTCAGTGTTACAATTTTTTTGAATTGGATTTTTGAGCGCACATTTATAGTCTCGCATGTGCAGCGATCAACGCTGCTGTATACCACATTTTAAATAATAATTTTAACGTATCATGTGACGTGATACAAAAAGATAAATTAAGGAGAAAATATTATTGTTTTAAGAGATAGTGGTACGCCCTTTGATCTTGTCCTTGTACACACGGCTACAGATCAAGCTATACATTTCCAATATAAGCTGACCTCTCATTGTACGGAAATCCTATACAATGCGAGATCAGCTTATACTGGAAATGTATAGCTTGATGTGTTGCCGTGTGTACCTACACCAGTCAATCGTCCGCTTATTATTTACAACAAATAAATGATTGTATTCAGTACTTTGGCTCGCGGGAAAAAAAATTACAATGACATCTATTATAATTGTAGGACTCGCTCGCGAGAACCAACGGATTAAATGGCATTGAGCGTAGAATTCAAATGCTGAATTAGAATCACTTACTAAATCCATGTTATCAGTATTTCTTTTGTTATGATGTGACTTACCTATTTATTTGTTGTTACAGATATATAATATAGTAATGCTGGGGTTCAGGTTTTATAATCTGTTCTCAGTATATTTGTTAAGTCAGGGTATGGATTACGAGATGAAACGTCTGATATTCGGTGGGGTCGTGCTTTATACTTTAGTGTATATAACCATTACACTTCTACAACTGCTGTCGTCGATAGTTATGCTTGTCGGATTGTATAAGGTAAACGATTTTTTATGTATGTTTACTTAGTTGTATTTAGCCTTTGCCCCGCGGTTTCACCCATGTTTTCCCGGGATGAAGTAACTCATCCAAATGTATTCTATCTTTATGCCGAATTTTTGCCCAAATTCGTTCAAAAGTTTTTGCGTGAAAGAGTAAGAAAAATCCAGTAAGATGGTATTCTCTAACGCAACATTAAGTTATTTGGCTATTATTTTCTTATATTCTTCGTTTTTCAAACGAAGTTAAGGAAGAGATATAGTGAGACTAAATGAGTTTAGTTGTGAACAACAGAATCAGCACCACTAAGCAAACAATTCTTACAAAATACTACTGTATATTTCAGAACAAGACTGGGGCAATCCTCGCGGCTATCGTCCTCATTGGTATCTTCATCACCATCGAGCTATGTGTCGACACCAGTATTGTTATCAAATATTGTGAAAATTTTAATGTCTCCAACTGGTGCCTCACTGGATTAAGCTACGTGATTAAATGTAAGACTTAGACCTATTTGCGTCAACGTGGGTTAACATTTTAACCTAACATTAAAAGACCTTCCACAAAAAAAAAACCTTGCTGAGTTTCTTGCCGGAGTCTTCTCAGTTTAAGTGTATTCCGAACCGGTGGTAAATTCAACTGTATGTAACGTTCATAAGTGCCTTACCAGGGCCTAAACTGAATAAATAAATGACTTTTTGATTTTGATACGACAAAATATTATTTTTTTTGTTTCAGGTTTCCACGTGTACTTACTGTGTGTGTGTGGAAGCTATCGACGCAAGCTGTGCAACGAGGGGCAGACTGATGGAAAAATATCTAAATCTGAATGTGTGTAAACATTTTCTACGAAACATGCAGGTTATGTTGGGATGTTTTAATACGCGTATGTAACCAAAGATTAGGTTATTTTATATTTGTACTAAGTATTTTTTGCTTCAAAAGTTTCTTATTATTCGAACTTCTGTATTAGAAAGAAGAAAGAAAATAAGTTTATTTTGAGATACACACAACACCACATATTATGTATTTATTATAGTATTATGTATTTAATAAAATAAAATATTTCTTTTCGTATTTCATTTTGAATAACAACAGCTTTTTCACTATCGCTATAAAACAGACACTTATTGTCATAGCACATTAAAGGGCTGCGCAAACGTAGACACTTTTTGCTACCGACACGGCACACCATCGCAGGACACCGTTGTTGCTGTGTCCTGTAGCGGCGATCGGCCACAGTTTATGTCTGCACAGGGAGTGGCTAATTTCATACTGGTATAGGAGGAAATATCCCTTTAGAGTAGTAATACTGAACAATCAAATTCCACAACTAGTCAGTGATTTGTCACTGAATTTGAACAGTAAGGACCACTCGCTGCATCGTGTGTTTTTAACCGACTTCAAAAAAAGGAGGAGGTTCTCAATTCGAATGTGTTTTTTTTTTTTATGTTTGTTACTTCATAACTCCGTCATTTATAAACCGATTTGGAAAATTCTTTTTTTATTTGAAAGAGTACACTTCCCGTTTGGTCCCATTGTCAGGATCATCAGATCAGGATTTGATTACTTTTTAGTGTACTTTGAAGTCGGTTTAAGTTTTTTGTAAAACAGTCCAATTATTGACTTGGCTAATCAGAGTACACGCGTCCTTGTCTTGACCAATCAGCGCGCATTGTCGGCGGTGGGAAATTGGCGGAATATAACATTATTTCAACCAAAATGCATGCGCTTCTTTGGGTTAATTTTTCGATTTGGTATAGTAATCAAATATTCATTGATAGCTTGTATCCGACACAAGACACAAAAGTGTCCACGTTTGTGCAGCGCCTTAGTGCAATGCAATTAACACAGAAATAACATAAACTATTATTTCTATGGCAATAAAATATTCTTCCAAATACAGACATAAATCTAAATAGATAACGCAAGTCCCTCCATCCGATGAAACCAGGCGTGCCACATCTTTTCTACCCTACGCGCTTTAGTTAGGCTAGCATTAGAGCTATAACATAAAATATGAAGCGATCCTATTCAAGCGACATAATTATCTCTAGTGGATATACAGCCATGCCAGTTCCCTGTCCGCGCGAAACAGTTTCAAAAGAAGAGCATTGCTCTCTCTTTTGGCACAGCTTTTGGCACGCGAGTACATACACTCGCGTCATCTGTTTAGATTTATATGTGTGCAAAGGAGTGGAGCTTCCGACAAAAAAAAATCCACTTAGGTAGCAAACAAGCATACGGCCCGCCTGATGATAGGCGGTTACCGCAGCCTATGGACGCTTGCATCACCAGGGGTGTTACTCGCGCGTTGCCGATCCTGCAGAAATCTCTTCACACCCTTTTTGAAGAACCCCATGCTGTACTCCATTGGGATAACCACGGATTTGGAAACTAAAATGCTTTGTAGTAATCCTAAGCTTATTTGTCTAAGTCAACATGAATGCTGTTAATGGCAACACTACACCCTACACCAACGCAAGGTAGTACTTGCATTTTCTTCCAATATACTAATTTACACCAAATATCAAGTCAATCCGACCACTGGAAGTGGGTGAAATTCGACTTGCAAGATTCCACCCGGACGAATAAACATACATACAAATATTGCAAGTTAAATAAAAGCTTCTAATTACAAATCAGGAAAATAAAAATAATAACCATAGAGGTAAATAAATAAAAATTTTGCCATGAGTCGGTCGAGAAGGAAACCGCAGACATTGATATCGCATTAGACATTTGGTGAAATCCATAAACTTTCCAAATCATCCATGTTTTACAATAAATCCATCCATGTCAAAAGCACGAGAATCGAGCCCTAGGTAAATTCAAATTCAAATTCAAATGTTTATTGCATTTTTCATGTGTAGATAAGATGACAAACATTAATAAGGCACAACATGAAACCCGCGATGTAAAAAGTCGCGTTCGCGTCTACGTAGTAGGCTTCCAATGACCATTAGCCTTACGCGTAGCCCTGTGAATCCAGGCTTCCATTACCGCCAGCGTAATTCATTGTAATCAATCTCAGTTTCACGTCACGGCAACGTGGCGACATTTTAATTAACTGGCACACAGTTGTATGAACTATTTGTAAACTGTAACAATGAATAAACTGAAAACACAAAATTGTAAAGCTTTGATAGTGAATGTATATGGGTTGAGAAGTCGCATATTTTATTTCGGGTTCCAAAGTCCATAGCTTATTTGAATCCATCCGTCTGATAACACAGACGTTTATGTCACCAAAAACTGGGAAAATGGTCTCGCTCTATGATGTTTCGAAGTAGTTTCCTGTCGCAGATGTAGGTTGTAGATTGACCTCCATGGTTTCCCGTAGGAAGTACAGCATGGAGTTCTTCAAGAACGGTGTGAAGAGATTTTTGCAGGGTCGGTAACGTGCGATGAATACCTCTAGTGTTGCAAGCGTCCATAGGCTATATAACTATATACCGCTTACAGATGGTACCACGAGTGGTGAGCACTGATAGGTAGTAGTGGGGGCAAGCTCGCGAGAATCCAATAGACGACGAGCATCGGCTGACGAACCAATCATGTGCAGCTCGGCGCTCCCCCTTCTGCATTCCACCAAACAGACCGAAAAATTAACGACTGCGCAGTTGTCAATCTGTGCTCACGACTCGTGAACCTTACTTATATACCACCAGACGAGCCGTATAATATAATTTGATCGTAGAAAATATATGTGTACCTACTATCTATGCGAAGTAGGATGGTGCGTGTGAAACATGGTGTTTTATAAGATTTCTCACTGGTCAATAATTATTTCTCCACGAACCTTGTGGAGCACTCAGGAACTAAAACAATTTTCGGCCAAAGGTATTTCTCATATCTCAGCCCACGTATTTACACCAAATTACAGACTAATCTGCAATTTTTTTCCGTCACAGGTTGGAAATAAAAAACATCGTATCGAAATTTCTCGTTAAACAAAATTACACTAATTGAACTGCTCATAACAACTCAACTCAAGCAATTCACTCACACATCCTGTTACTCTCACAAATGTCACTCACACACTGGTCATTCACACCACTCATCCACACACTTACGCACCCACACATCTACACACCCACGCACAAACACATCCACACACCTCTTACACATTCAACTGAATCATTATTATCCCCTATTAATAGCTTATTCATAATTAATAATTACTTAATAAATATATTGTTTGTAATTAAATTATATTTGCCCTATCTCTGTAATAGACAAAAGAGACTAACTTCCACAACACAGGATAACCTAGTGTATAAACTGTAATTTTATTTATACATGCTGGTCTTTCTAATAAAATTCATTTCATTTCATTTATTATACAGGGATATATTAATAAAATGAGGGATAATGAAATATTTTGTGTGGTATAAATAAATAAATAATAATAAATATCCTGGGACATTCCTCACACACGGTCATCTGATCCCAAACTAAGCAGAGCTTGTAATATGGAAACCAGATAACTGATATAATACATATACTACTTTTTGTTTGTAAATACATACTTAATATACATAATTACACCCAGACTCAGGACATACAGACATGTTCATGCACACAAATGCATGTCCTGTGTGGGAATCGAACCCACGACCTGCGGCGCGTAAGGCGAACCTTAACCAACTGCGCCAACTGGCCCGTCAATATCAGAGTAATGGAGTGAAATTTAACAAGATGGGTCAAAAACTTTGCATTCCCATAACAATTAGATATATTTTTTCATGTTTTCCTCAAATGCTGCACCATTATCATAAAAAATGAAAACCCTGGACAATATTGACCCATAACTCACTAACTCACCCGAGGCCGCAAAATGAAAACCCCATACATTTCTAAAGTGTATATTCATTGACCGCGACTGTCCATCACTCAACGTCGATGTCAAATAAAGGGGCTCACACAACGACCACCTTTATGCAATCATATAACGTGTCTGTGACGTGCGAATGCTTGATGTATTAGCTCCCAAGATTTACTGTATATTGGTAACTAAAGCTTCAGTGGTATTTTTTAGTGGTAACTATAAAAAAAATAAGTACCGTGTTTTCGAGAGACCAAATGCCCTAAAATCTTGATGTACCGATGTGCCAAATTATAATGTTTATACTGGCTGTCCCTCGCGTTTCACCATGATTCCTTATTTCACGGGCTTATTGTGGTTCTATCCCAAGGAACACGGCTAAAACTACCTCCAAAAATGTTAAATTATTAATAATCTTATAAACAACCTTTATGAAAAACAGATTCAAGATAAACTCCATCGAAATCGTGCCAATGCATCAAAGTCCAAATTTTTCGCGAGAAAGGTCGTCACATTGAATAGTGATAAAAATCTTTCATCTTTTACGCACGGAGGCCTCGGTAAAGGCCCGAACTGTGGGACCTTATTCAGGTCACGACGCCAATAGATTTCTTACCACAACGAATATATTGTTGCTTAGATAATCGGGTATGGTTATAGTAAGAGCATGAGCGGTTAGTAAGTACTATTTAGAAGTGGCAATGGATAAGCCACATCGCTTGTAGAGCCAAAAACTGCCACATATCGTAGCGCTGAGGGAAAAATCGTAGGCAAATCTGCCTATTGGTCAGTAGGCCTACCATGAGTATCTTACCAATATAAAAAATGCGAAAATTTTTCCAATATAGTCAGATTGTCCAAAAATATTTAAAAAATGTAACCTTGCTGAGTTTCTTGCCTGTTCTTCTCAGTTGAAGGCCGACTTACGAACTGGTAGTCACTTCAGTAGCTTTGACCTTCATAATTGCCCTATTAGGGCCTTAATTGAATAAATGGCTTTGACTTTGACCGTAACGTAATCTACATTTACTAGGGAGCGACTACGATGAAACATTTTATATAAAACACTTCCAAAACTAGTAAATTCATGGGAGGGGTACAACAATATAAACGTCTGACTTAATCATTGCGTTGGCGATCGAGGAGCTATACGGATATGAGGATGACCGCTGATGAGCACTGAATAAGGTCACCAGAGCTGCATGAGGAGGCGGTGTGTTAGCAGTATGCGTGGACCAGCAAAAGCAAATAACTTTTGGGTAAAAAAAGATTTTTGAGGGTGATTGATACCACTGGTGTTGCAAACATCTAAGCTAGTAACCGCTTAACATCAGGCGGGGCGTATGCTTGTTTACTACCTTAAGAGGAAAGAATGGCTGCAAGAAATTTGAAAAATAGGTTTTTAACATATCTATTGCTGTTGCGCTATGCCCGAGCTAGTGTTGCATAGCAATAGTGAAACTATCGATAGTCTATCGATACTATCGTGACCTTGGAAAATAGTCACAATATCGATAGTGCTATCGATTGTATCGATAATATCGATACTATCGATATCGCAGACCGACCAATACTATTGATTCAAGGCAATACTATCGATAGTATCGATACTATTGAATCTCAATACTATCGATAGTATCGATACTATCGATAGTATTGTACTATCGATAGCTTGACAAACTTCGATAGTATTGTCTTCCAATAAAGGTGGCTTCTCACGGCGCGTGGTAGTCCGAGTCGCGCCGCGCCGCGCCTCGCGCCAAGTGAAGGCAATGGCTCGGCGATGCTCGGCGCGACTTAGGCTGGCGCGTCCGATCAGCTAAATGTCGGTAACTTCAAAGGCGCGGCGCGGGCAGGGTTGGATTTCGTAGTCTAATAAATATAGTACTGATGTAGTATCGTAATGCCAAAATACCATAATTTTGCATTCAGGTCGATTAACTCTTTGTTGATAACTTAAAAATATTACTTTAAGGTGGCCCTCTGTGGCTGGCGCAACTTCAACGCAAGCATAGTCTAAAAGCTTGTTGTTTCATCCAACGTAATGTTTGACTGCGAAAAAAGAGAGACAGCATCAGAGCCGTGGTTTATCATTCGGTAAATTCCGATGATCACTCGCGGCCGCTTCGCTAGGTCGTCATTCATGATTTCGCATTCATAAAACTTGTTCCAGGAGTATACTTCTTGTGAAAAAATCTTACAAGTTTGTGAAAAAAAAGTTAGTTATTTAGAATCTCCAATACATTTGCAAGCCTGGTATCTAAATGTTTTCTTTACTTTTACAATTTATAGGTACATTAGATATGGCCAAAGTTCAGGCAAAAACGCTGTTTTACGGAGTCTTTTACTGAATTTGTTTTACACTTTTTTTTAATTACGCCTAGATACACGGCTAGATATAGTGTACAAGATACTAATTTGTTCAAAACATCTAACGAAAAATGTTTAACAACGCCATAATAAGTACAGAGGTTTTGTATAAAAAGTATGACGAATTGAGTCCTCTTAATTATGAAATACAGTTGTAATCGTTGTTTTAGTTATATTAAATCGGCCTATTTACTCCTGATACTTTGATACATGCGATGCTGTGAAAGAAAGTAAATATAATTTGTATTGAATTTATTCCATCTGACGACATGGGTATTGAAAAGGAAGGATGAAATTGAAAAGATAGGAATTGAAAGAATTCCACTACCCAGACTCCAAACCTACTACAATTAGGCGTTATACACAAATAATCGCGTTTTGTTCACACTAATATGAACTCTTACTCGAAAGTAATATGGCTTACCGATGTACCTGCGTAGAAGATACATTTTCAAAGCGCGGGAAACGCTATTGGTCGGCAGCTGCCGCCATGTTAGCGCGCGCCGTGCAGAGGGGCGTGACTTGCGAGTGAGGCGGAACTAACAGCTGCGGTGTAATATGCGTTTAGCGGATCGGACGCGCCAGCCTAAGTCGCACCGAGCATTGCCGAGCCGTTACCTTCACACGGCGCGAGGCGCGGCGCGACTCGGGCTACCACGCGCCGTGAGAAGCCACCTTTATTGGAAGACAATACTATCGAAGTTTGTCGAGCTATCAATAGTGCAATACTATCGATAGTATCGATACTATCGATAGTATTGGTAAAATACAATCAATACTAACGATACTATCGATATAATACATAGTATTGGTCGGTCTGCGACATCGATAGTATCGATACTATCGATAGTATCGATACAATCGATAGCACTATCGATATTGTAACTAGTTTTCGAGGTTCAACTATCGATAGTCAAACTATCGATAGTTTGACAACACTGGCCCGAGCTATCCCGCCCGAGGACGATAGAGACAACTACAGCTTGGGCCTACCTATTTAAATTAAACGAAATCGCTAATTCGTAATCCCCGGTTTTCTCCTCCAAAACTGGATTGATTTAAAAAAAAAACAAGAATCATAATAAGAAGGGCTTTGGCTATGTCTGTCGGTTTTCTTTTGTTTTTTTATATTCGTCAAAGTTCGCTGGACGTCTGATAAGGGCGTTAAAAATAATAAGTTTTTGTGATTTTAGAAAGCTAATCAGGCTAATTCTTATAATAATTAATTTATGGAGAAAAACACAACCGAGGGACATACAGTGCTACCTACAGATTGCATGGTAAAATAATCATTGCTCTAGTGTCATTATCCAGAGAGGAAACTGAAGATTACGTTTGTATGGAATAAACACCACCAGCTCCTCTTAAGAGCACTCAATTTGCCATACTTTTCATACAAAACCTCTGTACTTATTATGGCGTTGTTAAACATTTTTCGTTAGATGTTTTGAACAAATTAGTAGCTTATGCACTATATCTAGCCGTATATCTAGGCGATATTAAAAAAAAGTGTGAAACAAATTCAGTAAAAGCCTCCGAAAAACAGCGTTTTCCTAAAATTTTACCTGAACTTTGGCCATATCTAATGTACCTATAAATTTTAAAAGTAAAGAAAACATTTAGATACCAGGCTTGCAAATGTATTGGAGATTCTAAATAACTAACTTTTTTTCACAAACTTGTAAGATTTTTTCACAAGAAGTACACGCCTGGAACAAGTTTTATGATTTGCGAAATCATGAATGACGACCTACCGAAGCGGCCGCGAGTGATCAGCGGAATTTACCGACTGATAACCGACGGCTCTGATGCTGTCTCTCTTTTTTCGCAGTCAAACATTACGTTGGATGAATCAACAAGCTTTTAGACTATTCTTGCGTTGAAGTTGTGTCGGCCACAGAGGGCCGCCAGCTCCTCTTATCCTCCGCTAGCTCTTATCAATAAAGTCACAGCATAGTTGTATCGACACCGTTGGATACCGGATGAAGATGGCATGAGATATGAGTTTATTTGGTAAAAGCGAGTAAAGGTTTTGCATATATCTTGCAAGATCCACAGATTTGTAGTCGGAAGGTTGATCTGATTTTTATATAGATCTGTTTACGAAAAACATTGAGTTCGCGCGGAATAAATTGGAATGTAGGTAGGGGGTAATTTATAAAAAGATTTCTTCGGATTCGCTTACAATTGACAAATCAACTCCCTTAACTTGCGGTTAAATAATAACAATAGATTTCTATTGTTTTCCTCGCCCGCGCGGATCGTCTACCAGTCAAAGGATTAAGGTGGTAAGTAATGGTGTGAGCACAAGTGGTAAGCACACAGAACTTAGAATGAAACCGGCTTATTTTTTTTTGCTCTGAGATGCAAAGCTATTTTTCGTATCATACTATAAACTCAGACCAAAAAAAAATACTATAAATTACTAAAATTCAAAATCATTTATTCAAATAGACCTTCGCAGGCACTTATGAAAAGTCTGACTCTAACACTCTAATACCGGTTCGGAAGGTTGCATTTGCTGAGAAGAGCCGGCAATAAACTCAGCAATTACTCTTTTCAAAACAAGCTTAGATTCATTACATAATATTTACATTCACTATTATAATAATTCAAAAGTTTTTAGGCCTGCAAAAATAGACTTAGAATTTCGCTACACTGAGCAGACCTTCATAACATGAAAAAGAAATATCACAATCCTTATGACACTTGGCGAGAGAGAAAGAGACATACACAATTTTGACGTGAGTCAATATTTTTTCGAGTAAGAAGACTTAGCGTCCCGGGTGCTTATGTATGATTTCTTATTTTACTGAAAATAATTACGATCGTACAAATAAAATTAGAAAAGTGTTTATTATAGACATTGTCACTTGTTCAGTGAGTAAATGTGATGTGAAAAGAAAGAAAATACCGGTAGATCGGGACCCTCAGTCAGCGAGTCAGACTCAGGCTCGCAATTTGCCGGCTTTATTTTTTTACAGTTAAAGTTGTAGGCGAAATACAATATCATATCAGCCTATGGATGTCCACTGCTGAACATAGGCCTCCTCCATTATCTTCCACCTGGAACGGTTTTGGGCCGCGTGCATCCAGCGGTGCCCAGCAACTCTGACCAGGTCGTCGGTCCACCTGGTGGGAGGGCGTCCCGCTCGGCGCTTTCCAGTACGTGGTCGCCACTCGAGAACATTTCTTCCCCATCGGTTATCGGCTCTTCGAACGATGTGGCCTGCCCATTGCCACTTCAGCTTACTAACTCTACGAGCTATGTCCGTCGTTTTCGTTCTCCTACGAATGTCCTCATTGCGAACGATGTCCCGAATACCTCAGTCTGAAGACAAAGGTCTTCAATCAGTGCGTGTTACCAGTGATGACATACGGGACAGAGACGTGGCCGCATAAATAAGCTCAGAGTCACTCAGCGAGCTATGGAACGAGCTTTGCTCGGAATTTCTCTACGTGACAGGGTCCGCAATGAGGACATTCGTAGGCAAAATACATATTTACATAATAATCAATCAAATGAAATCCACCATTGAGTTTTCGTATGTGACAGATAGAAACGTGAATATCCTATAGGTAATAATTTGCTATCGGTACGCTACACTTAGAATCTATAAAGTTACCATCTCTCATGTTAATGGAAGTCAATTTTCCTTGTAATGTCAGCCATCTTTCTTCCATTTCCACTCGATATATTTATTCAGTGTGTCTTCAATTCGGAAAGCTATATTCATCTTACGGTATTTCGGAAGCGGTTGAACATTGTGAAATATTTACATTTGAAGTGACATTCGATTCAATATATAAATGCAATCCCGTAACATACAGGATGGATTATTTTGGACAATATATTCAAGAGCAAGCAAAAGAGAAGTTTTGTATTCTCAATATTGTTTTACTACCGTTCCGCAGCACTCGCGATCCCCTAATTTATCCCTTAGGAGTGGAATTTAGTAACGCATTGCATCCAGCCAACGTGATTTAATTTATTTATTGGCTTACCAACAATTGTTGTTACATTAAAACATGAATAGTTAGTATAAGGTATACTTAACTAGTCATAAACTAAATGCACAATTACTTGTAACAATAAGATTTATAAAAATAATTTTAGGTTATATAAGGTCCTAATAAATTAGTGAACTTCCTCTTGAAGATATATCTCGTATAGGTCATTAGTAATCAAAAAAGAATATTAGAAAAAAAAACCGAGGTAAAAAAAAATTTTTTTTCTTTGACTTGTATCGAATATTATTTTTTGATTACTAATGACCTATACATTCATCCCTCAAGAGGAAGTTCACTAATTTATTAGGACCTTATATTTGTACAAAATATTTCACAAATATATCGAGAATGCATATCAACACCCTGTATGACCGACATGGAATGGAACCGTTCGGTTCGGATGATTTGGCTCTGACATATTTTATCACTTGCGTATATATTTGTTTGTGATTGATTTTTTTGGACTTACAAAAGTAACATGATCATCTTCACATGTGATGAGTGATTTCTAACCATTCTAAATCAGTCAGTCATTTCTATTTGATAAAAATAGATGCTTAAATCGCCAAATCCTAAAGTAGAGGCCTTAGCGAAACATGCTCAAAGGAGACCGATGTTGATAAAAACTGGTACTGGAAAAAATACATTTCAAATTATAATAATTTTCTAAATAATATAATAACAAGTTTTTGTTAAAAACTTCATTTTCATTACAACCTTTTTGGTGACTGTACTTTTTGTAAACGTACTTGCATTGTCTTCCAATAAACTAAACTATACCAAATATCGAGTCAATCCGACCACTGGAAATGGATGAAATTCGATTGCAAGATTTGACCCGAACATACATTCATACATGCAAGTTAATAAAAAGCTTGTAAAATAGTATTTTCTTAAAAAAATACCTTTTCGTTAGTGTTTCATCTAATATTACTTCCCAGAATTTAATTTAATCCTTATATACTACGGGATAGTGCAATAATACAGAACGGTTTTTTTTCTATTAATCAACACGTTCGATTCCCTGCTCGTTTTTTTATCACATATAATATTTAGGGTTTGGCCATCCATTCACTTATATATAAATGCTTAAAAATTATAAATAAACGGCTTTCTCCCTTTTAAAAGTAACTACGCTAAATATTAATTTAATTCAAACTGTAGCATTCATTAGTAATTGATACGAACAGAGCCGCGGGCTTCAGTTGTTTGTTTGCTAGCCGCAAACTGTAAACCGCAAATAAATTCGATTCAACAATGCACAAATTCAAGAGGGCTTTTATATTAATGAGTTGAAATGCAAATTGATGTAAATCGGGTGACCATATTGCTAACTTTTATAGGATAAAATTAAAATGCTATTGGAAAGATCTCTCTAAAAGGTTAATAATATCCTAGGATATGCCTGAGGCCAACTCATAGAGCATATTATATGTTATGTCATATTATGGTAACAAGACTATTCTACATAATTTATGTTGCCTATTTAAAACCCGGTCTTCAGGCAATGCTCAATGACTTGGATAGAGAAAGTCGTAAGGTAGGGTTGATTATGAACACACAGAAAACTAAAGTCATGACAAATGCACAACACGTATCAATCTGCATCAACAATAATCCTATAGATTTTGTGGATGAATATGTCTATTTAGGCCAAGTAATCTCACCAATAGACTTAACTACAAAAGAAATTGAAAGACGCATAGGAAACGCTTGGAAAAGATACTGGAGTCTAAAGGAAATTATGAAAAATAACGAAATGTGTATGGCCATCAAACGAAAACTCTTCGATACCTGTATCTTACCTGTTCTTACGTATGGCTGCCAAACCTGGGCGTTAACTAAATCACATACCAAAAAATTAGAAACCTGTCAAATCGCCATGGAGAGGAGCATGATGGGGAAAAGACTGTCTGATAGAATAAGAACCACAATTGTGAAGAAACATACAAAAACAAAAAGATGTTACAGTCTCGGTCAGAAAGCTTAAGTGGAAATGGACAGGACATACAATACGGGGTAAAGAAAAATGGAGTGAAACTATTATGTACTGGTACACAAAGGATAGGAAGAGAAATCGCGGCAGACCTATCAGGCGTTGGGCCGATGATATAAAAGCAGTCGCTGGTGGCATGTGGGCCAGAACAGCCAGGAACAGAATGTTGTGGAGACAATTGGAGGAGGCCTTTGTCAATGGAAGACAAACAGACAGGGTTGTCGAGGCAAATTAAAAACTTAAATTACAAAAAATTTAGATATTTATTAGAAAACTTATTCAAATTTAATTATATAAAATCAACAAATTTAATTTAATCATGTATTATCTTGTCTGAAAATAAAGGCTATTATTATTATTATTATATTATTATTATTATTTAAAACCCACCGTCAACATTTAACTTACTAAACGGCAAAGATGATCCAGAGCTAATATTTGGGGAACCCCCTGAGATAACTTGATTCCTGTACCCATGTACCCAACCTTTTACAAATTTAAGCCTCTGTAAACAAAAACAACATAACGCCCGGTCGCACAGCGCGCGGTCTTAAGCTCTGTGATCACAGTTCTGCGTTCCACGCTCATTATAATGCATACAGCGAGCAGTATAGAGTTCTAGATTTCTGCAATATTGGCTACCGATCACATGTCATACACTCGTCTTACTTTAAAACAAAAAAATTCGCTTGTATCACTCAATATTTTTTCCGATAGCTTAGACGTGTCGCGACACGTGAACGTGCGTTCTCCTTGACTGCCGCGATTCCTAAGTGCAATGATCAAAAGCTGCGCATATATTACAGTGAACGCAGAACGCAGAACCCTGACCGCTGAACTCTAGATCGCTCGCTGTGGGATCGGCGCCTTATGTTGTTTAAGCCTAAGCCAACAACCTATTTCATCCTCCTTTTTACCCGACTACGGCGAAGCAAAAAGGAGGGTTATGATTTTGACCGGTATGTATGTATGTATGTGGGTATGTATGTTCATCTGTTCCCTCATAACTTCTTAACTACTTATCACAAATTGACAAATGAGGTATTGTTGGAAGCGTCGTGATCGTCCGCTGGTTATAGGCTATGTGACGTTACGTTAAATTGTATATGGCGCCCTCTAGAGGAAGAAAAGTCATGAACTTCAAAAAATATTTGTTTGAATTATGCCGTGTTGGGTATCAAATGAAAGGGCTTAATTAGCACATTTCAAAAATATATATTGGGTTGGAAATGAAATGAAATGAAATTGTTTATTTCGCCAGCAATGTCGTAAAATTTAGGTGTTGTCTTAAAATAGGGTCTACACATTTCGCTACAGAATAGCATGCAAAATTATAAATTTAAATTGAATCTAATAATTAATGTAATAGAATATAATAAAGCAATATACCTAATGCCACTTTTTCGATCAGTTTCTAAAACTTTATAGAACTATCTCGAATTTCTTGGAAATAGTAAAACTGCAGTAAATTATGGATATTTCTCGTAGAGAACTTCGGCTGCTTTTACTTCACGAATTTCGGTTAGGTCGAAAAGTGACAGAGCAGTGCGCAATATATGTACAACTTGGGTAAAGGCTCTATTTCTCTCTTACGATACCACCAAACATTGGTTCAGAAGATTTAAGGATGGAAATTATGACCTATATCTGATGACCCTCATCCAGGACGACCTCCTACAATAGATGTAGATGAGTTAAAAAGACTCATAGAAATAGATCCCAGGTTCACTTCACGTTGTCTGGCAGAACAGCTTCAGTGTTCTCATACTGCAGTAGAAAAACAACTCCACGCTTTAGAAAAGACCTGGAAATATTCAGTTTGGTTGCAACATGAGTTGACGCCGTTTCAAATTCAGAAGAGAGCTAACGTGTGCATGGATCTACTTAGTTATCATCGTACCAATGAGTGTCTTAGGGATGTAATTACGGGGGATGAAAAGTGGGTTATGTACATCAATTTTTCGCGTAAGCGCCAGTGGCTTGGACCTGCAGGGGTATTTTAAAACGCTCGGATTCGATATCGGACACGGATTCAAAAAACGACCGAGGCGATTTTCCGCAATTACTATTTTAATTTCCTAATTCGAATATTTTTGATGTTTCTTTACGGAAATATCAATTCGATTCATCGTAGCAATTACTTAAATTCACCTCGGAAATTTTTGAATCCGTTTCCGATATCGAATCCGACGTTTTAAAATACCCCTACTGGAGAAGCAGGAGTACCGACGCCAAAATCTGACACGAGTATAACAGCGATAAATATTCTTTTAAGCGTATGGTGGGGAATAAACGGAATTATATACTGGGAACTGTTGCCATCTAACACTACAATCACGGCCAATATTGATTGTAACCAACTGGATAAAGTAGCAGCGAGATTACCGAAAAATCAAAATAAAGTATACTTTTTGCACGATAATGCTCAACCACATGTAGCAAAAGCGACTCGTGAAAAATTACTGCCGCTTGGCTGGGCCGTCCTTCCTCACCCACCGTACTATCCAGACATTATGATCTCAGATTATCATCTATTGCGTTCTCTAGCCCACTAATTAGAAGATAAAAAAATTTTTAATGAAGATCAGCTTAAAAGTGACCTTACCACCTTTTTTGATCAAGAGCCTAAAAACTTCTACTAGGAAGGCATTATGTCTCTGCCAGCGCGTCGGCGACAGGTGATAGAAAACGACAGTGCTTATATAGTTAAGAAATAATTTGATTTTGTATACTGTCTACGCATCTATATCTACATGAATGAACCGTACCACCCCACTACCTCGGACGACGAACAGGAAAGGGCGGAAGGCGCGGGGCGCGGTCACCCATCCTATCATCGACCATTCGTTCGATCGCAGCGCAGCGACAACTCATATTATATACGCACATGTTTATCATTCATACCTATTCATACTTTATATTCTTCAAATTGTAAATTTAATACAATATAACTTGCTATCGAAGATCATCTATCATTCATATCTTCAACATCACAAACATTTGGACCTTCATTACCGGATGCAGCAAAGGAATCGACGTGAACAGCATAAATCGGACGCTCGAGACCAGCATCAGAAGACATCATCAGGACCAGCATAAATCGGTCAGGTCAATCAATCATCCAATACACATTCATTACCCAGTGCTTCATTTGTGCTAATATTGTGCTACGTCGTCATTAATTCCGGGTGCACGTGGTTGTCACTGTGACAACGCAGAGGTTACACTCGCTATTCACTTAACTACAACTTAGTGCCCGTTATATCGGATATTAAAATCGTAAGTAGTTCTTGCCTTTATCTCCCACAAACGCCATAATGACTAAAAAGAAACATTCCCTCACGCCCTTTGAGGACAGTGATGAAGATATCATTAGGGATTTAAATAAAAAAAGGGGTACTATTCGGGGTAAATTAACATTATTCATTAAATTCGTAGATTCTTTAGAAAATGTAGATATCACAGAAATCATTAAGATGGAATTAAAAACGCGTTTACAAAAGGTGGAGGAATTGCTTTCTCAATTTTCGGTTATTCAGGATGAAATTGATATTAAAGTTCCCAATAGTCAGTTTGATAAAGAATTAATCGAGAGAGAATCTTTTGAAAATCAGTATTATGCGTATGTTGCTAAATCTAAATGCATCGTTAACGAGAATAAAGTCGATATGCCAAGTACCACTTTTAAAAAATCTACAATTAAATTACCAACAATACCATTACCTTCCTTTGACGGCACTTACGATCGTTGGTTGGAATTTCGCGATACCTATTTATCTCTTATTCATAACTCTAAAGAAATAGATAATGTTCAAAAATTCCATTATTTACGCTCTGCTCTCACTGGGAACGCATTAATGGTTATTAAAGCATTAGAATTTTCGTCTGAGAATTATATTACAGCTTGGGATTTATTAGAAAATAGATTTAACAACAATCGTTTGCTTGTGCACAACCACGTCAAGGCTTTGTTCTCTGTCGCGTCATTAAATAAGGAATCATCGGTTCAAATACGCAAATTAATAGACACTATTCTTAAAAGTATACGTGCTCTTAAAACCCTAGGTGAACCGACTGAATCCTGGGATACATTAATTATTTACTTGATGACGTCGAAACTGGATTCTTCTACAGAGCTAGAATGGGAAAAATATAAAAGCACGATTCTCAGTAGTCATAGCAATACCAGTACACGTTTGTCACTGAACGATTTAACTAAATTTTTGAAAGATAGGGCTGATGTGTTAGAGACTATCCATTTATCGCACATAAAAAATACGCCTGATACTAATAGCAAAAGGTTACCAAATCAACACATTAAATCGCATAGTTTATTAGCGACACAAAATAAACAACCTAACTTAAAACGAACCCGTAATTGCAATATGTGCAATGCTAATCACCCGCTTTATTCATGCAATTCATTTTTGAATTTATCTATTGAAGATAAAATAAAACTAATTGATGAGAAAAAGCTTTGTCATAATTGCTTACGCGCAGGTCACGTACTAAACGAGTGTTGGTTTGGTCCATGCAAGTTATGTAATCAGAAACACAACAGTTTAATTCACAGCGATCGTTCTGCTGACACCCGTGCATCGACATCGTCAGCTGTTGCGCATAGCTTGCCATCATCGCAACAGGACACAGCTAGTACTAATCCCGCAAACACAAATACCTTTCATTCAGCTTCTCACACAACTCACACGCTCAATACATCTCATTCATTATTAGATACTGTATTGCTATCCACAGCTTTAGTTGAGATCGCTGATCAAAACAATAAATATCACACTACGCGCGCGTTATTAGATAATGGTAGCCAGCACTGCTTTATCGCTGAACCATTATGTACAAAATTAAATATTTTATTTCAACAGTCCACTGTTCAAGTCACGGGAGTTGGAAACTCAGTGACTCATTCTACACGCTCATGCAAAGTTAAGTTGAGATCTAAAACTTCAAACTATATCACACACTTAAAATGCTTAGTTTTGCCTCAAATTACAGCTCAATTGCCATCTTTAGGTACAAAGTCACACATAAATATTCCCGACAATATACAGTTAGCGGATCCAGACTTCTCTTCTCCATCGCAAGTCGAATTATTAATCGGTGCAGATAAGTTCTGGGAACTACTAAATGATGGGTTAATTCGGTTAGCCAGTGGCCCTTATTTACAGAACACTAAAGTGGGATGGATAATATCTGGCTCCTTGCTAAATTATAAGAACTCGCGCATAAATCGGGTTCACTGTAATTATTCGCAATCCTTAGACACTCAACTTAGACAATTCTGGGAGTTAGAGGAAATCCCTTTGCAAAATAACCTAACTAAAAATGAGTCCTTGTGCGAAGACATATTCAAACAGACTACGTATCGTGACGACTCGGGTCGCTTCCACGTAAGAATCCCGTTAGCGGAGCCTAGTGCTAGTGATACACTGGGAGATTCGTACACGCTTGCACATAATCGATTCCTCGCACTGGAACGTAAGTTAGATAGATGCTCGCCTGATTATAAGAAGCTTTATTGTGATTTTATGAGTGAGTATTTAAGTCTGGGGCACATGAGTCGCATTTATAATTATTCGTCACCAAATTATTTTTTGCCTCACCATGGTGTTTTGAAGGAGCATAGCACTACGACAAAACTTCGAGTGGTATTTGACGCAAGTGCTAAATCAACTTCCGGAAAGTCGCTCAACGACGTCCAATTAATCGGTCCTAGTTTACATAACGATGTATTTTCTATATTGTTACGTTTTCGACAATACAAATATGTCGCTTGTGCCAATGTGGAGAAAATGTATCGACAAGTCAATATTCAACACGATCAACGGAATTTACAATTGATTCTCTGGCGTAAAAATAAATCGGATGAGCTCGGTGTGTATACAGTAACCTACGGTACTGCGTCCGCGCCATATCTAAGCATTCGATGCATCAAACAGCTGGCATCGGAATGCACGGATGACGTCATTAAACGCGCAATAGACGAGGATATTTTTGTTGACGATTTGATCACAGGACATGACGATAAGGAGTTATTGTTCAATATTTGTAATGAAGTTAGTGATGTTTTAAAGTCTGGATGCTTTCCCCTACGAAAATGGTTATTTAATTCAGAAACTACTTCAACTGATCAAACAAAAGAATTATCGTTAGGCGAAAATTGTTTAACTAAAACGCTCGGTTTGGGTTGGTTCCACTCTTCTGATTTATTACATTTCATTACAAGAATTGATCAAAACGTGACTCATATTACCAAACGTGTAATATTATCAATTGTTTCTCAGGTTTACGATCCACTAGGCTTACTCGCACCTTCGATTATTATCGCTAAAATACTTTTACAAAAGTTGTGGTTATGTAAATTAAATTGGGACGATCAAATACCTCAAGATATTGTTATTATATGGCAAAATTTCATTAAAACGCTTCAATATTTACAGAATATTCGCATTCCTCGTCACGCTAGAGGACTATATATAAAATACACGGATTTGCATATATTTACGGATGCATCACAAGATGCATACGGTGCTTGCGCCTATGTAAGTACATACGACGACAACTCACCAGTGACAGTCAGGTTACTATGTGCTAAGAGTAAGGTCGCACCAATCAAGCCAGTAACGATCCCGCGGCTTGAATTATGCGGAGCCTTGGTTGGTGCCAAATTATACAATAAAATTATTAAATCATGGAGATTAACTTTCAGTCAAGTTTACCTATGGTCTGATTCGACTATAGCTATATGTTGGATAAAAATGTCCCCAAATTTATTAAAACCGTTTGTACAAAATAGAGTAGTACAAATAAATGAACTGACTGGTGAGTTGCCGTGGCTTCACGTCGCTGGCAAGGACAACCCTGCTGACCTTTTGTCCCGTGGGCTCGCGCTCGATGCGCTTCAACACTTAGACATGTGGTGGCACGGGCCAGCATTCTTACAAAATAATAAAATCAATTTAAAACCTAATCACGATGAAGATATTAGTTATACTGATTTGCCTGAATTAAAATCCAATGTTACTTCATTAGTGTCTCAATCAAATCAGAATATTTTTAACTTTGAACGGTTTTCAAATTTTAATCGCTTGAAACGTGCGGCCGCCTATGTGTTGCGATTCATAACTAATTCACGCATTACTAATAAATCAGAACGTAACACTGGTCCCCTCACATCTGACGAATTACAGAAGTCAACATTGGTTTTAGCTCGCATTTCACAACAAATCTCATTTCCCGATATTCATCATGCACTATTAAATAATTTACCTTATAAACCAACGAGAAATATATCAAGTCTCGATATATTTCTAGATTCCGATCGCCTTATTAGAGTCGGAGGCAGGTTGGAAAATTCAGATTTGTTTACCTATAATAAAAAACACCCGATATTATTATGTTCTAAGCACAACTTTACGCGACTTATATTTCAATCTGAACACAAACGTCTGCTCCATGCTGGACCTCAACTGCTTCTAGCCACGATCAGGGATAGCTGGTGGCCACTCAGGGGTCGCGACTTAGCCAAGCAAACGATACATAAGTGTGTTACATGTACACGTCAGAAAGGGAAGGCATTATCCGTAAAAATGAGTAACCTACCTCTCGAACGATTAGAGTCAGGATATCCATTTCTACGATGCGGTGTGGATTATGCCGGACCCATATATACGCTCAACCGTAAAGGAAGAGGTGCAAAATTAGTAAAGTGTTATATTTGTCTATTTATATGTTTCTCGACTCGTGCGGTGCACTTAGAGTTAGTTACAGACCTAACCTCTGAGGCGTACTTACTGGCTTTGAAAAGATTTATTTCTCGTCGCGGAAAACCCGCACAAATATTTTCAGATAACGGGAAAACATTTGTAGGCGCTTTAAAGGAATTTTCTGCATTTTTAAATAATAACGAAAATAATATTTTAAATTTCTCAAGTAGTGAAAACATAAAATTTAATTTTATTCCACCATATTCACCACATTTTGGGGGTTTGTGGGAGGCAGGGGTTAAGTCGTGCAAATACCACCTCCGTCGGGTATTAGATAACGCGAATCTTACATACGAAGAATTAGCTACTTTATTGGCACAAATCGAAGCAGTCCTTAACTCCAGACCCATGTATCCAATGTCCACAGACCCCAATGATCTACTCCCTCTCACTCCAGCCCATTTCTTGATTGGCCGACCGCTCGTCACACCTGGTTGCACAAACCTAGAAAAGGAGTCCACATCACGACTGAACCGCTACGATCGCGTCGAGCAAATGCGACAGAACTTCTGGCGGCGCTGGTCAAAGGAATTTATCTCCGAGCTGCAGACGAGGACGAAATGGCAGACTGAACAAGATACCCTAGTACCTAACACTTTGGTACTGATTAAAGAAGATAATCTGCCACCCTTAAAATGGCGATTAGGACGAGTTTTACGAACATTTACCGGAAAAGACGGATGCGCACGAGTAGCTGACATTAAAACAGCCACCGGGATCATAAAGAGATCTTATCCTAAATTATGCCCGCTTCTGGAAGAACAAAATTGACTCACCTGATCCTGGTTCTTGCTGCAATCATCTCTTCGTTGGAGGCTGTTGCTCCAAGGCGGGGGGCATGTCTACGCATCTATATCTACATGAATGAACCGTACCACCCCACTACCTCGGACGACGAACAGGAAAGGGCGGAAGGCGCGGGGCGCGGTCACCCATCCTATCATCGACCATTCGTTCGATCGCAGCGCAGCGACAACTCATATTATATACGCACATGTTTATCATTCATACCTATTCATACTTTATATTCTTCAAATTGTAAATTTAATACAATATAACTTGCTATCGAAGATCATCTATCATTCATATCTTCAACATCACAAACATATACTTAAAAAAAAAAGTGTACAAAGATGGCGGGTTTATTAGTTGCCAACCTAATATATTGTTAGCTATCGCTGGTGCTTTTGCTTGCATGCACCCAATAATTTGGGAATAAATTCTAAAATCCCGTTTCGAATGTGAGCCAAACATATTTTCTCTCCAAACCTACCCAAAATACAAATGTAATAAATACGTTTTTCAGTATGGACTATGGTACACATGTTTAAATAATATACATAAATAAATAGCCCCAAAATAATTTAAATAAAAAGTAAGTTCTAAAACTAAAACCCGACTACGCTCTAAAAAGTATGAAACAAGAAAATATTCTGATGTGAAATTGTTATGTACACACTATTCAATATTTCATCATCATCATCATCATATCAGCCTATGGATGTCCACTGCTGAACATAGGCCTCCCCCATTGACTTCCACTTCGAACGGTTTTGGGCCGCTTGCATCCAGCGGTGCCCAGCGACTCTGACCAGGTCGTCGGTCCACCTGGTAGGTGGGCGTCCCGCTCGGCGCTTTCCAGTACGTGGTCGCCACTCGAGAACCTTTCTTCCCCAGCGGTTATCGGCTCTTCGAGCGATGTGGCCTGCCCATTGCCACAGCAGCTTACTAACTCTACGAGCTATGTCCGTCGTTTTCGTTCTCCTACGAATGTCCTCATTACGGACCCTGTCACGTAGAGAAATTCCGAGCATAGCTCTTTCCATAGCTCGCTGAGTGACTCTGAGCTTATTTATGCGGCCAGCAGTAAAAGACCACGTCTCTGTCCCGTATGTCATCACTGGTAACACGCACTGATTGAAGACCTTTGTCTTCAGACTCTGAGGTATTCGGGACGTGAAGATATGCCGTAGCTTCCCGAACGCTGCCCAGCCGAGTTGGATTCTTCGTTTGACCTCTTTGTCGAAGTTGGACCTACCTAGTTGGACAATTTGTCCAAGGTAAACATACTCGTCTACAACTTCGAGAACAGTGCTCCGAACAATCACCGGCATTGGCGGAATATGAACATTAGACATAATTTTTGTTTTGTCCATATTCATTTTGAGGCCTACCTGTTGAGAAACTCTGTTGAGGTCATTGAGCATGATGTTCAAAGCTTCCAGCGATTCCGCCATTATGACTATATCGTCGGCAAATCGAAGGTGAGTGATCTGCTCGCCATTGATGTTAATGCCATATCCCTTCCAGTCCAAGAGCTTGAATACATCCTCCATTACAGTGGTGAAGAGTTTCGGGGAAATTACGTCACCCTGTCTTACACCCTTCTGCAACTGGATTGGTATCGTACTCTCATCCTGGACTTGGATCGACATGGTGGCTTTGTTGTACAAACACTTCAACACTTGGATATAGCGATAGTCAATTTGGCATCGCTGTAGACTCTGTAACACCGCCCATGTCTCGACTGAATCGAAGGCTTTCTCATAGTCCACATACGCCAGGCATAATGGCCGATTATACTCCTCAGTCTTCTGTATAATCTGGCGGAGTGTATGTATGTGGTCTATGGTACTAAAGCCTTTACGGAAACCGGCTTGTTCGGGAGGCTGGAAATCGTCAAACCTACGTGCGAGACGATTCGTAATGACTCTCGAAAACAGCTTATAAACGTGGCTGAGGAGGGATATCGGGCGGTAGTTCTTCAATAGGGCCTTATCGCCTTTCTTGAAGAAGAGCACCACCACGCTTCCACTCCATACTTCTGGCGTTGTACCTTCGTGTATGACGGAATTAAATAGCTTCTGAAGGACTACAAGTACCGGTTTACCACCCGCTTTCAGAAGCTCTGTTGTAATTCCATCTTCACCCGCCGCCTTGTTGTTTTTAAGCTGTTTCAGAGCCATTCTAATCTCGTACAGGCTGACGTCCGGGATATCTTCGGTGTAATGTCGGGTCAACTTGGCTCTTGCGTCACTGACCGGGATTGGATCTGGTTTCTGTGACGAGGTGTACAGCAGTCCATAGAACTTCTCGATCTCTCTCAAGATCTCCAGCTTTGACGTGATGATGTTGCCGGTGTCGGTCTTCAGCTTGGTCAGTTGACTTTGACCAATAGACAAGTCTCTTGCAAACACTTTGGAACCTTTGTTCCGCTTTATTGCCTCTTCGATACATGATGTATTAAGGAGGCGCAGATCGTGTCGCATTGCTTTTGAGACCTGCCTATTTAGCTGCCGATATTCGGCTGTATCAGCTGAAGACTGTAACGTCGATAATGCTCAACCACATGTAGCAAAAGCGACTCGTGAAAAATTACTGCCGCTTGGCTGGGCCGTCCTTCCTCACCCACCGTACTATCCAGACATTATGATTTCAGATTATCATCTATTGCGTTCTCTAGCCCACTAATTAGAAGATAAAAAAAAATTAAATGAAGATCAGCTTAAAAGTGACCTTACCACCTTTTTTGATCAAGAGCCTAAAAACTTCTACTAGGAAGGCATTATGTCTCTGCCAGCGCGTCGGCGACAGGTGATAGAAAACGACAGTGCTTATATAGTTAAGAAATAACTAGCAGCGAATCCCGGCGTTGCTCGGGTTAAAATACATCGCATATTTAGTGGTATAAAAAATATAGGGTAGAGGCACCAATAAATGAACGTTTAAGGGTTTTGTCCATCTTTAAATAGCTATAACTCAGTCATTTCATGACATAGGCGCTTGTGGTTTTTTTCAATAATACCTTAAATCCTTATTAATTGAAGGATTAAAGTAATTATATCCTACATCTTCAAATATTTTTAAAAAAATTGTAAGTGTAGGAAAATTTAGGTTTTACCCCTATAGTTGAACACTGAGCCCTAATTATGAACGTTTTGTACCCAAAAGTTGAACTAACATTTGAATAGGAGTAGATTCCATATTAGTTTGTTCATTTAATGGATTAATGAACCATAAAATGAACTAATAATATTCTAAGTGAATATTATTCGTTCAACTTGAGGCAAAATATACCCAAAGGTTGAACGAATAAAATGTGAACCGTTCAAATTTCGACTACCGATCTTAATGGTGATTCTATAGGAAAGTTAGGTTTAACATAATCAAAAACTCTAAAATAATTTGTTCAACTTTTGGTAACTAAGTTCATAAATTTAATAAAATTCATTTGAGTATTTTTGTTTTTGTGTTTAATCGTTAACTTAAAGATTTTAATGGGTATAAAAATTAGACCTTTTTCCATTAGTTGAACGCCGTTCATCTATTGGATCAAGTGAACAAAATTTAATCCATTACTTGAACAGTAAATTTCTCTAAAAAACGGTAAATAATGTAATAATATTGATTAAGTTATTGAAAGCAGAATATATCAAGATTTTATTCCAACCAAAACTGCTCTAATATGACATTAATTCTTTCTATACGCTGACAATGTTCTTAAATTTGGAGGGACTTACCGTTAGAAGGTTTCCATATAAAACCGATTTGTGGCGGGTACTATACACATAAAAAATTCACCGCAAGCGCGTCTGGGCTGTCATTGTCAATGTTGTTAAGGAATATGGAAGAAAAAATATTGCCTTATCGGGGAAAAAATATTGCAAACATGTAAATTTAGGGATTATATTATATTTCTTTAATTTTCGGTCTATCGTTCATCTATTGGGGGTCGGTCATCTTTTGGTGCCACTACCCTATAAGGATACATATTTAACAGATATTATAGATTTCTATTTTCGATTTCGATTTGGTTCTTTTAGTTAGATCAATAATAACACTCGTACACATTTTGGAACTTTCCAGATCAATCCAAAAAAAAATTAGAACTTTCTCTAACATTTTAAATTGCACTCATTTTAGAACTTTTTCGAACATTCTAAATCGATCATAATAAATTTCACTCATTTTGGAACTTCCTAGATCATTCTAGAAATTTCTAGAACTCTCTCGAACATTCTAAATCGATCATAATCAATTGCACTCATTTTGGAATTTTCCCGATCTTTCGGAAAATTTCTAGAACTTTCTCGATCATTCTAAATCGATCATAATAAATTGCACTCATTTTGGAACATTCCAGATCATTCGGGAAATTTCTAGAACGTTCTCGAACATTCTAACTCGTTTCGATAAAACTGTTATTAGTTTTGGACATTTTGGAACTTTCTAGATGAAGCCAGAAATTTGTAGAACTTTCTCAAAACATGCTATATCGATTATAATAGTTTGCATTCACTCTAGAATTTTCTAGATCATTCCAGATATTTGTTGAACTTTCTAGTACATTCTAGATCGATTATAACCGTTTTACACATTTTGGAACTTTCCATTCCAGAAATTTTGAGATCTTTTCAGAAGTCCTCATGCGTTAGAAAAAGACAGCAATATGTGTTTTAACATTTTCGCCACCCACAACCACCCCCTTCCACCCACCGCGACCAAACTCCCTTACTACCACCTGGAGACCAAGGGGTATTTACCACCCCAACGGGAAGTTGATTGGGGTTGGTGGTGATTGAGAAAACTGCGTATTTACGTACCCACAAAAGCATTTTATATATATTATTAGATTAGATTTGATTTTGTATACTTAAAAAAAAAAGTGTACAAAGATGGCGGGTTTATTAGTTGCCAACCTAATATATTGTTAGCTATCGCTGGTGCTTTTGCTTGCATGCACCCAATAATTTGGGAATAAATTCTAAAATCCCGTTTCGAATGTGAGCCAAACATATTTTCTCTCCAAACCTACCCAAAATACAAATGTAATAAATACGTTTTTCAGTATGGACTATGGTACACATGTTTAAATAATATACATAAATAAATAGCCCCAAAATAATTTAAATAAAAAGTAAGTTCTAAAACTAAAACCCGACTACGCTCTAAAAAGTATGAAACAAGAAAATATTCTGATGTGAAATTGTTATGTACACACTATTCAATATTTATCGTCTATTAAATAAACAACTTACACCTAATATATTTTAATGTAATTAATACATATTCATAGTGATGTTCAGAGGATAGCCGTGGTCATATGCCACTTTGCCCTAAAGTTACGTCTTAATCTGTGCCTAAAGCTTATGATCGCTTAATTACTACTGTTACAGTATATTCTTTTCTTGGGATAGGTGGCATATGACCACGGCTATCCTCTGAACATCACTATGAATATGTATTAATTACATTAAAATATATTAGGTGTAAGTTGTTTATTTAATAGACGATAAATATTGAATAGTGTGTACATAACAATTTCACATCAGAATATTTTCTTGTTTCATACTTTTTAGAGCGTAGTCGGGTTTTAGTTTTAGAACTTACTTTTTATTAGTATTCCGTACCCAAAGGGTACCAAAGATCCTATTACTAAGACTCTGCTGTCCGTCCGTCCGCCTGTGTGTTAGTGGGCTGTATCTCATGAACCGTAATAGGTAGACAATTGAATTAGTATTGCTGCTATAACAAAATATAACCAAAATGAAATACCATACTAGAAACTGTCTTTTTTTGCAGTAATTTTTTTGTTGCGCCTTCTATTCATTTTATAGCAAAGTTGAGTTAGTATTATTATTATACGGAACACTCTATAGGGCTACGGTAACCGCTTATCATTACCACCAGTTGGGCCGTATGCTTGTACGAGTAAAACTAAAATACTTTTCTGTACCTTTATTAAATGTCGTGTGAGCCCTAGATAAAATGTTATCGCCATTTCTCGCTTGCAGGTCAGGTTTTTTCATATAATGTGGTAACCCTAGTTATAGGGAACCCTCTTCACTGTGACCACTTGACAGCAAGTTGAATACTTTAGTGGATGGATTTTGAAATGTGGTTTTATCGTTATAATGAAAATTCAAGAACTGGGTGGCAAGTTCTGGGCTTGGCAAAGGTACCGCAGAAAACTTCGAAGTCGTATTTCTTACGGCTTTGATCAACAAGAATACGGTTGCTTGGTTTGTAAATTTTTGCGGTTCACAAAATTCAGATGTTTAGTCAGTTAATGTGCTCTTTATACTATCACTATTTTATTTGAGTTAGTAATATTAGTAGGTATTTACTCATTAGTATTTGCACTTAGGTACCAGTGAGGTCTTTTCAAATTTTTTTTTTTTTACTGTTGCGCCTATTGTTATTTACACCTAATTTTAAGAGATATCATAGGATTTTATTTCGTAGATGAAAACTTATACAAACGCATTGTTTTAAATTAATATTTTTAACAATAACATGTTGTCCGAAAAAAAATTTTAGAACAAAGTTTTTTTTATACCACTAAAGTGGCAAACAAGCATACGGCCCGCCTGATGGTAAACAGTTACCGTAGCCTATGGATGCTTGCAACACCAGGGGCATAACTTGCGCTTTGCTGACCCTGAAGAAATCTCTTCACACCCTTTTTGAAGAACCCCACGCTGTACTCCATTGGAAAAACCACGGCGGGGAGCTCATTCCACAATCTGAGCGTCCGCGGTGGAAAATTCCTTTGAGCCCATACAGTTCCAAACAATTCTGGTTTCAATGTGTGAGGATGGATTCCCCGTTGATGGCGAGAGTTGCAATGGTGGAAAGTAGCCGTGGGCATCATGTCGAACAATTCTTTAGAACACTGTCCAAGCATAAGGAGGCAGTCTATCCTCAGACTAAGGGGCTCTAAACCGCTTGTGAGCTCGGGATCGTCAACAATTCTAATGGCACGTCGCTGAATCGAGTCTAAAGGCCCAATCTAGTATCCACGTGCTTCCGCCCATAGGTGACAGCAGTACTCCATATGAGTACCTATAGTGAGTTACTTAATACACGGGGGCCCAAGTCTGCTATTACAATTGTGTTCCAATGAAATCACTTGTATCAAAATTGACAGATTTGTATTTTGGTAGTTTACTAATTAACCAATTCAATGGCAGTGGAGTTGTAAAGAAATCGTGTCAGACATTTTTGAAAAGGAAGATTTTGCCCCCTATTCTTTTATTGACAATGTAAATTTAACACCACACCATAAGACATATCACTTACCATGAGAGATTAAACTTTTCACGGCGCTCTGGTCTAACCTGAACAAAAATATATACGAAACTCCCCTTGACCTTGCAAGAAAAGATAAACATATCTACATAATATGTGTAATACTTGTAAAAAAAGTCCCTGTAAACAGATCCCGCGGATTGTGCGCTCACAGAAACCGTCATGGCTCATTTGTTACATCTCAACAATCTGCGGAGAAAATCGACGAAGGGTCGGCTCTCAATAGTAGCGGACACAAAAAAAAAACTTATTTCATAGCAAATAGATTAGGTGGCTCAGCACGTGGAATACTATAATATATGGTTGTAGTAGCTTCTCTCTGCACTTGCATTCCCCTGGCTAAGTTACATTTGCATGAAAACATAAAGAAAGGAAAATACATGACTTGCTGAGTATCATGGCGGAGTTTTCTGAGTGTGTATTCCGAACCGACGGGTGGTACATTCAACTGTAACGTTCATAAGAACCCTATCAGAAACTAAACTTAAAAATGGCTCCAATCCAGGCAAGGCGGTCTATAAATTAACTCTTAAGTTTGTGAGGTTGATTATTTTTCGATTGATTATTATTCTTCGAGCGATATAATCGCGACAAAGCCTAAACTAGGTAAAATTAAACATAAATTAAAGATAAAATTAAAAATTAAAAGTTAAAAATGTAAACATAAAAATATATTTGTCACAATATCCACTCGGAGATGAACATTAAAACTAACTTTTTGTGTCAAATATATTTTTAGAAGGAGTCTCTATCACTCGTACCCCACCTCAAGTCGGATAAACGTTCCACATTCCCATAATATCCAAGTCAGTGCCGCCCACATGAGCTCTCGTTTGACATACACCCGCGTTTCTTTACTTTACCTTTCCTACGTATATTTTACAAGGTTTCATTATTTTTTAGCATCTTTTCTTAGAACGGTACCCCGAAGGTAAAGAATTGACTACTAATGCGTTTGAGCTATAAATTTGTATGGGAGAAATTAGTACCACGAGTATTCCCCTAGAGGCCAATTCCTATAGAGAAGTGTCATAAACGCAAACGCCTTAGTAAGTGTTTATTAACGTAAATTCTTTACACTCGGGGTAAAGGGGCCTACCACAAACAAGGTTAAAATAACCTTATTTGCCTTTTGTCCCGTTTTGACGTCGGATGTCAAAGAAAGACAAAAGTCAAATAAGGTTATATAATAATATTGTTTTAAGAGCTTGTGGTTCGCCCTCAGGTCTTTACAGGATATACTGATAATAGGTCTTTACCTATGAAATTGCCGTTCTGCAGTATTTCAAATCAAAATAATTTTTGTTTGGCTAAGAATTCTAATTTCAAATTAATTTTATTTTAAAAACATGGAATTATTTTTCCAAAAGTAGTCATTTCTTTATTGATTAGTGTTACATTTTCATCGCATTTCAATCTTTTTCGTCATCATGGATACGTTAAAAATTCGAGTAATTATGGAATATGAGTACCGTCGTGGCAGCAACGCGGCACAAGCGGCACGCAACATCAACAACGTTTACGGAACACTACAAACCAACGCACCACCTGTTATTGGTTTGCTCGCTTCCGTTCTGGGAATTTCGACCTGAAAAATGAACCTCGCGGTCATCCGAAGACTTTGGTCGACAATTCAAAATTCAAAATTCATCAAAATTCAAAATCATTTATTCAAATAGACCTTCGCAGGCACTTATGAAAAGTCTGACTCTAATACTCTAATACCGGTTCGGAAGGTTGCATTTGCTGAGAAGAGCCGGCAATAAACTCAGCAATTACTCTTTTCAAAACAAGCTTAGATTCATTACATAATATTTACATTCTAATCGCACTGACAACAATTGCGTGCCCCGGCGCGGCGGCAAAACTACAAAGTAGACTGAATCTATATTTAATAAGTAAATAAATAAATGGCAAACTTAAGCAGACCAACCCCCACAAGCAGCACCTGTTCACAAGTATGACGCGTGTGGCAGCCATCGCCCTCCTCGCCATATTGGAGGGAAGTGAGCGACCCGTCACACGACGCCGCCGCAAGCAAAGGCCTTAAAGTGAGCATGACTTATTTAAGTCTGCCTTAGAAATAAAAAAAAAAAAAACTAAAAGGAAACTACTGAACACGCAATTTGTTATCACTATGACTATTGACAAGTTTATACTAAATATCATTTAGGTATATAGAAAATATAACAATTTATTAGACAGACATAATATATCGATGAATTTAGAAATAAATGAAAAACATTAAATTGAATTAATTACTATAAGTAATAATCTGTAAATTAAACAAAAAAAAAAGATAACATATAATAATAATAGCATACTCTGAATTAAAATGGACCTTGAACTAGCTGCTAAGTGAAGCAAGTGCAGAGAGAAGCTACTTCCATACATCCTTGTCGTCAATATAATGAGACACTTTATAATACGCCCTACTCAATAACCGCTTTTTGATATGTTCCTTAAATTTAAAAAAGGACATACTGGTCACGCTATGAGGAATTTTATTGTAAAATTGGATACAATTCCCAAGAAAGGACTTATTTACTTTAGCTAATCTAAATCTAGGCACAGTTATTTTGTCTTTGTTTCTAGTGTTTCTATCGTGATAATCACTATTGACTGGAAACAAATTAATGTTTTTACGAACATACATAATATTTTCAAAAATGTACTGAGAGGGCAAAGTTAATATATTAATTTCCGGAAATACCTTTCGCAGAGATTCGCGAGAACCCAAACAGTAGATGGCGCGAATTGCTCTTTTTTGCAATACAAAAATTGATTCCAAGTCTGCGGCAGAGCCCCACAGCAAAATACCGTAAGACATAAGGCTATGAAAATATGCAAAATAAATTAATCTGGCTGTATTAATGTCCGTCAGTTGCCTTATTTTGCTGACTGCAAAAGCAGCGGAGCTCAGTTTACCACCTAAGGCTTCCAGGTGAGCACCCCACTGCAATCTACAGTCTATGGTCAGACCAAGAAAAACAGTCTTATCTACTACATTAAGTTTAGTACCGTCCACAATAACATTGGTATCAACTTTTGGTACATTTGGTAATGAAAATCTTATACATTTAGTTTTTTTAGAATTTAGCATTAGATTGTTGGTAGCAAACCATTGAGACACAGTTTCCAGAGCGTGGTTAACTTTTAAAAGGTCTTTGTCTTTTCTATCTACTTTAAATATCAGAGACGTATCATCTGCAAACAAAACGACATCTGATAGTTCTTTCACCATGTAAGGTAGGTCATTTATATAAACTAGAAACAGAAATGGGCCTAAAATCGAGCCTTGAGGTACGCCTAATTTGACTAAGGAGCCCGATGACACACTACCATTGATTCCTACTTTTTGTTGGCGCCCTGAAAGATAGGAAACCACAAGATCGAGGGCCACTCCACGAATTCCATATAACTTAAGTTTAAGAGCTAGCGTTTGGTGATCTACGCAATCAAATGCCTTGGAGAGATCACAAAAGATACCAATAGCATCGTGTGAGCATTCCCAGGCCTGAAAAATATGCTTAATAAGTTTAGCTCCCGCATCCGTAGTGGACTTACCTCTTGTAAAACCGAACTGATCATCATGGAGTATCTTGTGGTTATTAAAATGCCTTAACATTTGGTTTAGCACAATCTTTTCAAAAATCTTGGAACAATTTTGCTGTATTTCATTAAGTCAGGAAAGTTGCCCTGTTCGAGACATTGGTTAAAAATGAGGGCTAAAATAGGGGCAATATTGAAAATAATTGACTGTATAACCTTAACTGACAAACCCCATAAGTCTTCTGTATTTTTCATATTTAGTGACTTAAAAGCCGTGATAATGTCATAGTCATTAACCTGGGTGAATGCGAAGTCTGGAATGTTTTGTTGAAAATTATTCTGTAAAATCGATTCTGCTAACGTGGAAGACGAAGCAAGATTTTTAGTAGCCTCCATAGGTATATTTGAGAAAAAAGTTTCAAAAGCAGATGCTACTTCTAATTTACCTGAGATTAATTTATCATTAATTTTAAGAGAAAAAGTATTATCTTTGATTTTATTTTTACCAGTCTCTGTATTAATAATCTGCCACACTGTTTTAATTTTATTATTAGAACTATTTACCCTATTGCCTATGTAGATGGCCTTTGCTCGAATACAAACCTGTTTAAATATCTTGGAGTAGTTTCTAACATATATATGAAAGTTTTCATTACTATTGTAAGATCTCTGATGGTAAAGATCATACATGTTATCCCTACTCTTCCTGATTCCTTTAGTTGCCCAGTTACAGAATTGAAGTTTATTATTATTTACCTTCTTAGTTTTGATTGGACAAGATACATTAAATTCGTTGCAAATATCTTTAAATATTTTTCCATAGTTTACATTTGGATCATCAGAATTATATGTAGTGTTACTAATTTTATAATCTATATTGACGCTGAAATTATTTAATCTCGTTTTATTAACTGACCTAAATGTTTTCGTTACGGATGAACTAAGTTTTTTATACGGAAACTTTACTAATTGGGCCAAATGATCCGAACGGACGCCACTTATTATTGACTTCTCTAAAACGTTACTGTTGGTTATTATGTTATCAATACAAGAGGAAGTAGTAGCCGTCACTCTCGTGGGCTCATTAAATAGATGAGACATATTAAATGATTTAAATAACGTAATAAAGTTATTTCTATCTAATGAGGGTATTAGGATGTCAATATTAAAATCACCACAAATAATTACTGACTTATTACACTTTGATAATTTACTAAGTATTTGTTCCATTATGGAACAAAACAAAGTAAAATTTGACGCAGGAGGTCTATACACACATAAAATAATGGAGCTTTCAATCTCTGCACATGCCACCTCGCATACGCGTTCGATGACGAATCGCAAGTTCGCAATGACGAATTAAAGGCGCTTGTGGAAGCTGATGATAAACAATGGACGGCTGAATTAGCAGCAGCTTTCGACGTTAGCGTCAAAACAATATTGGTCCATTTGCGTCAAATTGGCAAGGTAAAAAAGCTTGACAAATGAGTGCCCCACGAACTCAATGATCGCCAGCGCGAAGTACGCGTCGAAACGTGCCTTGCACTGCTCAACAGACACACAAATGAAGGAATTTTGAACCGCATTGTTACCTGCGATGAAAAATGGATTCTGTTTGATAACCGCAAGCGCTCAGCAAGTTGGTTGGATCCTGGTTCAGCACCTAAACAATGCCCTAAACGAAAACTTACCCCTAGAAAAGTAATGGTCACTGTTTGGTGGTCTAGCGCCGGTGTGATTCATCACAGCATCTTACCAAACGGGGTGAGCATTACTGCAGATGTGTACTGTGAAGAACTGAACACAATGATGGAGAAGCTGGCACATCTCCAACCAGCATTGGTCAATCGCTCGTCTCTTCTGCTCCTGCACGATAACGCGCGACCTCATACTGCACAGCATACGGTCTCCAAGTTGCAAGAACTGGGGTTGGAAGTTCTCCGTCATCCGCCCTACTCACCAGACCTTGCGCCTACAGACTACTACTTTTTCCAGAATTTGGATAACTTCTTGGCGGGAAAAAAATTCAATACCCGAGAGGCAGTACAAAATGCCTTTGAAGAATTTGTTGCCTCCCGTCCAGCTGATTTCTTTAAGAAGGGCATCAATAAACTGCCACTGCGTTGGCAAAGATGCATTAATTGCATGGATGATTACTTCGATTAATACAAACAAAAAATACATGAAAAAAAACGTTTAAATTTTTTCATACTGTAGGGGCGTAAATCCTACATATGATGATATGGATTCAGTGCGGGCTGATGGCCTCACACTGATGATGTTGTGCTACATGATGATGATGATGGGAGGCGGCTCCCAGGAGTATAAATAAAACCACCTCGTGCGAGTGCTGTAGCGACACTAATTTATTTTATTGTATTGTTATAATAGTTTCACCAAAATGCAAGCTTGGCAAAGTGTTTGCGGCATACAGAAATTATCTATATGAAATTAAATACGCCATGTACGGTTGCCCGTACATATTGCCGACCAAAAAGAGAACAAACAAATATAAAATGATAAACATGTAAAATTGTAAGAAATTAAAATACATTCTTGCTCATGCATCTTGTATAATGATTAACATTTTAAAATATATGAGTTGATGATAATATAATAGTGAAACTATAACGTTGATTAGAACAATGTACTTAAACACATAAAATGCATACACGAATGTGCTGATGTCAGTAGGTGTCCATAGTCCGTCGGTTTGTATTGCGTCATGAAACAAGAAACCTGCTGAATGAAATACAATATTCACTTGAAAGCTTAACTGTATGTTTGCTATTTTTAGAACACGTATGAAATGTAAAAATTGTCGGTCTGTATGTTCGTTGTACAGAAACAATGAAATGCTAAAATAATGAATGATAAATTATATAAAACCATGTATGTACACCGTAACACTATAACTGCACTTCTAAGTCCACAAATGATATATTTCTGATTGCTGATAACGTCTTCTGGTCAATCAAATTGATACACTCTTGATTCCTTAACTGGTTCCACCATATTGATAAACTTGTTACATTCCTTTGCTATAATGTTCCATCTCTTTGTTGCAATCTGCTGCCATATTGGTTCTGCCAAACTGATAGCTTGCTCTTACGATACCCGGCCGCTGCTGCTGGAGTTTTATTCTGATAAATCTCCTGGCCACAGAAGTGACGTTGCTTTTCATCGTGGATGTGCGGTACTTATTACGATGCACGATGTTGATGAGTGCCCCCATTATGATATTGCTGTTGGTGAGCCTGCTGATATCCTGTAGTCATGATTGAAGATAGCGAGCTTGTTGCCACCAGGATGATGCCGTTGTTGGTGAGCCTGGCGCTGCGATGATGTTTACTTGAGAACTTCCGTGAAAACCACTCGATTGGTAGGAAGCTGCTGATATTTACCTCGTGCACTACTGTTTGGTGCTGTTTGAGGATCTTGATATGCTTACATCTTGAACACCACTTGCTAGGTGCTGTAAGCTGCTGAGCGTTCTTGTTAGCTCAGCACGATGGTGACTGCATGTCCACCTGATGATGATATCGCGCCTGTTGGCTCAGCTTGTGTAGGGTATTGTAGAAAATGAATGTAAAGTAAGTCAAATATGGAAAGATTTTACTTGACGAAGTCTGATGTTGCGTAACGGTGATCACTGAAGCTGTTTGCTCCTTGGTGATACCTCAAGATGAGAGCTGTGTGTGCTCCCGCGCTGAACCTCAGAATGAGAGCTGTGTGCTCCCGCTGCTGGAACTCGGAATGAGAGCTGTGTGCTGCCGCTGCTGTGTGAAGACTTAGGTGAGAGCTGTATGCTCCCTGTTGTGTGAAGACTTTGTGAGATCTGTTTGCCCCCTGTCAAAGTCTACTGTTTTCCTAGTCACTGCTACACAGAACTTAGTTCACGGCACCTCGCTTGACGAAACTTCTCGCGACCGAACTGTATAGACGCGATAGATCCTGTTGGACTTAAAACGTGAACGCGAGGTCCCGTAGGCTCGAAGGACCAAAATGTAGGGGCGTAAATCCTACATATGATGATATGGATTCAGTGCGGGCTGATGGCCTCACACTGATGATGTTGTGCTACATGATGATGATGATGGGAGGCGGCTCCCAGGAGTATAAATAAAACCACCTCGTGCGAGTGCTGTAGCGACACTAATTTATTTTATTGTATTGTTATAATAGTTTCACCAAAATGCAAGCTTGGCAAAGTGTTTGCGGCATACAGAAATTATCTATATGAAATTAAATACGCCATGTACGGTTGCCCGTACACATACAAAACGGCAATTTCATAGGTAAAGACCATATACACGGTGTCAGTGACAGAGGCGCGAAAAAATAGGGAATAATATTATCTATGGGTACCTATTATAATATAAAAGTCAATTCATCATAAAGACCTAAGATAAACGAGTTATAAACAATAATTTTATTCACGCTACGCAATGTATAGCTGCAACTGCAACCCGTCGTCGCGGCGCGGCGTTAGTGTGCGTAAACAATGTGCACGCCACACTAATGTAATCCGCGCGCTGGAGTCAGAGGGAATGACTTTTACGTACCGCGATGGCGCAACAGCTGTTTTATAAAATGTTCAAATCTCGTTTTATGGATTACATTGCAGTTTTTTGGTAATATGTAGTATTTATTGATATTTTAACGTAAAGTGTTAAGTTTACTCATTATGTTATCATTTATAACTACAAAATTAGAAAATTGTAATAAAAAAAATACGAATTTTCCGACTGAAAATTCCGATGATTTTGAACACAGAATAATGGTCTGAATCCACTGTATAAATGTTTGCGTCACTGTCGCTTACACCCAGTATAGTTTATTTAGTTTGTCGGGTAATAGTTTACTTCATATTTATTGTGTACCTATACCTATATAGTTTATGTAGAACTTGTATGTTTTTAGTTGTTGCCTCTCCTGTGCATATATGGTTTATTCAGTAAAGAACAATGTTTTGTTTGGTACTTACTAACTTGGAATGAAATAACTAATTGAGTGTTCATACGCCGATATACATATTTGTCGCGTCGCGGCGTCGTCGGGAACAATAAATCAACTTCACCGTGCCTGCTACTTGGACTAAAATTGCTTTTTAAACAAAAGCAGACAAATCCAACGCTTTTATCAGATTTTCAACCAAATGGCATTTTAAGTTTCATTCGCATCTGTGATTCGGGGTATTCTATTCGGTATACAGCCACGCCCGCGTCCTTCTCCGCGCGCACCGCTGAATTTTAATCGAGTCCGCACGATTCGTTGCCGATAAAAAAATCAAATGTGGAAATGAAATGCTCTTTCGCATAACGCAATAACGCTTTGGTTTTATATAGCCTTAAAATTATTTTTTGTGGTATCTATATTATATTTGCTTTCTTTTAGTTTTCGTTGTTTGTAGTAGGCAATTAGACTTATTTAAAACTAGTTAATGCCCAGCGAGTTTTACCATGCCTCTTTATTTACTATAGCTGTTCCCCGTGGTTTCACCCACGTTCTCGGGACAAATAGTAGCCTATAATATTCGGGGATAATATAGCTTCCTGTTAGTGAAAGAATTTTACGAATCCGACTGTTAGTTTCAGAGATTAGCCCGAACAAAACAAAAAAAGAAAGAAACAAGTTAAAAAAAATACAAAAAAAACTCTTTCACTTTATTATATTATTAGTATAGGTATAGATGACAGAAACATGCTCGGTCTGCGCACAATTATCCACCAAAGTTTCATCGCAATTTTGGAAGAATGATACAAATAGCCCCTTTTTTATATGGATGTAGTCAAACGAAAATCATTGTTTATTGTGTATAAGCTTATAGTTAAGTAAGTATAAGTTATATTAGGTCTTTACCTATGAAATTTCCGTTTTGTATGAAAAAATTTAAACGATTTTTTTTCATGTATTTTTTATTTGTATTAATCGAAGTAATCACCCATACAATCAATGCATCTTTGCCAACGCAGTGGCAGTTTATTGATGCCCTTCTTAAAGAAATCAGCTGGACGGGAGGCAACAAATTCTTCAAAGGCATTTTGTACTGCCTCTCGGGTATTGAATTTTTTTCCCGCCAAGAAGTTATCCAAATTCTGGAAAAAGTAGTAGTCTGTAGGCGCAAGGTCTGGTGAGTAGGGCGGATGACGGAGAACTTCCAACCCCAGTTCTTGCAACTTGGAGACCGTCTGCTGTGCAGTATGAGGTCGCGCGTTATCGTGCAGGAGCAGCGGAGACGAGCGATTGACCAATGCTGGTTGGAGATGTGCCAGCTTCTCCATCATTGTGTTCAGTTCTTCACAGTACACATCTGCAGTAATGCTCACCCCGTTTGGTAAGATGCTGTGATGAATCACACCGGCGCTAGACCACCAAACAGTGACCATTACTTTTCTAGGGGTAAGTTTTCGTTTAGGGCATTGTTTAGGTGCTGAACCAGGATCCAACCAACTTGCTGAGCGCTTGCGGTTATCAAACAGAATCCATTTTTCATCGCAGGTAACAATGCGGTTCAAAATTCCTTCATTTGTGTGTCTGTTGAGCAGTGCAAGGGACGTTTCGACGCGTACTTCGCGCTGGCGATCATTGAGTTCGTGGGGCACTCATTTGTCAAGCTTTTTTACCTTGCCAATTTGACGCAAATGGACCAATATTGTTTTGACGCTAACGTCGAAAGCTGCTGCTAATTCAGCCGTCGATTGTGTATCATCAGCTTCCACAAGCGCCTTTAATTCGTCATTGTCGACCAAAGTCTTCGGACGACCGCGAGGTTCATTTTTCAGGTCGAAATTCCCAGAACGGAAGCGAGCAAACCAATAACAGGTGGTGCGTTGGTTTGTAGTGCCGCGTTGCTGCCACGACGGTACTCATATTCCATAATTACTCGAATTTTTAACGTATCCATGATGACGAAAAAGATTGAAATGCGACGAAAATGTAACACTAATCAATAAACAAATGACTACTTTTGGAAAAAAGAATTCCATGTTTTTAAAATAAAATTAATTTGAAATTAGAATTCTTAGCCAAACAAAAATTATTTTGATTTGAAATGGCCAGTACTGCAGAACGGCAATTTCATAGGTAAAGACCTTTTCTTTTTTTTTTTCTCATAGGATACCCGACCGCCCTGGGGGGGGAGCGGCCAGGTTATGCCGGACTTTTACCGGCTAAAACCCCACGGTGGTCGCCACCTGCGCTACAGAGGGGGGCGGGCTCTCATGAGATCGCGTACCTGCTCGCCCCTCCACGCGCGGTGCTGTGATAGCCCGTCCCGGGAGAAGTGTGATACCTCCCCCCAGCACCCTCGCGGTGCTATCGCACAATGAGTCGTGACCACAACGACCCATCGTCCTCCTCGGGGCCGCTTCTGGGCGTTCAGGGCCCCCGCCCCGATTGCCCACGACCCCGAAGGTCCCCGTTTAGTCGCCTTTTACGACAGGCAGGGGAATACCGTAGCTGTGATTCTAAGCCCCAGCTACAGGGCATATACAATAGGCAAAGCATATATAATAGGTAAAGACCTAGTATATATAACGCTAAAGTAGTTAATCACGCCGGGCACAAGATTCACCCTGTGTTGCTTTGCACTAATCTCGCGGGAATCGATGGAAAAATTGAGGACTATAAGTCCTACACTCTACCACTTACCCAGAATGTGGAGACGTTTGCACTGCACTTACACCGATGTTAAAATGTAGTGTAATGTTGTGAAATTGTGTTACTGTATGTTTATCTGTGTGTAGGTGGTGTTTGGCGATATATTTGTCATGAATATTAAAAGGCGTGGGATAATTTTATAGCGGGTCAGGCTCATGAACGAAGCGAAAGAGAGAGAAGAAAAACAAAAAACATAAAGTTTGAATTATAAACTCGTTCCAATTAAAAATAAAATTTAACAGCCAGCGGCAAACTGCTTGAATGGCGCGACTAGTATAATGTGTTTCTTCTACCGCTCAGGAAATAATATTATCAGAAATCTTTTATCCCACAGAAATAAAGGATTTCCGTAATTAGGAAACCCACGAAGGTCCATTAATGTGTGAAGGAAATTAATGCTAAAGCTATTGGATATTTCTAAATATACATTATTTTGGCTTCAGCTTCGACCTCGACTATATAAAGAAAACCTCATTAAGTATCGAGAGCAGTGAATGGAAAATACGACAAAATAAAATATTATGTTAGTATTTTTTGTATTATCCTTCATATTTTGTTTTTGCATCCTCGACCTCGTCATATCTCCTAATGGGGTCAGTCGAAGGCCAAACGTAAGGCCATTCAAAGTAAAAATATAATATTTTGGGGATAATAGTTCATTATACGTAGTGTCCGATAAAGCTTCGGGTTCGGGTTCGGCTTCCGCTTCAGGGTCGGCTTCGGCCAAAATGGGCCGAATTTTTTACCGAAGCAGAAGGTTTCTAGCAAGCGCCGAAATTCAACGAACGAATACGAATGCGCGAGAGACTATTAGTATTTTTGATCAGTTGCAAGTTAATTTTAATCATCTCGATAATTTGTGTATAGTATACAGTCTTTATAAACTTTAAAAAAACATTATTTTATTCACTTTTAGCCATCTTGAACCTATTACCTAACTTCATTATACTTAAGAAAGCATGAGCTTGTAATGAACAAGAAAAACACAATGGTATACAAGGCTTAGTGCTTACCCTTTTCGGGTGCATCATCATCATCGGGTGAAATTAGATAGATTCAGATCAAAGAGTCAGGAGAGATCAGGAGTCACTTGCATCCCCTAGCGGCTAAGATCCAGGGGAAATAATTTCGCCACATTTGCACCTTTATGGCTATAGAAAGCTAAAGTTCAATGTAGAATGTAAGTAAACCCACGACATTACCTAAGCATTCGGCGTCACTACGAGTGTCATTTATATACAATATTTATGGATCCCCGAAAAGTACAGACCAATACAAAAATACAGCTTTCAACCCTAAGTACTATAATAATAGCTAGTAAAAGTTTTATACCTCTTACTATAAACGGTTGTGACGCCATTCCATAAATAAAAGCAAAATGGATGCAAAGACATACATCAATGTCCTGCCAGCAACATGCTAATGCACTAACCCACTTATCACCAGTTTACCATTCACCGATCAACAGCCAACCGTCAACCTGTCTACTATGTGGTTGACAAGGCAAGTAACAACAGAGCAATATGCATTAGACTATATTGGATAGGCATTAATTCGTTGCAATTTATAATTTTATTTGAATCTAAGAATAGTTTATCAGCTATTTTTTTTTATTATCTTGTAAAAAATTGCTCAAGTATTCAGTCAAAATATTGCGTTTACAGAATTCCCGAGTCAAACAAGTTGTCTGTTCGTTTGTTAGTATCTAGAAGATAAGGTTTTGCGTTTAGTTACACAAATGATGCTTTTTTTAGAAACAAGAGTCTGGACTCTGGTCACACAAACAGACGGTGACAATTTGATTTTTATAGTTTCTGCCCGTGGTTTTATCCGCGTTCTCAAAAGATCTCATGAATTTCGAGATAAAAAGCCAGGTATTAAAATATCTGTCTTTTATCCAAAACCCTTCAGCTATTACAGCGTAATTGACTTACAAACATTCGCAAATAAAATGTGGTTCATAATCACTAGCCAAAGCCAAAAATCCAACATTCCAAATAACCTCTCGTACCACATTAATCATAAAATTAGCATGACCGCTTTATTACCAACAATAAAGTACAAATTGTGAATTAAAAAAGGTCAGACGCGTAGTAACGCAATATATTATCACAATTACAGATTTAATGGCAGTGGTTCCAGTGAGGTCCTATTTCATATAAGCCGTTATGATGTAAGGTATCATAAAACTTCGTCACAATTTGCCGCTTTGAAGACAAATGTTTTTACATATTTTAGAAGAGCTTATTTAGTCTTACGCCGCTGTTTTTGTTTCTAGATGGATTTATTATTTTTTGGGCATAGTAGTATACAGTAGTACCCAACTGATATGGCTTACCGATGTACCTGCGCAGAAGATACATTTTCAAAGCGCGGGAAACCGCTTTTGGTCGGCAGCTGCCGCCATGTTAGCGCGCGCCGTGCGGAGGGGTGTGACTTGCGAGTGAGACGGAAATGACAGCTGCAATGTATTATGAACCTTATAGTAGTGATCTAAGGTTGATTGTAAGTTTTAAGCATTCTTTCGTTAATCTTCGGGGCCATACTTTCTTTTCTGTGCGAACTAAGATTCACGCCTTGTCAGTTGGGTACTACTGTACCTTTTTTCAATCTAGATTTTAGGTACAACAGGTAAATTTTATTGAGATCAGTTTATCAAGCCTTTTAAGATAAATTTCTTTAGATATGTCTGATTCAACTCTACTCATACACGTTGTCTTCACTGATTTTGAAAAGGCTTTCGAAAGGGAGGACATCGTCAATCTCGACATCCTGTTTTTTAAATAACAGCGTCCAATACGTATAACATACATACGATGAATGATATCATGTTTACATCATTTGTTCTCAACCTGTTGTCGTGGTAGCTCATGAATTAATAGTCCAATTCAGTGTAGTCTCTGGACTACCACAAGGGTCACATCTGGGACCTTTACTGTTGGTAGCCCTACTTTATGATATTAAACACAAGGTATTTTTGTTATCCAACCAGCTGACCAGCGGATTCACCTGCATTACCAGGATAAAACAGCCTATATCCCTCTCCATATTATTGGCTATCTTCATGCCAAATTTTATCACTATGATTCACAGTATTAGGCGTGAAAATGTAAAAAATAGACGGAGTTACGTTCGCAATTATAATATTAGTAAGGTTTTATTTTCATCAGATTATTCTGATGAAGAATATAAGCCATCAGTACCAAAACAATAAGACACTATGGTTTTTAAACAGATATGACTAATACAAAAAGAGCTGCGGGAGTTTCAATCCGCGCGGGCCGAACCTAGACTGTTTTTGTTTGTTAGGGCAGGCGGTTTGTGCTAGCAACTTAAATCTAGCTTTGTATTGAGTAAAACCAAGTTTACATTCTCGTCTAGGTTAGAGTTTCTCGCGGAAGCCGCCTTTAATATGTCAGAGATATTTTAAGTAGTTAAGCCCTTTGAACGGGTTTCTCGCATCAATTATTTATTATTAATTAATCATCTTCATTCCTATGCCGACAGTTCACTTATCAGCTCACTGTTGAGTGCTGAGTCTTGTGAATAATATACACAACTTCTCACTCTAATGGGTCTGTTGGGAAATTAGTCTGTGAAACATTTATTATCAGTGTAAATTACGTAAACTTGTTGAAAAAATATCGTCTGTATAAAAAAATTCTTTACACAACAAAACTTTTTTCTAAAATCAGTTTCATTCAATCGTTACGTTGGATGTTTATTTTCAACTTATAATTTCAACATTAAACACTTTTGAATAAAGCCGTCTTCAAAGTCAAATTCAAAGCCATTTAGTAGGGCACTTATTAGGTCAAAGCTACTGAAGTTACCACTAGTTCGTAAGTCGGCCTTCAACTGAGAAGAACAGGCAAGAATCTTAATCCGCTAAGTCGTTAATAATCTTAATCAATGAATCAAATGTAATTGTTCTATTTGGGAATCAAATCTAAGACTCCGGGTTTGGTCTGTGATAAAATTCAAGACATAGCAAATAAATTAGGTACACCAAGTGACTAAGAAATATTATTACTCCAAAACCAGCAGTATCACAAAATGCAATATTTGCTGCACTTCAAATTCTAGAAACTGACAACCAAGAAAGCGAATTCCATGAATACTTTATGGAAATTCTTTATATACATGCTCAATACATACTTATTTACAAACATTTTATAACTGGATTCTTATTTGTTCTATGATTTTAGTAGAATTTTCAAACCTAATAAGTAAAACGTCTTTGTTTACTGTAGGTCGTTATCAGATTGACAAACAAACAGTGCAACTAAATGGGCATCGAAAATACTTTGGTTAAATGTCATCGTCATCCTGTGATTGTCCACTACTAGACATTGGCCTTTACCAATAGTCGCCACATCTTTTGGTCCTCCACTTTTCACATCCACCTACCGCCGACCAAGGTTCGCAGGTCATCGATACACCTAGCAGGGGCCGTCCTACATTTCGCTTGCCTGTACGTGGTCTCCAGTCAAGAGCTCGTTTACCCCGTCGGTTATCAGTTCTGTAACAAATATGGCCTGCTCTTCAGCTTGCTTATTCTCAGATTAAATGTAGTGCTCCTAATATAAAAGGTTTTCTGCCTTATGTACTTTCTAATAAGAGCAACGTGCTACGGTCCCTTGGAGATGTAAAAATTCAAGTTTCTTTCACAAACTTGCTCATCAAAACCTAAATGCCCTATGGAAATTGTCCTATATTATAGCCCTTTATATCCCGTTGACCTTAAAACAAAAAGGTCTTGATTAAATGCCGGTTTCTACATCCGATCTATCCTTGATTATACGATTGTGGATTGATATTGGGCATTAAATATAATTTGCGAGCATTTTGACCAGAAATTAATTAACCACGAAGGTAGGGATGAAATAGGCCTGATTGAACAACACAGTGTGAAGCCTGAAGGTCAAGTATTGGCACTTAATACCACCCGCCCTATTGTTCCTATTTCGCACTTTGATACAAATCAATTTACCCAGTGGGAAACGTATTTGTCTTTCATTTCCAACACAAATTACATTATTTTGACAGACTCCAGAAAGAGTTAAGATGTGGTCGAAGATGTAGGAAGCTTGCCTAGAATTCTATAATAGGTAAAGTCAAGCCAAAATCAGTCACCGTCCGTTGCCAGGTCAAGTTTTAATTAAACTTTTCATAGACTGAAAACGCAAAAATTTTCAAGAGCTGTGTAGACTAGAGCTATTTTACTCTTGCACCTGTATAAATATTGAAAATCCTACGGGATTGCACATAGAAATTATTTACCGAAATATCAATTCTAACAACTAAGAATTAACGTTCTGTTTTGACGTTACAATTACTCATAGGACTGACGTTAATTTGTACACCAACATCGCCTTTAAACCAAATGTAATAAGGGCTAATAATAAATTGTATGAACACACGTGCTACAGACATATCGTAGTGTGTTGAATGTTCTCGGTGTATTTATTCAGGAATCGGCGTAGAGTCACAGTGCGAGCGGTAAAATTGTCTAGACATTTATCTAATTGAATGACTGTTTGAATTAATTTTTGTTTGTTTGTTTAAAAGGTCCTAATCTTTGGAACTACCAGTTGGATTCAAAAAAATATTTCACTAATAGGAAGCTATATTATCCCCAATTATTATAGGTAGTACTATCCCGGGAACGCAGGTGACGGTTAGTCCCGTATATGGGCTTACGAAGTAAGCCTTTAATTTATAGTTGAACTAGCTTCCGCCGCGTGGCTTTATCCCTTTTCCCATGACATGTTTTCCCTGAAAAATCGGGAATAAGATTGCAAAGTAAAATTCCATTCAGTTACAAAACATCGTATTGTTGATAGATTTATGAGGTACACACGGCTACAGATCAAGCTATACACATCCAATATAAGCTGACCTCTCATTGTACGGAAATCCTATACAATGCGAGATCAGCTTATACTGGAAATGTATAGCTTGATGTGTTGCCGTGTGTACTAACTGCCCGCTGTCAAAGGCACCACACTAAAACGCCTCAAGGAGATGTCTGTTATTACAGCAACATTACAGTTAAGGCTTTATTAATCTCTGGATAAGTTTACATAGACAAAGGTTAACTCTTAACCATACATTTAATTAACATTATTGTTACTTTGGGCGCGGAACGATGAGTTTTACTAATAGTTTCAACATCTCATAACGTCTTTTATTCTTGTGTTCACTTTTTTACTGCAGTCAGGTAATTATTTTAAGTGCGAAAAGTATCTCATTTAAAAAAAACTTTTTGATGTAGGTACATTATTCAAAATGGGGTATAGTAAAAAACCCAAAGTCACGAGCAAACAAGAGTATCATAAACTAATTAATATTATAATGGCCCTGATTCTGTTGTTCACAACTAAACCAATTTTAATGTCACTATGTCTCTTTCTAACAAAAAACATAAGAAAAGGATGTAAGAAATTTAGTCCTGTCAAATTAGTCCAATGCTTGTTTTCAATATAAATTTAGTCGCCATCTATCGCGATCACGCCTAAATACACGCAAAATAAGACGGCAAAGATTAATTTGACAACTTAAAATATGTTCTATCCTTTTTCAATGATGTTCGTAAGAAAGAGATGTGATGTGACTAAAATTAGTTTAGTGCGATTTACAACAGAATTGGCACCATTGACAATAATGATAATTTAAAAAAAAAAACTTTTTTAATACAAGCTTATACTGGAAATGTATAGCTTGATGTGTTGCCGTGTGTACTAACTGCCCGCTGTCAAAGGCACCACACTAAAACGCCTCAAGGAGATGTCTGTTATTACAGCAACATTACCGTTAAGGCTTTATTAATCTCTGGATAAGTTTACATAGACAAAGGTTAACTCTTAACTATACATTTAATTACCATTATTGTTACTTTGGGCGCGGAACGATGAGTTTTACTAATAGTCTCAACATCTCATAACGTCTTTTATTCTTGTGTTCACTTTTTTACTGCAGTCAAGTAATTACTTTAAGTGCGAAAAGTATCCTCATTTAAAAAAAACTTTTTGATGTAGGTACATTATGGGATACAAAATGGGATATAGTAAAATACCCAAAGTCACGAGCAAACAAGAGTATCATAAACTAATTAATATTATAATGACAATAATGATGTTTTTTTAAAAAAAATCTTTTTTAATACAAGCTTTGTTTGAATAATGTTGAATTTCAAATAATGTTGAATGTCGAATAATGGATGATGACTGCTGGGGCCGCGGCATCACTATAAACAATTCTATTTTATAGTAGAATCACTCCAATTACCTACCGATAAATACGTTGAAGCCTTTATCCTCTGGGAATAAAAAGGGTCGTTACATTTATATTGGTCAGAACGTTGAGAGGAATTTGGGCTTTAATCAGAAACAAAATGTGGGTTTATTTACGTCACGAGTTTTCGCCCCGCGTGTCCGAGGGATCTAATGTTTTCCTGGTATAAAAGCCCTCTACCCTGGGACATTCCTCACACACGGTCATCTGATCCCAAACTAAGCAGAGCTTGTACTATGGAAACCAGATAACTGATATAATACATATACTACTTTTTTGTTTGTAAATACATACTTAATATACATAATTACACCCAGACATGTTCATGCACACAAATGCATGTCCTGTGTGGGAATCGAATCCACGACCTGCGGCGCGTGAGGTGAACCGCCCGTCTATGCTATTCCAGGTTATGATCTGCTTACGTGTTCAGAAAATGTTGCGTAGATAGATATCTGACTGTAATGGATTCGGTTTCATTGTTCCGTTTCAAACTCTGCCGATATAGACCTGTGTTTGACCGCAATCTCACCATGGTAAGTGATGATGCGGCTGAAGGTGGTAAGCACACAAAACCTAGAAGGAACTGGCTCTCAAGTGCAGCTGTCGGAACACACCGAAAGGTGCTTGGCGACAGATTTTCAACATGAGGGTGGTAGCCAGCCAGGCGGGTACAAAGTACCCTACCACCGTGCTATGGTTTCCTCACGATGTTTTCCTTCACCGAAAGCTCAAGCTCATTGTAGGATTCGAACCCGGGACCTTAGTCTCGGTATCCGACGTCACTACCACTGAGCTATCATCGCCTTAAAACTGAGCTATTATCTACCGTTGGTTGGTTGGTTGTACTGTTAAGGCGTTTATATAATAATCTATACATATAATAAAACTGTAGAACCGGCGTGTCTGTACATTGAATATATTTACCAAAAATTGATCAGGGGTGCTTTGAGATGAGGAACTGAATACAAAAAACTAAAAAAAATTTTTTTTGTCTGTCTGTCTGTTTGAACACGCTAATCTCTGAATCCACTGAATGGATTTGCATGTAACTTCCACGAGCTGATTCGACTTTTTTTGGCGCTTCAACTAGGCTTTGTTTCATTAAAAACGGCTGACGGGAAGAAAAGATATCCCAATTTAATAATTTTGCAGGCCGTCTCACGGCTACACACAGATGTAAGTACTAAAATATTGATGATAGATGGCGTTGTCTTTTTCCTGAATCGCACTATGGTTTCGTACTCACGATTTTATGACAAGTCCAATGATTTCTGAATAAGATTTTCTCCGTGTAAGGGAGGAAGGCACCAACAACTTCTATCAAAAAAAACTTTTAAGATGATTTCGGATGAGAAATATAAATTCATCAGAGACTCCCTCCCATTTAGTCCACTGAAAAAAGGCCAGTTTAGTTACATAGCAAAAGCTAAAAAATATCACAGCCGTATTGATAGATTTTTTAAAAAGGCCCACCTAGGCAACGAACCAGCGAAATTAAAAAAAAATCTTATTGAAAATACTTTTCCTCCATGCAGCATGCTGAGGGACGACTTCCCACTGTTCCCGTTACAAAAGGTGCCATAATAAACCGACTAAAAAAAAGAGGAGGTTCTTTGATCGACGCGTATGTTTCTTTTTTCCATGCATGTATGTAGGCGTCTCTTTTCACCGCCAAAAGGAGTCCTTTCCACCAGGCTCCTGCTTTCCAAAATATATCTTTGCCTATGTGCGATTGGCTTGATCTCCTCGGCATGGATTTAACAGCCAAAATAAACTTGGACTATTCTATTGAGTCGAAGGCATAAACACAGCTGTTAGATAGCTGGGAACCTTTCAAAGATTAAGCGGTACTTCATGCCTGAACAGTTGCTACAACTTTATAAAGCTATACTACCTAACTTTATATACTTTATAAAGTGCGGTCATACATGGAGTACTGCTGCCATCTCTGGGATGGATCCGCTGAGCACCAACTAGACGCCCTTGACTCAATAGACCGTCGAGCAAGGATACTCATTGGAGATGAGTCTTTATCGAAGAACGGTGGAAGAGCTAATCTACTATCAGTTGGTAGTGGATCAGCTATTGAATCGCTACCAGCTGCCTGTAGCAAGCCTAAAGCGTTGCCGGCGCTGTATGGTGATGCTAATATACTGGCAAGGTATTCGCCAGCCCTCTGGCCACGCGAAGCATTAGGTAATCAGATGCTTCGAAAAATCGCGTTAAATACGATGATCTTCTGACCTCCTGAGCAAAATATGTAGCCTCCATCAATTCAGGTGATTGATTACATTTGCACTGCTTTAGATTTTAAGCACAGTCACCTTCACTGCGGCTTTTTTGACAGTCTCTTAACGGTGCGAGAGTATCGACACAAGTTACATCCCATATTAATAAGGGCTGTCCTCCTCCTTCGTCCTGTTTCCTCTAGGACATTAATGTTATTCCATCATGCTTATTACCGTCGGCGTCGTCCCGCATCAAGCCACTCGATTCACGAATAGCTGACATGTGGGCACTGGCAAGAGCCCTATGAATGATGTCATTAAGATCGGTCGGAGTGGCGTGCCTGCGCTTCTTACGCACAATAGCATGTGGTAGCCAAGCTGATCAACAAAAGTACCATACTGGCATCGATGCGGCACATAAGTAAATAGGTGTACCTGAAGCAGATAAGATACAATTTTTCTTTAAGTGGCAAATATGCATACTGCCAGTCTAATAGTAGCCACCATCCTGGGTATCAATCGCGCGTTGCCGATCCTCACTTCACTTTTTTTTATGCGATGAAGTCGGTATACAAGCACACGGTCCGCCTGATGGTAAGCGGTTACCGTAGCCATATGGACGCTTGCATCACGCGTTACCAACCTTTCCTCCTCCCCAACGAGCTTTGGTAACCTCACTGACGCGCACGAACACAACATTAAGTTATTTAGCTGCAGTATTCTGTAAGGTGGAGGTACTTTCCCATGCAATACCTACCTCTCTTACTTCCATTCACTCGCTCTTCATTTGCTGTAGCTCCATAATTCCAGAACACTTTCTTCGACATCATAAAAAGCTAAGGGATCCTTGGCGTTGATATCTCTAACGACGTTCTGTTCCGTTGTCATCTAAAAGACAAAGTCATACTGGCATCCAAAAAACACGGAGTGCTTAATAGAGCGAAGCATTACTTCTCATCGGGTCAATCATTATAAGTCGCAAGTCCGACCCCATATAGAGTGCTGCTTTCATCTGTGGGCTTGATACCAGCTTGGGCCTCTAGACTCAACTGAGTCGCTGAACTCAGCGACGTGCCATTAGAATTCTCGACGATCCCGAGCTCACAAGTGGTTTAGAGCCCCTTAGCTTGAGGAGAAACTTTGTTTCCTTTTGGAGCTCTGGCAACACTTCTCACCTCAGGAATACAACAACACAATGTAATCTTATTTGGCTGCAATCTTCTGTAAGGTACAGGTACTCCGTCACTTGGACTGCTCCAAATTTTGAACAAGAGAACCCGATATGCCCTCTTGAAAAAGAAAGCTTGCAGCGAAATAGGTACCCGATTCTCTTACAAGGAAAATTTTGGGGAACCCTATAGGGTTAACCCTATAGGCTATAGCCTAGCCTATATAAATCCACTTTTCCGGGATAAAAAAGTAGCCTTTAATACTCGGAGAAAATGTAACACCTATTAGTGAACACGGGGGTACTTTGTACTCATCTGGCTGGCTACCACCCTCAAGTTAAAACTCTGTCGCCAAGCACCTGTCGGTGTGTTCCGACAGCTGCATTTGAGAGCCAGTTCCTTCTAGGCTTTGTCCTTCTAGGCTAGACTAGGCTTTGGCTTTGACCTTCGGCCACATCATTTATTTATTATTTATTTATTTATTATTTTTTACTTTGTTAGAAACGGCCGCAGGCCACTTACAACTAATCAAAGACACAACTTTCATACATTCTTCTCACAGTACACCAAACACATCATCACTTACCATGGTGAGATTGTGGTCAAACACAGCACACACTCACTACACAGCACACAGCCTACACTTAGTAAAAAAAAGTGATGTCTTGCCGCGTCCTCATCCCCTAAATACCCTCATACGGTCGGTACCGTCCACCGAAGTCCACAAGAATATACGAGTATTTTGACAACAACAACAACAATCTTCACGAACAATATATCGTTGATAACACGAATGTAAAGATCTTATAGTCTACGCGAGCGAAGCCGCGGGCAAAAAGCTAGTAATAATCTATACATATAATAAAACTGTAGAACCGGCGTGTCTGTACATTGAATATATTTACCAAAAACTGATCGGGGGTGGTTTGAGATAAGGAACTGAATACAAAAAACTAAAAAAAAAATTTTTTGTCTGTCTGTCTGTTTGAACACGCTAATCTCAGAATCCACTGAATGGATTTGCATGTAACTTCCACGAGCTGATTCGACTTTTTTTGGCGCTTCAACTAGGCTTTGTTTCATTAAAAACGGCTGACGGGAAGAAAAGATATCCCAATTTAATAATTTTGCAGGCCGTCTCACGGCTACACACAGATGTTAGTACTAAGTATATTGATGATAGATGGCGTTGTCTTTTTCCTGAATCGCACTATGGTTTCGTTCTCACGATTTTATGACAAGTTCAATGATTTCTGGATAAGATTTTCTGCGTATAAGGGAGGAAGGCACCAACAACTTCTATAAAAATCTGCGTATAAGGGAGGAAGGCACCAACAACTTCTATAAAAAAAAACTTTTAAGATGATTTCGGATGAGAAATATAAATTCATCAGACTCCCTCCCATTTAGTCCAATGAAAAAAAGCCAGTTTAGTTACATAGCAAAAGCTAAAAAATATCACAGCCGTATTGATAGATTTTTTCAAAAGGCCCACCTAGGCAACGAACCAGCGAAATTAAAAAAAATCTTATTGAAAATACTTTTCCTCCATGCAGCATGCTGAGGGTCGACTTCCCACTGTTCCCGTTACAAAAGGTGCCATAATAAACCGACTCAAAAAAAGAGGAGGTTCTTTGATTGACGCGTATGTTTCTTTTTTCCATGCATGTATGTAGGCGTCTCTTTTCACCGCCAAAAGGAGTCCTTTCCACCAGGCTCCTGCTTTCCAAAATATATCTTTGCCTATGTGATTGACTTGATCTCCTCGGCATGGATTTAACAGCCAAAATAAACTTGGACTATTCTATTGAGTCGAAGGCATAAACAGCTGTTAGATAGCTGGGAACCTTTCAAAGATTAAGCGGTATTTCATGCCTGAACAGTTGCTACAACTTTATAAAGCTATACTAGCTAACTTTATATACTTTATAAAGTGCGGTCATACATGGAGTACTGCTGCCATCTCTGGGATGGATCCGCTGAGCACCAACTAGACGCCCTTGACTCAATAGACCGTCGAGCAAGGATACTCATTGGACATCAGTTGGTAGTGGATCCGCTATTGAATCGCTACCAGCTGCCTGTAGCAAGCCTAAAGCGTTGCCGGCGCTGTATGGTGATGCTAATATACTGGCAAGGTATTCGCCAGCCCTCTGGCCACGCGAAGCATTAGGTAATCAGATGCTTCGAAAAATCGCGTTAAATACGATGATCTTCTGACCTCCTGAGCAAAATATGTAGCCTCCATCAATTCAGGTGATTGATTACATTTGCGCTGCTTTAGATTTTAAGCACAGTCACCTTCACTGCGGCTTTTTTGACAGTCTCTTAACGGTGCGAGAGTATCGACACAAGTTACATCCCATATTAATAAGGGCTGTCCTTTCCTCTAGGACATTAATGTTATTCCATCATGATTATTACCGTCGGCGTCGTCCCGCATCAAGCCACTCGATTCACGAATAGCTGACATGTGGGCACTGGCAAGAGCCCTATGAATGATGTCATTAAGATCGGTCGGGGTGGCGTGCCTGCGCTTCTTACGCACAATAGCATGTGGTAGCCAAGCTGATCAACAAAAGTACCATACTGGCATCGATGCGGCACATAAGTAAATAGGTGTACCTGAAGCAGATAAGATACAATTTTTCTTTAAGTGGCAAATATGCATACTGCCTGTCTAATAGTAGCCACCACCCTGGGTATCAATCGCGCGTTGCCGACCCTCACTTCACTTTTTTTTATGCGATGAAGTCGGTATACAAGCACACGGTCCGCCTGATGGTAAGCGGTTACCGTAGCCATATGGACGCTTGCATCACGCGTTACCAACCTTTCCTCCTCCCCAACGAGCTTTGGTAACCTCACTGACGCGCACGAACACAACATTAAGTTATTTAGCTGCAGTATTCTGTAAGGTGGAGGTACTTTCCCATGCAACACCTACCTCTCTTACTTCCATACACTCGCTCTTCATTTGCTGTAGCTCCATAATTCCAGAACACTTTCTTCGACATCATAAAAAGCTAAGGGATCCTTGGCGTTGATATCTCTAACGACGTTCTGTTCCGTAGTCATCTAAAAGACAAAGTCAAACTGGCATCCAAAAAACACGGAGTGCTTAATAGAGCGAAGCATTACTTCTCATCGGGTCAAAGACTGCAACATTATAAGTCGCAAGTCCGACCCCATATAGAGTGCTGCTTTCATCTGTGGGCTTGATACCAGCTTGGGCCTCTAGACTCAACTGAGTCGCTGAACTCAGCGACGTGCCATTAGAATTCTCGACGATCCCGAGCTCACAAGTGGTTTAGAGCCCCTTAGCTTGAGGAGAAACATTGTTTCCTTATGGAGCTCTGGCAACACTTCTCACCTCAAGAATACAACAACACAATGTAATCTTATTTGGCTGCAATCTTCTGTAAGGTACAGGTACTCCGTCACTTGGACTGCTCCAAATTTTGAACGAGAGAACCCGATATACCCTACCACTCTTGAAAAAGAAAGCTTGCAGCGAAATAGGTACCCGATTCTCTTACAAGGAAAATTTTGGGGAACCCTATAGCCTAGCCTATATAAATCCACTTTTCCGGGATAAAAAAGTAGCCTTTAATACTCGGGAAAAATTTAACATCTATTAGTGAACGAATGTCATAACACGGGGGTACTTTGTACTCATCTGGCTGGCTACCACCCTCAAGTTAAAACTCTGTCGCCAAGCACCTGTCGGTGTGTTCCGACAGCTGCATTTGAGAGCCAGTTCCTTCTAGGCTAGACTAGGCTTTGGCTTTGACCTTCGGCCACATCATCACTTACCATGGTGAGATTGTGGTCAAACACAGCACACACTCACTACACAGCACACTGCCTACACTTAGTAAAAAAAAGTGATGTCTTGCCGCGTCCTCATCCCCTAAATACCCTCATACGGTCGGTACCGTCCACCGAAGTCCACAAGAATATACGAGTATTTTGACAACAACAACAACAATCTTCACGAACAATATATCGTTGATAACACGAATGTAAAGATCTTATAGTCTACGCGAGCGAAGCCGCGGGCAAAAAGCTAGTATAATAATAATTTCTTTATTGGCATACAACATTACAGCTTATTTTTGAATCCATAGGCTCCCGAACTAGTAAAACTGTGTTTCAGGAGCCAGTGGCTTCTCCCATGACATAGTGTAAATAAAATGTTAATATTCCGACTTGACAATACTACGAAAGTCTAAAAAAATAAAATAAAATAAGTCTAAAAAATATATATATATAATATATATAGGTAACAAACAAACTCACTTTTGCTGTTATTATATTACTAGCTGTCCCCCGCGCTTTCACCCGCGTTCCCGGGATAAAAAGTAGCCTATGTCCTTCTCCCGTACTATAGGCTATCTGCATGCCAAATTTCATGATGATCGGTTGACTAGTTGAGGCGCAAAGGCGTAACAAACAAACTCACTTTCGCATTTATATTATTAGTTAGGATTAGGATATAGTAGAATATTAATTGAAACCCTATAATATTACAATTAAGCAGCACTAAGGTACTACCCGCGTTTGAGAGGGAATTTACTTAAGGTGGCCCTCTGTGGCCGGTGCAACTTCAACGCAAGCATAGTCTAAAAGCTTGTTGTTTCATCGAACGTAATGTTTGACTGCGAAAAAAGAGAGACAGCATCAGAGCCGTCGGTTATCAGTCGGTAAATTCCGCTGATCACTCGCGGCCGCTTCGCTAGGTCGTAATTCATGATTTCGCATATCATAAAACTTGTTCCAGGAGTATACTTCTTGTGAAAAAATCTTACAAGTTTGTGAAAAAAAAAATTGTTATTTAGAATCTCCAATACATTTGCAAGTCTGGTATCTAAATGTTTTCTTTACTTTTAAAATTTATAGGTACATTAAATATGGCCAAAGTTGAGGTAAAATTTGAGCAAAAACGCTGTTTTTCGGAGGCTTTTACTGAATTTGTTTCACACTTTTTTTTTAATTTCGCCTATATACACGGCTAGATATAGTGCACAAGATACTAATTTGTTCAAAACATCTAACGAAAAATGTTTAACAACGCCATAATAAGTATAGAGGTTTTGTATGAAAAGTATGGCGAATTGAGTGCTCTTAAATAAATACTTAGGTAGGTACTATTCGGTAATACAAATATAAAAGACTACCATTTACTCGTGCCTTTGTTCCCATACTTATATGTAAAATTTGGGCGCGTTAACTTTCTCCATGGAAAAATACACGTTTCTACCCGTTGCTCTTCCTGCGCGGAAGAAGGAAGCAGTGCTATTCTGTAAAGTTCATTCGCAATATCACTTCTGAATCCGCGATGAGATTAGAGTGTCCTATTCTTAAAATTATTATTATTTTAAGAGAGGTAGAGTGTAGCGTTTATTCGCTCAAAGAGCAGCTCGACTGGGGAAGTACCTCCACCTTACAGAATACCGCAGCCAAATAACTTTATGTTGTGTTCCTGCGCGTGAGTAAGGTCGCCAGAGCTCATAGGGGAGGGGGGAAAGGTCGGTAACGCGTGAGCGATGCTTCGTGTGTTGCAAGCGTCCATATGGCTAACGTAACCGCTTACCATCAGGCGGGCCGTATGCTTGTTTACCGACGAAGTAGTATAAAAAAAAAAAAAAAAAAAAATTGAATTCGAAACTAGCGCCACCGAGTGATGACAGAAGTGAGATAAACTACGACAGGTGAGTATTTTGACGTTTTTCAATAGGATTTGGAATTCTCAAAACATAATTCACCTGCTAAATCGGGTTGCGAGGTGAGTTGCGAGATGACTTTCGAGATGATTTACCTTTTACAGAATAGCATAGCAGTTCTTATCACTTCAGTGTATGCAAAAGTCCTGATTTCCACTTGAAAATTAAGTTCATCATTAAAAATTAAGCGTTTAAGACTGCGTATAAAGCCAAATAACAATCTTAGAATTGAAATTTAACCAAGTAAATGACAAGACAAGACAATTAATTTAACCAAGACCATGGGACCGTGGGGGTCCGAAGCTCGCCGTTTTGCTCGCACCTTGTCATCAAAATTGATCGAGACCTCCGGAGACCAGCGGGCGGGGAGCTTTTTCCGCCAACGCGTCAGCTTGGCTATCCAAAGAGGAAACGCTGCCAGCCTTCTGGGAACCCTGCCGTTAATCGGAAGCAGCGGCAGGCTTGAGGAAATTTTCTATATATAGATTGTATTTTGTACATATTTGTTGTAAATAAAGTAGATACAATTTATTTATAACCAAGTAAATAGTATTTAAATGAAAAAATATTTTTATATGGGTATTTTCATTATATACGCGAGGGTTCTACCTGAGCAAAAACATAATGGAATGAAATTTCCTCGATAGAAAAAAATCACAAAGCTACCTCTAATAATAATGAATTTTCGGTTTTATTCGTTAATGGTGTATCTAATTAAGACATAAATTGGATAAATAATATCACTAACATATGACCTAGGGCTGCTACTAACGATTTTTTAAAATATTCTATACTTTACGAGTTATTTAGATAAAAAGCGCTTTGTTCATTTTTGTTCCGCGGAACACGCTATCTCCATCTCATCTGCACGCGAAGATTAGACATAAGTTTGTTTTATATGACATTGCCATATTTTTCTGGCTTGGTACGCACTCTTAAGCTGAAAAAGTTTTTAATATTAATATTAAATTTATCTAACAATCACGAATCACCCTTTCATAATATAACACGCACAGAATTCATATAAAATCACTTCTAAAGAGAAGCTCTCGGCTACTTCCTCTAACGGTACACATATGCAGATGAAGCTCATAAAACTATAGTACCTACTATTATACTAAAAGCTAACTCGGTAACTATTCATTGTGATAGCAGATTAGGGTCAGAACTTTTAGAGTCATGGTTTGCGCATCATAAATTTTTATCATAACAGTAGATGTTTCCGTGGGTGCTTCATAAACTTCCTTTTTGAAGTCGGTTAAAAAATATAACCATTGCCTGTACTTACGTGGTAGATATTGCTAGACATCCGGTCAGAACCGGTGTATTCCGTGATTCCGACTATTTCCGACACTGAGTGCCCGTTTCTCTCGAGAATCGCTTTCTGGAAGCCATTGAGAAATAAACCTTTTGTTGAAACACTTTATAGTCAGTGCTGTATAATGCACAAATAAGATAACATATGAACTAGCTGAACCACATAACTTCCCGTGCGTGGCCCAGCATCATGTAAAATAGCACAATATATTTGCCGTGAAAACGGTCGTGAAGACTCACTTTCAATTTATAAAATTGGTAAAGATATAAACGCCTCCTTCAATCAACAAAACCGCAGCTTTATTGAGATGTTTCCGCGCCGTAACATAACCCTATAAACTGTTATTATCCTCTTACGGAAAGATTATTCCTCTTCCCAATAGCTTATCCCTCTTACGGGTAGGTTATCCATGGCTTACATCGATAAGTGTTAATATTTTATAATAATTTTGTCCTTTGATGAATAATTTTAGTCTAATCACACTACCTAATATTATAAATGCGAAAGTACGGTCTGTCTGTCACCATTTCACGACTAAACGTCTGAAGCGATGTCGATGTTGGCATGAAGTTTGCCTATAGTAGTAGGCTATTTTTTATCCAAGGAACGCAGGTGAAAACACAAGAGATTTCTCTTCCATCCCGGGAACGTGAGTGCGTCCAAACCGCGAGAGACTTCTCTCATTCTCATGGGTTTCACTCGGTGTTCTGTGATTTCACTCTTGACAAAGTGGTAGTAGTCGCCATGTCGTGATATTTACGGCTCGTTTCACAACACGCCGCCGGTCGACATTATCAAATTGCGATTTAGACACGCACCGTAGCGAAACTCGTTGAAAAGACGTAGAGAGAACGCAACGTAGAACAACACGTGAAGTAAAAGTATCAACTCATTGCTTGCAATTTTTTTGCTGTATCAAAATTCAAAATTCAAAATTCAAAAATCATTTATTCAAATAGACCTTCGCAGGCACTTATGAAAAGTCTGACTCTAATACTCTAATACCGGTTCGGAAGGTTGCATTTGCTGAGAAGAGCCGGCAATAAACTCAGCAATTACTCTTTTCAAAACAAGCTTAGATTCATTACATAATATTTACATTCTAATCGCACTGACAACAATAGGCTACTTTCCTGAAAATAACTAATTAGTCCGTCATTTACATTATCAAAAAATATTAGACACGTATTTTTTATTTTTTCAACTAAACAAAAAAATACGAAGATATCATGTGTTGAAGTTCCGCGTTACGTCACGGTGTGGTACACTTTTTAGGAACAAGTAACGTCACGAGCCCCCACTCCCGAACTTAGTCGCGCTTTATCTTCGTCAATTGTTAATGATTTGGTAAAGCAAAAAATACGTGTCCAATATTTTTTGATAATCTAACTGACGGACTAATTAGAATTATTATATTTTTACCCAGGCAACATCCCTATTGCGTGCCCCGGCGCGGCGGCAAAACTACAAAGTAGACTGAATCTATATTTAATAAGTAAATAAATAAATGGCAAACTTAAGCAGACCAACCCCCACAAGCAGCACCTGTTCACAAGTATGACGCGTGTGGCAGCCATCGCCACGTATCGTTATGACAACTGAACATAAAATTGTAAATTTTTAGAATCCTTACTTCAAACTCTTTCTTCAAATGTGTCTTTCTTCACACTCTCTCTTTGTTAATTAAAACTTTTTTTGATCCATCTGACCTCCGAAAATTAGCTTTTATTATTATTTTTATGACCGATGTGCGCGTCGTATATCACTCACTATGCATCAATATTCTACGTTTCTTGGTCTTCTTGTAAAACCTCCATGACAGACGGACTGACGGACATCAGAATAACCTTATATGGGTTCCAACCGGTCCTAAAAAAGGTAGGTAAACATGAATCTAGGGACTTCATGACTCTACACATTGATGTCTTTCACATATCTTCCCCAACTAGGAGTCAACTGAGAACGCCCCACATAAATGTGGAATTCCAAACCCAGTCTCGCCCAACGAGTCAATCTTACAAATGCAGCCAGTAATAAATCATACTTGCATTATATTCTCCGGACGCCGCAGCCATATTTACATTTATATGGAGCCCCAACGCCCCTCGTATTTGCGATCATATCTATATATGACAAATATTGTCAACTAGCTTTTCCACGCAGTTTTACCTGCATTTTCAAGGAAACCTATGTTTTCCGGATAAAAAGCATCCTATGTGATATTCCAAGATATATTCTATCTATGTGCCATCCAAATCACCAGTTACGGCATTGAGTGGTAACAAACATAAATACACAAAGTTTCATATTTGTACTAGCTTTACGCCTGATCCTATATATTGCGTTCCCCTATCCCTCATCAACGTTCCGAGACTATCTGCTCGTATTGAAGTGTCAAGTAGACAGTCAGCCTCATTTCGTTCCTTCCCGAAGGCTGGGCACTTGGCGAGGATGTGTCCAACTATTTAGCTCACCCGGCCGTTCGCCCGGCTCGCAGAAGCACGATGGATCCTCCTTACACTTGAATCTGCTCAAGTATTCAGATAACCCGCCGGGCTCCGTCAATATCTGCATAATTACGCCTGCCGGGTGGAGCTTTCGGACGATCCTGTACGCCTCCACTGCGTCGGGAAGAAACTCCTTGGTTACTCCAGCCGTATCACCAGCTTTATATATCCGATTCCATTCAACAAGCGAGTCTTTACGAAGCTCTCGCTTGATGATACCGGGCACCCGTCGTAATCCGGCCGCTTCTTGGAGTGCAGGGCAGCTTCCTTGGCCAACAGGTCCGCTCGCTCGTTCCCCTCCAAGCCCGCGTATGCTTTAATCCAGAACAAGGAAATGTCCTTGTTAAAGGACGAGTAGGATAGGCTAGGCTAAGCTATGTGCAAAGTTTCAAGTATGTAGCCCTCGCGGTGCCGTGCGGAGGGGCGTCACTTGCGAGTGAGACGGAACTAACAGTTGCAGTGTATTATGAACCTTATAGTAGTGATGTAAGGTTGATTGTAAGTTTTAAGCATTCTTTCGTTAATCTTCGGGGCCATACTTTCTTTTCTGTGCGAACGAAGATTCACGACGCGTCTTATCAGTTGGGTACTACTGTACAAACATATTATAATTTAGCTTTTATTGACATATGAAGTTTTGATTACGCAAGAACGAGACGGGCAACATGTATTCCTCGAAATTGTTGTGTTGATGGCCAATTTCTACGCTTTTAAAACGTTCGAAATCTAAAACCTAGGTAAATTCACCTCACACGTTTAGCAGAACTTTGGCCAAGTTGGAGCTAATGTTTGAAGCCATTAAATTACTTTATTACTCACTCATATTAATTTCAAAACTTCAGCTTTACCGAAACAGAAGTTGTCGGGGAAAAAGTGCACCAAGGGTTCGAGTAAATGATACACACGGGCAGTTGCGGGACGCTGTTTTATTTTTATTGGCCCGTCAAACTGACAGCTTTTGGAAAAAAATGTTGCCCACGGAAAAATATAAAAAAACTGTCGTTAGATTTTGAAACACCAATTTCTCTACTTTTTCCAATTTTAGCTACTTTTGTCCGGAATAAGGATATCTATCTATCATCTTTATATATAAAATTCTACTGCACGTGTGTATGGCACTGAACTCCTCCTAAACGGCTGGACCGATTTTAATGTTTTTTTTGTATGCGTTTGGGTGGCGCCCTGGATGGTTTAGATAGGGTAGGGTAGGGTAGGGTCCGTAATGGTCCAGAAGGAGGCTGCTGAGCGGGATCGGGAGAGGGCCGATCCCGCCCGGAGACGACGCCGCCGAGGCGCAGCAGTGCCTCGTGGCGGCCCTCCTGCCCTGTAGCTGGGGCTAAGAATCACAGCTACGGTGTTCCCCTGCCTGTCGTAAAAGGCGACTAAACGGGGACCTTTGGGGTCGTGGGCAATCGGGGCGGGGGCCCTGAACGCCCAGAAGCGACCCCGAGGAGGACGATGGGTCGTTGTGGTCACGACTCATCGTGCGATAGCACCGCGAGGGTGCTGGGAGGAGGTATCATACTTCCCCCGGGACGAGCTATCACAGCGCCGCGCGTGGAGGGGCGAGCAGGTACGCGATCTGCACGAGAGCCCGCCCCCCTCTGTAGCGCAGGTGGCGACCACCGTGGGGTTTTAGCCGGTAAAAGTCCGGCATAACCTGGCCGCTCCCCCCAGGGCGGTCGCGTATCCTATGAGGATTTCCCCACGCTAATAAAAAAAAAAAAAAGGGTAGGGTAGGGTAGGGTAGCAACACAGGGTAGGGTAGCACCACGCGAACGAAGTTGCGCCGGGCAGCTAGTTATTATATAAATCTAGACTAGGTATAATCAAAGAAAAAAGTATTAATTTTTTTTATTACTTTTTCTTTGATTATACTGCTTACCTCGGCCTATAAACGCTTGCAAAACTAGGTTTAGCACTCGTATTACTGACACTACAAAAATCTATTCACATCACAGCGAAACGGCTAATCTAACTAAATATAAAATAATTTAACCCGCGATTCCACCCGCGATCCGAAGAACTATTATTTTAACGGGATAAAAAATATATGTGCTTATCCAGAACATATTCTATCTGTGTGCCAAATTTCATCCAAATCAGTTTAGTAGTTTTTGCGATATTATAAGTAGGAAGGTAAGGATTAACCAAAAAAATTGCGCTAATCGTGTTCTCGATCCCCTATCTATATCAATAAATCCAACAGGATTACGTGTGATCATTACGCCCGGTGATGTAATACCCGAGGTTCCTAAGCAGCGGCAGCTACTAGTTACTAATGACGGCTAGATTTCAGTCTAGATATGCTCGCGTACCCGAACACAGGAAATTTAATTGAGGCTCAGCCGCATACCATGTAACAAATAAATACTAACATATACCTTGTCCGATATTTAAATTTATTTTTGACAAATTTTTTATAAAAATAAATCCCATCTATCAGTGACACTGAGATAGTTCACACACTGAAAGATAGATGGCGTGCCTACATCCTGCATCGCGCTTAAGAAGTTTTCTCGGCGATCTGCATATATACAACTGTCAGACATGTACAGTTGGACCGCGGTCCCCAGACACGATGACCCAGCTTGCCGAAAGATCTTCCCTTTTCAATGGAGGTGTCATCCACCTTGCACCTCCATAATTCCATACAATTAACCATTGATTTAATGCATTAGTGCATTAGAATATTAGAGTTTGACTATTCATAAGTGCCTGTGAAGGCCTATTTGAATGAATAAATTATTTCATTTCATTTCATATTAACTAACTCAACTTTGGTATGAAAAAAAAAACGCCAAAAATATTGAATCAAAAGTAAATTGCGGTTTACGATTTATGATGTATTAAAAAAAAACTACTTACTAGATCTCGTTCAAACCAAATCTCTCTCAAACTATTCAGTTTAAAAAAAAATTATATTAGAAACCTCAATATCATTTTTGAAGACATATCAATAGATACCACACAGGTATGGGTTTGATGAAAAAAAAAATTTTGAGTTTTGTTGACTCAGACTGTAGAACCGGGTAAATACAAACTACCCCACCACCATGGGCGTTCCCAGGGGGGGGGCAGGGGAGGGCAGCTGCCCCCCCCCTGGATTTCGTATGCCTACATACCTACTGTACTTATGTTCATACTTTACAATATCTATACTATGCGTTAACAATAACTATGTTAGCCTTAGTGACTTGACTTCTCTATGTTTTAACGTCTCAGCAGTTGTTTCGTATTAATATGCAGAAAAAATCAAATTCAAATTCAAAAAAATTCAAAATTTCTTTATTAGATTACAAGTTTGTAAATTACAGGGGTTGGGACTCCCCTTTTAAGTTTATAAAACCTGTGTTAGGGGAGACCCGCTCTTCCTAATTTCATTGTATTATACTTGTACTGAAATAAATAATAATAATATTTAAATTTACAAAAATAATGCAGGCTATTTTAAATGAGTAGTGTATTCGTGAGTGGTTGGAGGGTGTATAATGTATATGTATCGTGTGAGTGTATGTGTGTGAGTGTTTGAGGATGTGGTGATGCGTAGATGATGTGGAAGGGTGTGTAGGTGAGTGTATGTAGGTGTGTGAGTGTGAGTGTGTGTGTGATAGCAAAGGTTGTGTTAAAATGTGTGGAGGAAGTCTATGTGCAAAGCTAATGAAATATAAAATGTGTTGCGTTGACTTTAGCTAGTTGTTACACTTTAGTATGTCTTCAGTTTCTTCATACGTTAATGTTTTTAGCCATGTTATCAAAGTTTTTTTGCATTCACGGTAAGTCATAGTGTAGATTTTTAGATTTCTGTTTGTTCTGTTATATAATTCAATTGATTGTGACCTAAATTGTTTTGAGGCAAATACAGTTTTAACAATTTTTTTATTTATTACTGAGCGTGTATTACGTTTCTTAAGGATTTTTGGATCCACTGAGATAGTTTTGTGAGTTTTAAGGATGCACTGTAATATATATAATTGTCTGACTGTCAGAACGTTTGCCTCACTATATAGATTCGATGTACTGAATCTTTTTTTCTTTCGCAACATAACCTTTAGGATAGTTCTTTGTGCACGTTCAATGCTGATAAATTTAGTTTTAAATGTGCCACCCCAGATTGGTAGACAATACAACAGAACAGATTGAACAAGTGTTATATATATATATGTGATTAGTTCTTTGTTACTTATATTTCGTAGGTATTTAAATAGCCATATTAGTTTTCTAGCTCGGTTTGCTACTGCTTCAAGTTGAGGGTACCAAGAAAGGTTTTTGTCAATAATAACACCCAAATATTTAGTCTTAGTAACTCTTTCTAGTTTATGACAGTTGCATATGCCTGTGTTGTTATCTATACATGTATGCGCAGTTAGTGTAAGGTCGATTGCTGGCTGCATTGAGTCATAAATAGAAAATGCTACATAGTTACATGATTAATTGATGTTAGTTTGGTAATCAAAATGGCTTTCAATGCTGCGTTTGGTCATTTGTCAATATTTTATAAATTAGAGAACAATCTTTTTAGGACCGAAAAAAAATAATTAAATAATCGTTTGGTCTGTTTTAAAAAAATTCTTTCACTCATAAGAAGATACATCCCAAGTGTAATATAATGATAATAACTGTCTTATAATTTATGGTGACAATATGCCTAAGTGGCGACCGATCAAGACAAAGAACTAACGTACTTTATGGTCAACCCTTCACTGCCGTGCGTGATTATCCACGACCTGTAAAAATACTTAATCTAAATTCAAGTTTCGTGTTACCCATTAATGACTCGTTTTTTCTAGAACTTAGTTATTATTGTTTTGTATATTCCTCATGTAATAGGTACCTAAATAATTAATAGGAATAGTGGATTAAATAAAAATGTCTCAACCCAATTCAATTCTACTACTAGCTTTCCCCCGCGGTTTTACCCGTGTTCCCGGGATAAAAAGTAGTCTATAATACTCGGGGATAGTGTAGCTTTCTATAGGTGAAAGAATTTTTTTAATCCGACTGGTAGTTCAAGTGATTAGCTCGTTTAAACAAACAAAAAACTCTTCCACTGTATTATATTTTGATTAATATTAATATTATAGATAAAATATATTCTTATAATAATGTGTATATTCTATTCGTAGGTAATTAATTAAATAAAGAGATTCTGAGTAATTAAATGTAAAATAATATTATTAATCCTTGTAATTTCATCGCACACGGCCAATACCAAACTAAGCACAGCTAAAAATGGGTATAACTAATATAAAATAAACTTTGCGAAATTTATAAAAAATATTTTTATATGTATTGATTGTAGTTATAACTCGCGGCGCATTTTTGACGTCAAAAACAACTTATCAAAAGTGTTATAAATTAAAACAATACAGATAATTTTAAGTCCATAAAAGTTAAACACTACCTTGACCTATTTGACGTAAGTAGCCGATATTTCGTACGATCTCAAGATAACAGGCCCGTATAGGGACAGTAAAGTAAAGCCACTAAGGGTCAAACAAAATCTTATACACCGTGAATTTTTAGAAACGCAGGCCACATAATGTACCCAATGAATAGGGACTAATGAAAAAGAAAAAAAAAATTTTTGATCACTTGTATATTAAAAAATATATTGAAATTTATTATAGTTATGACAAATCGAGTTAATAAATTAAAGTTTACGTATAAAATGGTAGAAAATACCAACCCAGAGCACGAGTCGAGTACACTGCGCTCGTAACAGGGTGTTTAAAACTACGTCATGCGTCATATCATAATGAATAATATTTGACTTTTTTTTAACGATACAAATGTTCAAAAAAAATTTTTTTTTTTAATATTCAGTACCTATTAATTGGGTACATTATGTGGCCTGCGTTTCTAAGACGAATAAAAAGTCACGGTGTATAATACCGTAGTATTTATATACTCTGAGATAATACCAATGAGATGCCAAACTTCAAGCTCAATTCACCCCATTTTTTAAGAACTAAATGCCTAGTCGTAGCGGGCGCCGTAGGAAAACTGTAATGGTGAGGTCAGCCTCAGCTCGAGGATATGAAGTTCCGCATCTTCGGGAAGCAGAGCGATGTCAAAATGGTGACGATGGCATCATGTCAAAAATGTCCACAGTACATTCCATTGAAAAAGGGGCTGACTACAAAAATAAATATAAATATAATTGGATTTCCATCAAAATTGTTCGAGGCCTACGGAGACCAGCGGGCGGGGAGCTTTTTCTGTAAAAGCATCAGCTTGGCTATCCAAAGAGGAAACCTTGCCGTTAAAAATTAGCAGCGGCAGACTCGAGAAAATTTTCAATGGATAGATTGCATTTTGTACATATTTGTTGTAAATAAATAATATGTTAATAACATGCTATAGGGTGTTGTAATACAGGGTGTAAAATGTTTGTTCAGAATCAACAACCGTTAAACTGTTTGTTCAGAATCGTTTTCTGGATCGATTTATGTACTTAAGAGGAAAGAAATTTGAAAAATAGGTTTTTAACATATCTATTGCTGTCGCGCTGTGCCCGAGCTATCCCGCCCGAGGGCGATAGAGGCAACTAGAGTTGGGCCGATTATACCTATTTAAATTATACGAAATCGCAATTTCGTAATGCCCGGTTTTCTCCTAAAAAACTAGATCGATAAAAAAAATCAAGAATCATAAAAAGAAGGGCTTTGGCTATGTCTGTCGGTTTTCCTTTGTTTTTTATATTCGTCAAATTTGTTCGCTGGACGTCTGATAAGGGCATTCAAAATGGTAAGTTTTTGTGATTTTAGAAGGCTCCTAATTCTTATAATAATTAATTTATGGAGAAAAACAAAACCGAGGGACATACAGTGGTACCTACAGATTGCATGGTAAAATAATCATTGCCCTAGTGTCATTATCCAAAGAGGAAACTGAGGATTACGATTGTATGGAACAAACGCCACTAGCATTTCCTCTTAATTAATAATATAAAAATTTTAAGTTACTTAAATCGATTCAGTAGGTGATTCTGAACAAACCGTTCAAAGATTTAGCATCCAAATCTGTAACACGTTGTATAACTCCATACAAATAAATTGGATGCCCCTTATATTCCACAACGTGGTAAATTACATTTAGCAATTTCCAAATTATGTTTATCTGTGTAATTCAGCTCGAAATGTTCAGAACTGTTTAGAAAGTCTTACCGTGATGAGAATCTTGTTATTATCAGTTAAAATCTAAAGCTGAGTATACAATAAAGTTACATTAAAGTTACTGGAACCTGGACGAGCGTTTTATTGTAAAAATATCAACTTTGGTCAGATGTTAAAATTAGAGAATGAATATAAATTATATCTGTCGTATTTATATATTACTAGATGCGCCCCGCGGTTTCACCCGCGTACCCGAGGGATATCCTATCCTACCCTACCCTACCGTTAAGTTTTCTGAAATTTTCTACGCAACTTTCTTATTTTTTCCCGTAAGAAGTACTCCAGCGTATTAGAATACTTAAAAAAAGATGGATGAAATCGGTAGTCGTTCTCAATTTATGGCATGACCAAGGGAAATACGGATTCATTTTTATATAATAGAGACTAGTTGACCCGCGCGGATTCACCCATGTTCTTTAAATAAAAAATAGCCTGTGATCCTCTCCATAATATAGGCTATATGCGTACCTTTCATCGCGATCAGTTCAGGAGTTTACGGTTAAATATTTTATTTTCAGAAAAGAATTTACAAAATTCACTTATAGAGAAACAAAAATTAAAGTGCCGGTAAGCTTAGTGTTAACACAATATTAGAGTTTACGCATGAAAAGGTAACAGACTAACATCTACATTCATAATAATAGGTCTTTACCTATGAAATTGCCGTTCTGCAGTACTGGCCATTTGAAATCAAAATAATTTTTGTTTGGCTAAGAATTCTAATTTCAAATTAAAATTATTTTAAAAACATGGAATTTTTTTTCCAAAAGTAGTCATTTGTTTATTGATTAGTGTTACAATTTCATCGCATTTCAATCTTTTTCGTCATCATGGATGCGTTAAAAATCGAGTAATTATGGAATATGAGTACCGTCGTGGCAGCAACGCGGCACAAGCGGCACGCAACATCAACGACGTTTACGGAGCTAACACTACAAACCAACGCACCACCTGTTATTGGTTTGCTCGCTTCCGTTCTGGGAATTTCGACTTGAAAAATGAACCTCGCGGTCGTCCGAAGACTTTGGTCGACAATGTCGAATTAAAGGCGATTGTGGAAGCTGATGATACACAATCAACGGCTGAATTAGCAGCAGCTTTCGACGTTAGCGTCAAAACAATATTGGTCCATTTGCGTCAAATTGGCAAGGTAAAAAAGCTTGACAAATGGGTGCCCCACGAACTCAATGATCGCCAGCGCGAAGTACGCGTCGAAACGTGCCTTGCACTGCTCAACAGACACACAAATGAAGGAATTTTGAACCGCATTGTTACCTGCGATAAAAATGAATTCTGTTTGATAACCGCAAGCGCTCAGCAAGTTGGTTGGATCCTGGTTCAGCACCTAAACAATGCCCTAAACGAAAACTTACCCCTAGAAAAGTAATGGTCACTGTTTGGTGGTCTAGCGCCGGTGTGATTCATCACAGCTTCTTACCAAACGGGGTGAGCATTACTGCAGATGTGTACTGTGAAGAACTGAACACAATGATGATGAGCTGGCACATCTCCAACCAGCATTGGTCAATCGCTCGTCTCCTCGCCGCTGCTCCTGCACGATAACGCGCGACCTCATACTGCACAGCAGACGGTCTCCAAGTTGCAAGAACTGGGGTTGGAAGTTCTCCGTCATCCGCCCTACTCACCAGACCTTGCGCCTACAGACTACTACTTTTTCCAGAATTTGGATAACTTCTTGGCGGGAAAAAATTTCAATACCCGAGAGGCAAAATGCCTTTGAAGAATTTGTTGCCTCCCGTCCAGCTGATTTCTTTAAGAAGGGCATCAATAAACTGCCACTGCGTTGGCAAAGATGCATTGATTGCATGGGTGATTACTTCGATTAATACAAATAAAAAATACATGAAAAAAATTCGTTGAAATTTTTTCATACAAAACGGCAATTTCATAGGTAAAGACCATATGAGTTACGTTCTAAATGGATTTTTACTATGCATTATGTAAGGAGTTTTTACTAATGTTTTAATTTTTTTTTGTAGGCCATGAACAGCTAGAGTGTGTTTTTACGCGCATAAAGTAGGTATAACGCAATTCGTAAAGAACGCGAGTTTTTTTTTACTTTAACTACTGTAATTGTTTTATTGCCAAGTATGTTCATATTTATTTATATGTATATGTATTTAAATTATGTATGTTTGTTTCTTCTCAGTATTAATATATTTTCTACATCTTTTTTATTTTTATATTTATTTATTATACTTATCTTGTTTTAAATCTAAGTATATTATATTTATATAAAGACTTATATTATTGTGTGTAATTTATTTACCGAATTTTAGTAAAAAGTACCTACACCACCGTCTATTAACGTATTTAAATTTCTCTCCATCCTAGACAACCGTCTGGAAAAAATCGCTTCTTAGTGACAAGACCGCCCATTGTACAGTATTTTTAATATTAAGAATTTATTGTTATTTTTATTCTATACTTGTTGGTGTACAATAAAGAGTTCTCTATCTACTATGAATAAGTTTTGTTAACAATTTCATTTTTAACACAAGCTTTTTTGGTGACTGTACTTTTTGTTGACTGTACTTGCATTGTCTTCCAATATACTAATGTACCGAATATCTGGGTGTGGGTGGAATTCGAATTGCAAGATTTGACCCGAACTGTAAATACATTGCAAGTTCGTAAAAAGCTTGTAAAAAAGGTTACAATTACTTCACTCATTGTGTACTAAGCTTTAAAAATACTGTAATAATATGTACGTTACAAACTAATTATTGTATTAATTAGACCTATATAAACACTAATGAGTCTGGAAAATGGGAATTACTTATTACTGTTGTTTACTCTTATTTATTACCTAACTTTTTAATCTAATAATGCAATAACTATTACGACAAAACAAAGAAATGGCAAGATAATGAAGATCTTACTAACACTTATGGATTCAATGTAGCCTTAATAAAAAAAATGCTGTTATAAAATCCATTCCCAACAAAAACTATTCCATCTTACTTGGTGTTGGCGTCACCTCAAAGGAAAAATCTAGAATTATTTCACACCCACTTCAAATTAGTATGCATAAGGTGTCACCCGACTCAGGTAACACGGGAGAAACTAGACTGAAACTTTGCTGTTATTGCTGTAGCATACTAATTCTACCTTGAGGTTTAAATGTGATTCACTTTGAACTACAGTTTATATTATCTGGTAGGTATATTCATTTGTTGAGTTGATTCACTCGCAAAGTTGAGTTATCTCTTGCTATTGTTCAGCTATTTGTTCAGGTTTCTCTTGTTCTAATTTTGTATTTCTATAAACTTTCGTTAAAGTTTAATGTATTTTAGAACCTGAATTCAAATAGTTAAAGCGAATATGCACCAAATTAAAGAGAACTTAAAAATGTTATATTTTAGAGATCTTTACCAAAATATCAGGTACTCCTCTTCTCACAAATAAAATAAAGTAACTCAAATTATAATAACATTTATTACCGTAACAATAGTTTAGACACCTAAAGTAAATCATACTTAATTTTTAATTTAACAATCGAATGAGAATTTAGACTATTATAATATCACATTTTAAACGGGTACACTTCTTCTTAGTTTGTAGGCTTCTACTGGTAGCACTTGAGGGCTCTGATTGGTCACCCTCCAGTCTCCATCGGGGTAGGCTCTAGAACTGAAGACTACCTCACCTTTGCCGCAGAACAGCTCCAGGGAACTGGCATCGAGGAACAGTCTCATAGAAGTCGAGTCAATCGGATTCCATTCCACTTGTCTGATATCACCATTCCTGTCCACCACAACTTTCCTGACATTTGGATCCCATCTTAAGGTGACTCTATCACCGCCATTATTTCCTGTAATTAACACCTCAAGGTTCTGTCCCAAATCAACCTGAATGTTTATTTCTGCAGTCTTCTCAAAATCCAGAACCTGACCTTGTTGGAAATCTCCCTGCAGTACAAGCCCGTCTCTAAGACTGACTATGTCATCAACCGGCTTCATAACAACTCGGTCACCAATAATTTCCAGCTCTCTAATCATGGTCATAGCTCCCGCCCACCCATCTACATCTTCGTTATGATTCACCTCCCACATGCTGAACCATGCGACTAAATATCTCTTACCATCGACCAAGGTTGTTTGACTGGCGTAGAAATCATGTCCATAATCGATCTCCTGGAATTCAGTCTCGGGTACAAATTCAAAGTTATCATAATTGAAGCTTCCAATGATGAAACCTGTCTGATGGGTGTTCTTGTATCTATCTCCTTGCGGGGCCATGCCTTGAGGTGACATTAGGAGAACGTACCTTCCATTCAGTTCAAAGAAGTCTGGACATTCCCACATGTATCCCAAACTTCCATCTGATTCTCCCAACACTCTTATAAACTCCCAAGCCTTTAAATCCAGCGACTTATATAGAACAACCCTTCCTCTTTGATCAAGAGTCTTACTTCCAAGGATGACGTAATAATAATCTCCGTTCTTCCAAACTTTTGGGTCTCTGAAATCTGGGGAGCCGTTCGGAGATAGTGGCAAGACCGGGTTTCCAGCGTACTTCTCAAATGTTATTCCGTCATCACTGAATGCCAAGAACTGTGTCTCATTGTAGTAAGGCTCAGTATCTGTCGGCTCATGGGCTGTGTACATCAAAACGAGGGAATCTCCAACGACCACCCCGCTTCCTGAGAAGCACTGTTCCTTATCAGGCACTAGAGCTGTTGGGAGTACGTTCCAGTCAACCAGGTTTGAGCTGGAGGAGTGGCCCCAATGCATAGGTCCCCATACGCTATCGTACGGGTAGAATTGATAGAATAAGTGAAACTCTCCTTTATAATAAGAGAAGCCGTTGGGGTCGTTCATCCATCCTACTGGAGGTATGACGTGATAATGGAGTCTGTACCTGGGGTTGATCTCCGGCTTCTTCCTGGCGATGTAGTCTTCCACATCTTGAATGGCACTTTGTGTTTGTCGGTAGGACTTTGGCTGCACTGCAGCGAACATACAGAGCAAGAGAATAGACGTTCGTAGGAACGCCATGATTAGATATGTCCGCTCTGATGGGGTTACGTTTATATATGTAGTTAGAGTGTGATAATGATATCATTTATCTTTCAAGTGTTTTGTTTAGCACTTGCAATATGTGAGCGTAACCCCCGCGTGGATTTTTGTTTCCCGTTTTACTGTTTTATTTTGTACCTTTGATTTGGAGATCACAACTGGATATTGGAAGTAATGTCTGGAACTATTGATGATACTGAAAATTCTATCATTAATAGGAAGCTGCATTATAACCTGACCAAGTGCTATAGGTTACTCTTCATCGCGGAATCACGTGAAACCGCCGTGGAAACTAAACTTACCGTACTTATCTAAATATAGAAAATGAATATGATCATTACGTAAACATTCTCAGTAATTCGTAAACCATTTCCGAGCGTTTATGTTAAAAAATACATTTTGCTCATTTATTGTATAGCCACAAAAGGTTGTATTACAGTAATTTTGCTACAATAAATGTCATGTGTTGTTGTAGTAAATGACAGGAAACTGTCACAGTCAGGCATCAAATATAAATGCATTCTACGTAATCACAACTGTTACATCACGGTAAAAATACATGTCGTATACGTAACTAAATATAATAAATAAAATATTTTGTGTTTTCATACATAAAATCTCAAATAATTACAGTTCCCCCGTTCTTCTCGGACCACTAGGCGTCGGGAGGGTTTCCACCGCTTCGTCGTCCTTCCTCTTACCTTATACGCACGGCCAAGTTGTGGAATGCTCTCCCGGACACTTATAACATGGGTCTATTCAAGGCCAAAGTTAACAGGCATCTTATGGGTACGCGCGATCCAACCTAAACTACATCTTCGCTTACCATCAGGCGGGATTGCGGTCAAGCGCGAACCCAATAAATATTATATAAAAAAAAGTTAATAAACAGCATTACAGGAAACAAGTTTTTGTTAAAAAAATAATATTATATGGTCTTTACCTATGAAATTTCCGTTTTGTATGAAAAAATTTAAACGATTTTTTTTCATGTATTTTTTATTTGTATTAATCGAAGTAATCACCCATGCAATCAATGCATCTTTGCCAACTTAGTGGCAGTTTATTGAGGCAACAAATTCTTCAAAGGCATTTTGTACTGCCTCTCGGGTATTGAATTTTTTTCCCGCCAAGAAGTTATCCAAATTCTGGAAAAAGTAGTAGTCTGTAGGCGCAAGGTCTGGTGAGTAGGGCGGATGACGGAGAACTTCCAACCCCAGTTCTTGCAACTTGGAGACCGTCTGCTGTGCAGTATGAGGTCGCGCGTTATCGTGCAGGAGCAGCGGAGACGAGCGATTGACCAATGCTGGTTGGAGATGTGCCAGCTTCTCCATCATTGTGTTCAGTTCTTCACAGTACACATCTGCAGTAATGCTCACCCCGTTTGGTAAGAAGCTGTGATGAATCACACCGGCGCTAGACCACCAAACAGTGACCATTACTTTTCTAGGGGTAAGTTTTCGTTTAGGGCATTGTTTGGGTGCTGAACCAGGATCCAATCAACTTGCTGAGCGCTTGCGGTTATCAAACAGAATCCATTTTTCATCGCAGGTAACAATGCGGTTCAAAATTCCTTCATTTGTGTGTCTGTTGAGCAGTGCAAGGCACGTTTCGACGCGCTGGCGATCATTGAGTTCGTGGGGCACCCATTTGTCAAGCTTTTTACCTTGCCAATTTGACGCAACAATATTGTTTTGACGCTAACGTCGAAAGCTGCTGCTAATTCAGCCGTCGATTGTGTATCCAGCTTCCACAATCGCCTTTAATTCGTCATTGTCGACCAAAGTCTTCGGACGACCGCGAGGTTCATTTTTCAGGTCGAAATTCCCAGAACGGAAGCGAGCAAACCAATAACAGGTGGTGCGTTGGTTTGTAGTGTTAGCTCCGTAAACGTCGTTGATGTTGCGTGCCGCTTGTGCCGCGTTGCTGCCACGACGGTACTCATATTCCATAATTACTCAAATTTTTTACGTATCCATGATGACGAAAAAGATTGAAATGCGATGAAAATGTAACACTAATCAATAAACAAATGACTACTTTTGGAAACAGAATTCCATGTTTTTAAAATAAAATTAATTTGAAATTAGAATTCTTAGCCAAACAACAATTATTTTGATTTGAAATGTCCAGTACTGCAGAACGGCAATTTCATAGGTAAAGACCTATTTCATAGGTATTTCTTATGGTGACTGTACTTGCATTGTCATCCAATATACTAATAGATACCAAATTTCTGCTCAATCTGACATTGGGAACTGGGTCAAATGATTCGATTACAGACACCGGACAGGTGAAACTAAATAAAAGCTTGTAAAATTAAACGATAGTTCTGAAGACGCCGCGGACGGGCCTGTTGACGTTGTATATTCCGCCTACCACGCCGCAGGTTTTGGTTTCGATTCCCACCCAAGACATGCATTTGTGTGCATAAAACATGTCTGCATGTCCTATGTTTGGGTGTAATTAAAACAAAAAGTAGTTCGTGATCAAGAAAAAATCCAACACCCAAAACTTACGTGATCCGATTGATTTTTGGTTTGAGCTAAAAATACTACAGTTATAGCTCAAACCAAGAAATATACGTCCAAGGAAGCTCAAAACCCTCGGTGCTCGATTCAGATCCGTCGAGTTCTAAGAAGAAAAAAAAATTAAATGCTTGTGTCCGCTCCGGTATCACCACCGATACTTGCAAGCCAAACATACCAATTAATTGTGCCTTTGACACTCACTTTCATTATGATTATTTCGTATAAAACAGCGCCCCGGACCTAGTGGATCTCCGATACGACCTCGACAATTGAACGATAAGATTATGTCATGACATGTCGGTTACAAGACAACGCGGGAGGCGATAACAATATTACATCTGCACTGATACAATCGAAATGTTTTTTTTTTATTGAGACCAACAGCTTTATATTACATAAATATCTTAAACTACAAACATACAACTACCGCCAATAATAAGTCTCCATAATAAAATAAATTCGTATAGATAACTAAATGACTAAGAAGTGACAATCACAAAAATAAAAGCAAAAATTACAGTGAAAGCAACCTAACTTATATGTCAAAGTCAAAGTCAAAGCCATTTACTCAATTTAGGCCCCAGAAGGGCACTTATGAAGGTCAAATTTACTGAAGTTACCACCGGTTCGGAACTCGGCCTTCAACTGAGTGTACATGTAGGCATGTTGATACCGACATATTAGTATTTAAGCAATTTTTTTTGTAATTTAGTTCAATATTTAAATGAAAAGCGTGTAGCGCTTTTCTTCCTGCTTCCTTGTTTTTTTTTACTTAAAAGCATATATTGTTAAAAGAATTTATCGATGAACAATTTTCTCTTTCAAACAAACGAAATTGGATGGTATTTCGGGATCTCATATAAAAAGGCTTCTAAAAACTTGTTTGTAACCTCCTCGTGTTAAGAAATAAATAAAAATGTGGGATATCCGTAGCGCGTTGATGCTTCACTTGACCTGAATAATTTTATTATGAACGACAAACAATAATAAAGCAATCTATATAAAAAACTTGTCCTGACTTTCTGACTGATCTATCAAGGGTTGATTTTATTGTGGTTAGAAAAATTGAACTATAAGTTTTTACTTCTACTTTACTTTTTGGCAGGGCAGTCATGTTTTTAATTATTTTGTTTATCTTTTTGGTTCGTAACCCTTAATATAAAAACATCTTTAGGCCTAAAGTCTTACAAGCTGCGACAGTTTGCAATAAACATTGCTTTGCATGTTTAGGTAAATTAATTCATCCAAGAATCCATCACGGGTGACAACAAAATATTAATATTTGAGGATATTAAATAGCTGAACTTCATGGAGCGCCCCTCATGTGTCAAAATATGCCAAATTCTCGGCATGTTATTATAATACTTAGTCATAGCGTCATAACGACTTCATAATATTATGACACGCTTTTTTAGTTATTAATTTTAAAACTAATAAAACGCTATTTTTAGATACAATAAATACATAAATTTGTGTAATTATTGGTGAGATTTTAATACCGTTAATCATAATTAGTTTTTAAATAAAATAAAGCTAAAATTGCAAACAAATTCAAACAATTTGAATAACAAAGCGACTCTACGAATGCATTTATATTGAAGTGAATGTAGAACAACAGTTGACGGTTGGAGTGGATGTTATTATACATAATGCAACCATGCCATTTTAAACGCACATTTATATAAATTAAAGAAATAGAATAGAAAATACACAATAGAAAATTAAAGGTTATGATTATAATTTGGTGTGATATTGGCCCTGATTCTGTTGTTCACAACTAAACTAATTTTAATGTCACTATGTCTCTTTCTAACAAAGAACGTAAGAAAAGGATGTAAGAAATTTAGTGCTGTCAAATTAGTCCAATGCTAGTTTTCAATATACTTTTAGTCGCCATCTATCGCGGTTACGCCTAAATACACGCAAAATAGACGGCAAAGATTAATTTGACAACTTAAAATATGTTCTATTCTTTTTCAATCATGTTTGTAAGAAAGAGATGAGTTGTGACTAAAATTAGTTTAATGCGATTTACAACAGAATCGGCACCATTGTTATTTATTAATTTAACTTAACTAATTACCTACTTAACTTAAATAATGAATTGTGTGGAAACAATTTAAATTGAATGCAGCACGCAGCTTGCTGTTACTGTGATTAGGTACATACATGGTACATACCTACAGTAAAAAGAAAAGCATTTAAACCATGAGCTTGTTATCGAGTTAAGTTGTGCTAGCGGAATAGACAGTGAATTAATGCAGAGAACTGAGGGGAAACCAATTCTTAGGAAAATAATTGAGAAATAATCGATTGTTACACGAGGGTCGAAAGGACTTAATTCCTATACGAGTTAGGAATTAATGTCTTTCACCCGTGTTAAGCACTCTACTTTTCTACTACTATGAGGACATTCGTAGGAGAACGAAAACGACGGACATAGCTCGTAGAGTTAGTAAGCTGAAGTGGCAATGGGCAGGCCACATCGCTCGAAGAGCCGATAGCCGATGGGGAAGAAAGGTTCTCGAGTGGCGACCACGTATTGGAAAGCGCCGAGCGGGACGACCTCCCACCAGGTGGAGCGACGACCTGGTCAGAGTCGCTGGGCGCCGCTGGATGCAAGCGGCCCAGAACCGGTCGAAGTGGAAATCAATGGGGGAGGCCTATGTTCAGCAGTGGACATCCATGGGCTGATATGATGAAGCACTCTACTTTTCATTTCGAATGTAAGGAAGACTTTGACAGAATCTGGGGTCAACATTTCAGAATCACTTGAACTTATTTTTAATTTAATAAGATATTAGTCTTAATCTGAGATTTCGATACAGCTTACAGAGTAACCCTCTTATTCATAATCGCTTTTTAGCTAAATCAGTGTAATAGTGTGCCCCGTCTCACTCTTTCGATCACCAAATGTCACCTGTCAGATAAAGACTGCGGAATTTTAGCTAATCAACGTTTGATAACTTTATTATGAATAAGGGGGTTAGTATCCCGCCATATTCTAACCATGGAACACACCGCGTCACTGCCGCGGGAGAACGCGCTTAGTCTTTTTTTTTATTCACACTGGCCGTTTATACACTCCCAAGACCGTTGCATTTTTAACCGACTTCAAAAAAAGGAGGAGGTTCTCAATTCGGTTGTATTTTTTTTTATGTTTGTTACCTCCTAACTCCGTCATTTATTAACCGATTTGGAAAATTCTTTTTTTATTTGAAAGGGTACACTTCCCGTTTGGATCAGATCAGATCAGGATTTGATTACTTTTGAGTATACTTTGAAGTCGGTTTAAGTTTTTTGTAAAACAGTCCAATTATTTCTTAATTATGTTAATTTTTTTTACAGCCGACTGCCTAACAAACATTAGTTCTATTTTTAAAATTTATACCCACACTGGGAGGGAGGAAAGCATCCAACTATGAGTCTTTCCCGCCCAAAGGTAACATCTTCCACGGATCAAATAAACACTACTTTCCGAGTATGAGAAATGAAAAACATGTATTTTTATGTTGGCTCCGTTCTACATAATACATTGTAAGAGCCGAAACAAAACGAACGGACTTTGTTCTGAGACATAATTTGCATAATATTGTCTTACAGAATAGCAGACTTTTGGGCAAATGCAGTATAACTTGTGACATATTGGATATCTCAAAACTTTTACAATACAGTTAATAATAAGTTTACTTGTCTGTTTTGTTTCAATTTATTTTGGAGCAGCTGTTATTTTAAATAAAACATTTGAACATCAGGCATAACGCACTTTTATTACTTAAATATTTTACAGTTAATCATATCAAAGTCAAAGCCATTTATTCAATTTAGCTCCCAGAAGGGCACTTATGAAGGTCACATTTACTGAAGTTACCACCGGTTCGGAACTCGGCCTTCAAATGAGAAGAATCCGGCAAGAAACCCAGCAAGGTTACATTTTTTTAATATTTTTTGGACAATCTGACTATGTTTGGCTTTTTTTCCAAATAATCTAATAATCTAATAATATATATAAAATGCTTTTGTGGGTACGTAAATACGCAGTTTTCTCAATCACCACCAACCCCAATCAACTTCCCGTAGGGGTGGTAAATACCCCTTGGTCTCCAGGTGGTAGTAAGGGAGTTTGGTCGCGGTGGGTGGAAGGGGGTGGTTGTGGGTGGCGAAAATGTTAAAACATATATTGCTGTCCTTTTCTAACGCATGAGGACTTTTGAAAAGATCTCAAAATTTCTGGAATGGTCTAGAAAGTTCTAAAATGTGTAAAACGGTTATAATCGATCTGGAATGTTCTAGAAAGTTCAACAAATATCTGGAATGATCTAGAAAATTCTAGAGTGAATGCAAACTATTATAATCGATATAGCATGTTTTGAAAGTTCTACAAATTTCTGGCTTCATCTAGAAAGTTCCAAAATGTCCAAAACTGTTATTATCGAGTTACAATGTTCGAGAACGTTCTAGAAATTTCCAGAATGATCTGGAAAGTTCCAAAATGAGTGCCATTGATTATGATCGATTTAAAATGTTCGAGAAATTTCTTGAATGATCTAGAAAGATCCAAAATTAGTGAAATGGTTATAATTGATCTGGAATGTTCGAGAAAGTTCTAGAAATTTCTAGAATGAACTAGAAAGTTCCAAAATTAGTAAAAATTTATTATGATCGATTTAAAATGTTCGTGAAAGTTCTAGAAAATTCTAAAATGAGTGCAATTTATAATAAGCGATTTAAAATGGTTGTGGGTGGCGAAAATGTTAAAACATATATTTCTGTCCTTTTCTAACGCATGAGGACTTCCAAAATGTGTAAAACATTTATAATTGGTCTGGAATGTTCTAGAAAGTTCTAGAAATATCTGGAATGATCTAGAAAGTTCCAAAATGTCCAAAACTGTTATTATTGAGTTAGAATGTTCGAGAACGTTCTAGAAATTTCTAGAATGATCTAGAAAGTTCCTAAATGAGTGAAATTTATTATGATCGATTTAAAATGATCGAGCAAGTTCTAGAAATTTTCCGAATGCTCTAGAAATTTCCAAAATGAGTGAAATTTATTATGATCCATTTAGAATGTTCGAGAAAGTTCTAGAAAATTCTAAAATGAGTACAATTTATTATAAGCGATTTAAAATGTTCGAGAAAGTTTTAGAAATTTCTAGAATGATTCGAGAAAGTTCTAAATATTTCTAGAATGATCTAGAAAACTCTAAAATGAGTAGATATACTCTATATACAACACATGTTTAATGGCCGAATAAGTCTCTCAATATCGAAAATAGAAATCTATTATATCCACGGATTATATCTATGTTAAAAAATGTATTCTTATATATTTTTATACCATTAAACATGCGATGTATTTTAACCCGAGCAACGCCGGGTTTCGCTGCTAGTTAACAATAAAAAAGATATAGGTACCTAAGCATAGATACAGATCATAATCTTTTTAGAGAGTTAGAGCATAGCTTTATTCGCTCAAAGAGCAGCTCGACTGGGGAAGTACCTCCACCTTACAGAATATCACAGCCAAATAACTTTATGTTGTGTTCCTGCGCGTGAGTAAGGTCGCCAGAGCTCATTGTAGAGATGAGAAGTGTCGGTAACGGGTGAATGATGCCCCGTTGCTGTCTGGGTGGCACCTACCGGTGAGTTTCAAGAGTTGCACTTGCAAGCCAACTGGCTGGAACTCCCTTCTAGGCTTTGTGTGCTTACCACCTCCGCCTCCGGCCACAATATCACTGACGGTGGTATGATTGTGGTCAACTAGGCAAAGGCCTATACACAGTAAAAAAATCTATTCCGGGTATACGGTTTCTGAAACTTTGCTTAATGAATGAATTTAATTGAAATTCTAGCTGACCCCCGCGGTTTCACCCGGTACGGTTTATTTTTTTGCGCGGAACCCTGTATTTTTTTTCTTAAGTAAAAGTCTAAGTTACTTATAACATCAGTTATATGCCAGTGAAAGTCCCGTCAAAATCGGTCCAGCCGTTTCGGAGATTAGCCGGAACAAAGAGATAGACAGACAAAAATTATATACTACATATACTTACGTGTATACTTACAAACATATACTTGTTTATTTTTTGAATAGGTTCCCAATAATTATATCTATCGTGATTTATTCACACTTATTGTACAAAAGACAAACAATCCACCTGAATCATTGATCAAAGTACTTCAACTAATTTACAACAAAGCTAAGCACTTAAGTATTCAATGATGTTTCCTCTTCAGGCGCCGTGTTTTCCTGTTCTATAGGTGTTTACATAAACAGAAGTGGCGGGTTGCACAGTGGCTTAGTTTTAATTTGAGTTTATTTTTCTAGAAAAAGCTTCCGCCGTTGTAAAGCCGTTGGTCCCAGTTATCACTTAATTGTGATAGTCGTTAAGCTAGTTGGATGCCTACTAGGCGGCTTGAAAACTAACAGTAGGTTGACCACTAGCCTACCTCCACCGATCCGCAGTGGGCACGCGTGGTGGAGTATCTGCTGATTCACTTTCACCCTATTTTGTGTGCAGGAGGCGTGTGCTCAACAGTGGGACATTATTGGCTGATGAAGATGATGATGATGATGATGATTGTAGCGACCACAGCCTATATTGAAGGTATTTTAGTGCATCAGTATGGTGTAAAAAACATTTTTTTCCTTTTTTTTTAACGCCTGGCAACCAGAAATTCTGCATCTGATGATAAGTGGATATCATCCCCAATGGATGTTAACAATACCAGGGTGCCTAAAAATACCTCTCGAGCAACAATGCTGAATAGAATTCGATTCCCGAATTCACAACAACTATACAGATTCGGATTTGATGAACTGCTTGTGGAATGCAAAATCTGCTGGCAAAGGAATTCCATGCAGCAATATTGGTTGAGTGGCCTTTTTAAACATCCAAGGGGATTGTCAATCCACATATCTATCAGGGGTCCAAGTCTGCTTTTACAAATTGGGTTTCAATGACTAACATGGTGACAAATTTGACCGATTTTATAGTTTTGGTAGTCTACGATATTTTGACAACGCTAGTTCTTTCTTACGCGTTTCTTGCCGGATTCTTTCCAGTTGAAGGCAGAGTTCCGAATCGATGGTAACTACAGTAAATGTGACCTTCATAAGTGTCCTTCTGGGGCCTAAATTGAATGGCTTTGACTTTGATTTTCTCAATGGAAATGGAGTTGCAATGGGATCTTGTCGGTATGACATTTTAGATTTAAAATTGAAATGAAGAAAAAGCTATTTTATAATTTTGAAGTAAATAATTAACAACCACTTTAATAAATTACGCTACATTCAATAATGAACCTTAATCAACGGTTAAACAATTGGTGAAATCCAATAATTAAATTACAAGTGGGTACCGGAAGTCGCGTTCGATTCGATTGTATTGTTGTGTGATAAATGCGAGTACCCACTTTATTTGTTATCGTCATTAATGAGAGACTTGTCTACACGAACAATATTATCAATGGTAGCTCAGTGGTTGGTCATAAGAATGCGGAGGCCATTAGTTCGATAATATGCTTGAGTTGTCGATGACGGAAAATTTAGTGAGAAAACCATAGCCCGGTGATAAGATATCCAATCAAAAAGTCATGTAATTCAGTTAGGCTTTGATAAGGTGCTTATGAACCTTAAGTACATACAGTTGAATCTAAAGTTATTTAACCAGAAAAATGAATTGCTTCAATACAAGTTACCACTTATGTGAAGCTTAGCCCTTACGTTAATATTATCAGTTTACATAATAGAAACAAACGTTTCCAAACTAATCTCGAATTTAAAACGAGCTGCTTAGGAGATGTATTAAATTCCCAGGAAAATTATATAATACTAGCATCTGCTCGCGGCTTCACCTGCGTGGCCTACAGGAAACAAATGACTTATTTTTCTACAACAATAAAATAAAACAAAACAACTTAATCCCGCTTCGAGGGTGGAATTATTAAAATAGCTGAGATACGTATAAATTAATTTTTAATCTTCAGCACAACATTTGAAGATCCTAACTTTGAAACTGACGGACTTTCATACAAACTTTCATCCCGTATTTTACCCCCTTAGGGGTGGAATGTCGAAAAATCTTTTCTTAGTGGATACCTACTCTTCACAAAGAATATACCCTCTAAATTGCACGTCTCTAGGACCAGTGGTTTAGGCTGTGCTTTGATATATCAGTCAGTCAGTCAGTCAGGACTTTGATTTTATATATATAGATAATTTATTAAACACAGTTCCTGCCTATTCTTGACATTGTATACATTTCCTAGGAATTGTATACAATGAAGGATTACATACATTTCCGATGACATATACAACTGTCTAACATGCGCACTTGGACCCCAGGCACGATGACCCAACCTGGCGGAAGGTACATGGTGATCAATATGCACCTTCAAATGCAGGTAATTAAATTATCTCGCTTGTATGAAGCCACTAGGGTGTTGATATACTATTGTTATGGTGTATAGTTTCATATTCCGGCTACCTAAGGCGCCGATCCCACAGAGAGAGTTCTAGAGTTCCGAGTAGTCCGTGTTGACTATTGTGCACACAGCAAGCAGTCAGTCTAGAGTTCTATAGTTCTGCAATATTCGCTACTGATCGCACATCATACACTTGTTTTACTTTCAAAGGCCCCACATAGCTTACAGTCAACGCGGAATGCAGAACTCGGAACGCAGAACTCTAGAATTCTTCTCTGCGGGATCGGCGCCTCAACTTGTTTAACAAAACATCGTCATATGAGAGTAAAACAGCCTACAAATTCCTATACACTAATTCCGAATTTAAACATAACAATAATTCACAAACGTAGGGAAAAATTCCCAGGAATAAAAAAGGAAAAAGTCTTTGATATAAATATGTAATAACTTTGCAAAGTAACTTGTAAGGGACTTTTACTTGGAGTTTCATTGCGGGTCAATGCGTACATGAAACTTGTGAACAGCGTGGCGTGGCCCGTGGGCGCGAGCGACCAGACCAACTCAAGATCATATCACATTTGAAATATGCTTTTATACAACTTTCTAGTATTTTACAAGCTTTTATTTAATTCACCTGTCCTGTGTCTGTCCGTAATCAAATCCGCCCCACTTGATAATATGGTTGTCGAAAATCGTCATCGTTAGTAAACGATCAACATTTGTATGGGATTGACATAAGAGATTGTTTAAAGTCACGTGATAATTGGATTTGAAATGTCAATCCCGATTGTCGACAACCAGTTTTTGACCCACTTTCAGAGATTCGATTGAGTTGAAATTTTGCATGTAAGTATATGTAAATCGAATAACAATGCAAAATTATTAGGACATGGAGCTGATCTGATGATGGAGCTGGAAAGTGGCATAGGAATCTGCAATAAAACGTCGCAAACCCATCGAGTTTAGGGTCGTTTGATTCGTCTTTACAAGGACTCTGGTTTTAGGATCTGATGATTAAGCTGGTCGACATTGGCCATATAAAAAGCTGTTTTTAAAAAAATATTTTTTTTTGTTGTATATTGATATTCTGTATTAAATTGAGAGTACTTTTTGATCATAATCTTCCTGTTTATCTTCAATAAAACCTCGTCCATCCATCGTATAGAAAGTCCAAAATATATTAGACATTTCAAATTAAAATGTACCATTCATCATTCTCTCTCAGTTATTGGAATCATTTTTCTTCCAAATTACTTCCAATACATCAAATACGGAGTGGATGTCGAACGTACAAGCTAAATTGAAAAATTAACTTGTCATGTCGTAGTCTCACGCAGTCAATATGATTCTTTTTCAACACGAAGTGATGAACAATCTATTAAATTACGTCTTTGGTATTTTATATAAGTATTGTTTGAGCTGGCAACATAAATATTGTCTTTATGTATTGGCAATACTTAAGCATTTTATTTCTACATGCTAATAAGTGGTCTTACCCGTTGCGTGTTCATTTTTATTTTCATAAATTCGTGTATCATGAGTTTTATTGCATATAATCGGTGGTATTTTATCCAATAAAGATCAATACATGTGCACCAGTGAAGTGAAATGAAATGAATTATGTGTATCGTGGCTTTTCAAGTTGTCTCAAGAAGTCCGTGAAAAGTGTTAGTACAATGACCACCATTGTACTAAAACATGACTATTATGGACGGTGACTGACTGAGGACTATGTGAAAGTGATTCATTGTGACTAGAACTTATAATATTACTTGAAATTGGTAAAATACACAAGCCGTGTGACGCCATTGAAGAAAAAAAAAAAAAAAAAAAGTGGTCTTACCCGTTGCGTGTTCATTTTTATTTTCATAAATTCGTGTACTATTTTGAGTTTTATTGCATACTAGCTTTATAGCCCGCGACTTCGTCCGCGTAGATTATTTCTTTTTTCTAGATATGAATCATTGTAACAATATAGAGCTTTGTTCATGGCTATTGTCCGCCACTACGTGTGATATTGACAAAAGTTCACCTAGATTAAGAGCTCATATGCGAGGATGCTACATTAAACTGAAACAGTCCTGCCGCAAATCAACTCTAGCAAATTTCAGAGTTTTTCCCTGTGACTACAAACCTTAATTAGGAACTGTTATCTTTTAAATTCAAACGGAAGGTGATTTGGGATCAATGGTATACGCGGCAAGAAGACTGTTTCTCCTCTGGCAGAACCAGTAAATATTTTGGCCTCAATAACATTGCGGCGATGGACGATGAGTCTTTTACTTGATCGGACCATCTTGTTGGTGAACGACCACGTAGTCGTTTTCCTTCCATGTATGATCAGATTTCCAAACTTTCATCGCCTTTGCGCACCATGTGGCCGAAATACGAAAAAATACGTTGGTGGCATATGGTGGACAATCGTGTTTTAATTTGGAGCTGCGATAGGATTGATGCATTGTTGCGTTTAGCGGTCCAAGGTATTTCCAACATCCGTCTCCAGCACCACATCTCGAATGCATCAATCCTTTTTCTTTCTCAGGCCAGTATAGTCCACGCTTCCACTCCATACATGAAAATGAGGAATACCAATGCTCGTATTAACCGGATCTTTGTTTGAATACCGATTCCTCTCTTTTTCCTGATGTTGTTTAGGCGAGTCATTTCAATACGCCAATACCATAAGCCGAAATAATAAATTTTGAAATTTTCACTCCGAAAATAAAGAACTTCATATACTAAATTTAATCCCCCTTTTCACTCCTTAAGGTTTCAAATTCCAACAACACCGATATTCGTTGCGTTAGTTTATAACCATAAGCTTAAATAATAAACTTAGTGTACTTCCATACACAAATTCATCCCCCTTTTTACCCTTTCGGGATCGGAATTATCAAAAACGTTGAGGCACATATAAATTAATTTTAACTTCGAAACTGATGGACTTTCATATAAATTTGCATCCCCTACTTTACCCCCTTAAGGATGGAATATCCAAAAATCCTTAGTGGTTGCCTACACTGTGTAATAATATATTAAGTGACGTTTACTTTGAAACTGAATGACTTACTTAAGTGACGTTTACTTTGAAACTGAATGACATCCCATACCTTTTCACCCTGTCGGGGGTGGAATTGTCAAAAAAGCTGAGATAACAACACATTAATTTTCAATCGTCAGCCTAAACACAAAATTTGAAGATCCTAACTTTAAAAATGACGGACTTGCATACAAACTGTCATCCCCTATTTTACCCTCTTAGGGGTGGAATTTCCAAAAATCAATCCTTCCTTAGTATCCACTAAGGAACAAGCCTCCACTACACAAGGTATCTTTGTGCAAAATTTCAAATCTCTAGATCCAGCGGTTTGGGCTGTGCATTGATATATCAACAATCAGTTTATCATTTTATACCTTAAGATTATTATTAAGATTACCCTCTTAGGGGTGGAATTTCCAAAAATCCTTCCTTAGTGGATGTCTACACCGTATAATAATATATTTAGTGAAGTTTACTTTGAAATTGAAGGACTTGCATACCCAACTTCATCCCCCTTTTCCTCCCTTCGGTGGTGGGATTATTACAAACGCTGAGATAACTATACATTAATTTTTAATTGTCAGCCTAAACACAAAATTTGAAGATCCTAACTTTAAAACTGACGGACTTGCATACAAACTGTCATCCCCTATTTTACCCTCTTAGGGGTGGAATTTCCAAAAATCCTTCCTTAGTGGATGTCTACACCGTATAATAATACATTTAGTGAAGTTTACTTTGAAATTGAAGGACTTGCAATACACAACTTCATCCCCCTTTTCCTCCTTTCGGTGGTGGAATTACCACAAACGCTGAGATAACTATATATTAATTTTCAATCGTCAGCCTAAACACAAAATTGGAAGATCCTAACTTCAAAACTGACGGACTTGCATACAAACTTTCATCCCTTATTTTACCCCCTTAGGGGTGGAATGTCCAAAAATCCTTCCTTAGTGGATGTCTACACCGTATAATAATACATTTAGTGAAGTTTACTTTGAAATTGAAGGACTTGAATACACAATTTCATCCCCCTTTTCCTCCCTTCGGTGGTGGAATTATTACAAACGCTGAGATAACTATATATTAATTTTCAATCGTCAGCCTAAACACAGAATTTGAAGATCCTAACTTCAAAACTGACGGACGTGCATACAAACTTTCATCCCTTAATTTACCCTGTTAAGGGTGGAATTTCCAAAAATCCTTCCTTAGTGGATGCCTACACCGTATAATAGTACATTCAGTGAAGTTTACTTTGAAATTGAAGGACTTGTATACACAACTTCATCCCCCTTTTCCTCCCTTCGGTGGTGGGATTATTACAAACGCTGAGATAACTATACATTAATTTTTAATCGTCAGCCTAAACACAAAATTTGAAGATCTTAACTTAAAAACTGACGGACTTGCATACAAACTTTCATCCCTTATTTTACCCCCATAGGGGTGGAATTTCCAAAAATCCTTCCTTAGTGGATGTCTACACCGTATAATAATACATTTAGTGAAGTTTACTTTGAAATTGAAGGACTTACAATACACAACTTCATCCCCCTATTCCTCCTTTCGGTGGTGGAATTACCACAAACGCTGAGATAACTATATATTAATTTTCAATCGTCAGCCTAAACACAAAATTTGAAGATCCTAACTTCAAAACTGACGAACTTGCATACAAACTTTCATCCCTTATTTTAACCCCTTAGGGGTGGAATTTCCAAAAATCCTTCCTTAGTGGATGTCTACACCGTATAATAATATATTTAGTGAAGTTTACTTTGAAATTGAAGGACTTGCATACCCAACTTCATCCCCCTTTTCCTCCCTTCGGTGGTGGGATTATTACAAACGCTGAGATAACTATACATTAATTTTTAATCGTCAGCCTAAACACAAAATTTGAAGATCCTAACTTTAAAACTGACGGACTTGCATACAAACTGTCATCCCCTATTTTACCCTCTTAGGGGTGGAATTTCCAAAAATCCTTCCTTAGTGGATGCCTTCACTGTATAAGGTATCTTTGTGCAAAATTTCAAATCTCTAGGTCCAGCGGTTTGGGCTGTGGGCTGATATATCAACAATCAGTTTATCATTTTATATATTAAGATTATCGGTGGCATTTTATCCAATGAAGATCAATACATGTGCACCAGTGAAGTGAAATGAAATGAATTATGTGTATCGTGGCTTTTCAAGTTGTCTCAAGAAGTCCGTGAAAAGTGTTAGTACAATGACCACCATTGTACTAAAACATGACTATTATGGACGGTGACTGACTGAGGACTATGTGAAAGTGATATATTGTGACTAGAACTTATAATATAACTGGAAAATGGCAAAATACACAAGCCGTGTGACGCCAACATGTTAAAAAAAATGTGGTCTTACTCTTACCTCTCATGGTAAAAGTAGTGCAGTGTTTGCATGCAGTATTCCAAGTTAAAGATTAAAGAAAAATATTAAAATTTAATTTTAAAAAGTATTCGCCGTAATAGTTGACTTGCGGTTCAAAAATAACATATATTTTTTTAGTTTTATTATTCTCTTTTTTTAGAAGTTACAGGGGGGGGACAGTTTAGAAAAAAAATATATTAGGAACCTCAGCCTATCCATAGACACCCAACACGTATGGGTTTGATGAAAAAAAAATGTTTTGAGTTTCAATTCTAAATATAAGGAACCCCCAAAATTTTTTTCTATTTTTGTGTGAAAATCTTAATGCGGTTCACAGAATACATCTACTTACCAAGTTTCAACAGTATAGTTCTTATAGATTCGGAAAAAAGTGGCTGTGACATACGGACGGACAGACAGACAGACAGACATGACGAATCTATAAGGGTTCCGTTTTTTGCTATTTGGCTACGAAACCCTAAAAATGAAATCCAGGAACTGCATAGGAACTGCTACTCAAGTAATTATTTGATCTTTGTGATAGTGACCTATATTATAATATTAATATTGTTATACCAACTACTTATCAAATGATTTGTTATGCTTTAGGTGACCCCGTGTTGCTGAGTTACACCAAATGTTAAGTTTACGCACATTTGTAGTTAAATATCAATAAATTATGAGTCTTGTTACAATAACAGAAGGTCCATTATAATATTAATAAAAATCAAAATCCATATTTTTAATTAATTCTGCTTACGTACATAGCAGCAATAGGTACTTATTCGGTAGATCAATATTAAAGAGCTTAAAAAAAACTATTATACATTTTAGATAGCATTTTGACCTTTGGGTAAATTCCTGGTTATTCGATTTTTGTAAACAAAGATTATTACCTATCTATTGGATGTACTCAATATTCTGAGTCCTCCGCCTACCTCTTAACTTTTTCTATGAGGTATGTACTATTTAGCTCAGAGAAAAACTGGGTAGTAATCCATTTCGAAATCACACATTATTGCGGGGTCTGTTGTGTCGACAGACAAGATGGTTGGTTGACAATCGTCATCGTTAGTGAACAATCAACCTTTGTATAGGATTGACGACACTTTACTCTATGTTGACATAGAGATTGTTAAAAATCACGTAATTTTTCGATGTGTGGATCTGGTCTAGGGGACAGAGCAAGGAGTCCCGAGCGCTGATAGAGACGAAAACAATGACAATACTCGTGCCCCATGCATTGTGAAAATCGCATAACCGAGTGTTAGCGGCCGCCCGCCGTCAGTCTTATATCAACTCTACACTACAGCAATACGTGTCAACAGTTCTAAATGATAAATGGAATGAATAGTAAAACGGTGCCGCCCCCATGCTTGAATATTATGGAATCTTTTGAGCGAGGCGGAGTTTTATTTTTACAATGCTGGTTGTATCTGCTATTTTTGTTATTTGATTATTTATACCTGTATTTTTTTGCCTCGCCAAAAGCGAGGTAACGTAGCCAGACTTTAGGCACCCTTGACATAGATAGTGACCATCCTGTGTGTTTTTCAGTGTTATTAAAATAACTACTATTGTACAACTAAATTACTTATTATTATATATGTCACCGTATTTTTGTGAAAACCGTTAGTTTATAATCTACCTAGCGAGATTATAAACTCCCCGATATATTGTGAACTGTACCATACTGCTTACAATATAACGTATTCATTTTCGATAGTTTATAATCTAACGTTGTCAAACCGTCATATTGTGAACCGTCCCTGATTGGTCAGTCTTGGTGGTAGGTCGTGTTAGAAAACAAACATAGGAGTTAAATAAAAGAAATGCACATTGAATTCTTTGAGATCAAAATTAAATATGTACATCAATATATTTTTTTAAGAAACAATCAATTACGTTACGTAGTATCGCCAAAGATGATAGCGCGGACACCCAGTTTAATCAATCAGCGCGCAAGGTGCGTTCCGAGTTCCGACGCATTCAAGTATGATGCCAGTTTACAATATGACGGTTTGTCATAGATAGATTATAAACTATTGAAAATTAATACGTTATATTGTAAGTAGTATCGTACAGTTCACAATATATCGGGGAGTCCATAATCTCGTTGATTATTTTCATAAAAATACGGTGACATATACGTAAATACTAATGTGAAAGCTATATTGTATACTTTTTTTTTTATACTACTTAGGTAGCAAACAAGCATACGGCCCGCCTGATGGTAAGCGGTTACCGCAGCCTATGGACGCTTGCATCACCAGGGGTACGTGTTACTCGCGCGTTGCCGACCCTGCAGAAATCTCTTCATACCCTTTTTGAAGAACCCCATGCTATACTCCGTTGGGAAAACCACGGCAGGGAGCTCATTCCACAATCTGAGCGACCGCGGAAGGAAGCTCCTTTGAGACCGCACAGTTCGAAACAATTTTGGTTCCAATATGTGGGGATGGACTCCCCATCGAGGAGAGAGTTACGATGGTAGAACGTAGCCGTGGGCATCATCTTAAATAATTCTTCAGAACACTGTCCGTTATACAAGCGGTAGAATACACATAAGGAGGCAAAGTCTCTCCTCAGACTGAGGGGCTCTAGACCGCTTGTGAGCTCGGGATCGTTAACAATTCTAGCAGCACGTCGCTGAACCGAGTCTAAAGGCCCAAGCTGGTATCCAGGTGCCTGGACTTAAAAGGGGGTTTATATATAAAATAGCTTTCTTCATCCAATTTCTAATCAAATTGTTTATTAAAGCAGCAGTACACAACGTTCCTTGTATTAATTAATGGAAAGTGAATGCTCCATTAGAATATTTATTTATTAAGCGAGTGCTGTTGCTTCCGCCCTTCCGCGTTTTGAAATGTTTGTACTTAATTATATTTAATGTCATGGACTTATAAGGCGGTGCTCCGTCTTGATATTTTTATAAGAAAGTGAAGCACTATATTTCCTACGTATGTGTGCGTAAAATCATTACTGGCCCAAGCAGGCACAAGTGATACTGAGCCTTATTGTCACTGTAGACGTCTCAATGCGAAATTACAATATGAGGCGTGTATTTACGAGACGGCCCCGCTTACTTGGGGTGCTGCGACACTCCGTCCTGACATTTTATACGTCCATGTTTGATATCTTCTTCATAATTTAAACAGATTTTAATTGATGCCGGATAATCTTATTATAATGGGGCTAAAACAAATTCCAAATTCACTGCAGATTTTTTTGCAAGTCTATTATTTTTGGCGAACCCTTTTGACGTAGGGTGTCTCCTCGTCTCGCTATGCGTGTCTATTTTTGGCTTTTCTCTTGTGGGAATCGAGCCCATGACCCGTGGGGTGTTACCAACAACGCTAGAGACAATAGAATATTAGATAACACTTTGAACTCCTATTTAAGCATATTGCGCGCACGGAGGGGTGTGACATTTGGCGTAGTTCGTTTATATAAAAATATATAAAATATAGCTATATAATATTGGTATATAATGTTTTGGACAAAATAGGAAAAACTTGTCAGATTATCCAAACAAAAATATTTACAAAGTGTAACCTTGCTGAGTTTCTTGACTGCTCTTCTCAGTTGAAGGCCGACTTCCGAACTGGTGTTAGCTTCAGTAGCTTTGACCTTCTTAAGTGCCCTACTAGGGCCTAACTTGAATAAATGGCTTTAACTGTGACTTCGATATGGAGAAGAAGTCGTTGAGGCGTATTATGAACACTTGTAAGTTTTTTATATAAATTATTTCATGAAACACAATTTAAATAGTTAATGTTGTTACGACACCACACTAGTAGAAATAAAGCAACATGTAAAAAACTAAATTTATTTACAGTAATCTTACTTATGAATAATTAAATGCTTAGGTATATTTACTCACAGGTTTTTACTTTTTTTTAATGCCAAATATCCAATTATAATGAGATGGTGCGTCCATGCTTCGCGAAGCAAGCACGAGCCAAGCCTTGAACGAACAGGATTCGTTCGTTGTTCGCGTAGCGTGGACGGTCTTGCAAGCCTCGAACGAGCATTCGTCTGGCGGTCGACTGCGCTCCGTTGATTGACAGTTTTTTCAAGAACATAAGGATTTGCATCGCGCTCGTTGTAGGCTCGTTGTAACGTTCACACTTGACATCGCGAGTAGCGAACGAATTCTGTTCGTTTGTGGCTCGGCTCGTTCTCGGTTCGCGTAGCATAAATACCACCATAAATTGTCGCTAATGTATTTTACCAAGTAATATTCTTTTTATATACATCTTAGTCGGAAAACAAGCGTACGTCCCACCTGGAGGTAAGCGGTTACCGTAGGTCACGCGTAAGTAACTTCTCCCACCCCGATGATCTCTGGTAACCTTACTCACTCGCAGTACCTATACATAATATAATATTAACTTACATAATTAAATACTGAAAAGTTATTTTGATCACAAGGATTGATTTCATTTAACAATAAACATTATATGTTTCAAATATTATCATTTAAGAGGACTCAATTCGTCATACTTTTTTTACAAAACCCCTGTACTTATTATGGCGTTGTTAAACATTTTTCGTTAGATGTTTTGAACAAATTAGTATCTTGTGCACTATATCTAGCCGTGTATCTAGGCGTAATTTAAAAAAAGTGTGAAACAAATGCAGTCAAAGCCTCCGAAAAACAGCGTTTTTGCCTGAACTTTGGCCATATCTAATGTACCTATAAATTGTAAAAATAAAGAAAACATTTAGATACCAGGCTTGCAAATGTATTGGAGATTCTAAATAACTAACTTTTTTTTCACAAACTTGTAAGATTTTTTCACAAGAAGTACACGCCTGGAACAAGTTTTAGGAATTCTAAATCATGAATGACGACCTAGCGAAGCGGCCGCGAGTGATCAGCGGAATATACCAACTGATAACCGACGGCTCTGATGCTGTCTCTCTTTTTTCGCAGTCAAACATTACGTTGGATGAAAAAACAAGCTTTTAGACTATGCTTGCCTTGAAGTTGCGCCGGCCACAGAGGGCCACCTTAAAGACTTTATAAAATCATGTGAGAGCGCATACTAAAATATCAACTAGCCATGTGCTCTTAGCGTGTGGTCAACAATGTCACTTAATCTTTGTACTTGTTCCTACAACATGGGGTATATAGGATCATGACCTTAGATAGAGAGGTATGTCTCCTTATCAATACGCGAAAGCCATTAAGCCTTAGGTTAAATACCCTTATCGCAAATTTAAAGTAATGAAGCATGCGGAATCAAATAACCCGATCATTTACCTATACTAAAGTTAAACACGTATTTAGATTTATCACTAAACGCTTTGTTAAGAGAACTTATGACTTGATCATTTAGTAACGTAGCACAATCTATTGCGTATAAATAATCTAAATGATTGAATTCTTCATCGGGGACCATATATATCTCTGCTGATGACGGCAGCTTACTATATAACAGTTTTACATCCTCTTCACTTGACAGCAAATCATTTTGGGCCCAGAATAATTTTATTGGCAAAGTTATCTTCGTTAAATCGTATTCTGGTGGCGAAACTGTACCATACACCCTTAAATTATCACCACCGTAGTCAAACTGTTGGAATTTACCTGAAACTATTTCTTGAGAGAAATGAACGGCTGTTTTCCATGATGTACCAGTTCCAAGATGAGCCATTACAGCTGGAAGGAGGGTCTTGTTAAATTGTTTCTCATTAAATCCGCAAATGTAGAATAACACATTCTTACATACAGCTGAGTCGACATTATCCCCATGACAAGACCCTGATATTTTGCCGAGAGCAGAGTTCTTTGGCATGAACTCATGAGAGCCATACAGCATTTCCATGTATGCTACTTTACTGGCTATAGGTGCCAAGGTTTTTATGGGAGACTTCATATTTGTGAAGAATACAACCGGTGCTAGAGCAAACCCGGCTGTCAATATACTATTGTATTCTGGTCGAAGAGTCAGCATGGCGAACAGGATAGTCGTTCCCATGGAATGTCCAACGTACGTAATCTTAGTGTCTTCTCCTTTAACTTTCATGATGTAGTCAATAACAGCGGGAACATCGTGTAAAGCCACGTCATGCCACGAGAAGTTCCAGTACTCCTTCGTATCAATCTTCAGCCAAGCATGCTCTCTAGAATATCTGTTCCCTCTTATGTTTGACATCCATACATCATAGCCTGCATCAGCTAAAACAAAAGCTAGAGATTTCTCAGGTCCATTCAGAACCCAATCAGCTGAACTTGCAAACAAACCGTGCTGGAGTAATATCGTGTTAGCTGGTACAACAGAACTGTTTCTGGAACGTGGTATCCTGTGAATATTGAGTACGTACCCTTGTGACACTACGGTGTGTGTTTCACACTGGTAACCGTTCCGGGCGATGATTGCTGGCACTGTCAGATGTACGTCAGGATAATCCATATAAGACTCGATGTTTACATCTGGTATGTACGTGAAGGAATCAGCTACTTTCTGCCCACTTTGCTTCATGTTATCGACGTAGCTGTTCATTTCTGTGGATATCTTCCTTTGCTGCTCACTGACGTAATTCTTGACGTCCATGGCTCGGTCGTAGCCTGCATTGTAGATTTCTTCGGCTTTTTGCTGTTGTTCTTCGAAAAAGTTTTGCACTCCATTCGTTTGTTCATTGATGAAGTCCTGAAAGGAGTCGGTGAGCCAGTTTTCTTGAAGAGAAACTGGTGTGAGAGTAACTATTAGTACAATAGCCACGTATGCGTTCATTGTGCCGGCTTGACACTACACTGAGTCAGGGACAATTCGCGAGCTATATATAAATATAATATTGTACAAAAGTGACCCGGAGACGAGGTGAACACGTCACAGATAACGTTCATATCCGAACGTGAACAAACCTTTATTTTTAAACATTGTGATTAATAGTTTATTTATTGTGCTGTTGGGTAATTACAGGTGGGGAAATTACGTGATATTGAATAAATCAATTTATATTAAAACTAGGTATGTAGGTATTTAATTAAAATCAGCACTTCGATAAAGTATGGGGTCTATTTTATTTGAGAATCCTAAAATAAAACATAAACTACGAAGCTAGTCATAGTCACAAACATAACCGGTTTTTTTTTTCATTCAGTTCAAAGTCGACAAGGTCTCATATTCTGTTGTAAAATACCTACTACTAATTCTTTGTTTTCCTGTGTAATTTATCCAATAAAATATGCTATCTCATTAAAACATTTAAAAAATTGGGAATGAAAGGGTCTCATATCATGGAACGATTAAAAGCCTAGATGACAAAATAACCTTAAGAGGCCGTATGCCAAATATTGCCGATTTCGCTGATTTACGTGATTTAACAATCGTTATTTTACAGTTAAAATACTGTATTTATACAAGTTTTAATTCACAACCTAAAATATCGTTATAATTATGATCTAATGAATGAGCTACCTTTTTATTTTTATTTTTTTATTTAATGCGAGATTTAGGTTGTTTTAAAAGATTTTTTATTGCCAAACTACTAAACATTAAAAATTTTTTTTTCAGGAAATGGATTGTTTATTAACTGAAGTTTATTTATGTTGTTATAATTTTAATGAATTATAATGTTCTAAGTACTCGAAATCAAAAGCAATTCTTCGCCCATTTTCTCTATAAATTTACTAAGTTTAATATTTTTTTACTCAAAATTATTATATTAAAGTGGTAAAAAGTGCTCCGTTTATTTTATAGATGACTTTCATAACAATAAACTGTATTTTTTTCATACCGTTTAGACGGCAAAACGATTCGTAAATATGTGATATTCTAAACCTCTTATAGCAAAAATTCAAAAACAGCCGCCTGTTTGAAGTCGATTAATCAAAATTAAATAATAAAATAAAAAAAGTAGCTCGTTTATTAGATAATAATTGAAATGATCTTTCATGTTGTGAATTAAAACTTATGGAAATACAGTATTTTAACCGTAAAATCGCGTCTGTAAAATCACGTAAATCAGCGAAATCGGCAAAATTTAGCATACGGCCTCTTAAATAAGTTTTCACTGGCGGATCCAGGATTGAGGTTTCGGGGGGCTGAGGGGCTATCCCAACTAAGGGTTAGCCTTTATCAAGGTAGGTAATTGAAATTATATGTCTTTTTTGGTTTTATCGGGGGTGGTGGACCCAAATGCTATGGGGGTGACTTGAGACCCTTAGAACCCCCCCCCCCCCCATCAGCTACTGTAAGTTTAGCTAATAGTAAGTAAATAAGACTTTTACGTATTTGAAGTAAATGTAGTACGTACCTGATTTACGAACAAGCGCTAACAAATTAATGGTATTTGGTTAAACAGTTTGATTAAATTCAGTCATGCATCGCTGTGCCATTAATTATCGATGAAATCTCGCGGGGTGTAAGGATGCTATCAGGCTGTAAGTGGTAATTACAACCGATTAATCGTTACTCTAATCGTTTACTAATTAATCGATGTGTCGATAATGTATATTACGATGCCTATTTCGAAAATAAATTAGGTAGATAGAGGTTATTATTAATAATTAATTGATTGTAATTTACGTTGTTTCCGTTTAACGGCACAAATTATTACCGTTCCATCATACACCGGGATACAAATTGTTTTGATTGGAGTAAATTATCTGTTTGTCTTTTGCGGCCGAGACCATGGGACCATAGGGGTCCAACGCTCGTCGATTTGTTCACACATTAATCCAAACTGATCGAGGCCTCCTGTGACCAGTGGGGGAGCTTTATCAGGGGAGCAGCCAGTCTGGTGGGAACCTTGCCGCGCAGCCTCGAGGAAATTGACACATATTTTGTATAATTGTTATAAATATGTTACAGAAACTATTTTCACAAATATGTTCGTAAACGGAATAAGTGACAGCTGTAATTTTGGTGTAAGATGTTCACGCAAAATTGAATAGGTATTGAATTACAAATTCTATTCAATTATTTTGATAGGAACCCCAAATAAGGAGCAGGAAAACATATAGAATATTATTATCCAAACCACTGACTCATATCACAACAGGCCGAGTATATAAATAACTTTTTTTTTTATACTTCTTAGGTAGCAAACAAGCATACGGCCCGCCTGATGGTAAGCGGCTACCGCAGCCTATGGACGCTTGCTAACAATTATTATTGGAAATACCAATAATTATGTAACAAATCATTAAATAAATGATTGTGAACTTCAATAACACTTATCTCCTATTTAAATTGAGGAAAAAATTACAAACACCATAATGGATTCTTCTGAGTAAAACGATAATGATTTAAAAGAAGATACGAACAATATAATAATGACAAATAACTATATGTTATTGATAAGAACACCTACTGATTATTCATAGAGTATTAACACAACAAAGAAATGACGCACACAATAATTTTTCATCAATACCTACTAATCTAAGGTAAACGGTTGCAAGTTTATAACCACTATAAGCTGGCCTCGCGAAGCTAGGTCTCATTCAACCTACAAGGGGCTTGTTTATAATGGTTGTTATAGCTCGACTTTTAGCTGTATCATGCACTTGATAAGAGATTTTTTACTGAGTCATAGAAATCACTTTGTGTACTAAGTTTTGAATAGCACTTGAATAGCAGTTCCTAGAATATTATGTTTTTCATATGTAGTTAAGCGCGTCCCATCCGCGAGCCAACAGGTGTCATCATCATCATCAGCCTATAATGTCCCACTGCTGAGCACAGGCCTCCTGCACATAAATTGGCATTGGAAGGGAATGGACAGATACTCCACCACTCGTACCCGCGGATCGGTGGAGGTAGGCTAGTGGTCAACCTACTGTTGGAGTTTTCAAGCCGCCTAGCAGGCATCCAACGAGCTTAACGACTATCACAATTGAGTGATAACCGGGACCAACGGCTTTAGTTACGTGCCATCCGAAGCACGAAAACGCTCGATTTGAAATACCACTAGGCGGTCACCCATCCAGGTACCGACCACGACAGTGGTAGCTTAACTTTCGATTAAGAACGGCTAATCATGCTACACCACGAGCGTTTCAGGTGCACAGGTGTAGATTTTTGTATTAGTGGTCATTAGTGGTGGTAATAGTTCGAATAAAAAGTGAATTTGAATCCTACAGCAGCTTGAGCTTTCGGATAAGGAAAATAAAGCTTGGTTGTCGGGTTCTTACGTGGTGTAGTGCCTACCAAGCTGGCTGCTACTCTCAAGTTGAAGATCCGTCGATAAGCATATAATTACTATGTATAAGAGAGGTAGAACATAGCGTTTACTCGCTCAGAGAGCAGCTCGACTGGGGAAGTACCCATCCTTGCAGAATACCGCAGCCAAATAACTTTACTGTTACTTACTCACGCGCAGAAGCTCATTGGGGAGAGGAATGGTTGGGAACGCGTGAGTGATGGCTCTTGTGTTGCCAGTTTCCATATGGCTACGACAACCGCTTGACATCAAGAGAGTCGTATGCTTGTTTACCAACTTCGTAGTTTAAAAATATATAACTTAAAATCAAAGGTGACGTGAGGTAAAATGGAATATCGTTTACATTTTAGAGTCAACGGTTGACGTTTACTGACTGCGAAATCGATGATGATTAACTCACATTTCTGAATCGAAGAGAACATCCAAAATATTTTCGAAACCTAATTAATCCGAGATGAAAAGGCAAAAAATATTCAAAATAAAACGAATACAGAATTTGAAAGCGACGTAATTTCCATCTAATTGGTAGGGCCCGGGGATGGCCGCCCATTTTATGCTTTTTATTTGTCGTAATGTTTAACTCAATTTGGAGAATTAATTTGTGACATTTTGAAGGGAACAATAAGGGCGTGATGAGAAAGATAAACAAATTAGTTTACGACTCTTTAATTACATATATTTTATACCTACTCAAGTATTTCTACCCATTTTCTCATTTCTGAGTGACTACTTCCTAAGAAGGAACTTGACTAGCGAGTCTGTATTACCCGAATAAATTTTAAACCGGCTATTTCTATCCAGTTTACAAGCTAGGCTGCTGATGTTTCTGATACCAATAGCTTTTTCGCCAATTATCTACATAGGGAGTGCGAATATAAGGTTTTTTTAATCAAGATTATTTTTATTAAAAGTAGTAGGTACTTAGCTTTTCTCCATTATCCCACAAAACCTGTCACTTTCCCTGCGCTAATTTCGAAAAAAATGCTTTTAAATAAGTAAATAGTGGATAAAAATACGTGTGAAAGAAATAGACGATCACTTTGCGCTTAGAAAATACGGTTACCCAAAAGTCTAATTATACAACAGTATTTCACATTGGTACGGAAAGGAAAGGAACGGACGCGAATCGAATTTTGAAGTGTTTAATTGTACATTGCATTCTTAACTTTATCTCCATTGTACAACGTAAAAATTCGTAATGAGACCAAAAACGGGTATCGGGACTACGATCGGCGACTCAGACGAGTGTAATCTGCGGAATGTAATACGTATAACAGTAGTGTTAAAGTACAAAATGCCCTACCTACAGTTTTACTCCAAAAAATCTTTTCTAAAGAGCCTTTCTGGTTAGAAATCACTCGTTTGTGCCCAACTGTAAGAAAGTGGAGAGGTCCTTATCTCACGCGTATCCTAAAGATCCACTCAAGACTTGTTCGCTTTACACAATCGCGTACAAAATTTAGATTTTCTTTCGCATTTCACAAATTGCTACTCTAATGCGTCTATGCTACGCGAGTCGAGTACGAGCCGAGCCACGAACGAACAGAATTCGTTCGTTGCTCGCGATGTCAAGTGTGGACGTTACAATGAGCCTACGACGAGCGCAACGCTAATTCGTTTGTTCGTGAAAATACTGACAATCGTGCGGAGCGCAACCGAGCACATGCTACGCGTACCAAGCACGAGCCGAGCCACGATAGAACAGGATTCGTTCGTTGTTCGCGTAGCGTGGACGGACTTGCGAGCCTCGAACTAGCATTCGTCTCGCGCTCGACTGCGCTCCGATTGTCAATTTTTTCACGAACACAAGGATTCGCATCGCTCTCGTTGTAGGCTCGACACTTGACATCGTGAGCAACGAACGAATTCTGCTCGTTCGTGGCTCGGCTAGTGCTCGCTTCGCGTAGCATGGACGCACCATAAGATATCGTGTATTAAGAAACGATTAATGCGACTATACGATACAAATTCAACTGAAAATCTCATACAAATTATCAACGATAGTTCCTAACGTCCGCATAGAGAAGACATAAAGTATGCAACAATTACTATGGTTTGTCATTGGCCATGACTACATCTACAACAGCTACGAGGACTCGTAGCACAGCTACGGCTACGACTGCTGTCGATACGTGTCTTCTCTAGACTATTATAGTATAATAGCCATCTTAGTTTTAGCGCGGGAATCAAGAATAGAGTTAAATCTTACGATCAAAGATTGGACTACTTTAAGATGACGTCCCTTTCCAACCGCCGTAATATATTGGACTTGTCTTTTTTGCATAAGCTTTTTCGTAACACAATAGATTGCCCGGATCTTTTGTCTAGATTCAACTTTAAAATCCCTCTTAGATGTCCACGTAATTGTATTAAGCCCTTAGTGCCACCACTTAGAAGAACCAACTTAGGCGCCAATTCTGCGATTCCAAGACTTAGTCGTTTGCTTAATGAATGCTGTGACGCTACCGACATCTTTTCGGATTCTTTTAGAAGTTTTCGGAAGAAAGTCGGTGAACTAATCTGCAGACATTAAATGTATTTTGTTGTATATAAATATATCGTCCATATCGTGCACCTATACCACTTGCACACTTGCCTATTGTGTGCTAAAATTTTTAGATAATAATAAATTATTTTGCTTAATAATAAGTTTAGTTTTTAGTATTTTTTTATTGATCACTGTAAGTTAAGTTATATAAATGTATCGCTCTCATCAATAATAGCATGTAGTGTATACCTATTATTGGTTATGCATTTAGCAATTCTTTTTTATGTATGTTTTTATGAAATCTTTAATGTAATAACTGTTGGTGTACCTTAATAAATAAATAAAATAAAATAAAACAAAGTCGCTTTCCGCGTATGTGTCTATTTATCCGCTCACTCGTCCTAAGCCACGTGCGCGTGCAATGACACCACATTAGTACCTACATTGCACCCGCGCGAAGCCGGGGCGCGTCGCTAATTAGTCATAAGTTAATTATGTCGTGGGTACTCGGATAGCTAGCACAATACTATTCAGCACAGTAGAAATGCCGCGGCAAGCCATTATTCAACAATCGACTTCATTTATTATTATATTTTTTCAATATTTCTGACTGCTTATATCTCGAGAGCTAATGTACCCACATATTTTGATGCGGTTTTTATACCTAACCTAGGGGATTCCTTGTTAGGTTAGCCTAATCTGGGGGCACGGAAGTGCCCCCCGCCAAGACAGCCTAGCGAAGCGAAAGGGCACTACCTACCTTTTCTCGAAGCGCTTCGTCGATTTTTTGAACCCTCATAACTTGGGTTTGGATTATACCAGATAAACAAAATTCTCTGGATATGATGTCAATAGTGAACTTATTAAGCATATTAAGTTTCAATAACATAGCTCTAATAGTTTAGATTTTATTGATATCTAAAAAACCCCGATTTCGTCACTGACTCACTGATGATCATCAAAACTCATAGGGTACTTCCTGAAGTCTTAGAAAGCTGAAATTTGGTATGTAAGCTTGTATTAGTACACAATCAACAAAAAAATTATAAAAGTTGGAAATATCAAACAAAAAAAAAACAATAACAACTTACAAAAAGAAGTGAAATCCCACCAAAAACATATTTATGTAAAGTGATGCCAAGACATGGCTCGCACTGTCAAAAAGTTATTAGATGTCATGTAGAGCCAAGCTTATAAGTCTACATACACTTACTCTACAAGCCCTAACTTCACAAACTACACACCATAGTCAAAATATGTGGCTTGGCCGTTTCACTACTACAAGAACTATTGAATAACAAAAAAGTAATGAACAGTGAATACATTTTTCACCCTACTCCCATGTGACGGTAGCGAAACGGCCAAGCCACATATTTTGACTATGGTGTGTAGTTTGTGAAGTTAGGGCTTGTAGAGTAAGTGTATGTAGACTTATAAGCTTGGCTCTACATGACATCTAATAACTTTTTGACAGTGCGAGCCATGTCTTGGCAACACTTTACATAAATATGTTTTTGGTGGGATTATGCTTACGCTGTGACTAGGCTGTGAAGGAAGCTAACCGTTTGACGTTACTAGACAAAACTCTACGGTAAGTATTAACTCCATATCCTATCGCAGAAATACTTATTCGCGATCCGTGCGTGTTCCCTCTTCCTTGAAATTTACAGAAAAGGTTCTGTAATACCTTCAATTTTACGTAGAAGGGTTATCCCAGGAGATCTATCTGTATAGTGCTCAAGACTAGCTCAGTCGGCACCATGCGCCTATTTTATTCTCTCTTTTATGTGACACAAGTTTTAAGGGATGATCGTAAATTCGATTCTCGTTCCATAGATTTGGTTACAGGACAGGGTTTAGTATTTGTTTTATTACTTTGACTTCGGCGTTATGAGCTTTGTTGGATACGCTCGTAAAATAAGGCAGTTACTTTTAAAACTTATTCCTTTGTTGACTGACTTCCAAAGAAAGGTCTCAACAGTAGCGGACGAAAGAGATTTCATAAAATATAATTGGACTGTTTTAAAAGACTTTAAAGTACACTAAGAAGTAATCAAATCCTGATCTGATGAGATGGGACCAAACGGGAAGGGTACCCAATCAAAAAAAGAATTTTCCAAATCGGTTATTAAATAACGGAGTTATGAGGTAACAAACATAAAAAAAATACACCCGAATTGAGAACCTCCTCCTTTTTTCAAAGTCGGTTAAAAAGTGCGAGTCGGACTCGCGCACCGAGGGTTCCGTTCAAACTTGTAGATATGTAAATAGTTCGTTCATCACGCGAATCTAATCTCGAAGATTTTTCCTCATTTTTCCGATTGTATTATTTTTATTACATTAATCTATAACTGGCAAAAAGCGCAGCTTTGTAAGGGCTCGCAAGATTTGTATACTTAGTAATTATTTTTAAGAGCGAATTTTTAACCGACTTCAAAAAAAGGAGGAGGTTCTCATCAATTCGGTTGTATTTTTTTTTTAAAGTTTTTTACCTCATAACTCCGTCATTTATTAACCGATTTGAATTTTTTTATTTGAAAGGGTACACTTCCCGTTGGTCCCATTGTCATCAGATCAGGATTTGATTACTTCTTAGTGTACTTTGAAATCGGTTTGTTTTTTGTAAAACAGTCCAATTAATTAACACCTATTCTTCAACTCCATCATCAGACTATGTTAAGTTGCTCCGCTATGGAGTTCCAGTACCTACCCTCCTAATCTATCACCGGACCCTGAAAACCATATATGGTCAAAATTCCAACTACCCCAAAGACTATATGTTAAGTTGCTCCACCATGGAGTTCAAGTACCTACCCTCCTACTCCATCATCAGACCCGGGATACCACATGTGGTCAAAGTAAATCTCATGACAATTCCAACAACCCCATACACGGCTCTCAAGTGCAACAGTCGGACAACACCGATAGGTGCTTGGCGCCAAGCAGCTGCCAGATCTGTTTATTTCCATAAAAATGCACATTAAAAAAGGAGGTAGGTTTAAAAAAAATAAAAACATCCACAATAAGGAGATAAAATACGTTTATTTCTTAAAATTTGTCAATTATAAAGTCAGCCACGGATCGTTAGATACAACCGATATCTCTCGCTGGGAACACTTCCCTTACTACTATTATAATAATTATAGTAGGTATGCAATATACAACAAAACTTATATAATATACATAGCTTTATACTACATACATTAATAAACACGAAGTACCTAGTAGCATTTTAAATGCTTCTTTAATTGCTAACATTAAAAATTAATAAACGTCACCTGGACATTAAATATATTCATTTATATGTTTTGTATTTAAACTAGGTTTTTTATTTCGTTCATATTTTATGAGGATTATCCTCTTTGGGTCACTAGAATCCTTGAAATATTTTCTTTAAATCATCATTCGATTATTAAGACCTTTCTAAAATGGCATGTAATGTTTAAATATCTAAGCGTAACCATTAAAAAAAAACACTGAAGAATCAGTGAACAAATTACATACATAAACAAATACATGGGACTACTCTCAATATTGTGAATTCATTGCGTCATAAATATTAAGTTTAAAATCGAATGTCAAGTTATACTTTCAAGAATCATTATGACCTCAAATTGATGCCCTTGAAGATTCTATACATCCTTTATACATTGCCCCATTTATTAACTCTTTTGATGTGAATTTAATTTATAAAGCAAAAGCACTTTTATCTTCGATTGTCCCTTGTGTATGTGTGCTATCCGTGTCATGCAATGAGAGTTGTGTACCGCCGCGCACACAGCAATGTACTCTAAAGTACAAAAAATCAACAAGTGTCTACAACGACATTGACGATTTTTTTTATTTCACTCAAAACGATATTTTATAGATGCAAAATCAAATAATTATGAATAAAAAATATCGTTTCGTTTAACCTTTGAACCAGTGATGTCGATATATTGTATCGATATTTTACATATTTTAAGCTTACATCCGTTTTAAATAAACATGTTGTACTTTTTATATTGGAACCATTATTCTTTCAAATAATTATGTCCTTAAATAATGTTTTGATCATGTGTATCAAGGATAAGAATAATCTCAATGAAATTTGTGTGATTGAAATCGGTTGCAAGTATAGACCAGTTAAAAATAGAACTACAAATGGGGCAGAACAGTAAAGCGAATACAAACACTTTTTTTTTTTCATAAGAAAGCCTCTCGCTATTAATAATTCACAATTATAACTTTTAAATGCTAAAATACATACTAGGTGCATAGCTTTAACCGTCTTTACACTATTACAATACTTACTACATGTAAATATTAGTTTACATTAATTATTATTGTATTTTTTATTTTATTTATTTAATAATATTAATCATACGTTTATACACATAAAACTGAGGGAGAAATTAAATTTATCTTTAAGGAGACAAAACTGAATTGTTCGTTCTATACTAAATCACAAGGTTTTTATAAAGTAGGTACTTTCGCCGGTTTACCAAAATGTCTTTAAATAAGTAACATAAGCGGGAGGTCACTTTTCGCAATTCGATATATTCGATTACACGGACCAATCGACTACAATTTAATATCGATATTCGACGACTCGATATAGCATCGATCAAATATCTATACAAAAATAATAATATCGACTTAGTATACTATCGATAACACCAAAGGCTCGATACCGATTTCTTATTTGCTATCGATATATCGATAATATCTTCTCTAGTGAAACACATCACTATCGTTAACATGGAATTACTTTTACTAGTTTTAAGGTTAAGTGCACTGTAGCACGTAATTAATCATCAATCATCATTGAAGGGCGTATTATGTGCATACTATAGTAGATTTCAAATAGCATGAGTTCGGTGACAAGGTATTTTATTAGATTTTTCAATGATTAATGTTCATTTCGATATAATAAAGGAATACTATGATAGAGCGAGGTTTCATGAAATATTTTGAGTACTATTTCAGAGTAATCAAATCATTGTTTCAGCCAGAATCGTAAACTGCCTTGTCAATGCGCAGCTAATCAAACCTACCAGACATATTAGTATTTTATTATATAACCAAAATTGTGAGGTGTTTAATTTGACACCGTCAACTGACTGTAAAAAAAGCTTATAATCTAGTCTCAGATTATACACTCTCTGGATGTTCGTTCGTCAAAGGCGAATATTACCGATTAACTGTAATTATTTCTATATTCATGTAGATTTTGACGAAGTTTGTTAAAGTAGTTTTGTAGTTTTGACCTGCGATATTTTAGTCGATTTTAAATTCAACAGAATCACCTGCACAATGACATATGTGCTACAGTATGCATCGTATAGCAAATTGTACAAATGACAACTACTTCTGAATACAACTATGTCTGTATATTCTAAGCATACTATAATATTTTGATGTTTATTGTTTAAATAGATAGTGAGCGAACTCATTTTCATTTAATTCAATATTTCCCAATAAAATTATAGTTCAATTTTACGAATAAAGTGAGACGGTACTATACCAGAATTTTAACGTGGCATGTATTTTATATACCACTAGCAATGATATTATAAGTAAAAGAAGGTACATAGGTTACCTACACAAGATTTCAACTTCACAAATGGCAAACTAACGCACACATAAATAGCGTAATATTGTAATGTCACACTATGTTAGATGAAACGTGGAAATAGGACGGCATGTCTTAATTATCGGGAGAGAAAAAAGACAAGTATGTGTTGCGTGCGAACACTCGGGACATAACACAATTCCGTTGTCGGCGACGCGACTGAGCTCAAATGAGCTAACCAGCACAGTTTTAGAACGGCCGCATACTATAAGAAATTTTCTGTCAGAAAATTTTCTCCGCTTCCTCATACATTTTTGGACGTCAGACACGTCAGAATTTTCGGACAGTATGCGGGGTCTAGAACAAAATGTATGAGGAAAGTGCCTTCCGGCGGGCGTCAGAAAATTTCTTATAGTATGCGACCGGCCTTAAGGTGCCACTCGCGGAGCGCTAACAACCTATCTACCTTTTTTTAGTTATAATACCCATTGCCACACAAAGCCTAGAAAGTATGGCCTGGCTCTCTGAGATACATCAATCGATTCAGAGTGAATTCGCTAGTCATCGCTTGAGATGGCAAGCAAGTGAGCAATTAATTAACTGAATCTCAATTACACACAGTATGCGTCATACATCATTAAGAACAACTAAATGAAATTTGGACCAACCCCGTTAATGTATATTTTATTTTTAATTAAATATTGCTTATTTTTCAAGTATTTGTTATGATAGCGTATTTTAGTTTCCACATTAACATCGCTTTTGTAAAAATCTACTTGCTAACTATTGCGAAATAACTGCATTATTGTACTAATTAAAATTGGTGTTATTATATTGTGGTTACGCCTTTATATTTCTGAACAGTGCTGTGTAGTGCCAATCTTATGAATAAAGGCCACATTATTTATTTAAGATACTTTCCCAATGTCTTATGAGTCGAACCTTAAATTAAAGTACTATTAAGACCTGAGCTATATTTGCCTTCATCAGCCGATATTTGCATTTCATTTTCACCCATCATAAAGCCTTAGGAGCGAGTGAGATAACAAAATGAGATACGCTTTGATGTACAAACTGCCGGAAAAATATGCAGACCTGGCAAATTACGTCCTCGCCTGACACTCACTCTGCTCACACGGCTCAATGTACGCGCTGCAGCGCTGATCTTACATTCACCTCACATCAAGGTAATTTGGAGCTTATTTCTGTGATATAAGGCATATAATATTAATTTCAAGGTTTAGACAATAGACCACAGATATTTCAGACGTGTGAATAGTATAGCTCAATTCTTATGTAGGTACCTAACACAAACTAATACTCACACAGAAATCCTTTTTAATCTAATTTATATTATTTTGTTCGTCGTCTTTGGTTGATACATACAAAATGATTCAATATTATAAGTGCAATATATATCTCGTATATAGCATAGGAGTGGGCTATCTGTATTATTATCTATCTATGGTGCAAATACCTTCAAAGATTTACTGCCAGTTTCTGAAAGCCAAATCAAAGTTAATCTATAATCAAAACTATTGCCGTCTTTGTCATTTCAGACGACATTGACAGTGACAGGTATACTTTCAACAAGAGATTAACTTTGATTTGGCTTTCGGAAACTGGCGGTTAATGTTGCTCATTGTTTGTTTTTTGTTGTATATTTATTATACGTGTTTTTCGACTTTATCTCCGTAGTTTTACGACTCAAATTGTAAATCAGGACTTCTAAATTAGGGCTACCTCAAGGTACTAATATAATAACATTAATACAATATGTAATCAATTAATTGTAAGAGTAATTGTATCTTACATTGAGCAATAATTATGTATCTATTAACTGCTTTCATGAGACAGGAACTATTATTTTGCATTTTTGTTAAGAAACTTTCAATTCGCAAGGGTTTTTCAACTTTAGGGTTAAAAGATTGTCAATAAAAAATTGCCTCCTAAAATTCATTTAAATATTTACTTACAGTTGACGTCTGTAAGACACAATTTTGGTTGCAAATTGCAATGCTTTTTTTTTTACAATATTCTATTTGTAAATTTTAACTATAACGCGATAAACTGTGTGTCAACTCTATGACTAGAAAACCGCACTCCTGACCTATATTTTGACCTATAGATGTTATAAATATATCATTTACTCTTTCTACTCCACTCTACGCATCTCTGGTGGAAGAGCAGCAAAACGAAAGGAAAAACTTACCCAGATAATGCCTGTTCACTCTAGCCTTACGAGGAAATGCTGGTGGCGTTTGTTCCATACAAGCGTAATCCTCAGTTTCCTCTCTGGATAATACATACTAGAGCAATGATTATTTGACCATGCAATCTGTAGGTACCACTGTATGTCCCTCGGTTGTGTTTTTTTCCATAAATTAATTATTATAAGAATTAGGAGCCTTCTAAAATCACAAAAACTTACCATTTTTAATGCCCTTATCAGACGTCCAGCAAACAAATTTGACGAATATAAAAAAAACGAAGGAAAACCGAGAGACATAGCCAAAGCCCTCCTTATTTTGATTCTTGTTTTTTTTTTTTAAATCGATCCAGTTTTTGAGTAGAAAACCGGGGATTACGAAATAGCGATTTCGTCTAATTTAAATAGGTATAATCGGTCCAAGCTGTAGTTGTCTCTATCGCCAGCCATCCTTTCCTCTTAAAGGGCTTCCACCATCTGCTTTAATAATTATTTTTACCTACTTTTTCCGGCATTGCACCTACTTTAATTCGAATATTCACTGGAATTGCATAACTAAACTATTATCGAATCGATTTATATTTATCGATACTACTATACATACAAACATACATATACATACATGTACTTCTACATTCAAACAAATTGTTCCGTTTCTGTGAGATTGTTACTTATAGTGACGAAATAAAATAAAATATTAAATTAACTAAGCTTAATTTTTTTAATCATTGCACTTAGTTTTCGAACGAATGTGTGCAGCCAGTATCTGTTAAAAAAAAGAGCATTAAAATTGTATCACTAATAGCGACATCTATTAAAACTAAAAATTCTAAACCTCATTCTCTCTATGGAAGTACTTTACAAGGCGGAAGAGAAAAAACTGCAAATAAAACCATTTCTATCCGGCCACACTGCAACCGTAAAAAAAAAACAAAAACCTGTCAAATTAAACGTCACTTTACGACGTCTACAGTTAAAGCTCGTTACAAAAGGAAAAGAAACAAAATATATACGCGTTCCGTGCTACAGCATAACTTATGTGTAATAAAATAACCTAAAGTAACCACTCAAAAAAACACTTTAAACTTAGCACATTATGGTCCAGTTTCGTCGATCCGTTCTGATACATCGTAATGTCTGCAGGTAACAATGGGCGACCCGTGTTCGTAATCACTATCATATTTATTGCTACTCATATGCGGTGGCGGTGGCCAATCAGAGAACACTGCTACTCGGTTATTTATTGGACAACTTGTGATATTATGTCAAATGTCAGATTCGACGTTTATCGGCGGCGGAAACGAAAAAAATACAAATAAAGTTAAACCAGCATTACACATTAAAATTAAAGGTGCGAAAGCGAGAAGCCCTGCTTTATACTTATCTTGCTTACACAATATGTCTCTTTTGGCTTCGAAATGGGACCGAGAGATAATAATTTATGACATTATGATTGAGTTGTCATAAACAGAAAAGCCAGTGAAAGCATTATAAAATTGACAACAAAGCGTCACAACCAAAATGAGACGTCTCCGATTGGCCTTACCGCGGCACCGTCAAAGCATACCTAAACACACGACACAGTCTTGGTTCGCTATAAGTCCGCAAGCGTTACCTCGCCACGTCACAGACGGTCACTAGTCACTGGGCGCGGTGACACGTGTCACTGTCACTGCCACCGTCACTGTCACTGTCACTGGCGGGGAGTGACAGCTCACACGGCGGCCGGCTTGGCGACGCGTCAATATGCACGCCTGTCGTCTAGATCAGACATCTGCAATTAATAATATAAATAAGGCTTTAAATGAATATCTACACAATTACCCCCTTACTCATCAAACGTTATGTAACTAATATACTTACGGCCTTACTCATAAACGCTATTTAACTAAATCTACTGAATAAATGGTCAAATAAATAACGTCACCTTGCTGTCATTGTCAAACAATTGACGTTATTTAGGTGACCACTTAATCAGCTTATTAGTTAAATAACGTTTTATGAGTAAGGGGGCTACTGTTTAAAGGGTCACGTAAATAACGTCACTCTATTGTCATTGTCAAATAAAATAAAATAAATAAAAAATAAAATACATTTATTTCAAGTAACATTCGACTCATTATAAAAATTGTAACAAAGTGATAATAGAATTAATAACAAATAATGTGACATTATTTACGTGACCATTTAAACAGTATATGAATGTGAGTCATGTAAGGAATTTTATTTACAACAAATATGTACAAAAACAGTATATTAATTAAATAGCGCTTTATGAGTAAGGGGGTAAGTCTAGAAGAGCTGGTGTAGCATCAGAAACATTTATTTTTGAAACATATTAGATCTTTAATAAATAAATTAAACGAGTGTGCGAGTGTGTGTTTGTAGTGTGTTGTGTGCGTGTGTGTTTGTAGTGAGGGTGTGTGTTTGTAGTAGGGGTGTTTGTGTGTGTTGTGCATGTTTCTTGTGTGTTGTGTCTGTATGTACTTTGGGTGTGTTGTGCATGTTATGTGTACGTTGTGTGTGTGTGTATGTGTGTGTGTGTAGTGAGTGTGTGACGTGTAGTGTATACACAATACATACGTTGTGCATGCGCGAGCGCTTGTGCGGCGGCTCGTCGGGCGCCTCCTCGATGACGAGCTCGCCGCCCACCGACGAGCACTCCTCGCCGCTTACATTGCCGCCGCCTCCACCGTACCCGCCGCTGGAATATAGGTACATTATATTTTTTTTATAAGCTTGCGTTCTGTCACTATCCCAGTGGTCATTCGTAATATCCAAATAAATGAAGAACCGAAATTCACTGGAATTACTGCAAGCGTTTATCAGTTGCAACAGTCAGTGACACGAAGAATAACTTTTTGATTACTTCTTTCATAACAATTGTTAGTACGGCGTCGTGTACTATAGATCTATTTATCATTAATAAAGTATCTATATCAAATCAATTCTAATTGAATGTTATTGAGTGCAGTACTTAATTTATTATATTGTTACCTTACACATTGATGTTTCTATTCAAATCCTATGTGGAGAATTTTAATGGCTTTTTGTTGTTTATTCTAGACGCTGTTTTAACCACAACATATATAAATGCGTTGTTTCATATTAAAACGCTACCAAATAAGTTGATTTTTACAGTAGCTGATGTTTATTGCCACGCCAGGGCACGCGCCATGCGCGTAAACTGCTTTCCAGGCGTTTTTCACCCCAACTGGTATGGATGAGCAGTTTTTTTCACCTTGTATGCCGAAGGTTAAGTCGATAGTCTTCCTAAGACTGAATAAATCCTACTATCCTACTCATAAGTGCCTTATCAGGACCTAAATTGAATAAATACTTTCGGATTTTCATTTTAATATTATAAATGCGAAAGTTTGGGAGTATCGATGTATGTTTGTTACGCAAAAACTACTGAAAGAATTTGGATGAAATTTGGCATACAGATAAAGTATGTTCTGGATTACCACATAGGGTACTTTTTATCCCGAGAAATCACACGATCCCTCGGGAATGGGGGGTGAAACCGCACGGGACAGCTAGTAAACGGATAAAATAGATATTTCTTGTATGTATACTCACGCATAGTAGGGCGAGTGTTGGTGTATAAGGACGGCGGGCGGCTCGTCCTCCTGGATGGAGACCAGGTTGCCGCCGTGACTCGTGCCAACCACGTACTTCTCTGTAACATATCATAACATTTGCCCATTATCATCGGAGAAGCAAACTGAGGTAGCCATACTTAATTTTTTTATTTGCTTGTATTTCACTACAACATCAGCCAGATATATAGCCGAAGGAAGAGAATGAAGAGTAAGAGAAGGAATCTCACTCATATCCTTACTTAATATTATAAACGCGAATGTTTGTATGTATGGATGTTTGTTACTCTTTCACGCAAAAACGACTGAAAGGATTTTAATGAAATTTGGCACGCTATAGAATATGTTCTGAATTAACACATAGGGAACTTTTTAACCCGGGAAAGGAACATAACTCTGGGGTACGCGGGTGAAAGATGAAATTGTGTGAAATTGGTAAGAAATTATGAAGTATTGGATGAAAGATAATGGAAGAAGCGTAAATATTTTTTTTTTATACCACTAAGGTGGCAAACAAGCATACGGCCCGCCTGATGGTAAGCGGTTACCGTAGCCTATGGACGCTTGCAACACCAGGGGTATCACTCGCGCGTTGCCGACCCTGAAGAAACCTCTTCACACCCTTCTTGAAGAACCCGAAACTGTACTCCTTTGGGAAAACCACGGCGGGGAGCTTATTTCACAGTCTGAGCGTCCGCGGAAGAAAACTCCTTTGAGCCCGCACAGTTCGAAACAATTCTGGTTTCAATGTGTGAGGATGGATTTCCCGTCGATGGCGATATTAAGTCAACCTCGGTGATTGGGAACGAGGCAGGTGGATAATGATAAGATATAGTCCAAGGTGGCAAGCACACAAAGCTCACTGGATCATAGGTGCAGCTGAAGAAACACACTGCTCATACACAAGGTGTGGCGATAGATTTTCAACGTTATCAATGCCACAACTGAGTGTATATTTCGTTACGCACGAAAAACCTACTACTGGAGCCCTAATAGCCCAGCTACACGCTCCGTTTTCCATGCAAGCATGTCGTGTAAGACGGTAGCTATTGTATGCCCGGATTGTGCAATCGTTGACATGCTGAAGATTGGACTTTAGTTTTGAGGTGGGCGGTCATTCAAGCCGCGCTTCAGTTCGGCAACATTGTTTTCGACGACTCACGTATCAGAATGTGTGACGTAAGTGTGAGCTTCCAAAACACTAACGAGGATAGCACAGTCCAGTTCGCACGTGCTTACTGGTACGTGTGGTCACTTCACAGAGTTGCGCCTTTTTGTAGTCATGTGTACAGTTTTGGGACTGCGCGTGCAAGATGAAGCGAGATTTTTTTTTATACGACTAATTCGGTAAACAAGCGTACGGTCTACCTGATGGTAAGCGGTTACCGTAGCCGTATGGACGCTTGCAACACACGAGGCATCACTCATGCGTTCGCGACCCTTTCTCCCTCCCCAATGAGCTCTGGCAAACTTACTCACGCGCAGGAACACACAAAGTTATTTGTCTGCGGTATTCTGTAAGGTGTTGGTACTTCCCCAGTCCAGCTGCTCTTTGAGCGAATAAACGCTACACTCTACCTCTCTTACCATATAGCCGGGCTGTAAGACAGACCCTTGTCGAATTACTGAGATTGTATATTCCACTTGCCCACCGTTAGGTATAAAAGACGGCAACCTACTCTTCCTATACTATTCCTGGCAACCTACGAGGCGTCAGGGACCATCTGCGGTAGGTCCTGCCGCCAGAGTATTCCCTGGTACTCATTATAAAATGTGAATCGCACCGTGATCACACACTGCCATTTCTCCAGAATGTTACCGGAGCTGTCATGCACGCTCACCTCTCGAATACGTATCCCACGCATCTACCAAATGCCTACAGCTGGGTTGCCGGAAAACTAATCTAACGAGTGTAAGACAGTAGGTAGTGTAGTGATTGTGTTGGTACTGTACCTTCTCTCTCGCCGCCTGCTCCGTTGGTGACGACGGTGATCTGGTGGCCCGCCATCACCAGCGCGCCGCCGCCGCCGCCCGAGTACGCCAGCCCGTGACCTGGACAAACAATATAATAAGGGAGATTTAGTTATTTTAAATGTCAGTTTTTAAGCATCTTGAACTCAAACCCTGTTATTCATAATAAAATTCATAATAACTGGAAACTGTATTTCTTTAATTACCTACTAGTTATTACCTTACCTTTGTGAAAGAGAAATAAATAAACTTATTAAAGTTATCAAACGTTTATTAGCTAAAATTCTGAAGTCTTTATCTGACGGGTGACATTTGGTGATCGAAAGAGTGATAAGGGTCACACTATTACACTGATTTAATTAAAAAGCGATTATGAAATAAGAAGGATAATGTTTACCTTCATCAAGTATTACAAAAAAGGTAGGGTGCTTTTTTTTATTTATACATTTACGCAAAACCTTTTTTTATACCTTTTTACATACAAAGGTTCACTAACGACGACGATTGTCGACAACCATCTTGTCTAGGGGGGTAGGGGGCGCTCCCTCGCACGTTGCCGACCCTGCAGAAATCTCTTCACACCCTTTTTGAAGAACCCCATGCATTCCACAGTCGGAGCGTCCAAAATACATAAACAAACATTCATGCTCGTCCACACAAGTTTTTCCTATGTGGAAATGGAATGAAGTCATTCAGGGTCCAGATCCGCTCAACGAACATCAGTGAACAAGGCATCGCTGCTTCTAAATTGCTCTTGTTCAATTTGTTGAAAAAAAAGATGTCCCGCCGGCGTGATAGGACTAAGAAAAGTGTGCAAGACAATATCACGGTGCTAAAGGAGACCAATCCTGACGACGACGTGCTCACGTCTGTGGCGAAGGATCTGCACAAGCTATGGGCCGAAGTAACCTGATAATAAATAATAATTATTATAATGAATGCGTGAGTAGATACCGGGTGATCCTGGCGCGCTCTGGCTGACGCCGCTGCGCTGCGGGAACAGGTACTGCGCCGACTGCGAGCTGTTGCTGCTCAGCCGCTGCTGGCTCAGCGTCGCCTGCACATTACATTACATTATTGCTGATATTATAGGAGGTTGCCTAATTTGGGGACCAGCGATATCATCCTCTGACATCTGTTTTTTAACCGACTTCAAAAAAATGAGGAGGTTCTCAATTCGAATGTATTTTTTTTATGTTTGTTACCGCATAACTCCTTCATTTATTAACCGATTTGGAAAATTCTTTTTTTATTTGAAAGTGTACACTTCCCGTTTGGACCCATTGTTATCAGATCAGGATTTGATTACTTCTTAGTGTACTTTGAAGTCGGTTTAAGTTTTTTGTAAAACAGTCCAATTATCTTCTACACAAATAAATAAAATCGAAGTGTCTGTTTGTAGTATCAAAATAGTAGGTTTTTACTAAATGCATATGAAAGTACACAGGGTGGAAATTGTAGACTGGTCAGTAAGGGCACCTAAGGGCCACAGGAAAATGTTCCTTATATATATATTAAGAAAATATGGTATTAAGAGACTGTCCTTTAATTTTTGCGTTATTGAAATCGGCATAAACCATTGAGCTATCATTACTACGTATAGAGAAGCTATCATAAGCAAAGGTTATGTCCCATATTTTTAGAGTCAACTAAAGTTCTCTTTAGCGCTAGAACAATAATTTGCCGTCGTAAGCAGACTGTAGAAACACGTAGCGCTATCAAAACGCTTTTAGGAGTATTCGCAAACACGCGTTTCGTTCATCGTTCTACAACAAAAAGGGACTTGAACGGAACATAGTTTGAAAAACGAAGATTTTTGAATTGATTTATTAGCTTATTCGATCCTGTCTCCGATAAGAATCAAAAGGCTCTATGAGACCAATTTAGGTTAGCTTACTAGAAATGTCAGAAATAGAAAAAAAATTAAACAGCGCCATGCGAAACATTTGTCGGATTACCGCGGGTCGACTGTATTCATTATTTTTTTTTTTTATACCACTAAGGTGGCAAACAAGCATACGGCCCGCCTGATGGTAAGCAGTTACCGTAGCCTATGGACGCTTGCAACACCAGGGGCATCACTCGCGCGTTGCCGACCCTGAAGAAATCTTTTCACGCCCTTTTTGAAGAACCCCATGCTGTACTCCATTGGGAAAACCACGGCGGGGAGCTCATTCCACAATCTGACCGTCCGCGGAAGAAAGCTCCTTTGAGCCCGCACAGTTCGAAACAATTCTGGTTTCAAAATGTGAGGATGGACTCCCCGTCGATGGCGAGAGTTGCGATGGTAGAAGGTAGCAGTGGGCAACAAGTCGAACAATTCTTTAGAACACTCTCCGTTGTACAAGCGGTAGAACACACATAAGGAGGCAAAGTCTCTCCTCAGATTAAGGGGCTCTAAACCGCTTGTGAGCTCGGGATCGTCAACAATTCTGATGGCACGTCGCTGAACCGAGTCTAAAGGCCCAAGCTGGTATCCAGGTGCTCCCGCCCATAGGTGACAGCAGTACTCCATATGAGGCCGGACTTGTGACTTATAAAGTTGTAGCCTTTGCCCCGATGTGAAGTACTGCCTCGCTCTGTTGAGCACTCCGAGCGTTTTGGATGCCAGCTTAACCTTGTGACTTCGGAACAAAACGTCGCTAGAAATGTCGACGCCAAGGATCCCGATGCTTTGACTAATGTTCAAGGAGGTGTCCTGGAATTGTGGAGCCACAGACCATGGGGTTTTCTTAGCGGTGAACGCGCAGGCTTGAGTCTAACAAGGCTTGTGTATAACATACATTATAAAATAGCATTTACCTGCTGGTCATGTTCCTCGCCAGTGAAGAGGTCTGGGGTGGGCTCTCGAGACAACTCCTCAGGCGTCACCAGTCCTGAGACGCCCACTTGAGAGGGAGATGTCGGCGCACTCCTGGAATACATCAATGTCATCTATACTATCTAATATTATAAAGAGAGAGAGCGGATTTTGTATGTTTGTTTGTATGCGGAGGGTAATCTTTGGATCTACTGATCCGATTTTGAAAATTCTTTCACTAATAGGAACCTACATTATTTCCGAGGTCAATAGGCTTTTTATCCGGGTATGCGAGTGAAACCGTGGGGGAAAGCTAGTATTATGAAAAGTGGTTTGTTGAACTTCAGTAAAATGCCTGACTAAGTAATATCAAACATTAATTTTTTCCTACATTTTCGTTTATTTTCTTACCTTATAATATTGAATTGTCTTTAACTTGTTCATATTTTTTTGCTCCTGATTTTTTTCGTCTTAATTGTGCTGTCAATAAACGGTTTCTAGTTAATGTTTGAATGATGACGTATATTCGAGCTGTTGTACAACAACGTGTCGTTTAGTGTGGGGGTAAGTAAGCTTGAAACTACAGATAGTGGGTTCAAATCCAACAGACAATATATACAGTAACAACAGTAGACAATCCCAATAAGTTTTAAACCATTTTATGTTCTGACAAAACTGATTTTAAGTAATATTTAGTCGCTTTCAAATTAAGGTACCACAGCTTACAGAATATAGCAGTCAAATAACGATGTTGTGTTCCTACGCGTGAGGGGGAGGGACGGTAACGCATGAGAGATGCTTCGTGTGATACAAGCGTCCATATGGCTACGGTAACCGCTTAACATCAGGCGGGCTGTATGCTAGTTTGCGGACTTAGTCGTATAAAAAGAAGTATTTAGTAATAAAGTAAATATACAGCATTTTTACCATCTAATCTCGTTGTTGTCTATCACTTAATAATTGTGATAGTCGTTAAGCTAGTTGGAGGCCTACTAGGCGGCTTGAAAACCCCAACAGTAGGTTGACCACTAGCTGAGCCTACCTCCACCGATTCGCAGTGGGCACGCGTGGTGGAGTATCAGCCAAATCATGCTCAGCAGTGGGACATTATGGGCTGATGATGATGGATTTCGTTCTTTCGATCGGTATACTAAATATAAGCGTGTATATTTGTACCTGAAGCGTCGTGTAGTATGATTAGCCGTTTTTAATCGATAGGCAAAGTTAAGCTACCACCGTCGTGGTCGGTATGTGGATGGGTGACCGCCTAGTGGCATTCCAAATCGAGCGTTTCCGTGCTTAGGAAGGCAGGTAAAGCCGTTGGTCCCGGTTATCACTTAAATGTGGTACTCGTTACGCTAGTTAAGAGTCCTCGGCTTGAAAACTCCAACAGTAGGTTGACCACTAGCTTACCTCGACACATAGTGGGCATACGTGGTGGAGTGTCTGTGCATTCCTTTCGCCCTAATTTGTGTGCAGGAGGCTTGTGGTCAACAGTGGGACATAATAGGGGGATTATGAGCTTGCCCTCGCTCTGCGGGTCGATGTGCCAGAAGCTGCCGTTGGCCGGCTCCTCCTGGGTGCGTCATGTAGTACCTACAGTATAAGCGTGTATATGTGTACCTGGAGGAGAGTCCGAAGGGCGCTCGGAACTGCACGCCGCGCGGGCGGCGCGGGCGGAAGGCGAGCTCGATGAGCTTGCCCTCGCTCTGCGGGTCGATGCGCCAGAAGCTGCCGTTGGCCGGCTCCTCCTGGGTGCGTCATGTAGTACCTACAGTATAAGCGTGTATATGTGTACCTGGAGGAGAGTCCGAAGGGCGCTCGGAACTGCACGCCGCGCGGGCGGCGCGGGCGGAAGGCGAGCTCGATGAGCTTGCCCTCGCTCTGCGGGTCGATGCGCCAGAAGCTGCCGTTGGCCGGCTCCTCCTGGGTGCGTCATGTAGTACCTACAGTATAAGCGTGTATATGTGTACCTGGAGGAGAGTCCGAAGGGCGCTCGGAACTGCACGCCGCGCGGGCGGCGCGGGCGGAAGGCGAGCTCGATGAGCTTGCCCTCGCTCTGCGGGTCGATGCGCCAGAAGCTGCCCTTGCCCGGCTCCTCCTGGCTGCGGGGGACCTTTATGAAGTACCTGCAACACACCGAAACAAACAAACACTCGTTAAAAAACTACTGATAACACTATCTCTACCGCTGCCAGCACACAAACTCTAAATCTCCCCATGAAATCCCTTCTGGTTGTGAAGATTTTTGCAGGATTCGCGACGCGCTAGTGATACTCCTGTTACAAGCGTCTATACGCTACGGTAAACGCTTACCATAAGGACAGGCCGTATGCAAGTTAGCCAACTTAGTTTATTTTTTTTTTAATACTAGCCATGCATATGGCAATGATTCAAGTATCAATTCCATATCAAGTATATCAGTTATCTGGTTTCCATAGTACAAGCTCTGATTAGTTTGGGATCAGAAAACCGTTTGAGAGGAATGTCCCAGGATATTTATTATTCTATTGGTATCAAAACAATCCAATACGCTCACCTATTCAAAGATAAATTGTGACGTATAGAATTCTGCCATCCCTTATCCGCGGTGCGGTAGTACGGGTAATTCTTAGTGATGTAGCTGTATATCCCGCTTAGTGTGAGCTGCTTGTCCGGGGCCGAGGCTACAGCTTGCACGATGAGCTGGGCGTAGCTGTAGGGAGGCTTGGCGTCGTCGCGCGCCTCGCGAGCTTCCCGCGCTTCGCGAGCTTCCCGCGCGTCGCGGGAGTCGCGCACGTCGCGGCTGCTGCTGAATGATTCTGAGTTTGTTGATGATGCCTGCGCAGGAACAATTAACTTATTAGACCTGGTTGAAAGGGAGTAAGACTCCACAGTATCTGAAGTGAAAGGGCTAAACAGTTAGAATTATAATTGTTTTGTTTCGCATCTATATTATTTTTTAAACTGCATTAAAAAAACAACCTGAGAAGTGGGATATGAAATCAAAAGGATAATGCGTTATATCAGGCCAAACAAGTTAAACCAATTATCACCACGATGACGTCATAAGAAAGATCCAGTTTCAAAGTGTTTTTTGTACTTATTTGCTTGAGCAGTTTTGACCCTAGGAGACCAGTTATCAAGGTCAAAGCTACTGAAATTACCGGTTATTACGGGTTTGGAAGTCAGCGGGATCATGGATGGCATATTTGTAGGGGTATTTTATAGTGTTCCTTACTGCAGTGCCATTAGAGCTAGGCCGCTGGTTATCAGCTAAAGAGGCGTAGTGCGCGACCAGCCCGAGGTCCGCGTACCGGCGGCCCGACGAGCCGGCGCCGCGCGGCGACGTCGGACAACTATTCGCCGCGCTTATTGTACCTGAAACATTAGACAACTCTTGTACAACCACAATTTACTCGATGGTAGCTGTGTGCCAAGCGGGAATGGCAACCTTGAAAAGCATTGTTGGCAATACCAGGCAAAGCCAGCTTGGTCTGACCAAGAGAAAGAAGCCACCTACTCTTCTTAATTCTTCCAAATGGTAAAGGCTACTTCTGACCGGAATCGATGGAGACAGATCGTCCGTTTAAGTAGTTCCAGTAACCACAATCCTCAGAAATGAGTGTGCTTAGCCCTTTCGGCTTACCATGGAGAGATTTTGGTCAAAGACAGACCTATTCATACGAAAACAAAAGGACTAACTCCACTTTGACTATGCTCGCTTCCTCAGATTTCTATCATCCTACTTCTAAAGTAAACAGACATCGGCTAATTGTTCCCACTTCTAATGCTTATCATTGGGTCCTTACCAGTAGGCGATGGCGCTGGACTGCGTCCATCGTTGTCCGAAGGTATGGTGATGCGAAGGGGCGGCATGGGAGCAGAACTGCCTGCAGCACCGCCTCCGCTCTCTTCGACGAGAGATTGGAACTCCAGTCGGATGTTCGTGGAAGGGAATCTGAGTGTGCATCTGAAATCAACACAGTACAATTGTTAGATCTGTTGCTAATAACGTTATTTACCGTTAAGAGGATAGCCAGGTTGTCCGCGCGTTTGGTATTAATTTTATTATTGTTGCCATCTCCAAGCAGCCCAGCGAGCATGGATTGTCGATAAGTTTAAAACATCGATAAACTTAATTATCTATTTCAAAAATCAATCTCACACAACTATGTCAGATTTGTCGACGAAAATTGATAAATTTATTTATGGATACATCCATGCTTGCAGGACAGTTTCGAGTAAGTAGGTCTGAATACTGTGAATAGAAGACCGCAAAACTAACGTTCTAGATTAAATACCGTCGAATTGCAAACTAAACTTCACCTATTTTCGAAATACAATCATCAAAAATTATTATAGCATTCGAAAAAAATAAACGACATAATATCTCCCAAAGCAGAATAATACCTTCAGCGACACAGAAATACATTATTTTTAACAATTTTACATAAATCTCAGCGAGCAAAAATAACACGTTAAAAATCAGTTTCCATTAAAGCAAAATTGGCGCCCAGCGTGGGCTCAAGTGTATTGACAACCAACACGGAACTTAATAGCATTAAATTATGTATTCTACACACACGTTCCTGATGGATTTATTTTCGTGCTTGCTAAAATTACACATTTTAAATCAATTTCTTTGATGTCAATCAAAATGGCGCCCAACGTAGTACCGAGTTTGTTTGCGGAAAATCAAAATAGAAGGCATAAGTTCTGACACTCATCTATTCTTTATTACTAACACGATGAAGATGAAACCTTTAGTCAAAAGATTTTGTATAATTCAATTTCATAACAAAACAACATATAATTTGCATTGAAATAAAATTGTTAGTAACTCACGTGATCTATCATGCATCAACTAGTGCAATCTATTGCATACGCCTTTGAAAAACGTTAAACATGTTTAAATAATAATTTTAATTTTATAAGAACAAATAATTTCCTGTAATTCATAATCCGACTAAATTATATCAAGGTTAATGTGTGAACAGTCATTTGCTTACATACAAAATTTTTGTAAAGCATTGCATACTAATCATCATCTCTTTATAATAAAATAAACCTATTCTATAAACTTCGTATACCCAGATCATAGTAGCAATCAAAAGTCTATAGATAGCTATTTCAAGGAACCTCCCGCTGTGCAATAAATTCAATAAGCGGTCAGAACCTAGACTGGTGCTAGTCTGACGCTAGATCGTTCATAATGATCGGTTGCCATGGCAACGGTCTAAATACAACCATTATTGTTCCGATGTCGAAGTGAACGCCTTACAAGAGATATGCCTACGATTTGCACGTATTATTGGTATATACTCCGACGAAAGATTTTATCAGTACCTACTAGAGTAGTAGGTTGTAGCCTCTCCTACAACGTTGTGGATGAAAGTAAGCTCCTTGTAAATGAACGGTAATCCCCACTAATTATATAGGTGTTTTTTTTCCCAGCCATTTTTTTAATGCCATTTTTAATTTTCTTTGAAATTCAGCTCGGGGTTCCTTTCAGCGTTTTTCTCTAAGACCTGTAGTTCAGTGCCCATACTGGCTAGAAAATAAAATTCACCTGTATAGAGGTACTGGTCTTTTCTAAAGATTTGTAAGACCATAGCTCAACCAGATTAATGCATCTTATTTCAATCTACATGTATACAACTTTAACGTATTCAATTCCAGACTTATTGTAAAGTTAATCAAAACTACGCTACAGCAACAGTGAGAAGTCGGACTTGGTTTCACGAGTATACTGTATACAAACGTACAAAATGCATCGTTATTGTATTTAAACATTCTGAACATGATATCTGGCTTCATGATTAAATCAAAGTTCGATATCTGTCTAATAATAATCTACTGCCTGCCAGAATCATATAAAATTCACGACTGTCGGCATTAATCCATTTAAAAGCCTTTTCATGTGTATTATAACATTGCGATGCGAGTTCATCGGAGTTCGTTAATCCAGGGAAATACAGGAGCGTTTCCATTTAAGTTTTCTGTATCTAGAAAATAACATCCGTCAGATCGGAAGATAGCGTCTCGTGGCAACAACTGAATGTCACTATCTATGATATACGTTTCATCAGATTTTAATCAAATAGATTACAATTTTCTACAATGAATCAGCTAGGTACTATGCAGGTTTATTTCACCGTATAGTAATCTTATCAACAACAATACAAGCTGAGCTGGAAAGAATATTGATAAGGCATTATATTGTAGTCGATAGCTTCCAAAATATGATAAATTGTTTGATTTTAAGATGATAGGTTAGTGATGTCAAATGCCGTGGTGAAGGTCGTGGGTTAGATCCTTTTTTTTTTTTACCCGACCGCCCCGGGGGAAGCAGCCAGGTTATGCCGGACTTGTACCGGCTAAAACCCCACGGTGGTCGCCATCTGCGCTGTAGAGAGGGGGGCGGGCTCTCGTGTTGAACGCGTACCTGCTCACCCCTCCAAGCGCGGTGCTTTGATGGCTCGTCTCGGGGGAAGTCTGACACCTCCCCCCAGCACCCTCGCTGTGCTATCGCACGATGAGTCGTGACCACATCGACCCATCGTCCTTCTTGGGGTCGCTTCTGGGCGCACAGAGCCCCCGCTCTGATTGCCCACGACCCCAAAGGCCCCGTTTAGTCGCCTTTTACGACAGGCAGGGGAACACCGTAGCTGTTATTCTAAGCCCGAGCTACAGGGCAGGGGGGCCGCGACGAGACACGTTTGTGCCCCGGCGGCTTCGCCTCCGGGTGGGATCGGCCCTCTCCCGATCCCGCTCAGCAGCCTCCTTCTGGACCATTACGGTCTCACAGAAGGAGGCTACTGCTCTCCACGCTGTATCCCCGCTCAGCATCGCCGACACGACTGCTGGCAGGGAGAGATTCCGTCCAATTACTTGGACCAGGATCCGCCGCTCGGGTTCCCACGCAGGGCACACCGCAAGCGTGTGCAATGCGGAATCCTGGTCGCTCCCACTGCAGTGGAAGCAGGCCGCCGTCGCCTCACGTCCGATCCTATACAGATAATCACCGAAGCACCCATGACCGGTGATTATCTGTGTAAGTCTGTAGGTAAGTCGTCCACTGTAGATTTTCGTCCTACAGCGTCGGATGGCCATCCTCTTCGCCCATACGGGCGCCCCGTAAAGGGCTACGGATCGTATGACCCCCGCATAGAGGCGGCGAACTTCCTCCCTCGGTCCCCCGAGATTGGGCAGCAGTCTGTGCATGGCACCCGCTACCCTCTCGATTCGGGGGACTAGGCGATCAAAGTGCTCTTCGAAGCCCCAACGACTATCTAGGGTGAGGCCCAGATACTTCATGTATCGCCCCACCCCAACTTCCGCCTCACCCACTCGGACGCACGAGTTGGGTGGTTCCCTGCTTCTTGGCAGTTTGTGGAACCATAGCGCCTCGGTCTTGTGAGTGGGTTAGATCCTGGAGCTTGAACTTTCGGTGAAGGAAAATATCGTAAGGCTCCCACTTTCAAAATGAAAATCTGTTGCCAATCACCTACTACAATAACCCGAAAGCGGAACTTAGAGCCAGTTATATACACTCCTTATTCCCGAGTTCCCATTGGATGAATTCCTGATGATATGTGATACATCAGCCCTCTGTCTAAATACCCACGATGTGTTAGAAATTTCAAAGGCCAAAACAATATTCTTGATAATAATTCGGTACAGGCCAAATACGTCACGGCAAGGTAACTTCCTTTCATTGGTATCCAAGTTAAATATAAAATTCTGTATGAATAAATGATCAAAGGTTTGTTGAAATACCACTGAATGCGCGAAGCCTGTCAAAGTTCTGACTTGGTTCTCAGTATTTTTATACTCGCTATAAATAAAAAATCTTCACCAACCCCGCAAATAAGTTGGAAATTTCCAGAAATTGCTATATTTATTGAGTTATTTTAAAATGTTAGGTAACGTACTGTAGCGAACCACTACATAACGAAGTTCACACGCCGATAGATAGATGGCGCGCCGCCACATTATCCTGCATCGTGCATACATCGCGCATACATGCCCACTACATCCTGCATCGCGCTTGCAAAGATTTCTCGGCGATCTGCATATATACAACTGTCCGACAAGTACAGTTGGACCGCGGTCCCCAGGCACGATGTCCCAGCCTGGCGGAAGATCTTCCCTTTTCAATGGAGGTGTCATCCACCTTGCACCTCCATATACTTTTATTTAGCTCCATCAAATCTTATGATGGTAAATTGTTTATTATTTCAATGGGAATCATGTGGGAACCATTTACCACTTAGTGTAAAAGGTTCCATTATGAAGAATCTAGTAGATACCTATAAATTAGTTAGATAAATAGTAGACGTCGACCTCTTTCCAAACAAACAATCAATAACTAACAAATTTTACTGAGTATAATTTACAGGCATCTTTAAACTACCTATTCAGCATTTACTTCCTTCGTAGGTACATGTACCTTTGATGTCGATTAACCATCGGACTGTGAGTCTAGTCCTACCGGCGCCATCCCTCCTATATTATGCATTCGATTGATTAAAATCTACTTCCATCACCCTCGCGCCGCGTAATTTTCCAAAGACAACAAAGTAACAATAACAGCGCAATCAGCCGTTTCTCAGAACACCTCGGCCGTCAGCCATAATGCGACATGACCGTACAATCGATAGTTGGTACGTTTCATCCATCAGGGAACGAAATGTATTGTATTTTGTACAATACATTTCGTAAATAAGGCTTTACGTTTATTTCTCTTGGGTTTTTTGGGGTAGATAATTTAGATCTACGATGACTAAGCAGCTATGTACTACTTCAAAATATTATTGTAAGGTATGAAGATAATAGCATATTTGGTCAACCTTACCCCGGCTCAAAGGACCAAATAAATAACATTACTATCGTTACAGATGTTGAATCAAGTTCAGAATATTCTACAGTATTTTTTTTTTTTTTTTTTTTTTTATACCACTTAGGTGGCAAACAAGCATACGGCCCGCCTGATGGTAAGCAGTTACCGTAGCCTATGGACGCTTGCAACACCAGGGGTATCACTCGCGCGTTGCCGACCCTGAAGAAACCGCTTCACTCCCTTTTTGAAGAACCCCATGCTGTACTCCATTGGGAAAACCACGGCAGGGAGCTCATTCCACAGTCCGAGCGTCCGCGGAAGAAAACTCCTTTTAGCCCGCACAGTTCGAAACAATTCTGGTATATATAGTCAAATCAAATCAAAAGGACTAAAAATTTTGCAAATAGGTCCATTTGCAGCAGAAATTACTTATATAAAACAACACAAGGCGAAAATAAAGCAGAAAAACTTCTACCAAATATAGCCAACACAAACAAAAGCAAACAAGTCGATTCAATGAATATAAAAACCAATGACCTTTGCATTCACATGAGATCGGCACAATGAATGGACGGCACTAGCGAGCGAGTACAATCTGTTTTCCTGTTAGATAATTCGTATCGTGAAATAGAAAATGGCTTTACATACTATTAATCACGCTAGTTAAACTGTTTTATCAAGTTAACTTTTATTTCTTCATCATCTGCTAAGAAGTTCCCGATTCTCATGAATTTACAAGCTACTGATTGCGCTGGAAATCATGTTTCGACTGAGAAGAATCGGCAAAATGTGTCCCTTCTCTTCTGTTCACTAGCTCGTCATTAATTTCTTTCTTTCGCATATTATTCTTCACACAACCCATCCATCTTCAATCTCTCTGTTTGGACAATGTCTATCATCCCTCACTAATGTATCTTTTAGGAATGTATGCTTGTATTTCATCGCTCTGGAACATGGCTGAAACCAGGTTACGAATGCTAGTATAAAACTAAACATGCGCCTGAAAATATGCACTCTAAGCGCGATTCCCAGACGGATTGTCAGTATTTTATTGGTTAGTATGTAATTTCTGGATTTAGAGATTAAAATAATAAGGATGATTCCTGTGTAAAAAAAAATACAAATTTCGGGTACATAATACAAAAAATACGTGTCCAGAATTTGATAATCTAACTGGATTATCATGGACACGTATTTTTCGCTTTACCAAATCATTAAAAATTGACAAAGATAAAGCGCCTCAAATTTCGGGAATGGGGCTCGTGACGCCATTTTTGAGTAAAAACTGTACCATAACGTAACGTCACGCGGAACTTCAACACACGACACGATATCTTCATATTTTTTATTCAATAGACAAAAGAAAAAATTTGTGTCGAATATGTTTTGATAATGTAAATAACGGACTAAATAGATTTTTTTGTTAACTAGCCTAAAACTGGGATTGCATCTTTGCTAAGCTACTTACGATAGGGAAGACCCTATCGTACGTAGCTTAGCAAAGTCGTGAGTAGACGCTAAAAATACTCATTCACGAATTAAAGTTTGATCAATAATAGTAGATCAATCCACAAATGACAAGTAAATAAAACTACGCAAATCCGCATCACTATCTGAATACAAACTTGCCCCTTTGACACTAATTGCGTGCTTACAATATTGGAGGACAGATACATTTTCATTCATTGGAACCATTTAAATACCTAAACGTCGGCGCCAGTGTGATTAAGATACTGTTGACATTTAAATAGCCGATAAGGGAGCACACAAAGTGCAAGTAGAATCTTGAGTACAAAAATTAAAAAATAATTGTCACGTTATTGGCATTCAAATCTTCCCTGAAACGTTGGCTTGCTGAGAAAGCGTTTTATACCGTAGAAGATTTTTTGACATAGTGGCAGAAATGTATTTTTTTTTTTAACTGTTCATAGGCCTGTGTTTGACCGCAATCTCACCATGGTAAGTGATGATGCGGCCGAAGGTGGTAAGCACACAAAGCCTAGATGGAACTGGCTCTCAAGTGTAGCTATCGGAACACACCGAAAGGTGCTTGGCGACAGATTTTCAACTTGAGGGTGGTAGCCAGCCAGGCGGGTACTTCAAAGTACCCTACCACCGTGCTATGGTTTCCTCACGATGTTTTCCTTCACCGAAAGCTCAAGCTCATTGTAGGATTCGAACCCGGGACCTTCATCTCGGTATCCGACGTCACTACCACTGAGCTATCATCCCCTTAAATTATTTCTTATTTCTTTTTGTATGAATGATTTTTTTATATTGTACTTGGAAATTATTACTTTTTAATTTGCAAATATTTAAATTTGAAATTATGTAACGAAATGTTAAAATTATGACTTGTAATCTTAAATATTACTAATAAATATGTTTATCTGTTTATCTAGTCTTTGGAGAGACTTCTTCGTCATCTTTTTCGCCTATTCATCACTAATCCTCATATGTTTTTCATAACACTTCATACATTACACCAAAATCTGTCTAAACGGTGACAAACCATTTCATCCCAAAAAAATGTAACTAATTCCTCCCTAACCTATATTCTTTGCCTTACAGAGCACCGAAAAACATGACTCCGTTCACAACAAATCGATAACAGGCACTTGTTTACAACGTTAGCTCGCTAATTTCACAAGTAGCGCTTCTGCGGTGCATGTCTCCAGGATCAAACGATTTTCAACTGAAATAGTCGAGTTTAATGCTGTATTTTAAGCAGCCGACATTCTGAATCCGAGATAACGAACATCAAGCTTGTCAAAGAAGCAATTGACCCGATGAAGGTGCAAATCAGATTCTCTTCCAAATTGATAATTATGTTGATTTTACCGCGATCGGAGGATTAGTTTCGTCGGTAATGACAATTTAGAAAACTTTCGTTGATTTAAGTTTAACATAGCTGTTTTTAACAGTAAATCTTCAACATAGTAGACACTAGACACTCTATTAAAGGTCAACAAGAAGAATAAGAAGATAGAACGTTTTTATTCATTAAAATGTATTTTGCATCGACAACAAATCATCATGGTGACTTATGATTGGCTAATATCGGTGTTAAAAGTCTAGTATTAAAATATGCCAAAATACTTTTAGAAACAGTGCAGTAATATGATTTAGAACACGCCTTCAACACTTATCGCAAATGTCATATTTTTATAACACGCTTTGAAGAGGATAATTTTGTCACAAATTCTCAATGGTTTGAACATTTTCTATTTCAAATGAACCAACATGTATTTGCAAAGCTCATTCAATGTTTTAAATGGAACACAACTAGTCTCCGAGCTCGCAAAGAATTCAATGAACTGAAAGCTTCAGTAATTTAATACCATCGATAAGATGTAAGCAAACAAATTGAAAGCATTGCACGGAAAAATACAGACAACGTTTCTATTCTATAGCATTCTCGGGAAAAACAACTTGCAAGCGGTCTCTCCATTATTCCTTTCAGGAATTTTCCAAGCTCTTGATATCTATCGATTAGCTGGAGTAGTTTTATTTTAAGCATTGAGAATATGAGCCTTAATGGACGTTTACATTGTTGTCGTGGTGACAATGCGTCACACCCAGCATTATAACATGTGTCTTGTTAACAAACCTGCCTGTTCGAAGCCTCTAGTCGAAATAAGTCCAATGCGACCAACAGGTCAACAAGCTACTGATACGTAATAAACTACACTCTACCCGAGTAAATAAGGATCATATTAGCATACAAATCGCCACGGCTCGTGTATCGATCGTCAATTTCCCAGCAAAACTCGGCGCGTCCTTCACCTCGTGCCCTTTTCAGTATAAACCGACCGAATTATGAAACGGTCTTGTAATAGGGAAATGTTGTGTGCTTCTCGGTGTATCTTTTTGGTAAGTTTGTTGAGCCCAAATTAACATCTCAAGGACAGCTATATTAATTCTGTCTGAGTCTTGTTTTGGTTGCTTAGTTTACCGAGCGGTGTGGGTTCAATTGAACTGTTCTGGAACTTTATTCAGTGGTGACTGTTTTGTTGCCTTTTGTTATGTAATCAAGCGGATAGAAAAACAACCTAAGCCATACTTGCTTGCGACTTTTTTTACAGACATGTCTATATGCTTTCTAGCTCTAGATTCCGAATGAGATATATATATACCATGACTAGGGAATCAAGGAGCCACTGTGAGCAAGTCCCCACGCTACGGGATCTTTTATCTCTACATAAAAATATTCTTAAAGCTGACTTCGTGTACTGTGTTTACATTTATCAAACAGGAGTTTTCTTGAAACTCCTGTTTAATAAATTAAATTACGAAATTGATTGTACTGTTTGTGTTAAGCCATAGAAATCCAGGAACAAGGATATTATTTACACACTGCCATCTGATCCCAAACTAAGCAGAGCTACGTACTATGGACTTACGTTAGAAGTGGGAAGTTAAGAACTAACCGAATCAAAAACATTCGCGAACTGAGTTAGAAACGGTCTCGTGGATTTCCACGTAATTTTCGAAATAATAATAATGTATTAATAAATCAGCACATACCATAATATGTAATTGTAGCATTCATAGGAACCTGCCTAAATATCTTTACGTAACAATTTTAATGTATTTCACTTTAGTACCGTTCCTTTAATAACATTTACCCCCATTTACGACCGAATTAAAGCAAATAAACGATTCCATTGTTCAACATTAACCGACTTATGTAAATGGGTTACTATCTAGTTTCATCAAGGGGGAAACGACGTCTAAATTCAACAGTGTTACAGTACAATTTCGTTGGTTTCCAAAAGGGTTCTAAATTGGAACACGCACGTGGCAACAGTGAAGGGTAAGTTATTAAATTATGTGTTAACTCGCTGTGTCTCTATAACAAAAAACGAACTTTTGAGTCTTTGTTGACTTGATCAGATAGCCTTACTTACTAGCCTCTGTCAGTTTCCAGGTCTTTTATAGCCCCTTGTTATCATCATTGATTATTATGGTGCGTCCATGCTACGCGAAGCGAGCACGAGCCGAGCCTCGAACGAACAGGACTCGGTACGTTGCTCGCGATTTCAAGCGTGGATATACTTAACGAGCCTTCAACGAGCCTACAACGAGCGCGAAGCGAATCCCTGTGTTCGTGAAAAAACTGACAGTCGGGCGGAGCGCAGTCGAGCACGCTACGAATGCTCGTTCGAGGCTCGCAAGCCCGTCCACGCTACGCGAATCGTGCTCGCAGTGTGCTCGTTCGTGGCTCGGTTCGTGCTCGGTTCGCCAAGCATGGACGCACCATCATATTCCCTTTACCATCATTCGCCTAGAAACTACCATTAATATTCACGTTATTAGTTAAGAGTGCGTACCAAGCCAGAAAAATATGGCAATGTCAGATGAAACAAACTTATGTCTAATCTTCGCGTGCAGATGAGATGGAGATAGCGTGTTCCGCGGAACAAAAATGAACTAAGCGCTTTTTATCTAAATAACTCGTAAAGTATAGAATATTTTAAAAAATCGTTAGTAGCAGCCCTAGGTCATATGTTAGTGCTATTATTTATCGAATTTTTGTCTTAATTAGATACACCATGAACGAATAAAACCGAAAATTCGTTATTATTAGAGGTAGCTTTGTGATTTTTTTCTATCGAGGAAATTTCATTCCATTATGTTTTTGCTCAGGCAGAACCCTCGCGTATATAATGAAAATACCCATATAAAAATATTTTTTCATTTAAATACTATTTACTTGGTTAAATTTCAATTCTAAGATTGTTATTTTGCTTTATACGCAGTCTTAATTTACGTGCGTTCGACTAGGTATGAAAAAAAAACAAGGCTAATTAAGCGGACGTAAAGTCATTTAACTGCAATGAAATCATTCACCGTAATACTCCGGCGACAATAGATGGAGCACAGACGGAAATAACTCCAATAGGTCGTAAGGTCGCACGGTGTTCATTCGAGTATCTGTTGTAAAGAGAACCTAGGACTGTATAGTAGACTGAAAGGGCAACCGTATTTAAATACTCAGCTATGAAGTTGATTCAAGTTCGTTTGGCGAAATTAGGACAAGGAGCTTTTACGAGTTAGAATTGCTGTATACTCTAGTTAAATTGAACTGCCAAGGGATAGACTTCAGAAATTTAATCACATGCGCAGCATTTTACTAAACAATTTAATGAACGGAATAGGAATATAGCCCAGGATCCCCTACGTGGCAAACACATAGTCATTAACATGTAATGGAATATGGTAAGTAGGGTTTTTACATCATGCTGATCCTTATTTCTTACCACCAATAGCTGAACAGCAAAGTCAACCATACCTGCAACAAAACAACACAAACATTACAAAATTTGAAAGGGGAAGGCAGCACACCCCTCTCGCATTTAACGGTTATATCGAAACATAAGCGTCGAAAATGTGTATGTCCATATCAGATTCGTATCGGCTCCGTAGCGAAGGGAGGTTGGCAACAGGAAAAGGGAGGGGGCGCCACGTTCCACCGGAGGTGACGTCATCCCGGTCGACGCCCCAGCAAGGTCGTACCCGAAGACACTGCCTCCTTTATTCGGCCTTATAGGCGCCCGCCACGCAAAAGTAATTCGGTCAATTTTGTCGCAGCCGTAGGTATAAAGAACTGATATATTGAGGAATTTTATTTGTAGTTCAATGTCATATGGTTTGGGTTCTCAAGTGACTACACGCAGGGAATAAAACCGAGCTTTGAGGTATCTTAACTAACATTAAAAATGCGAAAGTGAGTTTCAGTTTCATCATTTCAACGGATCATCATGAAATTTGGCATGCAGATAGCCTATGGTATGGAGAAGGCTAACTTTTATCCCGGGAATGCGGGTGAAACCGCGGGGAACAGCTAGTTTCTTATATCTGGTTCATCATTTCGGCAACACAGGTACAAACGCGCTTGCGGTTACCTAGATTTTGCATGGGAGAAATTTGTTCTACGCGTATTCCACGAGAACGCTGTGCCAATTCCTATGGAGAAATGGCAAATACGATAGTAGTGTTTACTACCATCAATAATGTACATTTAGGATTGTTTTATAACGTATTATGTCTTTGGAATGTCCATATAAAATCAGTAACATAAAACTTATTTTTACAAACTTTTTAACACCCAACTTTTACAAGGCTGTGGATTTTCCTTACATAACACGCTATTTATCTAATATTCTGGCTAAATGGTCACGTAAATAACGTCACCTTACTGTCATTTTCAAACAATATGACATTATTTACGTGACCAGTTAATCACTATATTTGCCAAATACCGTTTTATCGTAATGGTACGGTAAAACTGTAAGATGTCCCGTAACTTAAGTATTTTAAGCAAAGCCTTTTTGTAGAATGCTATTGGGATAGTGCCACAATAATTCACGTACTTTTCTACTTTGCCAAGCAATTCTGTAGAAGCGACAAAAAGTTGCTAATTGGGAACAAAAATAGTTCGCAAAGGAGGATATTCATCAGTAGATCTTCTAGTTACTAATGTCTTCACATTTTTGTCTTTTCAAGGATCTGATGCTAAAATGGCGCGGCCATTTTATCAAGTGCCAAAACGACGCAAAAGTTAGTAACGCTACTCCTAGTATATCACGGAGACTTATGGCACATAAGTGGCACTATCTCAACCCTGGTGCCTAGTGCCAACCCGACGTGTTTACGTCCGTCTGTTTACAGTTACACAGTTACGTAACGTGTTTGTCATGAGTTGGAGGACAGACTTGCTCGTTCCATTTTGCAACAGGGACTCGAGAGCTACATTGAATTTTATTTATACTGAATACATTTACCGTCTGGATTGTTTTTGAATTTCAAATTTATGTTTGCATTGTTTTTTATACGATGTTGTTTAGTAACAATAAAACGGAGCTAAAATGCTCTTGATGACATATCATTCTAAGTAAAAAGATCTTTCAAACGAAAGCTATAAAATCCAAAGTAAAAGCGTCGTATAGTTTACCGCAATACGACTGTCATGTCATCTGTCACGTAACAGAAGCGTCTTCTCCAACATTTTAGCGATCTGCTATATTGGACTTTTTGTTCACCGTATATTACGTACGTTTTTCCTTGCTTCTTTTTTCATATGTCATAAGTTGGACAAGTGGATAAGGAATGAGTATATAAGGGCAAGCTTGAGAGGGAAACGTTAAGCGTGGTATGGACATGTTATGAGGAGAAATGAAAACCACGTCACTAAAAGAGTTATGAATATGAACGTGGATGGATATACGGGAAGAGGAAGACTGAAAAAGAGATGGATGGATTGTGTGAAAGATGATATGGGTAAGAAAGGAGTGGATGCTGGTATGACGGATAGAATAGACGAATGGAAGAAGCGTAAATATTGCGCCGACCTCAAATGATTGGGAACAGGGCAGGCAGATGATGATAAGTTATACAAGTGGGCATACAATCTACCTGATGGTAAATGTTCACCGTCTCTTATGGACATCTGCAATACCAGGGTAATCGCCAATGTCTTGCCGCGAGAATCCGATGGTGGAGTATGTGATTTATTTCCGCTCTTGTACCACCATCCTAACACAAGTATATCATCCAGATAGGATACATGTAACTGTAAAAACCTTACCCAAACATGCTAAGTTTCAGAGCCATAAAACATTTTTTCTGATTTATGAAAACTTATCGAAAGCTGATGATATCAAAAGTCTGTACAAAGTAACAGTAGCAAAATGTTTAAAAATATAATTTCTCTGAGATATTCTTGACTAAGACAAGAAGTTAGGTGGTTGCTGAAAACATCTACCAAAAACATACCTTCGGTTGACCCAATTGTCAGGTAAGTAAGTACTGAATATAAACTTTTGTTACTTTGGGACAGTCTCCAAAGTTTCCCGGTATGCGTAAAATTGTATGAATAAAATATCACAGTTTCGTCTCAGGGTTGAGAAGCGACCTTCGGCCGGAGCACGTCTGCTTCTACTTCCCAGCTTTATTGCGCTCAAATTGTTTTGGAAGCATCAACATCTTTTTTATTACAAAGTTTGTAGTGTCGTCCTAGTTTATTTATCAATCGCTACGATATTATGGCTGTTTGGTAAACGTCGACTACATTCTCGAGCTTCGTCAAAAATGCATATAGGCCCTGATGCTGTTATTCACAACTAAACTAATTTTAATGACACTATGTCTCTTTCTAACAAAGAACATAAGAAAAGGATGTAAGAAATGTAGTCCTGTCAAATTAGTCCATTGCTTGTTTTCAATATAAATTTAGTCGCCATCTATCGCGGTTACGCCTAAATACACGCAAAATAAGACGGCAAAGATTAATTTGACATCTTAAAATATGTTCCATCCTTTTTCAATAATGTTCGTAAGAAAGAGATGAGATGTGACTAAAATTAGTTTAGTGCGATTTACAACAGAATCGGCACCATTGTCGTAAGTAATATAGATCGGAATTCTAATCGGCATAGCGCCGTGTTGTGAATGTTGTGATAGATACGATTAACGCGCTAGTATTATGGTCAACCCATAGTAGTTCAGGCGGGTTCATATTTCGATTCGGTTCATAAGTGCCTTATCAAGGCCTAAATTGAATAAATGCCTTTTGAATTTGATTGATCGAAAACCTGTATCGTGCTCTAATTAGTCGTTTCAACCAATTCCATGTGGTTTTAATGAGTTTTTAAAACTTTATAGACTGATTAAACATAGTTGGAAGAAAGGAGGCACCGATGCCCATAAATTGTATCATAATAACGTAGAACTTTACAGGGTTATTATGAACATACATTGTACACACGGCAACACATCAAGCTATACATGTCCAGTATAAGCTGATCTCGCATTGTATAGGATTTCCGTACATTGGGAGGTCAGCCTATACTGGAAATTATAGCTTGATGTGTAGCCGTGTGTACCTACATGTAGTTTTAGTTCCGTCGCGTCGGTAGTTTATTTGATGAAACAGCATTTTATGAACGACGTGCTAGTGCTATTGATGTAAAACAAACAGCAGTTTCCCAATCGATCGCACGGTAGTCGTGCAGCTGGTGTTGTCTGATAATATACTTTAAGCTAGCTATAACAAAAACCAGATTTAAGTGTAACATTTTGTCCCACGCACTTATCTGTGAAACACGTGTGTTGTATCATTTTGATAAATGGAATAAGCAGAAATAAACGAGATTCAACAATAGATTAGCGTATTTATAAACAAAAACCCATCGTTTGTGTTGGTCTCGTTTATGCGCGTGACGTCACTTCTGGAACCCACGTCACAGTATTACCATCTCCCACGTAATGTATGCCGACATAGGTACTTAATTTGTCATTACGGATTAGTGTTAAGTTGATGTTGTATCTAATGTAAATTGTAGGATGTTAATGAAAGTAACACATAAAGAAGCACCTAATAGTGACGTAAGTTTTGATATTAATAAAACTGATAACAAACCAAATGTTAATAAGGTAAAGTTCAAATTTCAAGTAGACTACATACAACTAGAATCTTATCACAAGAATAAGGATTGCAAACAAATAAGTAAAGGAGTATAAACAATAATTTACATACAACAGAGCAGACACAGACGGAAATCCATTTATCTTGGAAACCTACACTTGGCAGGCAGTCTGTGCATGATGCCAGCGCAAGTACTATAAAAACGCAGTACTGGATCCAAAAGGCAAACATAAACAAAATATTAATAACTTGTTTAAATACGATGCATGTATTTGCTAAAGAGAAACATGAAAAGAATTTTTGTTACCTAAAGAAAAAAAAACATTTCTAAATGTCATCTTTTCAAAGCATAAGTTGGTTTTATTAGAAAAATCCAATATCGCGACAACTTTTTAAAAGATTTCATATCAATTGTAATCTAAATGTAACCAAAATATTTGTTTTGTTGGCAATTATTGCACGAAATGATTGGCAAGTTAACAGAAATATGCCAACATTCTTTGGCTGAATTCTGATTATTGACACATTAAAGGAGACACAAGATCCCAAGTGACCGTACTAAATTATCAATAATTTTCATTATGAAAAATATTACTATTGCTACTGTGCCAAAAAAAATTGAATACATTATTTCAGGTGACTGTAATATAGTGATGGAAGAGTTAATAAAGTTAAATAGAATGTTCTAGACTCTAATGTAAGATGACGAAAACAAGAATATTTTCCGAAGGTAATGTTTCACAGAGTAGATCAAAGTTCAAGTAAAAGAGATCATGTAACAAAGAGTGACCCAGATTTACAGAGACAATGTATTTGTGGCGAGCCGGTGAAAGACATGAACAGTTGAGAATATAGTTTAAGCCACCGAATGATTCTGGTTAGCTGGAAGAAATTACGAAATGAGTTGGTATATGTAAAGAAACCATCAACCACAATCATCAAAATACAAAACCACTTTATTCACGCTTGGAGAAAGGGTGCAGCCAGCAGTGATATAGATATTGGCTCATCATTAGAACGACATACAAGCTAAATTATGAGATCCCGAAATCCTAGCTAAGTAGATACGAACAATTCCGAACTGCTTAAGTTTGCCATTTATTTATTTACTTATTAAATATAGATTCAGTCTATTTTGTAGTTTTGCCGCCTCGCCGGGGCACGCAATTGTTGTCAGTGCGATTAGAATGTAAATATTATGTAATGAATCTAAGCTTGTTTTGAAAAGAGTAACTGCTGAGTTTATTGCCGGCTCTTCTCAGCAAATGCAACCTTCTGAACCAGTATTAGAGTCAAACTTTTCATAAGTCCCTGCGAAGGTCTATTTGAATAAATGATTTTCAATTTTGAATTTTGAAATTCCGATCGAATAAACCGTTCATTCATGACAGTTTGAAGCTAACAGCTACTAGAGATATAATAGGACTATACGACACGAGAGTTCAAGCTTATCTCATAATTAGATACAAATACATCGTCAGCTTCATCAATGTAAATACGGATATTTGTAGTGATGACCAACCATAATTTATTCTCACCATTAGTATTAACAAAATCACGTATTTTCCAAAGACATCACACATTCCTAACTCCTCAACATTAATGCAAAACTCTTGCAGAATGTTAAGGATATTGTGATTCATCAAATAATAGTAACAAGTCAAATATATCAAACCACACATTCGCACCAAACACAGACGGACCGACAAAAGAAATTTGCACACAATATAGACAATACCGATGACGTATGAATGGACGGAAAGCTGACCAAAAAAATACTATCAAGAGTATTCTATATCTATACATCCTATTTTTACATATGACGTCAGTCGCTGATTCAATAGCCGAGGTACGTGGGGCATAGCTCATGTCCTGTCGGAAGGACCTTGTAGGATAATAGAGTCGAAGTGTACTGAATATTACCAGAATTTGTATTAGCATGTACAGTCTATTCTGGCACGATCTAGAAATAATTATTGATGGTCCACTTAGCAACGCTGTGAACGATTGTATTGTATTTGTCATTGTTTTTAAAGTCTGGCTTGCTTCGGCGATAACTCAAGCTCTTCATATGATTTGAACCGAGGAACTACACATTCTGATATATGTCCCAACTATATGCGCATACGCTCAAACGGAGAACAGCCCAATGACGCGTCATAGGAACTGAATGCCAGTGCAGCATGACCGGATATGACGATATGCCATGTGAATTAAAGATATTTAATAAACCAGCCCGCAGTAAATAGGAAATTACGCTATAAATACACTTATCATTGTTGTGAAGTGAAGAAACGTCGCGATGTGACGTCCAGGCGAAGTTTCTTGCTATTTGACGTCATAGCATAACGTCGTGATAGTGCCGGTATCTATTTGGCGTCAACATTAGCGTATTTAGTGAAATAGTGAAGTTTAATATCAATGGATATAAATTAACACATTGTTGGAACCTACGGATAAGTAATGCAAATGTTCCCATATAAAACAAACTGTGGCCGTCGGCGTGTCATAAACCCATCAACCGGCTCCATTAAACGCCAAAAAAGTAGAGAAGAAAAAAGCGACATACCAACGTGTCGGCTAAAAGATTGAGAAAACCCGACCTGAAGTCATGTGCTCCCAGACAGCAAAATTGATAATAGGATCTGTTGCTACGCAAACAAAACACCAAAGAAAAACCAACCAAAAGTCTGAGTGGCAGAATCCGATACCCTTTAAGACGGTGGATGCTGAGCGAAAAGTTTTCTTGGTAAAGGAAACTGAGTTTTAATGCCATGTCATTAAGATTCAGGAGATGTTTCTTGCGTGCGTGCTCCACTTCGCCAGGGCACGGATTGATTGAACGTCAACGGCGGGATGCGTTACAAACGTTTTGCTAAATGTTTATGTAAGTAAAACGTATAGAAAAGCGTCGTGTCTTAGAAGTTATAATTTGAGATTTAGATCTAATGTGTGGTACACACTTCAACACATTCAAAATTCATGACGAAAGCAGTCAACGGAATTTGTATGTCAATAATGTAACCTACTCGGTAAAATTAACGAAACTTTTCAATAAAATTTGCTGCCAATAACCGCTTGTTTGAATAGCGAACTCTGTTATTGGTTGAAATAATATCGTAGCGAATGTAGGTACGTCTATTACATCAAAGAATATATTAGATTATAACCATATCGACCATGACAAACCTCCAACAAGACTAGACCAAAACACAAACAGCCCAATCAATCTCAGCGATGGCAAAAAAAAACAAAACTGGAACACTGCAATGGCGTCACAGTTTAAAAAAAAAACCACAATATCAACCCGTATAGTTATTACCCATGGTAATAAAGACACCGCGTGGCGTCATGTAGTCTGGGGGATCACTGACCTCAGCGAATGCGAATACCATGGTGCAAAAAGGATGGATGTACCAAACTGGACTAGGCAAGTTTAGATTCCGAATCATCATATTCATTATTTTGTTGTCATTAATCAATTAAATTTTACATCAAAATAAGCTGGTGTAAAAAATAAAAAAGAAGCATAAATTTAAAAGTCTCGTCTAAACATAATAATAATATAAAAGCAATAAAAAGCAAAGTTTATGTCACCAAGTATTAATAAGTTTTACGACAAAACCCACATAACCAGAAATAAAACAGGGAAGTACTTTTATAGGTCAAACGAATTACGAATGCTCGAAATTACGACGCAGACGTGGGCTTACGATGATACAATAATAATCGATTACATATTCCGCCGATTACGAATTCTAACAATTCAAACATCCCTAGTGAAGACTGGTTTGATTTATGAATTGTGTTATTAGAACAAGATACTTTGAACAAGATGATAGGAGGATATTGTAGAGACAAAGATAAGTGATGTTGACTGTCTAAAATTTTATGAAACGAGAGTCATCGTCTATCTTAAACGTCTTGACTGCTAGGGCACTGGCCTCTTAACGTGATGTACCTTGTATGTAAGCACCTACTGATATTGGATTTTCAAGAATCGGTACCGAAATAAACGACAGTAAAATAAAGTTAATTACTGTGCGACTGATACTTACTGCGATGATAAGGAAGAAAATATTGCATAATATTTAAGGCCTAGAACCTTATAATAGTAAATGTGGAGTGAATGCTCATATGGCGGATATAAGTGCCGAATGGAAGAAGCGTACATATTGTGCTGATCTCAAATAATTGGGAACAAGGTAGATAGAAAGATAGATGACGATGAATTAAAAAAAAAACAGAGTACAATTTGTGCTGGTCTAGTTTACATTATAAAAGCAGCAGAATGTCTGCGCGCTCAGCTATTTTTATAACACGCGTTTATTATTAGTTTCATTTAAACCTCAAGTTTATTTTCGAGATACAGGTCATTAGGTTGTTGTTTGACAACTCTGGATCCGTTTATCTTTCGGTAAAATAAATATATTTTTAAACAATTAGTTTGTAGACTCGTGTTCTAGAATTTTTCTGATTGCTTTGAAGTTGTCTCGCGAATCCATCTAGATAGTAGACCGACCTAAAAACTTGAGAAGCAACCGCATTTAGAGAACATGTGTTTGGTATCTAACATACAAAAGATGTTTAAAATTTTTGGGGATTTCATTTCTAAATCGACTACCTTTCATTCAAGTCATCAATTTCATTCCTTCATCTCACTTACCTCTGTAGAACCAGCACATTTTATATATTTAATATATTTTCTTCATTCATATATCTATACTTTTAAGTATATATTATGTGTGATGGTGTTTATATACTTGTTTACAAAGATCTAGAGATCGATAAAATTTGTGACGCATATATATACGTTTCTTCTGAATTTGATCGTTCTCAGTAACGGTTTCGCCTTTTGGTTTTTCCTATTTGTCATGACTCCTCAACCCCTTAATTCCTGCGTATCATACGCAATGATATCAAAGTGAAATGGCATCTTTATTTATAAGTTATGACTCAGCAAGGCTCTTATAATACCATAGCAATCGATCTAAGTGAATATTTGGGGGAAGAAAATATATTGTATTAGGATAAAGTTACTTCTCGTCGATAGAGTCGCTATATATCATTGTAAAAATTTCGGAAGAAGTTTCAAACAACTTGAATACATATTTCATGATCATCATTCATCTCAATACACACAGACAATAATTTAATTCCAAAGATAGAAAGCTGCTGATTCAACGTTGGGGAGACGAGGCGTCACATGCAAGAATTCCTTTGTGGCGCCGAAACCCTTTGTAAACAAATCAGGCGATCGTATGCGCTCGCGCAGGCAGAAATAGGTCGCAGAGTCGCCTGCGCATCGTGACTCGTGAGCATTTCAGTGACGAGACATCGCTATATATTTGGCAATGCACTGTTGCCAACAGCATTAGAAAACATGCTGATAGTATATATCAAATAGTTGCTAAGTAATGATAGTACAATACAATGTGTGTGTAATCGAATGTGATCGTGAGTGCCAATATTGAATGGGACTAGGTGACTCTCAGGTGCTAATGAATTTACTTGTAGAGTGAGAGTTACATTGAACGTGTATAAGTTATATTTTACTTTAGAATTTTAAATCGGTTAATCAAAGAAAACCAGCGGGTTTTAAAATTAACCGCAAATAACCAAGTTATCCTAATTATTAATAACAACTTTTTAAATTGGATGGATTAATCAATACACAATAAATCTCACGTTACGAAACTCCATAAACAAACAGAAATGAATACTAACAGGCACTTTGTTCCGTTGCATTTTACTTGCACATGCAATAGTAGCGATGATATCGTCATAGATCAAGACAAAAAAGAGAATGTTCATAGTATTTAACTTTAGATTCCTTCAATAATATTGATGTAATTTTTTCCATGTTGCCTGAGGCTATGGATGGAAAAAAACTAAAATGAACCGAAAATACAACTGTAGACAAATGCCAATCATGTCGAAAAAAAAAATTGCTCTATCACGCTCCGAGTACTTAGCGATAGAATTTTCCCGTGGCGCGAAACTTGTTCCATTTTAGCGTACAATGGCACAACATCAATGACGCATCGTCTTTAAATTAAAATCATCGGACATCACTGCCTAGGCCCCTGGAGTCATCGACCTTTGTAGAGTCTGTACGATCTGTCCAGTCTACGTGTTTAGTTAGTCTTTGTCTGTCAAAACGTAGCGTGTATTCGGCGTGTACCGTTTCATTGTTCGATATATCGGTCATGGTTCGGTTTCCTTTCTCATTTGTGTTCCTTATTTATTCTTCATTGTCGTTATGCTCCACAAAATCCATTGGGTTTTCAGCGCCCGAGATTATTTTTCCTGTTATTTCTAATTATTATTTACTAATAACTATTTCAGTATTGAATACTTGTCTCTGAACTCTCGGATATTAATTGACTTCATCTACGGCTTATTTATGACCAAATTGCAAAGAATCTGTCCGATACTTATTCGTATCAATTAATAGAAGTATAATTAAATCTGTATGTGATCTCAGATTCAAGAGTTGAAATGTCTACTTACAGTACCTGAAACATCAGTTTTGTTAAAGATAAATGCTTCAACTTGGCGATTTCTCTTGAAAAACTCCACCAGTTTACAATTTACTAGAATTCTCAACAGGCAGTTAACATTTTACATCTTCTTTAAGAGGCAATTCTTAGAATTTGTTTGACTATGAATACAATGACGGTTTCATTACAATTTCAAAAAAACCGGAACAAAAAGCAGTCGAAGTAAAACGAAATGAGACGAAATCTCTGCAAGATCATGAGAGCATTCTCTGTTATCGATAAAGAAACCCAAACAATGTGGTATTTATCAGGTGTAGCGTAGATTAGGTCGCAGATGTGGGTCGAGATAAGGTTATTTTATAGCGAGTCAACGTGGCTATGAGACTTCGTGCCATTACACATACACATTTAGTAGTTAAAATGTTTGAAGCGCTCCAAAGTGTTGTTGGCTTATTGAGCGCTGGACACTGGACCCGCGTAAAAGGTTCATCAATCGACAAAATGTCTACAAGGCTGTGTTCTGTTCTATAAACTCAGAACTCGTTAGCATTACTGTTGGCTGATTGTGGGCAGCATTTCACAGTACGCTCATTAGCAAAATTATGTTCCTCTTAAAAATAAAGATTGTTGTATTGCAATAGCAAGATACATGCCAAAGCAAAAGGTGAGTCAATAATAACATACAATATTCATTCTACGCCAAGTATTTCAGACTCAGGTGATGATATCAAAGAGCCCTTTAACATAACAAAACGAGTATCATGATCAGCAGAAATGTCTGTCCGTGTACATTCTTATGTAAAATCTCTAGCGGATTCAGTTCCAACAGCGGCGAGATATCTCAGTGCGATGTACCTTCACGACCGGTAGAATGTTGTCGAGTCTATTTGCGCATGCTCGCCCGTGGAACGTGAGTGCTCGCGTGGATGCTCCCAGAACCAAAGAATACTTACTATACTACATAAAGATTGGACACTCATATCCCGAATCTAGTACTCCTGCTAGTATAGCCCCGCCCAAAGGCTTGCTGCTCGCTGGGTGTTCAAAGCATATGTAATTAAATTAGTCCGCGTGTATGAACCGCGTAGTGACTTAAGTACAACGGTGTCTTAAAACAATTTGCAATGGTTAACGATAAATCGGTGCAAGTCGCAATGTTCCTTTTGCAGAACTGTAAAATGAAGACAAATTGCATGGCGCCCGTTTAGAATATGTAAGAGTAATAGATCTACATGCAATTAGTTTACATTCATTGAACAGCGGCGCCTGTATTTAAATTGTAGACCATCCATTGTCAATGGAAAAACGATAAAGAAGACAAGACTGCACCTAAAAATAGACTCACATTTATTGATCATGTAATACTAGTTCCAGCTGGTGCATGGTAAATACCTGCAAAATAAGTTTCTGGAATAATAAATGTGCATAATATGGACTTATTATAGGAGACTACAGAACTGTAAAGGGGAAACGAAAGATTTAAAAGAACCAAATTCACGAAAGAAACAACTGATATAGCAACTGTAACGTTATCAGTAGTCAACAACAAGGTATATCTATCATAATCATAAACATTAGCCGGTAAGGTAAAATGGCCGTGAATTGTGTGCGAAAGAGACGGCCAGTGTAAACAGTTGCGGCCGAAAACATTCCGAGCCATTCCGTTCTGTTTATTTACATTCACACATCGGCCGCGTGATCTTGGACTTTGATTTGTTACGGTGCGTCTGCTTTTAATGTCCTTTAAATTTGTTTGGGGAAGTAGGCTACATGAAATTGTGCAGAAAACTGCTACGTCACACATAGGTACATGCAAGATAACCATGCCAAGGTTATCGACTAAAAGGAATTTCAGATGGATCTTATTACTAGCCGTGACGTAGAATGGAAAAACCCATCTAAAGGTTCTGGGTCTATAGATAAAGCACAACCATAAATGAATATCTAAGTTTATCTGCACCTGGGCTCCTAAGCATTAGTAGGTAAACCTGATTGTAATAGTTACAAGTAAACATAATACAAACATCAGCTAACTAAATGTTTATGTATTGACACATGAGCTAAAACAGCTCAGTATTTGTCCCTTTACCACTGTGTCGGCTGTTCGAACCAATACAATAAGACAGACAGACAGACAAAACAAACACAGACGGGGTGCGGCCATTACCCGGTTGGTAACAAAAGCATGCGACTGAATAAACCCGATCTAGAGACACGGCCAGCGCAAAGTGAACAACCCTTTCGTAAAACTTAGCATAATTCTGATATCCTTGCTAGAATATTCGAACGATGATGAATTCTGAATGTATGTTTAAATTCAGAAATGTAAATGTTTTCCGTTTGAACTTGACCTTTCAACAAATTGTTTGTTAGTAAACAATTTCCCTTACACTCTCCTAGTATCTGTCGTCAACAGGAAAATGACGACCTTAAATAGAAAATTCTAAAGAATTCTCGTAATTTCACGAGAACAATTTGATCAAAGGAGTAATCAAACTTCAATGTAATCGATATCTGTGAATGTAATAGATAAAATGTGCCACTGTATAGAACACCTAGACAAGTCATACATTATCACACGTTCAGTAGGTCACCAAACCTGTATTTTAATGATAAACATTATGAATTACACTGCTGTTATAAATTGAACCTTATGCCAAGATTGCATTATAGATATAGGTCAAGATAGTGTGGCGAGTTCACGCCAACCTTCAAACTTATATGAGTACACTGCTAACTGCGACTAGAGATGGTGTCAAAACAAATTGAATACTAGAACATGTCAGAATAAATCGACGCTAAGTTTATTTATGGCAAATATTCTGATGATGAACAAGCATCCGAAAATAATATTTCAGGAAATTTTGATTATGAATGAGCATCTGTTTATTTCTAAATCATTAGATGAAGGTATCTGTCACCATTCTTTGATAGAGTGACAATGTAGAACCGACAGTTCTTTCACAATTCAAATCCGCTAGGTAGGTAGGTACCTATTAGCGGAGCGCTAGAAAAATCAACATGTCCAATTCATTGGCTTTAATGGCTGATTGTGTAACTTACATCAACAAAATACCTACTTCCTCTACGCGCCTATATACAATCATCTATGTGTTACTGTAAAAGTCACAGGCTTAAATCTAAATATCTGTGGTAAAAGCCCGATTACCGGTAGATCCTAAGTTTTACGAGTACATCTTAGGATTTACCAACATGAGCTGGTAAATTCCAGGTTTGATAAGAAATGTGTACACTTTTCGGGGTATAAAAATTACATTACAAACCCCTTTAGAGTTTGGTACTAGCTAGGTTTTTTCAATGATACTTAGTAAAAATTTTATATATTATGACTCGATTTCGATAAAACGCCGAACATGTTAGTTACAAAACGTTTATCATGTCTCTGAGGTAAAAGCTAAGATTTACTCAGTGACTTCTACCATTAAGACTTAGTAAATCTTAGGTTTTACAGGTAAATCTCATGATATTACCGAGGTTCGAGCTTTTACAGTAACATAATATCCCACCAAAAACATTCTGTAAAAAACTAGCCAAGTCTCGATGGAGCTGCTTGTTTATCTTTAAAAAGTAATGAAATCTAGACAAAGTCGTGCCAAGTCTAAGGTTCCTTACTGCGATTTCTTTATTATTATAGTTAATGTTGTATGACTTGGCCGCTGAACATTCTTTATACGTTAGTGGGTACAAGTACAGATTGGTGCAATGGTGTCATGGAGCACCTGGTTTTGTACCCTTCAACGGCCAAGTCATACAACATTAACTATAATAATAAAGAAATCGCAGTAAGGAACCTTAGACTTGGCACGACTTTGTCTAGATTTCATTACTTTTTAAAGATAAACAAGCAGCTCCATCGAGACTTGGCTAGTTTTTTACAGAATGTTTTTGGTGGGATTTCACTTCTTTTTGTAGAAAATGAAGCAGCCCACGATGTTGAATATTTTTTGAAAAGGCGCTATGTCGATCTCTAATAGTTTGGTTGGGCTCTTGTGTTTTTTAATCAGGGTCACCAGGTACTCCAGATCTTCGATTATCCTAGTTTTTATAGTTTTCCCTTTATGTGGCCATTAAACCCTAACTCTGTACCAAATTTCAGCTCTCTAAGTTTATGGGAAGTACCAGTTCTATTTTGATGATCATGAGTGAGTGAGTGAGTGAGTGAGTGAGTGTCATAAATGCGAAACTTTGCTTTTGCTTAACTTCGGAACTAAATGACCTACAGACTTGAAATTTTGGATTTTAAGTATGTGATTATAGCTTACTGGATGACGAAAATTTCTATGTTCTGGTCTTATCCAGAGGTTCTCAAATAGGGGCCTGAAAATGCGGCGAAATGGTTCCAGTAAAGGATGGTACGGCAGTGTTTGCTTCGCGCTCGACTCGGCGGGGGCACTGCCGTGCCCCCCGATAAACAAGAGACAGTTGAATAACCTCATATTCTGCCGTAAATATGTATGCAATTTGAAAAGCAGCAAAATGTGCATGTTTAAGACCACAAATTGTTTACCAATACATGCGGAGTGACATTGCGCAACACAGATCGTTGGCAGTACACTGCGAACTGCGACGCATGCGCTTAGGCTGCCATTATACCACTTATTATACACACGGAGAGACAACACGTTTGAGAACGTTGTGCTGTGGAATGCAATCCCTTTCCTTCCTTATACCTCTCTTTGCTGATTAAAAGTCTCTTGCCGCACCGACTCCGCCTTATCAATGAGCCCGCAAATTGTTAGCGTATTTGATAAATACGAACACCGAAACTGGTTACGCCGGTATTTACCAGTTTAAATATAAATCTAAATTGATGACTGACGGCATCGGCCTCGCGCACAAAATCGCGCCGCGTGTTCGCGAACTTCGCGAGTTACGTAACGCACAGACGCACAAACAAACGATTCGTCACACCGCACCGATGTAAACACGTGTTGTGTGTAAACTTTGCGGATCTATAAATATGCACCTTGATCCGAACCAAGCCCGTGAAAATCAGAAAATATTTCTGAAAACTATATAAACTTCATACATACGAATTGGTATGGGCGGGGCAATACTATCAGGAGTACTATCACTCCAGTACGTTGCGGGAGAAAACAAAAAGTTAGTATTTGTATATTGCCTATAGGGCAAAATTAAGACTAAAGATGTCAATCGTCTACTACCGATTGTATGTTATGAAGTCATAACAATATTAAATTAAAAGCTAATCATGTGAGTGACTAAAATATAATTGCAAAGAATAAGTGATTGTATGATTGAACAGGAAAACGACAGCAAAAATATCATAATCAATGACTCACAATCAATGCAATAACTTTCAAATTTTTATTGAACGCTTCTGTACACTGACTCAGATTTTAAGATTTGCATTTCTAGTTGAAAATCTCTTTTAAAATTTCAACACATGATGTAATGTCAACATACAAACAATACTGAGATATAAGGTTTACTTTCTTATTCATTCTGTAAATCTAACTAAGCATATCCTGTTTGTAATTCAATTAGTAAGAATATATTTAAAGAAAATTAAGCACATACTCAAAATGCAGGTTCAAAATCAACATTCTCAAGCTTACAAACAAAGCCACAGCGCAATTGGCAAAAGCTGTAGAAAACTGGCTCACATGACTGTACACCTAATGTACTGTACATATATGTGCACGCATGCACGCATAGTAGGATACAAGGTCGTATCAAACACGACGCTGTCCCTGCTCACACATGCGCTGTGACACAAATACTTTTGTTTCTACAACATGGAAAATGCGTGGGGTTGTTGGACAAATGTTTGGGCCAAGCTCGGCCAAATTTTTCATCAGGTAATCTACTTCCCTGAAGTACAAATAAATATAGTTATTGCACTATCTGAATTAGGTCTTTATTAATATCATGTGGCATGGGGTCCCATTAATATTTTGTGAAATGTATAAAAACATATCAAGGTTTCTCTGTATGGTATTTTTCCATCAAACATTATTGCTGACCTTTTAAAGTCTAGCTCATTAAATACCATTTAAGTATAGAAATGACAATAAACACATAACTGCCTATAATATACCAACCTACGCAACATGACTAAGAGCCTAAATGATTATAAATTGAGCCTAAATGATTATAAATTATCATGAAGATTTGCATTTTCATCAGAATTAGTGAATGACATTGTTTGAATAAAAATTATGATTAATATTCTTCAAACAACTTAAAAAGGAAAATTTATAAACTTTAAACACATGTCTGCAGGCTTTATATCATATTATTACAAGCTCTGAATTATAAGTATGATTGAATTAGATATGGGTAAGTATGGTAGGTATATTATTAAAAGTGAGATGAGATAAAACATGAATTAGACATGATTATTTTCATTACATGATCCAAGAAACTTTTTAAAGAAATCTTCAGCTCTTTTTATACAACAAAGTCAGTAAACAAGCTTATGGTGAGTGGTTAAAATAACCAAATGGATGCTTGCAACAAACAGAATCACACTATGTGTAACCGACCCATCACATCCTCTATCAAAAGAAAAATTTTATTTAATTGTTTTGTAATCAGTTGACTTGCAGTTCCTATTTTTTTTTCAAGAGTAACCGCAACCGAACAGGTTAATTGTTTTATGTTTGAAATCCAGATCACCTGGAATAATAATTGGAACACAAAACAATTGCCTTATCTTATTTAAGGCAGAGATGCTGCGGCTAGCCTCCTTCATTTGATTATCAACATTATTCACTTTTGTATTTATCATTCTTTAACCCGTTGACTTGTGGTTAAAAAATAACAATTAATTTCTATTGTTTTCTTGTCCAGCGAAAAGCCAAGTGATAGGGTAAAACAACATAATCAGAGAAAAAAGCATGCATAGTCTAGTAAATATTGGTAATTATGTAGAATATACGGTAAGCATAGACCTGTAACAGTCAGTTGCCATTCATTAGCAGTAGAGATTGTAAGGGTCTTGCTTAAGCCAGTATAACATATCCATGACTTGGTGTAAGAGGAAATTCACATTAGGACACTGATAAATTGACATAATTTCCAGAATAAGGAAGAGGCAAATATTAAAAATTACCACAGTGCATAACTGTGTGGTTATTTGTTTATCTTACCTTCACAGTCAGTGAAGGAAAAAGTTCCCGTTTATTATTACAGGAACAATAATACCTAATTTATTATGTCTTAAAATAATTAACATGGCAACAGGACTGCTATTTTTGTCAATAGCTGACTTCATTGTTTCCTTCCCTGTATTTTTCAGTGCATATATAGCCATTTGCATGGTATTTATGTCTAACTATATGCAGTAATTTCTCAAGAAAAATATGTTACATGATCTGTGCCATGATATGAAGGCATATGTACACCCATAATCTTAGTTTACAATCACTCACTCATTATTGAGTAGTCATAATAACCTTAAAATTCACACTCCATTTCTGCCTATTGCATCATCCAATTCCACACACAAATGATTTGTTTTGGACACTCTTATCATTTGAAATGTTATTGCTGAAGTTCACATCATATGAGTTAGCTGGGAAGAATGATAATTGATATCAATATCAAAGTAACCTTTGTTTTGTTGTTTATTTACATTTATCTATTGCAGATAATATGATGTCTATAAGCAGATATGATTACCTAATTATGTTATAATATTGCACATTAAAGTAGTCATATGAGGTAAATAAGCTTTATTTATTAATTAAATATAAATAAAACAGTAAACCTTGTATCAGAACAACAGTAGATTTCATCATGCAGGATAAAAATAAATAACAGAAACTTATTGGCAGTCTAGTAATTTCTGAAGCCATATGTGTCAACAAAGATTATAAATGCTATATACATTTTTTTATAAACAATTTAACAGGTGGGTAGAACATAAACAAGTAGGTTTGTTTACAAACATAAGCTAATGAGTGTAAATAGATAATCATAGAAGTGGTATAATGCAAACCACATGGCTTACCTTTTGGGGAGTAGCATCGCGGCGGAGCCCTTCCGCTGGAACACGCCATCGACGAGCACGCCATTCTTGCTGTTACACGTCAGGTAGAACTCGGGGTGGTCGTAAAACAACTCCAGGTGCCGGCGCGAGATGAAACTGGAATGTCCCATGTTAACGTCCACTTGCCCTCGGCTGGAGTTCCTGCCGATCACCACACGCTTTTGCCGGATCAAGTACTCGAAGTCGCGGCCGTCGAGGCGCGCGATCGCTGTCGCGGCCGGCTCCTGTGCCCACTGCACTTTGGAAGGCGAAGGCGGCGCCGACTTGAGGGAGAGGAGCGCCCATGCGTCGCTCTCTGAGCTCCGCGTGAACTGAGCCTGGGCCATGTCAGGCACGCGTGCACCTATATCACCAACGCTGTCCACACGCGGGGCGCGTACGCCTAGCACGAGGGCACATCACAAACCCGACGCGACCACCACCGCCGACGCGTCGCGACCCGGATATCCGGAACCTGCCGAACCCGTGCCTTTACAATTTGAGGTTACTGACGGGACGCACATGCGCAAAGTTTCTACTTGTGCGGTAAACAAGAATTATATAAACCACCACACCACCACGTGATAAAACTGTATACATATACCTAATCCGGAACTGTGGATCGATACTGTAATGTCCGGCGGTGATGTATATAAACGAAATATTAACCTTTCTGTTGTTGCACAACTGAATTTTCGCAATAGGACCGAAATTAGACACTAAAGTAAACACGAGGCGAGAACAAAAATAACCAAAAACGTCAGTTCGGCTTACGCAGTTTACAAGTTCGCCGCGCCATCTATGCCAGTAACAACAAATAGAAAACGTATAATCTCATTTCACGCAGAAGTGAGCAACCAATAAATTATTCTAAAATGTTTTATTTGAGGCAAAATAGTGGCAAAAATTATATTTGCAGTGTTTTTTTTTAAGAATAAGAATAATTTAGTTTCCTATTAAGGTTATTTATTTTTTCAACTCCGCTTATTGTAAAAGTTAAACATAGATTCTTAATTTTATATAGATCTATATTTGATCATGTTAAGTAAAATGGAGTTGTGCAAGTAGTGACCGACCACAGAACCATACATACTTTAGTTAGTGATGCTCAAGTGACGCGCAAATATAAAAATCGATAACATCAGAAATCGATAAATACAATGTTTATAAAATAAAATAATTGAACTTTATTCAAAAACAAATTATTATCATGGAATTGCAAAGCGATATGCAATGCTATTTAATAAAATATGAAGTCATGATATCTCACATAGTCAGAGAGTTCATGTTTAGCTAATAAACCTCTATGATGTTTAGTCTGTTATATTGTTGTTGTTTATAAAATGTAATAACCCATGTCTTAATCATAGCACAGTTGTGCTAAATTATATTCCTTATCCTATAAATTATATACCTTCACCAATCCGCAGTGGGCACGCGTGGTGGAGTATTGCCCATTCCTTTTCACCCCCATTTGTGAAAAGAGGCCTGTGCTTAGCAGTGGGACATTATAGGCTGATGATGACATTAGAATTGTAACATTATAACTTTCTTAGAATAACTGTAAAAATAAGTAGATCCTTTATGATATTAATATAATCTAAAAGTACACATTTTTGTCAAATCGATTCCTTGTCTATGTTCTAAATCGATTTGCTATAGAAAATTATATACGATACATAAACCCATTCTCTCAGATATAAAAAGGTACTCTATGACCCATTCAAGTGCTGACGTCATTAAAACTCTGTAGTCTATATTTTTGTTGACATTTTCGTGATTTGGATTATTTTGGATTGGAAGATGTTTTGAAACTTCGTATACTAAACATAAGCCGAAATTACATATATAAATACATATATAAATTAAAATACTACGTTCCTGCATATAGCGTTTAACAGAAGGTTAGTAAAAATCTCATTGAATTTCGCGCGAATTTTAAATATACTTACCTTTTTTAGTTTTGCGAATTTCCATAGTGTTCGATTATTATTTTAGGATTCTTTTTTGTATAGGTTTAGTTATTTCACTATAAAGGCTCTCAAAGGAATCAACTTCAACAATTTATTGAAATGCTTGCATTGTTTGGTGCAAGCAGTTGCATTGCTACATTGCCAGGTACTTATATGATGTAAATATAGAATAACTAGCCTTTACCGGCTCCCTACGTCTACATAACTATAATAGAGCTGGTATTAAATGCATAAACTAATATAGGTATACTAAACGTTCACTAATTGCAAAGGTTGTTTATACTATAGACTTATTTAACAATTTTCTACCTACATATACATGGATCTGGATGTTGAATGTAGTGTAACATTATTGTAATATTCCTATTTAGTATTATTGACCCTTTTTATAACTTCTCTCATTCACAAGTCTGCCCCCTAGACAAGAAGGTTGTCGACAATCATTATCGTTAGTAAACAATCAACCTTTGTCCCATACAAAGGTTGATCGTTTACTTGACATTTCAAATCGAAATATCACATGATTTTTAACAATCTCTTATGTCAATCTCATACAAAGGTTGATCATTTATTAACGATGATGATCAAAGTCAAAGTCAAAGCCATTTATTCAATTTAGGCCCAGAAGGGCACTTATGAAGGTCACATTTACTGAAGTTACCACCAGTTCGGAACTCGGCCTTCAACTGATAAGAATCCGGCAAGATTCGTCAACCATCTTGTCTACTGGCCCTGTTGATCAAAAGCTATTCAGTGCATACTTTCTCATTTTGAGTCTGCTGATACCGATTAATGGCTGCAGGCTGGAGTTTCCTCAAAATATAGATTCCTCGGGTACCTACCAAGACTTTATAGATAGTGGATATGAAGATATTTAGTTTAATTCATAACCATGTGGATTTTTTTAGGCTGTGAATTATATGAAGGAGATTCTACTATCAAACTCACAATAGGTTTAAATAATACAATTTATTACATATAAATTCTTTATTTGGTAAATAAATCAGATTAAAACTACACAAAATATCACAGTTACATTCTAAGGTACACATCCTCACATCCATACAAACATTCATATTTACAATATTAGTAAGATGTGATTTGTAAAGATAGAAAATATGGAAGGGATTTGGATGAAATTTGGCACACACATGTTCTGGATTAACACATAGAATACTTTTCATCGCAGAGATAAATATATCCCTCAGAAACATGGGTGATTCCGCAGGAAACAACTAGTATTACTAAAACATTGTGCTGCATACAGTTATCAATAACAATGTTGTATTGAATAATGGTGCATTCAGTGCTTGTCAAGTGGTGTGATTGTATGTCACTAGTTAGTGTAGGTTGCTTTTACTCGTAGATATACTATCAGCCAGCCAGATATGAATATTGCAGCAAGATAATAAATACTTCATTTGCTTTTTGAAACTGACCATTGATAAGAACTTTTTGGATAAGTGCCTTACTAGGGTCTAAACTGAATAAATTACTTTTTGATTTTTGATATTTTGTGTGTTAAATAGGTGCTATTTCTGCCGAATGCTAACCTAAGGTGTCTTTGTCAATGCTTTTCGGAACTACATTTTTACTGTCGTCTTAACGATATTCTACCTCATGAATTTCGCTTGTTTATGACATGTGAGTGTACGCGGGCATATGCATAAATGACTGAGCGAACTTCGTGAAATAGAACAACTGTACATCCATAGAGGTATTTCCATATAAGTCTACCTCAGTCAGAATTTGTTAATAAGTTGCCCTAATCATCAAGCTGCGTCAAGCTAGCGACACCACGATTGATCCAATGCTTCTCCGGCACATCCGAAGCCAATGTGATATACATAACGAAGTTGCTCGAGTGCCCGGTAGTCGCTAATACGCCCTTCCTCTCGCTAGTCTTGTAAGTAGGGCAGAAGTAACAAGGCGGGGGATTGAAATTTGCAATCAAAGCTGGTTGGAACCAGATAATGGGAATAGTGTCGAACAGAATCTTTGGATAGGATTCGTCAAGTTGCATCGTTTGGCGATTCCATCGTGCGCCTTCCAGGAATAAACCCTGTTAAGGATAATACATATTAGCACATACTGAATAACTACCAACAGGCAATGGTACCTGAAATGCATGCATTCTATTGAATTTTTAAAAAACAAAGGACGTGCAACTATGAAATGTAGGTTACAGTAAAAAACATAAGCTTTACGCGTTATATTCGCTATAAATAACATGCAATAATTTGAATGACATTCTCTACTTTCAATTCATCTACCTATAATAATAATTGTGCGAAAATCTACCAAAAACAATCGAGAATTTATAAGACATTTCTAAATTACATGAGGTAGGTAGAAGCATAGCGTTATTTCGCTCAAAGAGCAGCTCGACTGGGAAAGTACTGCCACCTTACAGAATACCGCCGCCAAATAACTTTATGTTGTATTCCTGCGCGTGAGCATGGTCCAAGGTCGCCATAGCTCATTGGGAAGGGGGATGGGTCGGTAACGCGTGAGCTGCAAGGGCGAACTTCGTCGACCAGTATATAGCACAGACAAAGTGCGTATATATGCGCATATTCTATCAAATCTAATTGAATAATAATCATCGATTATCAGGCTACTTTGGCCAATAATCATACGATACAAACTAACATGCCTTTAGTAAGAAAACAAGCACTGTTATTGCGATCGTGTCATGTGGCACTTGTCCGCGGAAGCATTTATACTCGCGCATGCTCCTAAAACTCACCCATATAAAAACACTGTGCTCCTGATCTTGCTTGTCCACCTTATGAGGTTGCTGCTTGCGATTATCATGAATACATCAATAAAATACACCATATACAAAAAAAAAAATTTATTCATATGAAACAGTCGAAGTCTCACAATAAAATACCTAACCGTAATAGCTCCCTTTGTGACTTTCTTGTCTTATTATAAATTTCTTTGTCAAGTTTGTAACAAGACTTTCTATAAATAAGTGCAACATATAAATTCTTTCAATTATGCCACAGCCAAGTTACTTTTGTTTATACAGCTGAATATATATTTGAATATGTACATCGATTTAATTAGTAAATTAAATTTAATCATGACGACGACTGAGATCCATATATTGCATTAAACGCGTCTCGACTGTCGTCTTATTAGACTTACTTATTATTTATTACTATCGTATATTTATTCTGGCGTTCTAACAATATTTTAAATGCCTCAAGTTATTCTTTAGACACCAAGGATCAATTCTCTCGTCTCCAAAACTTGCCTAATTCAATGCTTGCCTATTATTTATTAGAGTATTTTAACAGCACATATTTAAACTAATCTGTGGAGTAGCTCACCTTACAGTAAACCCCGAATTCAGGTTCCTCTTCACACTCAGCCTCCATGCTGGTGATGCTGAACTCAAATTGCACCTGGTCGATGGGTATCTTGTTATGTCGGGAGTAGTTCTGCAGCACGCCAGTCAGAAACGACTGGGTGAAGTAGAAACCGGATAGCCAGAACACTATCGGTGGTCCCTCGTCGACCCAGTCTTGGAGGAATTTTAGTCTGTCGATAACAATTCTTTTTAATAAATAGGCTTGCGTTTGGCCTCTGACCCGTCTAAGAAAGACGATGACGAAGTCTAAGATGGAGCATGCTTGCCCAGAACAAGCTTATTCATTCTGGTCTTGTTTATGTCACTTTATTACTCCTGAGGCATATCTGAGGCTCTCACCAGTCACCTGCTCCCAAACTAAGTAGAGCTTGTACAATGAAAGCCAGGTTGTACAATGTGGTTATTTTAAGTTAGATTTGCTATTGTAAAATCTTTGAGTCCTTAATTGACCAGCCTTTAGTTGACTTATTTAGATCAACCCACTATTATCCTATAATAAAATGGAATATTTATATTTCCAGATGTCAGAACAAGTTGAAAAAGTCTTGGACAAAGACACATGGCCTCAAGAAGCCGAGGCAGCCATCAACGACATCAGAAAACATGTCAAATCAGCCAACATATCACCGCAATTGAAAAGCACAAACCAACGCATTTTCATTAACTTGACAACCCTGGAGAATTCCAATTACTGCATTGAGATGTCAGCGTCAGGTTTCAGGGTTGTCGGCAGGAAATACGACGACGCAGCACTATCTACGATAGAGAATATGAACTACGAGACACCTTACGCTTTATTGAATAGTATAAGTCAAAAATACAGGGAGTCTTTTGGTGGAGAACTGATGAACAAACTATTGGATCTGGCGAAGAATTCCGAAGGTTGAATGAACGGTTGTTGGATATAGTCGAGGAATGAGCTTTGCGGCTAAGTCGTAGATCTTCTAAGTTTTTGTCGAGTGTTTGTTGTTTTTTTTTTAAGAAGATTTATCATGGATGCAGGCAGTGTGTGTATTGATAATCCAAAGTCCCAATAGTTCAAATCATTATAAGCTTAAAACCGCTTTATAGATTGCCATTGATTCTGCCATATTAAAGAGATCTGATGTTTCGCTGCCTGCGTTCATACATATAAAATCTGCTTTTTAAATTAATGTATACTGGGTGTTGTTTTGGTCAGCGACAAGCGACCTAGGAGCGGTAGTACAAAATATATATTCCCCAAAAATGGACTTAATTCCATTAAATACTGTAAATATGTTGAGAAATACCTTATTCAATTTGAAATAAAATTACCGCAAAGTATGGTTACTAGGCACGTGCACAGACTAGAGCTAGGCGCAAGCCGCCATCGCCCCACCCCTTTACTCCCTCGTACTCCCGTTGAGTATTATGTCTACACTTTAGCTTATTACATGATTTTCAAAAATATTTTTTTTTTATATTTATTATTAAAAAAAAATAAAGTATTTTTTTTTATATTTTTTTTAGCACCAGTATCATTTGTATAATCGACCCTGAGTCGCTCGTCGCTGACCAAAACAACGACCTGTATGTTTATCTATGTTTAGAGTTATGTGAATTATTATAGTTGTTTTGTCTGATATAAGTGTAATATTAGTCAATCTGGACGTAACTAGAAAAACGGTAAGGGTAATATTGTACATTATAAAAAAAACAGCACATAGGTACAGCTTGACCATGCTTTGAGTTTCCGTAGACTATTTTCGTTATTTCCGAATATTGCTAATAATTTGTTTCGGAAAAAGATATAACTACTCATTTTCGCCACTAGAGGCGCCCCCAGCACATTGCGTAATACAGTTCTTTTATTTTTTTTATGGCCATATGATACCACTGTATCATCTCAATATAACTTAAACAGCTCTGCAATTTTAAAATTGTGACATTTTATTTTGGTCTTCTCTTCCGGCAGTAACGGTGGCGCCACCTTCGCCTAAAGACAACTAATGTTGAAATAAATCAGTCTAGAATAATTTTCGTTCATGAGGTATATGATTTTGTTGGATTTATGAGTGTGGTCAGAAACGTGCATTTGAAAAGATAATATCCTGCACCACATTGTCTAATATTACAAGTTATTATTAAAATAGGCCTACATTATAATCAATTAGCCGCATTTATTAGGGTGTCAAATTAAATCTGTCAGTATTCACAAGTGCTATAGTATAACATTATGTTAAGGACAATTTTGTAATCTGTAACTATTTCCTGAAATGCTATTTTAGATGGATTATACCTACTTACAGATAGTTTTACAGGTCTAAATGTTAGGTGGAATTTAGGAATACAAATATCACACTGAGATTTGAGGGCTTTTGTGACACTGCGCACTGATGCTATATTATAATGGTCAGGTTGGTTAACTAAAGCTGACCCGTTCACAGTACTCACACATGCAATGTCACGATACAGTATGTTTTATTACATTATTGCTTCTAATCAGTCGGTTAATTCTTATGGACGAATGCAAATAAAGACCACTCTATATTTATGAACAGTAGCACAAGCAAAAGTAACTGTCTCCTTCACACTCGTAAGCTTGACTGCGCGTGAGGGAGACGGACAGACATTTCATGATGCGCACAAAGCGACGTGACGCCGCGCGCTTATTCACAGACACTACACAAGCGCAACGTGTGAATGTGTTGAACGTGCCAGCTTTAGTTAACCTGAATGGTCAAAAATGGGCATTAAGATAATGTGTTAAAGTTGAATGTGAATTGGATTACTTGTGTATGTATAGTCGGGTACTATAAAAATGTTTAAACAAGCTGAGGGTAATAAGTGCGCTTTTCCTGTAGATCTTGAAAAGGCCCTAGAAAATGTATGTTTTGTATATCGGGTTAATAAGAAATTCTGCTGTCAAATTCCTTGATTGTCATAGCATTAAGTAGATAATTCGATGGTAAACGTAACCACAAATTGATACCTTAATCCAAACAGACCAATAAGTTAAACCCCTTAGATTTACTATGAACTATACAATTTATATGATAATAATGTTCTGAATGATACAAATTATAAGAAAACAGTTTGGATTGTTGACTTCACTGGCCTAAACGTGTATGCAGCAAATTTCACGCAAATAAACCAGCAAGCAAATTGTTCCTGCCTGACTCAGAGATGCACATCAAAATAATACTATAATATCATAAGCTCTGCGTGTTTGTTACCTTTTAACGGCCTCTGAACAGACTGCTTATAGTATGGAGAGGTACATTGCCTACTTTTATCCGTGGGAACACGAGTGAAAACGCAGAGAACGGCTAGTAAATATTCCAACTAGCATTGTTTTAATTGGTCTTTATGTTATAATTGACGTCTTTGAGGGCGGCGATAAGTATGATAAGCACCCCTAAAAAGGAAGCTAAAGCAATATTGCTAACGCAATTCATTTTTTCGAATTCTCGGCAGATCCTACGTAAGTTCAATATTTTGTGGTATACTAATCACTCATTATACATAATTCAATTCAATAAAAGATTCGGAATTGATGAATTGCATAAGATTGCCGTAAATTTGAAAAACTGAATTGCGTTAGCTATATTGCTTTAGCTTCCTTTTTAGGGGGAAAGATATCTGCATACTATAAAAAAAATATTTTCTTCAATTACAATTGAAAATATTTTTGTTATTCAGAAACAATTTATTTGCATAGTTTTTTAGGTTGAAGTTAGTGTGCAGAATCTTTGAAGTGACCAATTTTATCATACTTTAGTTGAACAATCGTATGAATGACTTACTACTTTGGCTTTTTATATCCGTCTCTGTCTTGCATGTGTTATTCGACAGAGACAGCCAAAGCAATAAATGTATTCGGCCGTATGATGGTAGCTTATAGTGCGGGCCAGTAAACATGAGACTTGACACACCACGTAGTTGACCTCTGACGTAGTTGATCATAACTTTTCTTTAGCGGTATGAGGTCTGAGGCGAGAAGGGACCGGGTGTCATGATAATAAGTTTTTTTGTTAAAAATGCACATTTTTGATACAAGCTTTTTATGGTGACTGTTCTTGCATTGTCATCCAATATACTAATGTATACCAAATTTCAGCTCAATCGGACACTGGGAAGTGTGTCAAATTTAACTTGCAAAATTCCATTACAGACAATAGGACAGGTGAAATTAAATAAAAGCTTGTAATAAAATAGATACCGCTAAAGAGAAGTCATCATCAACGACTTAACCAAGTTTGTCAAGGCTCATCTTTAGTGGAACGTATGACGCAATATTGTGAGCACGCATCCACCAGTACAAGTACCAGACTGAGTACAAACAACATGTACCTATTGTTTAGATATACACATTATAACGTAGAGCATACGTGTGTTGTGATAGTAAAGTAAAATTATTTGTTAACAAAGAGTTTTATTCCACACGTCTGTTATCAAGGAACTTAATTTAGATATTTGTCATCAAATATTAGATTTGGTTGGAACAATTCTTTCTTCGTTATACGGGCGGATATATGATAAATTCTGAGAGCAGCAGGAGCAATCGTTAATTCTTGAGACACAGAAAATACCACCCTAATAACTTTTGAACTAGGGACCGTCAAATTCTTATATTTGGACACACTGATAAATAAGTCACTGGCTCAAAATCCCATATCATAGTGCTGAGGAAAAACTGTGATGTTCTATTATTTCTTACCAAAGTAGAAATAACCTGGAAAGGAATTCTGTCTCATTAGAAGAGGTAGAGCGTAGCGTTTTTTCGCTCAAAGAGCAGCTCGACTGGGGAAGTACCTCCACCTTACAGAATACCGCAGCAACTATGTTGTGTTCCTGCGCGTGAGTAAAGTCGCTAGTGCTCATCGGGGAGGGGGGAAGGTCCATAACGCGTGAGTGATGCCTTGTGTGTTGCAAGCTTCCATATGGCTATGGTAACCGCTTGACTCAAAGTAGCTGATTATATTGAAGATCAAGAAGTCTGGGAGTAGGTAGCTGCATTCTGCACAAGTGAAGGTGCGCTCATGCTCAAACGAAAACCAGTAGGTCAATAATTGTGTTATTTTATTTTTAAGGTTATTATTTTTTATTTAGTTTCTTGTTATTTTTTTCGTCTGTATCTATGCTTAGGTATCCCTTTTTTATTGTTAATAATTATTTGCCAAAGATAGTCAGATTGTCCAAAAAATATTTAAAAATGTAACCTTGCTGGATTCTTCTCAGTTGAAGGCCGAGGTCCGAACCGGTGGTAACTTCAGTAAACGTGACCTTCATAAGTGCCCTTCTGGGGCCTAAATTGAATAAATGGCTTTGACTTTGACATCAGGCGGGCCGTATGCTTATTTACCGACTCTGTTGTAAATATAGGGCCTAAAAAGGAAATCTGGCTCATCATGTCCAGACCGTGGGTAGGTAGGTAGTGACCTGGAGAGGAAGTCAGCGACATAGGAGCCGAGCGACTTCATGCTGGGGTAGGACTTGGACATCCAGGCGGCGGGGACGATGCCCTTGACGAAGGCGTTGTTGCACTCCTCCAGCTCGGCGCTCATGATGGCCAGCCCCTGCGCCGCCATGTGCACGCCGTACAGCGTGCGCGACACCACCGCCAGGAGACGGTTGTAGCGGATCAGCTCCTGTACATCATCATCTCAACACAACTACCTAACTACACGCATAGCCCTTAACTGAGTAGGAATCCATTACGTCAAATGACAAAAGAGTACCCCTGGTGTTGCAAGCATCCATAGGCTACGGTAACTAAGGTAGGGCGAAAGATAAGGCGATGATAGCTCAGTGGTAGTGACGTCGGATACCGAGATGAAGGTAGGGTACTTTGTATAGTACCCGCCTGGCTGGCTACCCCCCTCAAGTTGAAATTTGTCGCCAAGCACTTTTCGGTGTGTTCCGATAGCTGCACTTGAGAGCCAGTTCCTTCTAGGCTTTGTGTATGCACCACCTTCGGCCGCATCATCACTTACTATGGTGAGATTGCGGTCAAACACAGACCAATAAACAGTAAAAAACTGCTTACCATCAGGCGGACCGTATGCTTGTTTGCCACCTTAGTGGTATAAAAAAGTCACATGTGACCCCCTCCCGCACCGCTCCACTACCGCAGGCACCTACTCAGTTATCCGCTATAATTGTAATAATGTGCCTGAAGGTGGTACACATACAAAGGCTAGAAGGGAACTGGTCTGGTAGCAGAAACCCATGTCTTCCTAAAGGTGCTGCTTCACGCCACTTACCAGGGACATTAAGCCAGCGACACACTAGTTTCAAGTTATTTTGCCGGCGACACAACGCTCTCAATTTATCCTTGGCCGATTAATTAAGGCGATAGCTGATAGCCAGGTCCTTCTAGGCTTTCTGTGCACCTTCGGCCATATCATCACTTGCATTTTGAGATCGTGATCAAACACAGTAAGAAAACATGAAGCCCTTAAAACTATATTGTATGCACTGACTTGTTTGAGCACAGTGTTCATGCTGTTGTAGTACATGACGGGGTACATCTGGCTGACGGCGAACACGTCGTACTGCGGCGGCAGGCGCGCCATCATGTCGCGCGTCAGCTCCACGATACCGCCCGCCTCCGCACCCTCCCCGCCGCCGCCGCCCGCCACTATCGTCGTCTGAGTCAGCAGGCACCCGAACAGAAGCTGACACACACAGTTATTACCTTTATGCTGTATTTTTACCCGACTGTGCGACGCAAAGGAGGGTAATGTGTTTATCAGCCTATGTATGTTTGTTCCTTTGTTTCAATCGATTTGTCTTCATCTTTGCGAGTGTCACTAAAGACATATAATCAAAATTCAATATGGCGAGAACCAGGCGTCCATATTAAATTAAATGTAAATTAAATGCCTGCAATAATTTTACGTATATTAAAAATTCTGTAGATTACTGATTTTTCTCTCTTCAGTTATCCAAATATTATAAATGCTAAAGTGAGTTTGTTTGTTTGTTACGCCTTCACGCCTCAACTCATCAACGGAACATCATGAAATTTGACATGCAGATAGCCTATGGTATGGAGAAGGACATAGGGTTTATATCCCGGGAACGCGGGGTGAAACCGCGGGGGACAGCTAGTTTTTTATATTACGCATTCGGTTTTTTTTTATTCCTTTTAATAATTAGTGAAAATCCGCGAATAAAAAGTCCCTAACAGTAAACTTTCAGTGACATTTGACATTTCTAGAGACCTTACTCTACACTATCGGCTCGCAGCGAACTCAAACGCGATAACCCTCATTAGCTTTGATTAATACATGCAACTCACAGCAGAAGCCTCCTTATTATCCTTGGTAATGTCAGCGTTCTCGTGAAGACCGAAGACTTCGGGCTTGGCGATCATCGGCAGGGCTTTGATATGCTCCAGTACCGAGTTGTAATCCATTGACGGAGGCATCTTGTAGTCGCCGCTCGGTGAGAAGGAGTAGCTAGATGGTGTACCAAATTACTGGATTACTTTGAGTTCATAACCACCTGGCATGCTGGACTGGTTAGTAATTTTATTGGTTTCCTATCGTGAGAAGGACAAACGTTTTCGTTTTACTTCAAAACAAGCAAAGTATTATCACAACAGCTCACTAGGGGCGCTGTAACAAGAGTGAGTGTGCAAAGTATTAAGTTTTTCATATATGAAATTTGTATTATTATAATACTGCAGTGCAAAAAATCTAAGAATACCTTTTACATTTATAAATACAAAGAAAAGTAGTCCTTATTTATTTGCAAAGGTTCATCCATATTATTATATAGGTGTAACGGAGGAGTATATCCCCCCGAAGGGGGTGAAGACTACATCAGGTACAGACTCTTTATAAAAAGTTTCAGCTCAAAATAAGTTACTCAAAAATTAAAAAAAATATATTGCATTCAAGTTTATTGATTAAAATCATAACCAACATGTCACCAGTCAATGAGGGTCATTACCATTTTGCGTCCCTTGCTAATATTAATATAAAATTTTATCTTCCGCGATTTGTGTGTCTAGCACCAAAAAAGTGGATTACTGTAATGTATATACACTTTCCGTTACACCCCATATAAATAATCTTAGCTTTAAGAGATAAAATTAATTTTGACGCAATAAGGTTATTTTTTTGTTACAATATTTGTCCCAAAAATCGGTATGACATGAAAGTACTCACTCGGCATTAGTAGTGACATCTTCGTTGTAGAATATAGATAAGAGCGAGAGGAGCAGTCTCCTGTCCTTGTCGTCGGTGACGCGGCCGCCGTAGTTGCACTCGCCGGCGAGGTAGTTCAGCGCGTCGAATGGCGTCTCTGCGTATTCCGTTAGGAACATCTACGTAACAAGGATACTTAAATTAAAATTATCATATAAATCATATAAGCATTTTTTGATTCAAAGATTATAGAGATAGTCCATATGACCTTATGCATAGATTAGTTGGTTCACACAGCGTGTAAGGGATATCGCCGCACAAACGGATACCATGGGTCCAGGACATGATTCTGGATTCCCCCCATGTTGGAATTTTTCGTCGGTTTTTCCCTAATTTTTTAATTTTTTTTTTGTTTTTTTTTTTACTTTAGACTGTTCATAATCGTTATTCTTACCTAACCCAAAGAGATTTAAAATAAATAAGTTATTAATTCTAATTCATTACTTTCACTAAAAGTAGCAATGTAAATAAAACTAGAAACGGTGTCTTATGGCGATATTCGCCTGCAGTCAGCGACATACTACGTAGGCACAACGTTATCGCGCGTTTAAATCGCGGTGTTCACAATACATTGCGCGCTCGAAAATGACAATTTCTATAACCGATCATTAGCGAGGTGAATGACTTTCACAATTTGATTAGTGGCATTAGGCCTTTTCGCGAAGTTTGCGTTACCATGCGAAATACATCCTGTATATCAAATCAACTACTCGTTGTATTGTATACGATAGTTCATGAAGTTAAGTAGGTATGATAAAGTAAGTTTGTGTGATGTAGCGTTCGTTATTGTACAGCATTCAATTATCGATTGAAATGTGAACATTTCTTAAGCATTAGACCAAAAAGAATTTACGCATATAAATCGTATTAAGGGTGAGCAAAAAAAACAGACCAATAAGCCTATTAGAGGCCAACTAGCCGATTACTCTCGATCAAGCTTATGCAATAGTGCTGTATAAGAGGCGTCCACCGACCAATTAAACACATCCGCCCTTCCCACTTTCATATTACGATTGTATCCTCATGCAAAACTACCATTGAACGGTTTGTTCCTTGTCTGTCAGTCTTCGTATTTTTTACCACGGTCCGTCATTTATTGTTTTATCTTTCAAATCATCTGTCAGTGTTATCTTAACTTCCTTTCTATACTCTATGCTTCCTAACTAGTCTAACTAATATTATAAATGCGAAAGTGAGTTTGTTTGTTTGTTTGTTACACCTTCATGCCTCAACTACTTAACGGATAATCGTGAAATTTGGCATGCAGATAGCCTACTTTTTATACCGGGAACGCGAGTGAAACAACGGGGGACAGCTAGTAAAAAATATTAAAAGTTATGTCTCGTCTTTTCACCTGGTCATGTCACAGCTATGGAGATTGGACAGCCGCGAAATCCACTAGCGTCTACTAGGCTCACTGAAAAATCCGTACCTGCAACTGCATGATGCATATCCTGAGATCGCTCTCGTTGAACTCGTACTGTATGTTCCACCCGAGCGGGCCGAAGGCGCGGCGCTCCTGCACGGTGGCGTGGAAGAAGCACAGCGCGAACAGCAGCCGCCGCCATTCCTCAGTGCGCGGGCACGAGATGTAGAACTCCGGGTCGCAGATCGGGTCCGATATGTACGAACGGTATATGTTGTTCTTCAGACCTTTCGGGGCTTCGTTCGTCATTTTTACACCTACATCGTTATATTGATTGATAAATACGTGCCACCAAAGATGAGACTTGTGACTTGACTAGTGTCAGTAGTGCACCTACCGCGCTCTTTTCGACTTATACCGCTAAAGTCACGTCATCATCAACGAGGTCCAACGACAACCACATGGTCAAGCCTCATCTTTAGTGGCACATATTATACAATAGTACTTTTTAAGCGTTCGTGATTGAATTAGTCAGTTTTTGATAGTAATCTGGGCGCGAATAGACCCGATATATTAATGGTACTAATTTTGTGTAGAGTCAGCGTCAAAAGTTGATGTCCATTTAATACTACTTCATAATAATCTATTGACATCCTCTTAACAGTTTGTATGAAAACTGTGAATTACGTAATGTGACATGGTACTAAAGTAATCAACAAAAAAAAGCTAAAAATCAAAAAACTTAGAATTACTGAATAACAGGCGGTCTTATCACGGTCTTATAAAAAATGCGCTCTTGGCGAATTGCAAATACTCCTATATGGAAGCAACTATACGCACTGAAGGTATTGTAATTTATTTGTTTTATGGGATATCATCATCAGCCCATAATGTTCCACTGCTGAGCACGGGCCTACTTTCACAAATGAGGGTGAAAGGGAATGGGCCGATACTCCACCACACGTTCCCACTGCGGATCGGTGGAGGTAAGCTAGTGATCAACTTACTGTTGGAGTTTCCAAGCCGCCTAGGAGACTTCCAACAAGTTAAACGACGACCACAATTAAGTGATAGCCGGGACCAACGACTTTACGAATCCACAGATTAAAGTGAGTATGAACTTGTGCTCACCATTCTGCAGCACAGTAACAGGGAAGGCCTTGCTGGGGTATGAGGTGAGCCAGCACCTGAATTGGTGGTGGGTGGCCTGTGGGATAATCACCTCGGCGCAGATCCGCTCCAGCTCGCCCATCCACGAGTCCATCACGTGGCAGTTCTGCAGCACCACCCACCCGCCCGTCACTATCGCCGACGATATCATGCTCGCTGCTATTGGACCCTGGGGGAACACGACAAGTATAGGTTTAGCTAGACCAGCGATTCCCAAAGTGATTACAGGTGGACCCCCCAGGGGTCCACGGGAGTCTCGACGGGGGTCTACGTTAGATCTAATCTTCACATTTTTGTTTGGAAAATGGTAGAAATGTATCAGTAGGGGGTCCACCGAAACCAGAAAATTTTAAAGTGGTCTATGAGGAAAAAATATTGAGAACCCCTGAGCTAGACAACCTAAATGCCAAACGCTATTTTTTTTATGCAGCAGCCAAATGATAAATATCCTGGGACATTCTACACACACGGTCATCTGAACCAAACTAAGCAGAGCTTATACTATGGAAACCAGATAACTGATAGTGTAGTATATACTACTTGTAATTTGTAAATACATACTTAATACACATCATTACACCGAGACACAGCAGACATGTTCATGCACACAAATGCATGTCCTGGGTGGGAATCGAAACTATGACCTGCAGCGTGATAGGTGGACTCACGCTGTATTATATAACCATGCCTACTGCCCGTCAACTTATATGACATATCCTTAGCATGTAATTTTCTATACAAAATTAACTTTCCGCAAACAGTCACAGTCTTTTCTAGGCGTAAAACTAACGTAGCCCGCCAAATTAAAATTACCTGGTAAATACTTATGAACGTTAAGTCGGTACATACAGTTGAATGTAGCATCAATTCGGAATACACTTAAACTTAGAAGATCCGGCAAGAAACTCAGTAAAATCTCTTTATGGTATAATAATTGCGCTTCTTTCGCATTTTTTAAACAAAATCTTTTTAAATATAAATAGTTTGACCACAATCTCCCCACAAAAAGTGACGATATGACTAAAGATGTAAATCTTGTAAAAAGCACAAACCTGTCCCTGTCCAAGCGATATAGTCTCGAAGCTGACGACCTTCCTCTCCATGGAGAACTTGACGAGGCCCGACATGGGGTCGGAGCCGGCCGACAGTATGAAGATGAGCGGCGAGCAGCAGTTGCTGTCGTTGTACGACTTCTCCAGGTCGAACGGTGGCGGCTCGATGTATATGCGACCCATCTCTTCGACTACGTATTGTTGGACAAGCGGTATTAGCTTGTCTGGCCGGATGCATCTGTGCTTTGAAAATGAAAGGAGTTAAGCCTAAGATGGAACACGCTTACCCAGAAGGAACCTATTCACTCTGTAAGGGCCTTGGTTAGTGTTTTATTTTTCTTTACTGCTGAAAAAGAAAGATGCTGTATGGCAAAGGCAGGTCTATGACGCTCAAAATTGGTACAAATATAGGGTAGAAATTTGAAACGGATCACCTTAAGGGTTGAAGCCACGCGAATATGGTCTTAGGAGACCATCCTATACTTTTGAGTTATTGTCGGCATTCAGAGATTTCGAAAGAAAAATCCATTCACATTTTCCTAACAAAATTTATGGAAAAAGTACCCCAATTAGGGTGTATCGAATAGGTCTTAAAAAAAACATGAATCATCAAAAATTACTAAAAAAAAAACGATATCATTTATTTACATCACAGTACGAATTAAATCAAGTATGGAAATAAAGGTTTTGCATATCGACGCCAAAATTCATTCAAATTCGCTCACAGAACACTTAGCAGTGAATTGAAATGAAATGAATTATGTGTATAGTGTCTTTTCAAGTTGTCTCAAAAAGTCTATGAAGAGTTTTAGTACAATGACGACCATTATAGTAAATCATGACTTTTATGGACGGTGACTGACTGAGGACTATCAACTATATTTGACAGTGATTAATTGTGAGCCCTAATTTGGCCTTGGTTTGCCAAACTTAAAAATAAGAAGAAGAAGAAGGGCTTACTTACCGCAAAATAATGAGCTTAGGTATCCCCTTGATGTTTTCATAGGGCGGTGGGAAGGTGGACTCATGGGGTGCCGACAGGTCGTACAAATCCTTCCAAGCCTTTATGTTTGATTCGAAGTTCTCCTTGAAACCTCGCAACCTTTAAAAATTAATGAGAATAACAATATTATATATTTACTGTATGTTATAGGTTAAAATAATGATAAAATATTTTTTATTCGACGAAGTCGGTAAACAGGCATACGGGCCGCCAGATGGCAAGCGGTTACCGCAGCCATATGGACGCTTGCAACACACGGGGCATCACTGACGCGTTACCGACCCTACCCCCTTTCCCAACGAGCTCTGACGACCTTATGTGACCGACGAAGTTATGTGTCTACGGTATTCTGTAAGGTGGAGGTTCTTCCCCAGTCAAGTTGCTCTTTGAGCGAATAAAACGCTATGCTCTACCTCTGTTAAACCTTTTTCCATCTTTGCCGTAAAAGCGTGAATAAAAACATGAATGGTAAAATTATTAAGAAGTAGAAGGATTAGCTTTTGATGGTATCATGTCAATTTCACTCTTCTTAACGGATATCAACTAGAATTACGCTTTAACTGGAGAGATAAGCTGCTATTTTCTTCCTTAACGACTTACTTGCTGTGTTACCCATCTTTGTGTTGTTTCAATGTTTATAGCACCTATAAATCAAAACCTAAACAAACTTTCAGATTTATAAAATAACTAGCTGTCCGCCGCGGTTTCAACCACGTTCACGGGATAAATAGTAGCCTATACTGTTCCTCATGAATGTGGCTGTCATATACAAAAAATAACGAATCCGATTGGTAGTTCCAGAGATTTGCCCGTTTAAATAAACAAACAAAACTATTCCGCTTTATTATATTAGTATAGATAATAGGATTTGTAGGAAAATTAGGATGTTCTCACTGATTCAAATTGCTCGATCTGACAATCTCCGACCAGGATTTATCAGAGAGCCACGCAGGCGCCGGGTTCTCGTAGGGATTCTCCAGCGCTACTCCACCGGTTAGTAGGAAGGCTACCAGCTCGTCGTCGATGCATCCCTGTTCATGTGAAATAAACCATAACACTTAATACTATGGTATATTATATTATATTCGTCTATCATACCAACTTTACATCACACGGTAAAATTAACCCGTTGGTTCTCATGAGGGATACGCTTCCTATAATAACAGTTTCATTGTTATTTATTTTTAACCGCGATCCAAAGTACAACTAAACTAGTTTACTGCATTTAACTTTCAATTTAAGATAAGAGAGATAAGGAACATTTTTGTTATCAAATTTTTTTTTAACATATATATCCAATTCAATCCGCGAGGCGTATCCGAATTCTCGCCCTGAAATGTGTACCTTTTTGTTGTCTAAAGTGCCCGCCGAGTCTCGTCTCGTCTCGGTGTGAGCCACTGTGAGCTGACCCTAAGCGTGTTCAAGCATGAAGGAAGATTAATTGGATTTAACAATTTTAACGTGCAGTAGAATAGTGGACTTTATTATCATTAACAAACATTCACCAATAAAATTATCGATATGTTTATCAAAACTGTTAATCAATTTCGACCATTATTGCAATCTCTAGTTCCAGCTGTCCCGCTTTTATAATACACTCAAAGAGAATATAACCACTACGTTAAAATACACTTGACAGTTGACTGTCTCGAGCAGCAGTTACTGTACTACTTCTTTTTTTGGTTTGTTTGTTTTTTTTTTTCTAGCTGTTGGACGGGCGGGGCTCACATGACCACTACTATGACCAGACCAGCTAGGCAGCTAATAACTGTATATTTTTTTTTGAAGTGAAAGCTTTTTTAGCCATGTTGTGCACTTTTTGGGATGGGTAGAAAATTTTAAACTCGCGTCAGATGTCACGTGACCCTGATCGATCGAAATTCGTAAGACGGAGGGAGAGTAGTTGCAAATTAGAATTATTTATACTGGGGTTATGTTCAAATTCTTATAATATTCTCTAGCTAGCCGGAAGGTAGGTACCATTTTTGATCCCATTTTAAGTTAATTAAAAAATCTTATTCAAAAGTATTATAATGTACATGTATCTTGAACTAGCTTTCCCTTGTATAAAAATACTGTAAAAAATGTCTAGTTTCAAAAATGCACAACGTCAATATTCAAGTTTTTACTTCTGCCGGTACGCACTCCCGGAGGAGTGCAACCCGTTGTTTTATTTATATTTTTTTACATATGATTTTATTATTTATAAATATGATTTTATAATTAATAATTATTATTTTTACTTATAACCTTAATGTTATATTTTTTTATTTATAGTTTTATACGACCTTTATCTCAATCTGAAGACAGAGAAGGCCTTTAAAAAATTTCGCATAGATAACACCATATACTATGCGCGATGGTAAGCGGTTACAATTCAGCCAATAACATTTTGTGACTATATAGAACGCTGAGAACGAAACCATAGCGCGATGTAGCTTTTGTACAGCGCCACCTATTGAAAATTTCGGAAACTACGAATTATTTTTTTCGTAAAATTTTGTGTAATTTATTTACATAGGTATCGATAATAATTCAATAAAATCTTCGAACTCCTTTAATAAATCGTATGTATTTTTATCTCCGTGGATGGACCAACCAAACTACCTAAAAGAGTTTTAGATACTTTGGATCACGGTTGAAAAAAAAAATCATACAATAGGGCGCGCGTCCCTCGCGAGAACCAACAGGTTAACTTCGATACTATTCATAAGTATAACATAACATTCAGAATGACAGACATCTATCCAATATGGTCTAGCTAGTGTAGAGCGGCAAATAGTTAAAGTTCAGTAAACGTAAAATTTACCGAACTTTTCATCCTGAAACGATATTTTCATCGCGAATTTCCACTAACTTCATGATTGTTGTAAAATTATGCCATTGCTTATGATTATTATTATATGCTTGTTTGCTACTTTAGTAGAATAACAAAAAATCCTGATTTATTATGGCAGACATACCTACGAATGTTTTAGGCGAGTTTTGTCTTTCGGAAACCTATTTCCTTTTTTATTTTTTCGAAACAAACGGGACTGCGCAACATTAGCTAGTCAAAAACGCCAACTGGTGGGTGGCCACCAGGGTTGGATTTCGTTGTATAATTATACAATTTGTAGCATAATTGTGTGATGTGTAGTATGTAGTATCGTAATGCCATTATACTACGCGATACCTACCATAATTTTACCTTTAGGTCAATGGACTACTGTTATTGGTAGAAATAAATTAAAAAATATTACTTTAATTACGAAATAAAGTTGTAATAGTTGTTGTAAGTAGTTGTAGTAAAAACGGTATCCCTCATTGTTATGATGTTACAGTCCCACCAACTTATCTGGCCCAGTGAGAGGGGCGCGGATATCAGAACCAAACAACCGAATAATGGCGAATGGCAGGCAGATTGACATTTCAAACTGGCGTAGTTAGTTCCTCTTTTGGCCACCGGGCCAGATAAGTTTGTTGAACTAAAGCAAGCAAGATAAGACGAGGAAATCGAGGTATTATTCAAACACGACCTTTTAACTCAATCTATTGAAGAACGAGAAGGCCTTTAAAAAATTTCACATAGATAACACAACATAAATCTATGTGCGATGGTAAGCGGTTACAAATCTGACTCCAACGTTTTGTAACCTAAGTAAACGCTGAGAACGAAACCATAGCGCGATGTAGCTTCAGTACAGCGCCATCTATTATGCAAGAAATGAACTAAAAAAAAGAAACAAGTTTTTTTTATGCGTTTCTATAATAATTTCACCGCGGTTTCTCCTGCGGATTCCCTACTCGGGTGGAGTAGGGTAGAATTTCAGATTTTTTTTTAAACGCGGCCGCTGAGATTATGCGTTTTTGTCGTGTTATTAGGCTTAGCCATTTTCGAGATTAGCCCAATATTAATATGTGCCAGAAACGCATTTCCTCGGGCGGCCGCACAGCCACGCTATAAGAAAAATCTGTCAACCCTTGCTTGAGGAATATTTCATAAATTACCTTAGCCCTCAATATCCCGAGCGTTAGAACGAGAGAGAAGATAAGCTTGTCTTTCTCGAACAGGCTCCTACAGACGTTCTCGTAGATGCTCTTGGTGAAGTAAGCGTTGAGGCCGCTCAGCCGCTCGTCGAGGTTATCGCTCTTAGGAGAGTTTATGATCGCCTGGTTATATAGGTTTATGAACCTGCAATAAGAATATTTCGTTATCTATGACAAAGTATAATATAGACTTGCCGTAGCTAACTATTTTACATATTGAAAGCGGAATAAAAGCTAAAAAGATAGTAAGTAAAAAAGATTGATGGTTTTTAATCAAAAATCGTTTGGGTTTAAGATTATATCATATATGTTGAATTATATTCATACTTTATAAATAGTACTTTGGTGAGATGAGAACTAGCTAGATCGATTTTTCGCCCCCAGAAAGCTCCAAATATTAAATTTCATCGAAATCCTTAGAGCCGTTGGCGAGATCTCAAAAATTATACAACGTTTCGCTAAATTTAAAGATAAGCGGGCATCAGAAGGACCTGGCCATGCCTACTTAAGAAAAATAAAAACAAAAAAAAATACGGGACGCGGTACCAACGTTGCCACCAAACAGTGCATGCGCGGAACGTCCTAATTTAAATGCCTTGACGCTGAGTCAGTTGCCGTCCAAGTCGCAACCGATGACTTTCCGATACGACGCCGCGACGTTCTAAACGTACGCGCGCTATACCAACAAAACTTGATTTATAGGTTCTTTTGTATTAATATGTGTGTGTCCTGTGTGACATTATTAAGTAAACGGTGATCCTGACTTTATCAAACTCACACCAGAGTCGCGGTTATAAATACTATTTTTGTATAAAAACTACAGGCATTTTGGGATTTTAAAGGTTGCGGTGGATAGCATCGCTGCATGCCTAGGTTGCAGACACAAAAAGAAATACAGAAATATTTGAAATATTGTGGTTAGGGGTGACACCCCTTTCCGAAGGATTTGATTTTTATAATTTCAAAGTAAATTAATATTTTTTTTTTCTCGAGTATTACTCCCTTCTGGTGCCAGTTTTTCTTTTAATTTTGGAACACATTACTATTCAAAATACAATCTATGTATGATATATAAAAGACCACTAAATATTTACAACACTTATACTTTTGGAACACATTATAATACAAATGTTGCTCGTTTTATAGGATAAGGGATGTAGTTTGAGTAGACTGGCAAATATTTAGAAGAAATCCAAACAGGATATAGTGATCTCACAGGTATTGCTCTGTCGTTCCTCATAAAATGATAGTCATTGACCGCGACTTCATCTGCCCAGCTACAGTGGCCTTACATTTTAATTCGAGTTAACTATGACCACATTCAAATCTAATGAGTGTGAATTAGATTTTACAGCGTCGGCAACGTACCGATATCCCTGGTTGTTTGCTACATTAGTAGTTTTTAAAAGATCCATCGCCCGAGGTCTTACAGGCCGGAATCATGGGGATTGCAAGGGACAATATAGTCCGATTGTCCGAGTTTCTTGCCAGTTCTCCTCAGTTGAGGACCGACTTCTGAACTGGTGGTAACTTCAGTAGCTTTGACGAGGTCCCAAGTTGAATAAATGGCAATGATGATTTTATGGCGATGATTGCTCAATGGTAGTGACCTCAGATACCGAAACGAGGTCACTGGTTCGAATCCTACAATGAGCTTGAGCTTTCGGTGAAGGAAAAAATCGTGAGGAAACCATAGCACGGTGGTAGGGTACTTTATAGTACCCACCTGGCTAGCTACCACCCTCTAGTTGAAAATCTGTCGCCAAGCACCTATCGGTATTCCGACAGCTGCACTTGAGAGCCAGCTCCTTCTAGGCTTTGTGTGCTTACCACCTTCGGCTACATCATTACATACACATAAAAAATGCCTGTGATTAAGACGAAAAGATGTACTGTACAATATGTAGGGATTTATAATACTTACCAATTAAGCGAATACTGGTACATAGGGTCGATCATCGCCAGATCAGATATGCAAAAGAAGAGTACAGAGCTATGTTTCGACACGGGCACGTACAACAACCGGGCCTCGTCTATCTCTATCTCTGTTATAGCCGCCGCTGCTTGCTTCGCTTGTATCTCTATGGAGAGCACTTTGGACGATGACAGGATCTGATTAGCTGATTCATCTTCTAGAATGTTACCGGCTGATGATAGTACCTAAGAGAAGAAATTATAGTTGTTCTTAAGTGATGATATGGCCGTGAGAAAGTAAGCATATCATGTCTGATTTAAGTGAAGTCTAGTATAACCTGTGTTTTAAATAAATCCTTCACTTTCTAATGTCATATAATAAAAATAAAATTGAGGGTCGGCAACGCGCGAGTGATACCCCTGGTGTTGCAAGTGTCCATAGGCTACGGCAACTGCTTACTATCATGCGGGCCGTATACTTGTTTACCACCTTAGAGGTATAAAAAAAAACAATACTCGACTTAAACCTTCTTTTGTAATAGGGGGATAGAGTCTAGAATTTCCATTAAATGCAACCGATGAAATAAATAATTAGTTGACAGATTTCAAGCTTCTCTTTATCCCCGCCTATTGGTATTTCAAATCAAGCGTTTTAAAATTCGTTAGCCCCCATTAGCTATATTTCCATCTTTTTTCAATAATGTGTGTAAGAATGAAATATCGTAAGAGTAAACAATAAAATTATAGCCCCACAAACTTCTCTGGCCTGGTGAAAGAGGCGCTGTTAACGCATTTGGTGTATTCAAATTGGCGTCGTTAGTTCCTCTTTTGGCCACCGGGCCAGAAGGTCGCACTATAGCACCATTGAATCATGCGATGAGTTCAAGGTTTCAGTGAAGTCAAACATCGTGATGAAACCGTAGGTAGTAGAGAGGTACTGTATAGTACCCGCCTGACTGGCTACCACCAAAATTTAGGACATAAGACCAAACCTCCAAGATCTGATCTTCAATCTCTTTCAAGGTCCGTTTATTATGAGCACCCTCAACGATCAGCTGGTTCTTCTTTAGCTCAAGTTCTGGTCTGTCCTGCGCCACCACTATGCCCAGCAGTTGGTCCTGCAGCCCTTGCGGGGTGATCATGAAGTTAAGCATCGTTACCTAATGGGAAGCAAATTGAGTCTCATTACAAAAGTGACCGAGCGAGCGCAAAGCGTCTCCGTTTCAGAGGGTCTACATGATAATCCGATCATCGTTTTCAAATATTCACCAATAGAATTGCAGCGAAACTGACCTGACGTAAATTTTGTGCAATTTTATTGGCTAATTGATTGACAACGATGATCGGAATATCGAGTATCGTTATTCGTAGTAGGCCCTCAGCTAGGGCAAAAATGCTTTCGTATGTCCGTCCGGTGGATATTCGACTGTTCTCCTCTACAGGTCGCGTAGTGAGTATAGTATTTTGTGAGTAGGTTCGATAATTATATGTATTTTGTCGATTTAATTTTAGACATTTTTCAAAATAGCGGAGGCATGGTTGTTGAAACAAGGATATTGTTTTTAGATGTGCGGTGAACATTTATTCAGTTTTAAGACAGGATAAAGTGCAAAGACAGACTCGTGTGGTCTACACGCTCACGCTCACACGCTGGCTCACAGAGCCACTAGTTTAATATTGATTCTTATTTGTGCTGGCTTCCACCACGTGATTTTATGTTTTCCATCTATGAGCTACGTTTCATTAAAATCCGTTCAGTCCGGTGATGGAACTGGTTCTGCCTAACATACATAGTTAAGGTAAATTAAATGAAATGAAATATGTTTTTAGAATAATTTGAATGAATAGTCAGACTAACCCCCTTATTCATAATAAAGTTATCAAACGTTGATTAGCTAAAATTCCGAAGTCTTTATCTGACAGGTGACATTTGGTGACCGAAAGAGTGAGACGGGGCACACTATTACACTGATTTAGTTAAAAAGCGATTATGAATAAGGGGGTTACACTCTAAGGCCGCGCTCACTTTGGATGCGAATTATATCGTACGTAAACGTACGAACACTGTTCGTACGAATTGAGTGCGCACACTGAATACGTTTTTCTCCGTCAAATAGACAGAGTACCGGTGTTAGCGCATACGTTATTGATGATGAACGCACGAACGTGTAATAAAATCCCAACAAGTTCGGATTGATTTCGGACGTCGGACTTGCACGTACGTATACGTACGACTAACTCGCGCGCAGTGTGAGCGATTTCATACTACTCAGAAGGTCGGAAAGGTTCGTGCGTGTTCGTACGTTTCTGCACGAATGGAATTCGTACGAAAACGTATCCAAAGTGAGCGCGGCCTAACGCACGGTTCGGAAAGTTGCATTTGCTGAGAAGAGCCGGCAGTAAACTTATCAATTACTCTTTACAAAAACAAACTTAGTTTTATTACATAAGATGTGTTTTGCGAGAGCGAGCGCTATACTCAAGCATTTTTGTCATTTAAATATTCGTTAATATTGTAGTAAGCTTTCTGTACTAAAGCGGCCTTAATACGTTCCTTAAATTAGGACAGTAGTGGTATTCTGTAAAGTTCATTTGCAATATCACTTCTGAATCCGCGATGAGATTAGAGTTACTTATTCTTAAAAATCATTGAATTCGACACTAGGGCCACCGAGTGATGACGGAAGTGAGATGAACTACGACAGGTGAGTATTTTGACGTTTTTCAATAGGATTTGGTATTCTGAAATATAATTCACACGCCAAATCGGGTTGCGAGGTGAGTTGCGAGATGACTTTCGAGATGATTTACCTTTTACAGAATAGCATACCTGAATAGGAAGTACGATTAGCAGATACGTAGACCAGAGTAAAAGAAACCTTATCCATTTCGAGAGCAAACATGAATTCTGTCTGAGATCTTACTTTGACAGCGACTTCGGGCAAATAGTGCGGGTTGCTGAGCCTCGTCGTGATATACAAGCGGAAGCTGTGGTGGTACTCCAAGATATTATCGCCGAACCTCAGGCAATCCACGCCACCCGACCTGAAACCAAATTAACGACCACATAAAGAACAAATTGCTTTAGCAAAAGCATTTTAATGCTAGCAATGAAAGTATAGGCATTATTAGAAGATTTTAAAACTGAATGCGAATCTTCTAATGAGTTTTATCTTTCAGTGAAGGAAGTAATTGTGAGGGAACTAAAGGATATTGATAACTAAAGAATTTTAAGTATGGCAATCATATCCATTTTAATCAAGACTTATTTTTGCCAGTGTCGAGTTATATTATAAGTGGAGACTTTTTAATCGCTTTCTATTGTTATTCTATGTTATATGTTCTGTTCATGTATATATGATAGTCTTCCTAAAAATGAATAAGTAAATAAATTCTAGTCAAAATAAATCACTTTCACATAGTCCGCACTGTCAGTCACCGTCCATAAATGTCATGTTTTAGTAAAATGGTGGCCATTGTACTAAAACTCTTCACGGACTTTTTGAGACAACTTGAAGTCACGATACACGTAATTCATTTCACTTCACTGGTGCACATGGATTGAACTAGTGACTGCTTAGTAATTTGGAGTTACTAATTTTTATTTTTTGAGAAGCTATGTGCTTACTATGGTCGGCCATAAATTCACATAACCATGCTATTATTTTATGTTAAATGGGCTTGCGTTTGACTTTCGACTGACCCCATGAGGAGTTATGACGAGGCCGAGGATGTACGAGTACGTAGCACGCTTACCCAGAAAAAGCCTATTCACTCTGGCCTTGAATACATCTAGGTTATAGGTATATTTGGTGAAACGCAAGCCAAGGAACAAAAACGTGAGGTCCTACCTGAACACATTCCTCAGTAGCACAGGCTCCAGTATAGCATCGAGATGTTCTCGAATGTTCTCCAACATGACGGGCAAGCCCATTTGTATGGCGTTCTCTAGAACTCGCACGTAATTAGCGTCCGTCAGTTTGATCACTTTCAACTGATTCGCGCGCTCCATGTTCTTCACCCATTTGTTTGCTTGTTCTGAAGTTTACCAAGACAGTAAGTGTCTAATAGTACATTACGATAAATGTGTGCAGAGTTGGTTATTACATTCGAGGTGGTATTAAGCACGAGCAAACGCGATAAGGGAGCCGAGCGTGTAATGATCAATGCACACACGTGTTATACGACGTTTTTCAACAGCTTAATACCGCCTCGTGTGTAATGATTAACTTTGCCCACATGTATCATAATGTCAAAATTACGACTAATTTATTTATATTAATTAAGGCGATGATAGCTCTGTGGTAGTGACATAGGATGCCGAGACGAAGGTCCCGGGTTTGAATCCTACAATGAGCTTGAGCTTTCAGTGAAAGAACGATATTCGTGAGGAAATTATAGCTAAGTGGTAGGATACATTGTAGTGCCCACCTGGCTGGTTACCACCTTCGAGTTGAAAATTTATTGCCAAGCACCTATCGGTGTATTCCGACAGCTGAGCTTGAGAGCCAGTTCCTTCTGGGCTTTGTGTCTTACCACCATCGACCACATCTTCACTTACCATGGTGAGATTGTGGACAAACAAAAGCCTAAAAAAACGTAGATTTACATGACATCGTGCTTTGGCGTTTAAAATCGGCGACACTATGGTTTATAGTTCTTATAGTAAGCCACATTGTTATAAAATTAATGCCATTATTATACGACTAGCTCTCCCCCACGGTTTCACCCGCATTTCCGGAATAAAAATGGAACGATTGAAAGAAAAAAAGCTATCATAAGCTATCTTTTTTTCTTTCAATCGTTCCAGCGGCTTAAGCGTGAAAAGGTAACAAACAAACAAGTTACTTTCGCATTTATTGACCGAGGGAGCGCGAAGCGTCTCCGTTTCAGCTTGGGCTAAAATGCTATCGTATGTCTGTCCGGCTGGTCTCCTCTACAGATCGCATTTAACAACCGATTCTCGTGAAATTTTGTGAGCAGGTTTGACAATTATATATTTTTTTACAAGCTTTTATTTAGTTTCACCTGTCCGGTGCCTGTAATCGAATCTTACAAGTTAAATTTGACCCCCTTCCCAGTGTCTGATTGAGCATTATACATTATACCTATATTGGATGACAATGCAACAAATTTTTTAATAAAACTTATTTTTCGTTTGTATTTTCGGAAATGTTTCAAAATGGCGGAGCCACGGGGGTTGAAATAGAAGGATCTTGTTTTGGTGCGCGGTGACCATTTACTCAGTTTCAAGCTATGCAGTAGTACCTCCTACCTTACGTAATACCGCAGCCAAATATCTTTATGTTGTGTAAAGTTGTGTTCCTGCGGGTCAGTAAAATTTCCAGAGCTCATAGGGGAGGGGGGAAAGGTCGGTAGCGCGTGAGCGATGCTTTGTATGTTGCAAGCGACCATACGGTTACCGCTTACCATTAGGCGGGCCGTATGCTTGCTTGCTGACTTGGTCGCATAATTTTTTTTTATGATAAGTATGGTAAGACTGGCGAGGTTTACTGTACAGGTCACATAGCCACTAGGGTATGTAGCACCAACCTTGCGGGTCGATCATGAGCGGCCAGCGGCGGGAGGCCTGCACGATGATGCCATTCTCTATGGAGAACGCGTCCACCGGCAGCCCGGCGATGTTCCACGCGCGGATCACCACCGGCTCGCCCAGGGTTGTCACCAGCGAAAACACCTCCGAACACGGGATCTCTGACACATATACAGCTTTTTAATACTAGCTACCTTACCATCTTGAAGCGCTCGTGGTGTAGCATGATAAGCCGTTCTTAATCGATCGGCAAGTTAAGCTACCACCGTCGTGGTCGGTACCTGGATGGTTGACCGCCTAGTGGTATTTCAAATCAAGCGTTTCCATGCTTCGGAAGGCACCTAAAGCCGTTGGTCCGTTTATCACTTAATTGTGATAGTCGTTAAGCTAGTTGGAGGCCCTCTAGGCGGTTTGAAAACTCCAACAGTAGGTTGACCACTAGCCTACCTCCACCGATCCGCAGTGGGCACGCGTGGTGGAGTATTACCCATTCTCTTTCACCCTCGTTTGTGTGCAGGAGGCCTGTGCTCAGCAGTGGGACATTATAGGCTGATGATGATTACCATCTTGCGGTTTCCCTATTTGACCTCTCAGGAGATGAATTTCAACACATACTTTCTTAACGGATATTAACTTAAAGGTCGGTTAACTAAAGCTGGCGCGTTCAACACATTTACACGTTGCGCTTGTGTAGTTTCTGTGAATAAGCGCGCGGCGTCACGTCGCACTGCATGCGCATCATGAAAAGTCTGTTCGTCTCTCTCGCGCGCGGTCAAGCTTATGCGTATGAAGAAGACAATCATTGTTTTGCGTTTGCGGTAGAGGTGCCTGGGTGCATGCATGAAATCACAACGCCCTCGAATCAAACAAAAAAATAACAGAACTCACTCAACAAACTAGTCCGTTCGTTCCACATGTGTATGATTTCCCTTCTATAGTTGACAGTGTAGGGACCGAGGTATGCGATGAAACCGGCCGACAGGAGTACATCACCTGCAAAAAAGAAAAAACAATCTTTAGAATGCTATGAACGAGTGATATGATGTCATTCGGCAAATAAATTGAAGAGCCCCATTATATTAGGCTATAAAAACAACCAGATTTCTATCTAACATATTTCAATTTAGGCCCTAGTAGGGCACTAATGAAGGCCAAAGCTACTGAAATTCAGCAAAATTACATTTTAAAAATATTTTTTGGCTATTTTATTTTAAAGTATTGAGATGAATACAATAAACCCTGAAAATATGGCTACAGGTTGCAAAGCTACAACGCTTGCAACACCAGGAGCATTACTCGCGCGTTGCAGACCCTATTTATGAATAATAAATAACCACCACGAACAAGAATCGCTGTAAATACTTCCGAATATTGTTGGCGGACTACAGCCAACAGATTTCTATCTAACATATTTCAGAAAAATAATATTCTGATTTAGGGTCTGCAACGCGCGAGTAATGCTCCTGGTGTTGCAAGCGTCCATATGCTACGTTAATTGCTTACCATCAGGCGGGCCGTATGCTTGTTTGCCACATTAGTGGTATAAAAATATGCAAGACGTGAGCCTCAAAGAGACCCAGTTCTTTTGTAGGCTTTGATTACCACCTTCGGCCACATCTTCACTTTCTATGTGACGATTGTGATAAAAAAGATAGATGCTGGTGTATTTTCTTGGCAAATGGACTGAAAACGGGTGACTAGACGTTTTAAGAGAGGTAGAGCATAGCGTTTATTCGCTCAAAGAGCAGCTCGACTGGGGAAGTACCTCCACCTTACAGAATACCGCAGCCAAATAACTTTATGTTGTGTAAAGTTGTGTTCCTGCGCGTGAGTAAGGTCGCCAGAGCTCAGGGGAGGGGGGAAAGGTCGGTAACGCGTGAGCGATGCTTCGTGTGTTGCAAGCGTCCATATGGCTACGGTAACCGCTTACCATCAGGCGGGCCGTATGCTTGTTTACCGACTTAGTCGTATAACAAAAAAAAAAAAAAAAAAAATAGACGTTCTTTAGAGGTTAAAAAGTAGTTATGTAGCTTTGCAACCTGTAGCCATATTTTCAGGGGTAATTATACTCATCATTAGAAACAACTTTTACGATGGGATTAAAACTGAAATGTCAAAGTCAAAAGTCAAAGTCATTTATTCAATTTAGGCCCTAGTAGGGCACTAATGAAGGCCAAAGCTACTGAAATTCAGCAAAATTACATTAAAAAAATATTTTTTGGCTATTTTATTTTAAAGTATTGAGATGAATACAATAAACCCTGAAAATATGGCTAGAAGTTGAAAAATAGCCGTGTATAGGTTGTATGACCTACCGATGATGTTAGAAAGCAGGTCCTGCAGCTGGCGCGCCAGCTCGGTCCAGCGCGCCTTCTCGCCGCCGAGCCCGCCGATCAGCTGCTCCGCTCGGGACAGCTTGGTGGAGCACAGCTCTATCTCGTCTTCTAGACCTTTCTTCTTACGCGTCATTTCCGCAAATTCGTCGTTTAAGGCCTAACCCGAGAGTAATATGGTATCTTAAGAATATGCTGTAGAGTAAGGCCAACGCCACGAGATTAAGAATGTAAACAAACTTTCAGGGGTTAATTACATTTTTATTTAAAGAAAGAGTATACACATTTTAAACTTCCTATTCTAATCGTTGTCGTCTGTATTAGACGAAGATGATTCGTCAGAAGAGTCCGAATCAGTCGTATTGAACACAAAACTATCTATAATATTATAAATCATTCATCCAAACAGGAATGAACTTGTTCACAAAAAGTGCGGACCCAATGTTGATAGCTGCTGTACCGACCGCATTCCTGTACCACGAATCACACGATAGCTGTCGTCGACCAACTAACGTCATTATTACGTACGAGAGATAAGAACACAGATAATAATCGCTGGCTATCGTTATGTAACTCAGTAAAGGTCATGTTGTTTACATATTTCATCTCGTCTCGTTGGCCTTACTTTAATTTCATACATTTCCATCAAGTTTCTTACAATTATTATGCGTGTTGTTTATTTTAACAGAAGAAGCGACAATCGGTCCACTGTCATCTTCGTAGTGGTGTAGGAGAAAGAAAATAAATAAAAGACCAATCAAGCTAAAATCAAGTTTGGAGTCAAGAATTTAATTTGGAAACTGGTCCCATAAAATAAGGTTTATTTTCGATTAACACAGTCTAATCTTGGAGCTCTTGTTCTATAGAGACCTAGTGGTGTTATGGCGATAATACAGACCTGCAACTTATCGAGTACGCTCTGCAGCTGCGCTCGTTTCGCGTTGAGCGTGTTCATCTGCATCTGTAGCTCCGACTCCGCCTCGAATAGCGCCGCTTTCTTCGGAGCTACCACCTGGATGTAACAGGAGAATATTACAATTGAAATGTCAGTATTGGTGAATGATGTATCCATTTATCATATAACAGGTGGAGATTTCGAGATGGCATATTTTCGAAACCTATGTTGGGTTAATCATGCTGAACAACTTTTACTATGGGACTAACACTGAATTCTCAAAAAAAAATTTTTACTTTTCGTACATTATGATCGAGCAAGGTTGACATTTACTATGAAGAGTTACATTTTTTTTTGAGAATTCACCATTTGTCCCATAGTAAAAGTTGTTCAGCATGACTAACCCAACATAGGTTTCGAAAATATGCCATCTCGAAGTCTCCACCCAGTATACTACCTGTCCTCCGCGGTTTCAGCCGCGTTCCCAAGAATATCCCATATTAGTGAAGGGATTTTTCGAATCCAACGTGTAGTTTCAGAGATTAGCCCGTTTAAACAAGCAAACAAAAAACTCTTTCGCTTTATTATATTAGCACTAGCTGTCTCGCGCGGTTTCACCCGCGTTCCCGTGCTAAAAGGTAGCCTATAATACTCGGGGATAATGTAGCTTCCTATTAGTGCAAGAATTTTTTGAATCCGACTCGCAATTCCAGAGATTAGCCCGTTTAAACAAACAAACAAAAATTTCTTCCACTTTATTATAGTAGTATAGATAGGATATAGTATAGATACTGGCCTAAAAACCCTGTCTTCAAACCTTTAAAGGCTGTAAAGACATCAGAAGATGAGCCTATGAATAGACATACATTTCCTAAAAATCTTTATAGCCACATCATCATTCAAAAATCAACTTGGTTTATGTGATGTAATAAAATATACAGCACCAACCTTGATAACTCTATCGTAGACGTCCATAGCCCGAACCCACTTGCAGAGTCCTTCGCAAGCCGAAGATACCTTGGCGATCACCGCCGGGTCGAATTCACGGTCCGTTATGAACCTGATCATACCAGTTTATGAGTTACTAGCTGTCCCCCGCGGTTTCAAACGCGTTCCCGAGACAAAAAATATAGCTTATGTCCTTCTCCATACTGTTTACGCCGATTAAATATAAAAATAGATTTCTAAAATAATTAAATAGAATACTAAGCAAATATTACTCACGTTTCCGAACGCATAAGAACGAACCAATCCCAACCCTTTCACTCACTCATTCACTAATTCACTCGAACCATTCATATCCTGTACCGCCTACGCACTCTCTCGCGACACCTAAAGTAATACGCACCAAAAAGTATCTCCCGCGCACTCGCCATATTGGCTAGAGTTACCGGCGCCGGTTCGCGAACGCAAAACACTCAGAACAAACCCTTGGAGGAAGAGACTCAAGAACAGCGACCACGGAGACATCGAAGGAACGCTAACTCGAGGTACTCCCTTAATCTATCCTCTTTTCCTACACATACCATAGGCTATCTGCATGCCAAATTTCATCATGATTCGTTGAGTAATTGAGGCGTGAAGGCGTAACAAACAAACAAACTCACTTTCGCATTTATAATATTAGTTAGCATGGTGATAGAGAAAAATACTCCAGCAAGAAACTCAGTTAATTAATCAAGGTAATTAAAACCGTTGCTGAAACTGTATGAGTTAGAAAGACACAAGAGGTACTCACTTATCCCTTATCTTCTTCATGGTGGCGGGTGCAATATTGTCCTTGTCATAAGCTTTCAGACTTTCAAGAAACTTTAAGTCGCCGAGCATCTTCTGCGATGGACCCCAGTAGTCTTCAAAAGGTTTTCCTACAAAGGCACTTATTATAAAGTCATTTATTCAGTGAAGGCCCAAGGAGGGTAGTTATAAGGTCGAAGCTACTGAAGTTACCACCAGTTAGGAAGTCGCCTTCAACATTGAAACGCTGGGTAGACACTCAGCAAGGTTAAAGCTTTAAATATTTATTAGGGTAAATAACTATAATGGCTGTGTAATAAACAAGCTGTCCGCCGCGGTTTCATCCGCATTCCTAGGATAAAAAGGAGCCTATGTCCTTCTCCATACCAAAGGCTATCTGCATGCCAAATTTCATGATGATCCATTGAGTAGTTGAGGCGTGAAGGCGTAACAAACAAACAAACTCACTTTCGCATTTATGATTACATTACATTACATTATAATATTGAAGCCTAGAAAGATTACCCTAGCTTTCAGGTGCAGCTGCTTTAAACCGCCTGGATATTTTATGTTTTGTGGGTGATAAAAGTTTCCTCCCTAAATATAAATTTCATCAAATGTATAAATTACACACATCAGCTGCAAATCTCTCGATCACACGATTGGGATTAGGCGACAGCACTGACGATAGCAATATGCTTCTTAAATACCTATATTACAAAATTCGCGGAGTTAGGCTGCATGTCCACCAGATATATGTAGCGAGGGATGTGTTTAAGCTGACAAATAGGATCGCTTAATTTTCACGTTAACCCGTTGGTTCTCGCGAGGGACGCGACGCGCGTCCTATTATAACAATTGATGTCATTGTTATATTTTTAACCGCGAGCCAAGCGATTGCTCTAATGAAGCGATTTTATTGGTGAGTTGAAACGCATCCCTAGCTATAAATATGTGATGAAAAGACACTTTTATACGGGAAATTTAGCTTCGCGATGCGAAAAACCGCGTACAGATAAGAAAACTGTTTTACAAATAACTTAAACCGACTTTAAAGTACACTAAGAAGTAATCAAATCCTGATCAGTACGTGGATTACGTAACTTTATTTCAATGAAATTCCGATTGAAATAACCTTTGAAACGGTAGAAAGATTACAAAATCGGAAATGGTCCATTTCTAAAGAGCCACTGTTTGTATTTGCAGTTATCAGAACGTAAAAAAGTTATCAGAAGACCGCTATATTGAACCGATTTCAATTCGAAAATGATTGAAATTTAGTTACGTAATCGCCCCATTGATGGCAATGGGACCAAACGGGAAGTGTACCCTTACAAACAAAAAAATCATTTTCTATATCGGTTATGAAATGATAAATGACGGAGTTATGAGGTAACAAACATAAAAAAAAGAAACATACATCCGAGTTGAGAACCTCCTCCTTTTTTTGAAGACATACCATTAGCATCCATCTTCCTGTCACCCTTAATCCCCTTCATGACACAGACGGCCTCCATGACCAACTTAACCCCGGCGGGCGGGTTCTTCATGGACTTGACGAGCGTGATATCCGCCGGCTTGAGCGTGTTGAGCGCGTTGAGAGCGGCCTCTAGTGCGGGCACCGCTTCCGCGAGGTCCGACTCGCAGTCGTCCTTGATGGCCTGGGCTGCGGCAGCCGCTTCGTTTGCTAGGGCCTCGTCTGCCCCTACAATCTGGCGATGGTATTGTGTGATTTTGATGGATTATTACTATTCATCATCATCATCGTCAGCCTATAATGTCCCACTGCTGAGCACAGGGCTCCATTTACAAATGAGGGTGAAAGGGAATGGGCAGATACTCCACCACGTGAGCCCACTGTGGATCGGTGCTCGGTAGTCTAGTGGTCCACTTACTGTTGGAGTTTTCAAGCCGCCTAAGAGGCCTCCAACTAGCTTAACGACTATCACAATTAAGTGATAACCGGGACCACGGCTTTACGTGGCTTCCGAAGCACGGAAACGCTCGATTTGAAATACCACTAGGCGGTCACCCATCCAGGTACCGACTACGACGGTAGTAGCTTAACTTTCCGATCGATTAAGACCATACCCTGAAAAATAAATTCCCACGTTCGCTCCGCCTACACACCCCGCCACCCCTCATGTATAAGACGCGCTGCTGTCTGTATCGCGATAGCACGACCTAGTGTCCGATAGAAATTTGCGCGATTGATGACGCGCGAGTAAGAAAATAACACAAAAAGAATGGAGTAGTTTTTAAAATAAATATTTTTCCATCGTCACGCTCATTATCCCCGAAGAAGTAGCCTCTAGAGCCGCTTTTTAATATTCATTTACTACAAAAACTCTACTAAAAAGAGTAAAAATAATAAAACTATAGGGGAGAGAGGGTCAGTGTGGTTTTTTTTTTAAACTGATATCATCGCGCTAGTTTCGCTTCAAAAAGGTTAGTTTTATTCTTAAAATATACGTTTAACATCTGTGTTAGAAAATCAAAGACAAAGATAGGACTTGGGAAGTTCAGTAATACAATATACAGGTCGTTGTTTTGGTCAGCGACGAGCGACTCAGGGTCGATCATACAAAAGATACTGGTGCTAAAAAAAATATAAAAAAAATACTTTATTTTTTTTTATTACTAAAAATTAAAAAAAATTTTTTTTGAAAATCATGTAATAAGCTAAATTGTAGACATAATACTCAACGGGAGTGCGAGGGAGTAAAGGGGTGGGGCGATGGCGGCTTGTGCCTAGCTCTAGTCAGTGCACGTGCCTAGTAACCATACTTTGCGGTAATTTTATTTCAAATTGAATAAGGTATTTCTCAACATATTTACAGTATTTAATGGAATTAAGTCCATTTTTGGGGAATATATATTTTGTACTACCGCTCCTGGGTCGCTTGTCGCCGACCAAAACAACACCCTGTATACATTTAAAAAAGATGGTGACGTTATCCACTGTAACCCATGGGTGGTTAATACTGAATCAGGGATTTTTCGTACTGAGTAATTTGGTTAAAATGTTTCAGTGTCAAAAACCCACAGCTTTGGATTAACAAATTAATAAAGATAAATGGATTAAAAATAAAGATAACCTACTAAAAAATAAAGACAACATTTAGAAATGTAACACAAAATAGGAATAATTCACAGAAGATATTATTCTTAACAGCTTACCTAAGAAAAAGATTTGACTGAGTTTGCGCCTTACTGAAACAATGCTCGAATCAAACAAATCAATGTCATGCTCATGTGCAAGGCCTATTATACCTGTCGCCAGCTCGCAGAAGGAAGGCATTCTGCCTGTAACATGTAGAGGCATGCGGGACTATTATACCGCCAATTAGGCGTAGAGGATATATAACGATATGTTAGATAGTAATTCTGGACAGTCGACACTTCCAGATACTATCTTCAACAGGTAAGTAAGGTCGGCAATTTCGCAGCGCTGGTGCAGATGTAACAGGTGATGTTTCTTATCAAGATCAAGGTACATAGACGAGTCATATTTATGTTTAAAGAGGTAGCAGAGGTATTCAAGAAATATCTGTTAGATATTTTCGATTCTTGAAACAAGGTCCTTGTATCTGGGGTTCTAAACCTGCAATGCATACTCCAAGTGGCTTCAGACGTAAGTGCAATACAATATTTTTAACCATTTTACTTGAGTGAAACATTCATACGCATCACAAAATTCAAAATTCAAAATCATTTATGCAAATAGACCTTCGCAGGCACTTATGAAAAGTCTGACTGTAATACTCTAATACCAGTTCGGAAGGTTGCATTTGCTGAGAAGAGCCGGCAATAAACTCAGCAATTACTCTTTTCAAAACAAGCTTAGATTCATTACATAATATTTACATTCTAATCGCACTGACAACAATTGCGTGCCCCAGTGCGGCGGCAAAGTAGACTGAATCTATATTTAATAAGTAAATAAATAAGTGGCAAACTTAGGCAGACGAGAGAAGCGCGTCAGCATCAGAAACAAAGAACATGAGAAGTCTTAATGCACCGTTTTCGTTAATTTACAAATATTATCAATAGCAAAGGCCCCAGTAATGAACCCTGGAGAATGCCACTACATATGGGAACCTAGCTTGATATGTAGTTATTGACAACAACAGCATGTCTCCGATTTTCTAGGTAAGATGAAAACCATCGACACCTCTTATGCCTATGCCTTTTAGCTTGGATAAGAGAAGACTATGGTCAATTCTGTTAAGAAACCATGTTGGCTTTGGTTGAAAGAGTTCTTTAAAGCTGCGTAAACTTGATGTTAGATAAGATATTCAAGTATTTTGGATATTATACATAATTTTGAGATAGGGCGGTAGTTGGCTACTTCTAATTTAGAACCCTTCTTGTAAATTGGTAATGAAGGCAGACTTCCAGACAGAAGGGACATAACAATCAAGAAAGGCTCTTTTGAACAGAATGGTAATTAGGAAAACAATAGTTTTAGTACAGAATTTCGGAACCTGGGCATGCAAGTCATGAGTGCCAGCAGATTTAGATGTATCAAGGATTCACTTCAAGAGAGTGGACGATGAGGACGATCCTGATGCTTTTACTGATGTTCAAGGACATTCTATTACCTCCAGTATCGCATCAGCGACGGCAACTGTACAGGTGTCAGGATCTTCTGTTGCGAAGAAGAGCTGCCTGCACGGGTACGATACGTAGTATCCACGCAAATCATCCCAGTCTGCTGACTTATAGTGCCACACACGACGACACCCGGGTGACCGGAGCAAATCGGGCCACGCACAAGGCACCTGCGTCCGGACGAGACAGTGGTCCCATGAGCCGAGTGGCGCATCCACTGTCACTGCATAGCCGTCCGGTCGCATAGTCAGCAGAAGGTCCAGTAAGGAGCTAGTATAGCTCTCAATATCTGCGATTCTCGTAGGAGAAAGAATCAGTTGCGAGAAGCCATAGGCCAGAGCAAAGTCGTGAGCAGTCTTCCCCGAAAAGTCAGTGGACCGAGAACCATGCCACTCAACTTGGTGAGCGTTGAAGCTAAAATCACTAACTCCGCGGAGAGGTACTGCTTCAGTACTTTGTCAGTCATCGATTGCAGTTGCTCAAATAACCGTTTTGTCTCGGAGTCATCGCTGTGGGACCTGTTAAGGTACGCGTAAATTTTGGTGTGGACACCGTGATCTACGCGCGCTCACAAAACTGACAGGTCCCTGTCTTCGAGGCCATGGAGACGACGACAGCAAATATCCTCCTTAACTTAAATACATACCCTAGCACGGCACACAAAGATGTGATCCTGACAGCTGAGATATTTGCTTGTGGTAGACAGGCAGGCAGACAAATAGACGGGCGGCAGTAGAGGCTTAGTAATAACACGATACACGTGTACGATATTTTTACTTGAATATAAAATTTTGTGAATAAACAACTTGAATACAAAATTTCATGCCCCTTTTCACCACTTTGGGGGTGGAATTATCAAAAACGCTGAGACACTTATCACAATCGTCAGCCCTAAACACATAATTTGAAGATTCTAACTTCAAAACTGACTGACTTTCATTGAAACTTTCATTCAATCCATAAATAATCCAATCCATAAGAAAATATCCAAAAACTCTTCCTTAGTGGATGCCTATACCGTATAAGGTATCTTTGTGCAAAATTTATAGTCTACGTCCAGCGGCTTGGGCTGTGCGTTGATATATCAACAATCAATCAGTTTACGATAAATATTTTGAATTTGAAGCGCTTGTGGTGTAGCATAATTAGCCGTTCTTAATCGATCGGCAAAGTTAAGCTACCACCATCGTGGTCGGTACCTGGATGGGTGACCGCCTAGTGGTATTTCAAAACGAGCGTTTCCGTGCTACGGAAGGCACGAAAAGCCGTTGGTCCCGGTTATCACTTAATTGTTAAGCTAGTTGGATGCCTCATAGGCGGCTTGGAAAATCTCAACAGTAGGTTGGCCACTAGCCCTAACTCCACCGATCCTTAGTGGGCACGTGTGGTGGAGTATCTGCCCATTACCTTACAACCTCATTTGTGAAAGGAGGCCTGTGCTCAGCAGTGAGACATTATAGGCTGATGATGATGATGATGATTTTGAATTTACTAGTTTTATACAACGAAACGAGAAAATATAAAAAAGGTTACAAAATAATGCCAAAAATGTAGAACTGAAGTTTATAACGTCAAATAATTTCTAATACAATCTGATATTACAATCAATAAAATAATTACAAATGTTCACATCAAAATATATAATAGCTGTCCACCGCGGTTTCACCCGCGTTTTTTCCTGAATTTTCTTTGCTATAAACCTCACGGACCCCGAGACCTTTCCAACGAATGCAAAACCGTGGAAATCGGTTCGTGCGTTCTGGAGTTATAGCGTCAGGAAGGAAAACCCGACTTATTTTTATATATTAGATTTCTTATTGAAACAAGAACGTTAGCTAAGTGAAAAAGTACATAATCCATATCTGTAAAATACAATGATTACAGACAAATCTAGGTTCTCATACTGCTACTTCTAATTTAACTATAATTCTATGTTTCGTTGGCGACTCCACTGGATCTGTTCCTTTTGTATTCTAAAATGAAACTAAACATAAACTCTGCCAACCAGGGTCATCAGTTTTTGACGTTTAAGAATACCCACGAGTTTCAATTTTAATGCTTTGTGATAAGGTTTATCTGTTAAAATCAAAGGTATGATGTTACAAAAGAATCTTACTATACAGGATTAAGATTCATTTTTCTCTATCATTTTTTACGTCAAAAAGTAATTGAACTGGTGGACAGAGTGTCTTTTGTTTACAAACATTGTCATGTCAAACAACTCGTCGAAATTGAAACAAATAAAAAAAAAAAAAAAACAAAAAAACGAATACATCCTTTCTCCTGAGCGCACTGCGCGGTACTGAAGAACCGCTGCCTATTCATTGCTATTATAACTCGAGGGAGGACGAATACAAAGTTGAATATCGCGTGTGACGTTTGAACGTAGAATGGTCCAAAAGTAACTGACTAAAAGTTTAAAAACTAATTTCGTTTATAAAATGAGTTATATAATATCTAGGAAAATTTTGGTTTGCTATGCCCTAGTAAACTATATTTTCTTGCTGTAAGACAAATTTAAGACAGAAACCTGAAGCCGTTTACGTAGAAAATGATATTAAAGCTAAAAAAATACCATTTTTAAAACGAATAAATGATCGAATGAAAGTCTTCGAATCATGTTTTTGGCTTTTTGGGGCCCTAGATAAAGGTCTGAAATAACTTAAATTATAATTTCCTTTTTGATCAGACTTGTGATGGACTTAGAATATTAAGTCAAAAATGATGATAAATTTTGATGCCCCGTCTTAAGAACGACTTACCATGCTACACCACGAGCGCTTCATTATTACTATTATAAATATAATAGTAATAATGAAGCGCTAATAAACCTTGCTTTCCTTCAAGCATGATAAATCCTTGACCTTGACGTAACTCTATTCGAAGTTACAAAAATGTACTAGACAGCTAGGTTATGTTATACGAACGTTAAAGACGATGCTAGCTCAGTAGTAGTGACGTCGGATGCCGAGACGAAGGTCCCGGCTTCGAATCCTACAATAAGCTTGACCTTTCGGTTTAAGAAAACATCGTAAGGAAACCATAGCACGGTGGTACTTTGTAGTACCCACCTGGCTGGCTACCCTCAAGTTGAAAACCTGTCGACAAGCACCTCTCAGTGTGTTTTGACAGTTGCACTTAACAGTAAAAAAAAAATACAATAGAAAGGATATAGGTACAGTTTTGGCGATGTGTTAGCCCTCCAAGAATATTCAAATACATCTGAAACATCCAAAAACCTGAAGATTTTATTCTCAAGATAGGTTACATACCTCTTTCTGCTTCTCAACGACGACAGTATCTTGTTCGATCTTAATCATGAGTTTCTCTGTTTTGTCAGATGTTTCCACCAGCAGCGGCTGCAAGTCTATCAGCTGCTGCTGCATCACAGCCACTTGTCCAGCGGCGAAGTCTAGCTGTTCCAAGCCGGTTTCGTATCTAAAAAGACGAGTATTTAGTCAGGAAGGCTTGCGTTTGAAAACGTGGGATGGGATCTTCTTGCCGAAGCAAAAAAGCCTAGGAGAAAAGTTTTTATTTAAGGAGCAACGTATTTAATGACTTTTCGGCCTCTTCTAAGTATCTGGCTAGAAGGCTCAAACAGCTGATATTTTGCAAACAGTTTTGTTTCTAAGCACAATACATGTTTTGGAATAAATAACCTGATGCTTCAACCAGAACCATCGTCCAGTACTGGAACAGTTCTCACGATGTTTTCCTTCGCTGGAAACTTATTGTAAGATTTGACAGCTGCACATGAGAGTAACTCTCATATTCTCTTATGACTAAAGATTTGTGGAGTATTTATTTATAAACCATGGATTGGACAAAAAGTTGCGGTTTTCTTACCGAATCCTAGACTTCGTAATCTGATCAACCTTCATAGCGTACAAGTTCTGGAAAGCTTTGATCAGCTCCAAGTAGCTTGTCGGTGTAACATACACCTTTCTCTTTTGGTCTGCGTAAAATCTGTAAAGATTTGTAACACTCCTTATAAAATTCAATGCAATTGTGTTCCTTCCACTTCTGGCATAGTGACTCGCCTGTGAAGAGAGGCTTTTTTTTATACAACTAAGTCGGCAAACGGCATTACGGCCTGGTGGTAAGCGGTTAACATAACCCTATGGACGCTTTACAACACGTAAGGCACGTTACCGACCCTTCTCCCCTCTCCGATAGCAACATTACTGGCGACCTTATTCACACGACTTCATGAACACAATATAAATTTATTTGGCTTGACTCGGCAGACGAGATCCTCTTTGAGCGAAATAACGTTGTGCTCTACCTCTCTTAAAAACCGCGTTAAAGGTGTGTTGCAAGCGTCTATAGGCTACAGTGACCGCTTACCATTAGGCGGGCCGTATGTATGTGTTTTACCTTGTAGTCTAAAAAATTATAAGGTCTCTATTTTCCAAACACCTTAACTAAAGAGCATAAGGCATAGACTCTCAATTTGACCGTACTAAAAACCACACACTTTACGCCCCGTCAGTCTCAGTTTTCGCCACATAATGCTGCACTAAAAGGCACGTTAACTAAATATCATGCGGTATATTCTCGCCTGTCGCTGAGCGTGATGACGCTCATGTGGAAGAGCTGGCACATGTCGACGCAGGCGCCTCGGAGCTGGTCGTCCACGTCGCCCATCTTGGCGATGAACATCGTCGCCACCCGCTCCAGCGCCTCCGGCGGCCACGCTGTGAACCTGACACGACCAACACGCATGTACACAACTGATATGGCTTACCGATTGTACCTGCGCTGCGCAGAACACTTTCAAAGCGCGGGAAACGCTATTGGTCGGCAGCTGCCGCCATGTTAGCGCGCGCCGTGCGGAGGGGCGTGACGTGCGAGTGAGACCGAACTAACAGCTGCACTGTATTATGAACCTTATAGTAGTGATCTAAGGTTGACTGTAAGTTTTAAGCATTCTTTCGTTAATCTTCGGGGCCACTTTCTTTTCTGTGCGAACGAAGATTCACGACGCGCCTTATCATTGGGTACTACTGTACTAGCTTTGTCACGTTAGTTTCACTCATCTTACTGGGATAAAAGGATACATTTTGTGATACTCTTGATTCGAAGCTAATATATTTTCATAGTAATAAGTTTGGTCATAACATCGTTGCAAACAGACGATGAACGACTTACCATCGTGTTTTAATAGAAGCGTAAAGGAAGAAGATTAAAACTTTCGCTTAAAAATGACGGAATGAATTTTATCGGGGTTTATAGTGTTAAATAAATTCGTTCTTCGTCTAATTAATTAATATCTACTCAACATACAGTCCACTCTCTTATTTCAAATTCCTTAGAAAGAAACTTAGGTGACAATTCCTAGCAGAAACCCGTCATGGCGTAAAGACTCTTTCGAACAAACTATCTTTTCGATTTTTATAAATTATCCAAATATTAGAATCCAAAATTGGTAAACGCTTGATGGGGAAGGATTGCAAGGAAGTGGGTACATAAAAATCTTACCAATCAATAGTGCAACAGTTGATCAGCGAGGGGAACATCCTAAGGCGGTTCCTGAAGGAATCCCCTATAGGCGACATCGTCAACACGATGCGAAGGTTGGCCTTCACGCGTTCCACGTAAAATCCGAACATGGCCAACGGAGTAGTTTCTATCTTCTTGCCCTGTTTGTGAAAATATAATTTAGAGCTCCTAGCACATATAAAATAGATTTTGTACGAAATCTGTTATCGTTAAACAGAAGCCCGCTCCGGTTGTCATTTGTATGAAAAAATTTCCTCGCCGCGAAGTTGGATTAAGGTCTCTTAGTAGGAGGGTAGATTAAGCATTAGATATCTCTTAACTAGTTAGTGAAAACGGATTTTTTTATGATTACAGTACCATTAGCTTTATTTGGCGTAGCTGACTCATTTTTAAGAAAAGTTGAAATGTTGTTCAAATATTGATTACTCGTTTCAGTCTGAAGAATCACGAAAAAGGCTTTACCGATATGGATAGATACGGCAATGCAATCAAAGTTGCACTTTGTGAACGTTCCAGTAAAGTTGATTTTAAAAACAGAAATATTAACAGTATTTAAAGTTTCTCTCATAATGAAAGTTGTTCAGCACGACGAATAAATGAATAATTAAAATAAATAAATATCCTGGGACATTCCTCACACACGGTCATTTGATCCCAAACTAAGCAGAGCTTGTAGTATAGAAATCCAGCTAAGTATCAAAAAGATGACATCATAAAGTATTTAAGATATAATTCCACGTACTAACCGCATCTCTAACAGCGGCCTGCATCTTGTCGAGTATCTCGACCTTCTCGTCCATGCCGTAAAGGTTGGGAATGTCTCCGGTATTCAGCAGCATGTTAATATCTTCCACCATGCCCTCATACATTATCTACATCAGAAACATCAAATGTTACACAAGACAAATAAACAACACCATGCTTTGGTTGGACATAAAACATAGAAGCTAAAAAGACAGCCAAGGTTTAGGCTATATATCTGTCTCTTTCATACGATTTGACGGTTGCAGGATAGTTTTAGGCCTCGGTAGGGTACTTTGCTGCAAACTCCTGGGTGGCTTCCACCCTCAAGTTGAAAATCTGTCACAGATTGTCGCCAACCAGATACAAATCAAGTGCTTCGTTTCTAGGTTTTATTTGTTTACGGTCGGCAACGCGCGAGTGATACCCCTGGTATTGCAAGCGACCGTAGGCTACGGTAACTGCTTACCATTAGTATACCACATTAGTAGTATAAAAAAAACCTTCGGGCTCATCAGCACTTATCATGGTGAGATTGTAGTGAAATATAAAGTTATCCATTGAAATAAAAATACCGTTCCAAGTTCAAAGCCCTAAGAAAGCAGTAATAAATTCAAAGTAGAGCTACCATCATCCACCCGAGAGAGAGGGTGCATGTTCAAAAAGCCGGCCTTGTACTCGTCAATTCTTAAATTATTCCCCACCACGGTATTTTTGGTGAATATGCCAGAGAAGTTATTGCCTGCTAAACCATCTTAGGATGTCATGTCGCATTATGGTCTTAACGACCCCCGTCTTTTAGGGAGGTCACCATCGTTGAGGACCTGTTAAAAATGATGGTGAGAGTATTTAGTACGTAGAAGTGAATACAGACCTGATTATCAGCGAACAGGAATACAAGAGGTTTCCCAATAATGCCGGCCTTCATCAGCATCTTGCGGATGTCATCGCGCCACTCGGTTTGTCCGTACACTCGAGATATTTCAATCTGGTAAATTGAGTTTTATTATATTACATTAGAGAACATTTTGTTAATGCTGAAACTATTTAGTAACATTTTTTTTTTTGAAACTACAAAACACCCGAGTAATTTACGATGGGACTGCACATTTTTAGCAACAGCAACTTATTTTAGAATTTTCAACGTTTTCAATCCAAATATTGAATTTAATAACCATGTAATAGTGTTGTTAATTTTATTCAATCAATAAATACCTGTACAACATTCATTTCCAAGATGCTTGCTGCCAACTTGACCGCACTACTTCTTCCGCTGCCTCCGACCCCCACTAACAGCAGGTTACCTGCATATACACATTTTATATTTCTACTGCCTATCTTAAGTAACTATAACGAGGTTTTCTGGGATCTAATGCGACAACATAGTCTAAAGCTCGACAATTGGTTGGGGTTGGAGCCACATGAAGGACCTTTCCTACTGGGTTATTGGCTCTTCAAGCGATATTACTACAATACAAAGAATCTAATTTAGTCGTAATAACAAAGATTGGATATAGTGAACAATCTTTTCAATGAGAAGTTTTCTTATGATACCTCTATGCTCAAAATACCAGACTGTTTTTAATTTGAATCAATTTGAACCTCATGTTAACGATTTGACAGGTATTTTTACCCTAGAGGTATCATTAGAATACTCCTCATTCATTTGCAATGCACTTATCTATCGGGCCGGTTGGCACGGAGGTTAACTATATCTCAATTATCACGCTACTGGAGGTCGGAAGCCCACCAAGGACAAACATTTGTGTGCATTTAAGGCGATGATAGCTACTGAGCAATCATTGAGCTTTCGGTGAAGGAAAACATCGTGAGGAAACCAAAGCACAGTGGTAGAGTACTTTGTTGTACCCACCTGGCTGGCAACCACCCTCATGTTGAAAATCTGTCGCCAAGTACCTATCGATATGTTCCGACAGCTGCACTAGAGAGCCAGTTCCTGCTAGGCTTTGTGTGCTTATCAACTTCGGCCACATCATCACTTACCATGGTGAGATTGCGGTCAAACACAGGCCTATACACAGTAAAATGAAAAACAATATGCTTTCCATAGTACAAGCTATGCTAAGTACGCGCCGGATACCGCCAATAAAAAACATAAAGTACGCGCTGGAAACCTATTCGCTGTCAACACTTGCCGAACGAATACCGGATTACGTTGCCCTATTCGTCAAATGGTTGAGTCTTATAATACTAACTTTATAGATATTGATATATTTGCATGTCCGAAATTTAAATTTAAAAGAGACGCGTCTAGACATTTACTTAATTTCAATAAAATAAATTATAATTTATGTGTTAGATTATTATTATGCACTGGATTTTGTATAACTACTTCACTTCTTACTTACTTTAGATTTTGTTTTACTTGTCTTTTATTTTTCAACCCTTTGAGCATCACTTGATGCCCCTAGTGGCACATTTTAGCTAATTTCATAATTTAATTTGTGGATAATGTAGTAGGCTGCAATATTGTTATTACTTTCATAATATGTTTATATGTAAGACCTTGTATTGTAGCTGTTTATTGTCCCTTAATAAATAAAATAAAATAAGTTTGGGATGTGATGGGCACTAATGGGCGTGATGAATGTCGTAGCAAGGTTAGTGGGTCACCATTATCCTGCAGCAGCACCCTGGTGCACCGCGAGATGTGGTCGAGCGCGTACCGGAACATGACCAGCGCCATCGGCGACGACGACACCACGTTGTACTCCTCCAGGTAGTACTGCATCTTCACCGCCATGTCCTCCAGGTCCATCACCTGGCCATCACCACTACCATATCACATGTGTTCTCAACGAACGACCACTCCGCTTATACTGGCACTTTGGTAAAAGCAGCTTGTGATAATACAGGTTGGTTATCTAAAGCTGACGCGCCGTAACGTCGCACTGCATGGGCATCATGAAAAGTCTGTCCGTCTCTCTTGCGCACGGTCAAGCAGAGTATGAAGGAGACAGTTATAGTTTTGCATTTGCTACTGCTCATAAATATAGACTGGACTTTTTGTCATCCATCAGCATTTACTAATTAGAAGCAATAATGTAATAAAACATACTGAAACGCATTTTACTTAAGTTGTCTTCTAGGCTTTGTATAGATCGGCAACATACTGGCAATTACCACCAGGTGGACCGCATGCGCTCTTGCAAACCTTCCGACATAAGAGAGGTAGAGCATAACGTTATTTGGCACAAAGATCAGCTCCACTGGGAAGGTACCTCCACCTTACAAAATACCGCAGCCAAATAACTTGTGTTCCTTACACAACATAGTGAATTGTGTGCGGTATTCTGTAAGGTGGAGGTACTTCCCCATCGAGCTGCTCTTTGAGCGAATTAAACGCTAAGCTCTACCTCTCTTACCTCTCTGTTGTTATAGCGGCAATAGAAATACATATTCTCTGAAAATTTGCCCACTGACAGAGAGACGAACGGACGTACAGCGGAGTCTTATGAATAGGGTCCCGTTTGGCACCATTTGGGTACGGTACCGTAAAAAGGACTATCACGATATGAACGACAAAAGAAACCCGACGAAGCGATAGTCAACCACGTGCGGCTAACCCGGATTTATATACGGTACTACTTTAACTATAAACAATAACTCACTACTGGACCCCGCAATTTGCGTAAACTCCAAATACAACCAGCAAGTTCTACCCACTAACCTGATCATAAATCTTGGGATCTGCATCTGGTTCCATGTAATTCCCGAAGAACACATTGGTGACATGAGTGTTGTTCAGTTTTTCATCGTCGGGTAAGTACCCGAGCTCCGTCATCACCTGGTCTAAGTGTACTCGGAAGTGGCCGTAAACTGCCCTATATACTATATCATATAGTTTCAATCTGGAAAAGGAATATCAGTTGTACAGTAGTTCCCAACTAATATGGCTTACCGATGTACCTGCGCAGAAGATACATTTTCAAAGCGCGGGAATGCGGGCGGCAGCTACCGCCATGTTAGCGCGCGCCGTGCGGAGCGTGACTTGCGAGTGAGATGGAACTAACAGCTACAGTGTATTATGAACCTTACAGTAGTGATCTAAGATTGATTGTAAGTTTTAAGCATTCTTTCGTTAATCTTTGGGGCCATACTTTCTTTTCTGTGCGCACGAAGATTCACGACGCGCCATATCAGTTGGGTACTACTGTACAATATTATCTAACCTTTGCTATGTGCCTAAACTTTGGTAGGCCCAGGACTGGATTGGATTTCATCCTTTACTTGTGCTACATGACCTTGCTTCTTGCCAAATGTCATAATTCTAGATCACCGGGAAGAACCATATAGGTTTTGATTCCTTTGCGATCGTCAAAATATGCGGCTTAAACGGCCGTATCTTTTTTATGCGTTGACTAAGAAGTTTGATTTTCACTGCTCCAAGAGATTGCGGACTTGAGTATTTGATATTATTTTCAGCTTGATACCTTCACGCGTTCCTGAGATTAATTCGACAGACGAACAGACAGCCTGACAGACTGACAACAAAGCCATCCTATAAGGGTTCCGTTATTTTTATTTTGAGGAACCCTAAAAATGTATTGTAGGTATTGTGTTCCTGCTCGGCAAGCTAAATTGAACTAAGCTACCTTAAAGTTAAAGGAAGGTTGTAACGACCGGCCACTTACCTATCAGCATCATCAACCAGCCTGTCATAGAACACGCGATAGGCCTCGTGCACCCACAGTATGACAAGTTTGCTCGTCTCCTTCAGATGCGTCGACGGCACGAGCAGAACCCCCTTGATGACGCGCGCGAAGTCTCGCAAGTTGAACAGGTAGTGGCACTTGCTGGGCGTCGGCAGGAATTGTAGCGTCACCTTCTTGTATACCTCCATTGTTGCCGATACTACACTCTGGGACCAAAATGGGTTTTTACTGGATTTGAAAGTTGGCACACTTTGGGCATATTGGGAAATGTTTACGCAGGTACACTGGCGAGCAACATAAATGTACTCGTAAATTATTTTCTCCGCTCCGATACACGTACTCCACCACCAAAGAAAACTATTTGGCTTCAGGGCTAGTAGACAAAATGGTTATCGACAATCGTTAGTAAACGATCAAGCTTTGTATGGGATTGACATAAGAGATTGTTAATAATTGGACTGTTTTACAAAAAACTTAAACCGACTTCAAAGTACACTAAAAAGTAATCAAATCCTGATCTGATGACAATAGGACCAAATGGGTAGTGTACCCTTTCAAATAAAAAAAGAATTTTCCAAATCGGTTAATAAATGACGGAGTTATGAGGTAACAAACATAAAAAAAAATACATTCGAATTGAGAACCTCCTCCTTTTTTTGAAGTCGGTTAAAAATCACGTGATATTTCGATTTGAAATGTCAATCCCATACAAACGATCAGTTTACTAATGATGACGATGGTCGATAACCATCTTGTCTAGGGGGGCTGTGCAGTTTTATGCCAAGAAGTTTGCCGGTTACTGTACCATGGTATAAGTGGTCCTGAAAAACAAACTTACTTAGATTTCGATTAAATGCCATTTCTCACTTACTACACAATGGCGGAATTTGATGAACCTCCCAGAATTAATTTATTGCACGATTACAAAGATTACTTTTAATGAAAAATTATAAATATCTAACTTGAGTTACCTTGCTCGACCTCGAAAGTGTGTCACCGAATCCCTTAGCGAAGTGCCAGTCCATGATCGTACAGAATATCTTATTGAGGGTGTTATCTTCGAACGAATCCAACGTTATGAGTATCATGTGGCGCGTGAGACGCGAGGAGATCAGGTTCGAACCACCTCCAGGTGGCAGCATCGCTGATACGAACAGCTAAAGGAAATAAGGAGATTAATATATTTGGGATCCTAGCTGCTGTCATGCGGATTCTATAGAAAATGTCCAAGTTTCATGAGAAAAAATTGACTGTATTGAGATTCAATGCGTAGCTAGATTGGTCACTATTGCTGGTGGATTATCTAACTGGGTAAACCACAGGGCTCATATTGAGTAAGCCAGGTGGAAGATCTTCCCTTTTTAAAGAAAGAATGTACCACCTCACTCGCCAATATGTAAAGTTATGGAGGTGCAAGGATGACACCAAAGGAAAGATCTTCCGGCAGGCTGGGTCATCGTGCCCGGTGACCGCGGTCCAACTGTACGTGTCGGACACTTGTATATATGCAGATTCTCGAGAAAACTTCGTAAGCGCGATGCAGGATGTAGTGGCTTTGTATGCGCGATGCATGTCGTTATGTAGTGGTTCGCTACAAAGTAAATTGAGTGTCAAAATATGTTAACGATAACTACCAGCACAGCGCATCCTCATTGAGCTCTGACTACATTAATCACCGCAATAACACAACACTATATTAAAATAAACGGATAAATGACGTACGATATCGACGACCTCCTGCCGCACCATCTCTTTGAGGTCGTACCAGTGTCCGTGGTCGATCCACTGCCGCAGCAGCTCGAGCGGCGGCTGCGCGCCGTACTGCTCCTTCTGCGGCATGCTCAGGTCGTCCACGAATAGGACGCACTAGGAGTTTAACACTATTTTAGTACCCTATACACGCTTGCAACACCAGGGTTACCACATCCAGAAGGGGTATCAAGAGGAAAGGATGGCTGGAATAAATTAGAAAAATAGGTTTTTAACATATGTACTGCCGTCAAGCTGTGCCCGAGCTATCCCGCCCGAGGGCGATTGAGACAACTACAGCTTGTACCGATTATACCTATTTAAATTAGACGAAATCGCTATTTCGTAATCCCCGGTTTTCTCCTCCAAAATTGGATCGATTAAAAAAAAAATTAAGAATCATAATAAGAAGGGCATTGGCTATGTCTGTCGGTTTTCCTTTGTTTTTTTATATTCGTCTTTGTTCGCTGGACGTCTGATAAGGGCGTTAAAAGTTTTTGTGATTTTAGAAGGCTTCTAATTCTTATAATAATTAATTTATAGAGAAAAACACAACCGAGGGACATACAGCGGTACCTACAGATTGCATGGTAAAATAATCGTTGTTCTCAAAATCAAAATCAAAAAGTCATTTATTCAGTTTAGGCCCTAGTAAGGCACTTATGAACGTTAAATTGGTACATACAGTTGAATTTACCACCGGTTCGGAATACACTTAAACTGAGAAGACTCCGGCAAGAAACTCATTTTCTTTCTCAAGTTCTAGTGTCATTATCCTGATAGGAAACTGAGGATTACGTTTGTATTGAACAAACGCTACCAGCATTTCCTCTTAAGAGGGGTAGTAAGAGCAAAAGCATTCTGAAGCTTAACACTCAGTCCATGTCAAAATAAAAGAGAACGAATTCACCAACAAACCTGTTTGCCCATAGACGGCCCAAATACACCCTTACGTCGTCTGTCTACCTTTGACATGATAATGTCTTGAGTCTGAAATAAATTAAATTCACTCATGACTTCAACATCAAAAGTTTTTTGCTTGAAATTAACCCTTATACTAGTAGCAGAAGATAGTAAAGACGCAATACTTTCAAAACAAACTTATTAAACTCTAGTCTCATTGACAATAAATTATTCCTTTTGAGGACTTTTTTTTATACCACTAAGGTGGCAAACAAGCATACGGCCCGCCTGATGGTAAGCAGTTACCGTAGCCTATCGACGCTTGCCACCAGGGGTATCATTCGCGCGTTGCCGACCCTGAAGAAAGCTCTTCACACCCATTTTGAAGAACCCCATGCAATTTTTTTTTAACATTACAATAGAATTACCACACACACATTTAAGACATTGTGGAAGATGTGGAGGTTTTGGCACACAGAGTATTTATTTTACACAGAGAGACAATTAATTAATTACCTGATTAGCAGTGGTCCTCGCGGAAAAGTTAATAGTATTGGTGATGTACTTCTCCTTGGGCAGGCTGAGCAAGAAGTTGAGCACCAGTGAGGACTTGCCGGTTCCCGTGGGCCCCACGAACAGTATCGGTATCTTGTACTTCACCATCTTGGACACGAAATAACGCAGGCACGCGTTCTCGTTCGTTAGGATTATTAGCTCGTTCACCTAGCCAACATAATTTGGGAAAGTTTTATTTTAGAAATCTAAAATATCCCTAATTTTGCTAAGCCGAGATCATCGAGGAAAAATCCCTTTACTAAAACTAGTAAGTGCTTTGGAAATGATAATCCGACCAATCACTGAATTAAAATGTTAAGTATTTCATTGACTAAGCCAATCAGAACGCTTTGTCGGTGGTGCGGAATTGGCGGAATAGATTGCAATAGTTTTCTTTTTACAATGCTTCCAAATGAGTATAAATAGTGATAAAATATAATGTGGTGGTATACATGGTCTTATTATTGAGAATCCAGAAACGTCCAGTATAACTTAAAAGGCGAGGAGTTCCTTGGAGAGCTCCTACCTTCATACACAAACCTTGGCATTGGGCAGTAGCGGCACCTCCTTTTCCAGATCCATCCATGATATCCAGGTACCATTATTCCTCTTATCGTAAACATAGTCAAAGACCGTGTCCTTATCCTGAAACAGCTGGTTCTTGGTCAGCTTAAAGGACTTGGGCTTGGGGTAGGTCGCGTTGCCACCATCGAGCAGCTTGCGGAAGAAGACATCGAAGGTTTTGCGGCTTTCACCTAAATGTATACTTTCTGTACCCACGCTTCATCACAAAGGTTAAAATAAAATACTATTTGATGAATGAATCATATATTTATCGACCATTGATTTGGCTTTCAGAAACTGGCAGTTATTGGTGCCCATTCTGTTGTAAATCGAACTAAACTAATTTTAGTCATATAACATCTCTTTCTTACAAACATTATTGAAAAAGGATAGAATATATTTAAACCTGTCAAATTAGTCTTTGCCATCTTCATTTGCGGGTATTTAGACGTAACCGCGTTATGGCGACTAAATTTATGTTCAAAACAAGCATTGGACTAATTTGACAGGACTCAATTTCTTTCATCCTTTTCTTATGTTTTTTGTTAGAAAGAGATATAGTGAGACTAAATTAGTTTAGTTGTAAACAACAGAATCAGCACCATTGTCGCTATTTCTGGGACACTTCTAAGACCACACAGTATATTTTTTACAGTACATAAAAAGGACACTCAACTAAATTAAATTAATAATTATTTTGAAACTAGTACAGTAGTACTCAACTGATATGGCTTACCGATGTACCTGCGCAGAAGATAAATTTTCACAGCGCGGGAAATGCTATTGGTCGGCAGCTGCCGCCATGTGTGCGGAGGGGCGTGACTTGCGAGTGAGACGGAACTAACAGCTGCAGTGTATTATGAACCATATAGTAATGATCTAAGGTTGATAGTAAGTTTTAAGCATTCTTTCGTTAATCTTCGGGGCCATATTTTCTTTTCTGTGCGAACGAAGATTCACGACGCGCCATATCAGTTGGGTAATACTGTACCTGAAGAAGGCATATAATAAAGAGGTAAACGGACTTTTTGGCGGGAATTTGCAGAGTGACATAGCGTTTTCATTTTTATTTTCATAAATTCGTGTATTTTGAGTTTGATTGCATATTATCGGTGGTATTTTTAACCGACTTCAAAAAAAGGAGGAGGTTCTCAATTCGAATGTATATTTTTTTTTTTTTTTTTTTATGTTTGTTATGAGCGTCGTCACGCTCAGCGACAGGCGAGAATATATATCATGCTATTACGTGCCTTTTAGTGCGCCATTATGTGGTGGAAACTAGGACTGACGGTGTAACGTGTGTGGTTTTTAACCGACTTCAAAAAACAAGGAGGTTCTCAATTCGGTTGTATTTTTTTTTATGTTTGTTACCTCATAACTCAGTCATTTATTAACCGATTTGGAAATTTCTTTATTTATTTGAAAGGGTACGCTTCCCGTTTGGTCCCATTGTCTTCAAATCAGGATTTGATTACTTCTTAGTGTAATTTGAAGTCGGTTTAAGGTTTTTGTAAAACAGTCCAATTATATCCAATAAAGATCAATCCATGTGCACCAGTGAAGTGAAATGAAATGAATCATGTGTATCGTGCCTTTTCAAGTTGTCTCAAGAAGTCCGTGAAAAGTTTTAGTACAACCACCATTGTACTAAAACATGACTTTTATGGTCAGTGACTGACTGAGGACTATGTGAACGTGATTTATTGTGACTAGAACTTATAATATAACTGGAAAATGGCAAAATACACAAGCCGTGTGACGCCAAAAAAAATAAATAAATAAAGAGGTAAACGATTTCAATAATAATGTTACCGTTGATAGAGGCTCCGAGTCCCCAGAGCAGCGCGAACACGAAGGTGCACTGCAGCCACACCGTGCTCACTTGAGACTCGCCCTCCAGCAGGCAAGTGAACAGACGCGTGAACGACTACACACAATTGTTACACTTATTAACGGTTGCGTTCCTCACGTATCAAAAGTAAACATATTATACTGTTTTCAGGATTAGAAGATATCGGTGACAGTTCACTTTTGACAATTAATTAACAATTAATTAACGATATCCAATCGATTTTTTTGTCGTATCGAGAAAGTTAATAAAGAAAGTCTAATCGATTTTCATTTTAGTGCTTTTATTTTCCAAATTATATTTCCTTATCACTGTCTTACTGCTTAATATCGCCTCGTGTGTAATTACCAACTTTGCACACATGTATCATACTGTACTATTTTCGTTGTTCTTAATTTCAGATAATTATTACAGGATTTATGAGAAATTATGTTTGTTAATTAATATTTGCCTAGTAATGTACGAATATTCTCTCTCTCTTTGATATCGTACCGATATATCGAAATTTTTTGGTAATTAAAATATTTCGATGTTGATAAACCTATTCAAATTCAAATTCAAATTCAAATGTTTATTGCATTTTTCATGTGTAGATAAGATGACAAACATTAATAAGGCACAACATGAAACCCTGTTAGGGCACAGCAAATAAATAGGTACAGTATAATATAAACTTATTAAAATTATGGTTACAATTTAATTCATTAATTTAACATTTTACATAGATTATTCAATATGATTATTCAATAAAAATAATCGATATAACATATATCGATACTTTTTTGAATTTTCCTGTCGATCAAGCGTTGTCAATCACTATAGGTAAATGTTCCGTTTCATGCAGCAAGTATTTTAAGGATATCCTATTTCTTAATTTTTTTAATTGTCAAGCTATATTATTGTGCTTAAATTATTTCTTAGTTATGTATAGCGATATATATTGTATATTTGCAATGATATAAAATGGAGTTTGAAATATATTTTTTTTAAATATTATATTAGTTACTCCCAAGATGTATGAGTGAACCGGAAAATGTGAACTGTCACCGATATCTTCTAATTCCGAAAACAGTATAAAGCCGGCACGTCCACAGTACTCACACATATGCAATATCACAATACAGTATGTTTTATTACATTATTGCTTCTAATCAGTCAGTCAATTCTGATGGACGAATGCAAAAAAGACCACTATATATTTATTAGCAGTAGTCTAAGCAAAACAATAGATGTCTCCTTCATATTCATAAGCTTGACCGCGCGCGAGAGAGACAGACACTTCATAATGCGTATGCAATGCGATGCACGCAACGCGCATATTCACAACGTGGAAATGTGTTGAACGTGCCAGCTTTAGTTGACCGACGTGTACCTGGGCGAATACTTCCGCGCCGCCGTATACCGCTAGCAGCGACAGATATCAACACTGTGGTAGCAGTCTCACATATTCTGCTCGCTCGGCGGATGGTCGGTTATCCTTATTTTTCTTTGTTTTATAGGAGGCCTGTCTGATGGTAAGCGGTTACCGTAGCCCTATGGACGCTTGCGACACCCGGGGCATCAATGAAGAAGAAGAAGAAAAAGTCACGGTAGAGGTTAGGCAGCAATTATCAGATATGTTAATTTTATCTGCTTTTAATTATTGCGAAGTAGTGTATGGTCCCCGATCATTCAAAAAAACCCAAAAAATAATACAAAGGGTTCAAAATGCATGTATTCGGTTCTGCTACAAGACCCCAAAAAGATCTCGTATAAGTCCTAGATAAAGGCATATTAAACATGGAATCGAGAAGAAAGTTGCATCTGATGAGCCTAACGCATCGAATAATTAACCATAGACGACCAATTTATTTATTTAATAAGTTATCATGGTGTAAAGATGCACATTTTTTTAATACAAGGTCACGGGCATTAGATAAACTTTTCATACCTAAGCATAGGTCCAAAGGTTACAAGGGTAGCTTCAAATACGCAGCGTCCAAAGTGTGGAATAACATTCCACCTCCAATTCGCAAACTTAAAAATTTTAAGATTCACTGTAAACAGACTTTAATCAAAATTCAAAAAGGATAGCTGCTTATTTGTTGCCGGTATTGTATGATTTGTATTTGTATTTAAGTTTTGTTATGTAATTTTTTTTCTCTGTTTTTCTATTTCGAATGTTATTATTTATTTTTTTGTTTTTACCAGTTATGGATCGGTTTTTATGTTACTTTTTTGCGTTGATGTACAGTATTAATTTAGAGCTTTTTGCCACAAACAATAAATAAATTTCACGTGGTACAAGGGCTCGGCTGAAAACCAGCGCTGAGTAATTTTCCGTCGCGGGGCTTACTTAGCAAATGCTGATGCCAAGTCCCTTTCCTTACACACCGCTTATTTTAGTATTGAAACTTTTTATTTTGTATTTTATATTCTTTTAAGCTGTAAGGAATAAATGACTTTTTCTTCTTCAATGAGTTCTGGCGACCTTATTCACGCGCAGTAACACAACATAAAGTTATTTGGCTGCGGTATTCTGTAAGGGTTGTCCTCAGTCAATCTAACGTTACGCTCTACCTATCAATGCAGAATTTCCCCACATAAAAAAAAGATGATATCTCCAATAATCCCTACAAAAATATTTCTTTTGAACTAACAAAATCCAACTCACATAAAACTGGTGTATCTCCCCAACTTGTACAAAATGATGACATTTGAATAGCAGAAACTCAAAGATGGGCGGCACCAGCCAGTCGATCAGCTCTTGGATCAGCTCGAACTGCTCCGGAATCAGCTTCTTGCTCAGATGTGTGTTGTAGGACGCGAGGAAGGCACGCCAGCCTGATAAACAACAAGTTAACAACTGATAGACGATATTTGAATTCAGAGCTTCGGGATATCAACTTTTAATACTTAGCATCAAAACCAAGATAATTCCGTACTGTCAAAGATTTAAGAAGTCAGTCATTTAAAAGAGCTAACGGTAATGAAAAAAAAATATTCAGATAGAATCACAAGTCTGACTCTAATACCGGTTTGGAACGTTGTTTTCGCTGAGAAGAGCCCGCAATAAACTCAGCAATTTCTCTTTTAATTTAATTCAAGCATGGATTGCACATATTTACATTCTAGTCTCACTAAAGTTGCATGTGGTGTCAAAACTGCAAAGGAGAAAATATGGATATAACCGACTCAAGTAGACAAGTTTACCCAATTGTTCAGGTTCCATGTAGATCATTCCGCACCGAGACACGGTCGCCGGCGACGCGAATTCCAAGTCAGCGGCCTCGAAGATAAGGTTCATTTTGTTTGTCATCTACAACAATATAAAGTCAAAGCCTCAGTTTAGACCCTAGCAGGGTACTTATAAAGTTCAAAATTACTGCACGAGATACCAGTTTTGATAGTGCATTTTGGAAAAGACTTTTTTTTATTATTGCCGACCAATCACTATTTAAATGTTTAGTGTGTCCTTGACTTAAATCAGAGCGCATTGTCGGTAGTCGAAAAATGGCGCAATCGATTTCATACAAAAGAAAGTCATAGCGCTTTTAATACTATTTATAGACCACAATCTCACCATGGTCAGTGATGATGTCGCCGAAGGTGGTAAGCACACAAAGCCTTGAAGTAACTGGATCTCAAGTGCAGCTATCGGAACACCGATAGGTGCTCGGCGACAGATTTTCAACTAGGTACTACAAAGTACCCTACCACCGTGCTATGGTTTCTCAAGATGTTTTCCTTCACCGAAAGCTTAAGCTCATCTCTTCAACACGAAGGTCCCGGGGACCTTCGTATTGATATCCTAAGTCACAAAAACTTTTTGTTTGTTTTTTTTTATACGACTAAGTCGGTAAACAAGTTTACGGCTCGCCTGATGGTATGCGGTTGCCGTAACCATATGGACGCTTGCTATTGCAAGCACCATCGAGGAAATATCCCTATAGAGTAGTAATACTGAACAATATAATTCCACAACTAGTCAGTGATTTGTCACTGAATTTGAAAGTAAGGACCACTCGCTGTGTCGTGTGTTTTTGACTTGGCCAATCAGAGTGCATGCGTCCTTGTCTTAACCAATCAGCGCGCATTCTCGGCGGTGGGAAATTGGCGGAATTTATTTCAACCAAAATGAACGTCATTGCGCTTCTATAGGTTAATTGTTCCATGCAATACACGAAGCTTCGCTCACGCTGTACCGACCCTTCCCCCCACATCTATGAGCTCAGGCGACCTTTGCTCTGGCGCAGAACCATAACTTTACACAACATAAAGTTATTCAGCTCCGGTATTCTGTAAGGTGGAGGTACTTCCCAGTCGAGGAGCTCTTTGAGCGAATAAACGCCATGCTCTACCTCTCTTACCACTGAGCCAGGTAATCATGACCCACCTGTATAATCTCGCCGCTCATGAGGCACAGTTTCTTGTTGTCGTCGAGCACAGTGTTCATGTTCTCGATCCACACGGCGTCCACCGGTCCGTCGAACAGGATCCACTTGCGGTCTCGTGTTATAGACATCGCGTACTCTCTGAACGCTATCGCTAGCACGCCGTCTGACCTGGAATATACCACTTTATACCGAGGTAACTGTTTTATCATTTCTTTTTTTATATTACTAAGGTAGTGAACAACACAGCCCGGTAGTGGGTAGCTGTGTTGCAATCAGTTTCAATTCGTTTCATATGAAAGCAGCGGGTTGATGTTTTATGAAATTCTTCCGTTATTAAATGCAGTAGGGGGCGTCATTCATCACATGCATCCCGAGTAGGGTGGAGGAAGGGGGTAATATCACGATTAATCATGATAGGTGGGAGGGGGTCTTGAGGCATATCACGTGAATTGTTTTTATGCGACAACGCAAAACTGACCTCGCAATAAAATCGAAAATTGCACTTGCTTGCTACGACAACCCCAATGTAGCTAGTCTTCTCAAAATGCACTTTAACCGAAGCCACCTATGCCAGGAGGTGCAACAACCGAAGTCTCTGAAAACTATCTTTGATTTGGCAATGTTTAGTGCTTCTGCGCACAATTTGTGGGAAGAACATGTAAGCAGTGTGGACTGTATTTTTGCACCAAAAAACATGCGTATTTCCATAGCGGGTTTTCGTAGACTCGTAGACGTCTCGTAGACGGCTCGTAGACGTCTACGAGCATCTGCTCGTTGGATCTACTGGCAATAAAAAGTGGCCTAAAAAACCTAACACGATTAATGGACGCCTCCTAAACAGTGCTTCAAAACAAATGGAACTATTTTAGATATTGCAATATTTCTGTCATTTAAAATGTTTACAATAAAAATACGTGATCCACGTGTGTTGCCGACCCCGCTAGAACTATTTACACCCAAAAGGGATGTTGAAGAGAGATCGATATTTTTTTTTTATACCACTCAGGTGGCAAACAATCATACCCGCCTGATGGTAAGCAGTTACCGTAGCCTATGGACGCTTGCGACACCAGGGGTATCACTCGCGCATTGCCAACCCTTAAGAAATCTTTTCACACCTTTTTTGAAGAACCCCATGCTTTTTTATTAAATGGGCTTGCGTTTGGCCACTGACCCGCCCATAAGGGGCGATGACGAAGCCTAAGATGAAGCCATGCTGTACTCCATTGGGAAAACCACGGCGGGGAGCTCATTCCAAAATCTGAGCGTCCGCGGAAAAAAAATCCTTTGAGACCGCACAGTTCGAAACAATTCTGGTTTCAATGTGTGAGGATGGACTCCCCGTAGATGGCGAGAGTTGCGATGGGTGAAGGTAGTAGTAGAGTAGTCACCGTGCCGGCAGTTACTTCATATTAGATCTTACCACTCATGTGAAGCAGGATCGAAGCACCCATAGAGCTGTCCCATGGTGATAGCTTTTGGGTTGAGTATGCGGTAGATGGCGCCGAACTCTTTGTGTCGGGGCGGCGGCTTCATGAGCTGCAGCGCGCGCAGCGACTCAGACAGGCTCACGTAGGCCTGCGTCTTGCCGCCCATCGGTGGGCCCACGATCATGAACCCGTGCCGGACTAGCATCATCTCGTATATCTATACCGGAATTCGAATCCTTGAGGTGGATGCTCAGCATGAGGCGGGAAATTTGGATTTTTTAAAGTTTTTATTAATTTTATCGTTGTAGAACAATATGCCTAAATATTTCAGTGATTAGCGACCATAGTAGTTTTTGTTTATAATGAACTATCTTTGTACATTCAGTAAAATAGTCAGTTTCACGCTTTTTAGAGGAAAGTTCAAATATGACTCATATTATACAAAAAAACATTCATAAAACAATGTGCCAAATGCTCCAATACAGTCGCGAACCACTGACATATTTAACTATATTGTTTTACGAAGGTAAAAATCTATAAAATTAATTTTCTTATAGAATCTGGGTGTAATTATGTATTTACAAACAAAAACATACTACTTTTTGTTTGTAGCATGTCAGTTATCTGATTTACTAGAAAGCTCAGTTTGGTTTGGGATCGAATACCTATGTGAAGAATACCATTATTTATTTTAGTTATAGTGAGTTTTATATATTTATTAAATGAGTTTGTTAGTTTGTTTCGCCTTCACGCCTCAACTACTCAACGGATCAGCATGAAATTTAGCATGCAGATAGCCTATGGTATGGTATGGACATAGGCTACTTTTTATCCCGGGAACGCGAGGAAAGCGCGGCGATTGTTTGTTATTTGATAAAAGTAACATAGTCTAGTATCATAATAGTAAAAGTAAAGACTTACCTAGTAGTTGCACTTCTTTTTCGCAACCGAATATGTCAACGCCGCGTAGATAGATTGATTGGGATTATGATCCATTTTCCCAGGGAATATGGTGCATTTTTTATTAAAAGTTAAAAGACAACCAACCTGTATAATCTTTTCAAGGTACCAGTCTGTGGGCTGCAGGTTCCGCTTCTCCATCTCCTTGTTGATACATTTAAGCAACTCAGCTCGATCTGGCTGCGGTATTTCAACGCCCGGGAACAGATCCGAGTATATACCCGAAAAGAGGGGCACGTCCTGGATCATGGGAAAATAGAGCTTATGTTGAACAGGGTAGAGATGAGAATAGTTTACATATGTTGGTATAATGATATCAGCCATAAGCCTATCAAAATCGAACAGTTGCATGAGAGAGGTCATTACTAAATAAGGAAAACATCTTGAAGAAACAAGCTTGTTCAGAGACACAAATTCTGTCAATCTGCGGATAACTGTGCGTTCACCTTTATGGGAGGTCGTAACAAAGCATAGTATACAGACCTACATAAAATAGCTAAATATACATGGGGTTGATTCGAGTACCTAAAAGGATGCTTTACCTCTTCCAATCGACACTAATTCTTGGGACAACGTTAAAAACACGAAATTGGTACATACCTGTGACAAGAACTTGGGCATATTGACGTCAATAATAGCCCTCAAGACGAGCTGCGCCTCGTCCTTCTCCGGGTAGTTCTTCTTCAAGGCTCCAGAGGCGAGTAGCACCGACTTGACGGCTCGCATGCCGTAGTCGTAGTGGTTCTGCGAGGACAGCTGCTCCGAGCACAGCTTGTAGGCTTGCACTATCTTGCGGGCTAGACTGTTGCATGTTGCATGGTTTTCAAGTATAGATTGGTTAATAAATTACGGAGTTATGAGGTAACAAACATAAAAAAAATACAACCGAATTGAGAACCTCCTCCTTTTTTTGAAGTCGCTTAAAATACTTTTTGGCTTGTTTCATTCATTGTTATGTTTCTCGTGTACATTATAAGGATGTTAGATAACCGGTAAATAGTTTAAAACGAAGGTCCCGGGTTCGAATCCTACAAAGAGCTTGAGCTTTCTGTGAAGGAAAACATCGTGAGGAAACCATAGCATGGTAGTAGGGTACTTTGTAGTATCCATCTGGCTGGCTACCACCCTCAAGTTGAAAATCTGTCGCCAAGCACCTATTGGTGTGTTCCGATAGCTGCACTTGAGAGCCAGTTGCTTCTAGGCTTTGTGTGCTTACCACCTTCAGCCGCATCATCACTAACCATGGTGAGATTGTGGTCAAACACAAGTCAAAAAAAGCTTTTAATTTTGTGACAAAAAAAAACATCGTTTTTGTTTTTTTTCTAGGCAGCTCATTTAGTCTCCAAGCGACCCTAACACAACTCTTTCACCAGTACTCTATAATATAGTAGTCTACATGTGATTCCAGGTAATGATCCATCTATCAGCCAATTACATGATGTTGAGCCGGAACAACTAAAATATTAATACAATTAGGGCTACTATAATACTCACGGTCCAGCACAAACGAATCCGTTGGAGTATAGCGTGATCTCACCGATCATGGCGTAGTCCGGCACCATCATGGCCACCGTTCTGAACAGCACCTTCAGGTTATCAGGGAGCTCTGTTCTCCCAGCGTAACTGTACAATAACATATTTTGTTTATATCCCTAAGTTCCTGTCCAGAAGGGGCGAAAACGCCGCGATTCTCTTTGGCGAGATACTGGGACCCAACACATCGCGTCCACAAGAATCACGCGATTTTAAAATACGCGCGTAAATCGCGTGCCCTTTTCTACAATAACATATTTTGTTTATATCCCTAAGTTCCTGTCCAGAAGGGGCGAAAACGCCGCGATTCTCTTTGGCGAGATACTGGGACCCAACACATCGCGTCCACAAGAATCGCGCGATTTTAAAATACGCGCGTAAATCGCGTGCCCTTTACCCATACTTTGACTCGTAATACGCGCGAGAGAATCGAATCGAATCGACGAAATCGCCCCGTCTGGACAGGGTCTAAGATAGATTGATTAATAATATAAGATTGATAAGTTAACCGAATAGGACCGCCTAGTGGTATTTTAAATTTAATTTTGAGTCGTCATAGTAACTTAGATTTCAGTATTTCAACTAGTTGAGAGTAGGTTTATTTAAGATCGTTTTTAATCGCACCGCTCGCCGACACCAATCGCATCCTCATATATTCAAGCCATCTCGGTCATTGAGACCTTTATGAGCTGCCCATGACGGTGGCGTTCATTGTGTGCGGTAATTTTGGCGATTTTCTGACCCCCCCTCCCTCCTTCTTGGTGAGATGTCGTGACATATGGGTCCACCCTTTAATCTCACGTGATATTTTTCAAAATTCTTATTTTTTATTTAAATACGTTAATCTGTTCTTGGTTGCCCTGGATTTATTAAAAAAAATATGATTTTTATTATAATTTATGATTTTAGGTTTAGAGATTAGGTTTTAAGACTGCTAATAGTGATAAAATTGAACAATAAAATACTTAGGGTACATTCCGAAATGGATAATATCGATCACAGCGATCACAGCAATAATTTGCGTACCGAATTAGATATCACGCTTATGACAGCTGAGAACTATCAACAATTCGGAACGCCCGTTATCGCGCTCACAGTATTCAAAACAGAACATTTGAGAATTTAATTAAAATCTGATATATTAATGCGCTAGGACTCCTTATATCTTTTATAAGTTGACTCGCAAAAAGGAATATCTGCTTTTTAAATTATTTTTCTCTCATAAAATCATAAAAAGTATCTTTGCCAAATAGAAAACCAACAATCTTGTTAGATTTTTGCCGTCACTTTTGACAGCGCTCACGGTGATATCAGTTTAGGGCATGGTCGGTGTGAGCGCAAGATGGCGCATGTCATGACGTCATCTATGACGTTGCACGTGACATCGTTAACTGTCATTATTCAATTCGGTACGGGTTTAAGCACGCTCAAATCGATTACATCGATTACAGCGGTAATTCGGAATGCAGCCTTAGACGGATGGGAGCTACTAAAATTCGAACTCCCTTTCGCCCTAAACACCTCACTTAATTAATGGATGCGGCGCCCCCTTTGTGGTTCATAAAAATGGCATAAAAGATCTCTTGAAGGTCGGAAATACCATATCCCTGGTATTGCAAATGTCGACAGCGCTCTCTTACCATCAGACGGACCTTCTACCTGCTTCTTGCCCACTTTGACATAAAAGAACTAGTTACCCAGGATTCATAGTAATAAAGACAGAGCAGGTCGGGTTGAGGCTGATCTCGGTGCCCTCGAAGATGAACCGCTTGTCGCGGCGCAGGATGGCGAGCTGGATGGAGAGGATCTGCTGCGCGACCACGCTCAGCACCTCCAGCTCGATGCGGTTGAACTCGTCGAAGCATGCCCACGCGCCCGACTGGGCCAGACCCTGGACACAAATACGTAATGGTACCGATTCTGTTGTTTACAACTAAACTAATTTAGTCTCTTCCTAACAAAGAACATAAAAAAGGATGTCAGAAAGTTAGTCCTTTCAAATTAGTCCAATGCTTGTTTTCAATATAAATTTAGTCGCAATCTATCGCGGTTACGCCTAAATACCCGCAAATGAAGACGGCAAAGATTAATTTGACAGCTTTAAATATGTTCTATCCTTTTTCAATAATGATCGTAAAAAAGAGATGTGATGTGACTAAAATTAGTTTAGTGCGATTTACAACAAAATCGGCACCATTATCGGTCCAAAAGTTGAATGATTATTGTACACTACCACGCAAGACTATTACGAACGACGGGCCAATTGGTGTGATTGATTAAGATTCCACCTATCACGCCGCAGGTCCTAAGTTCGATTCCCATCCAGGATATGCATTTGTGTGCTTGTCCTGAACCTAAGTGTAATTATGAATATTAAGTATGTATTTACAAACAAAAAGTAGGGTAAGTAGTATATATCAGTTGTCTGGTCTGGATTATCCGTGCGTGGAGAATGTCCCAGGATATTTATTTTGACGTGGTTATGCTTTTGAAGTGAAGCACGGGATGGGGATCAAAATAGAAAAATGTGTAACAAACGCTGCTTTGTAATGTGGCGATGCAACTCGCATTGGATCAATTAAACCGGCTGCGTAATTAGATTTTATATCTCACAAGTTTTTTTTTTTTTATTTGGATATATTTCTGTCTAGCTGAATATCATGTTGTATAAGCTCTGTGTGTCAACCTTGAAGAATTTCCCAAGCGCCTTATAATCGAGTCCATCGGAGCAATTGAACACGACGCATTTTTTGGCAACTGCTTTCGCCAGATCCTTGGTGGTCTCGGTCTTGCCCGTGCCCGCAGGACCCTCGGGAGCTCCACCCAGGTTCAGCTTTAGGGCACTCATTAATGTCCTGGAAGAGAAAAGACGAATCAAAAATGAAGTATGGAGTTCTTCAAGAAGAGTGTAAATAGATTTTTGCAGGTTTGGCAACGCGCCAGGGGATAGCCTTGGTGCAAGCGTCTATAGGCTACGGTAACCGCTTACCATCAGGCGTGCCGTATACTTGCTTGCTGCTTTTGTAGCATAAAAATGCAAGCATGTTAATTTTTTTTTCAAAACCAAATGTATCATTTTTGCTCTGAAATATAAAAACTCTTATTATCGCACAAAAGTTAAATCGTATCGAAGACTAACTGCTACGAATCAGAAAGCTACGGTGCGTAGCAATAAGTGGCTAAGAAAAATAATACCGAAAAAATATCAACTCATGCGCAGATGACCTTGATAAATCAAGCTATTAAGGCGCGGACTGACTACGATTTTGACAGCACTCGTTCTTCACTAGAATAGGGTTGAAAATGTATATCACAAATGTGTCGACTCTATGAAATGGACTGTTATTTACGGGTTTTCTTTAGATTATACAGAATATACACATTAAATTGAATAAGTGTCCGGTTAACATTCTAATATAATTCGGTATCTTATATATTCTTAAAAATAAAATTGTTGTCATCGCTGAAAATATGGAGAATTTCGACGCGAAAGATTTTTTTAGACGTAACTTACGAATTTTTTATTGGGAATATCAAAGCACTTTTTAATATTCTATTCGGTTAACATTTTTCTCAAAACTCTCTTCTGTCCACAGTATTTTTTGTGTTAGGTATTTTCATTGCGTTACGTCATACTCAACACTCAAAGAAACCCATTTTTATGTGAGCTTAGACCTGGCCTTAAACCAGAAGTCCATGTTTTTTATTTTTTTTATACCACTAAGGTGGCAAACAAGCATACGGCCCGCTTGATTGTAAGCGGTTACCGTAGCCTATGGAACACCAGGGGTATCACTCGCGCGAAATATAAAGTTATATCTTCATTAAATGATGTCCTTCTATATTTATGAACAATTAATTTGAATCTTAGACTTAAGATATAAGAATTATTTTCAATTAACACAATATTTTCCATTGGCGTAACTATACCATCTGGGGCCCGTGGAAAATTATTTTGATCGGGCCATATCAGTAAAAATCGTCACGATGTACTCAGTTTAAAATACTCAGTAACAATGTAAAAAAATATTTTTGAGCTCGCAGCCTCTTGGGTCGGGGGCCCATGGCATTTTGCCAGCCCTGCCACCCTATTGTTACGCCACTGATATTTTCTGTACCAAATGGAACATCACCTAAAACATCGGTCAGTGAGCGGCGTGGCGACGAGCCGGCCAATGTTCCCGAGGTACTCGAACCCGTAGTCGACGTCGGTGGTGATCATGGAGCACACCATGCGCTCGCCGCGGAAGTAGTACCGCAGCTGCGAGATCCAGTTGAAGTCCGTTATGTCCATCACGTTGCGGGACACCATCTCCTCCAGGATCGAACGACCTGGGGGCGTTTACCTATTATTACTACGTACAGTGAAGACGCCACACATCACAACTATGTTCCGTTCACGTGAGGCCATCCGGCCACACTTATTGTTGTAGAACGATGAACGAAACACGTAAGCACCGTGAAAATCACGGTGTTTGCGAGAAAAATACTCGTAAAAGCGTTCTGATAGCGCTACGTGTTTCTACTGTCTGCTTAGACGACTACCTAAGTATTGTTTCAGCGCTAAAGAGATAATAAACTCCTGCCCCCAGGACTATGTATAGAGAAGCTATCATAAGCAAAGGTTATGTCTCATTTTTAACCGACTTCAAAAAATGGAGGAAGTGTTACCTCATAACTAACTGTCATTTATTAACCGATTTGAAAAAATATTTTTTGTTTGGAAGGGTACACTTCCCGTTTGGTCCCATTATCATCAGATTAGGATTAGATCGGGGGGCACGGTAGTGCCCCCACCGAGTCGAGCGCGAAGCAAACACTGCCGTACCATCCTTTACTGGAACCATTTCGCCGCATTTTCAGGCCCCTATTTGAGAACCTCTGGATAAGACCCGAACGCAGAAATTTTCGTCATCCAGTAAGCTATAATCACATACTTAAAATCCAAAATTTCAAGTCTGTAGGTCATTTAGTTCCGAAGTTAAGCGAAAGCAAAGTTTCACATTTATGAAACTCACTCACTCACTCACTCACTTATGATCATCAAAATAGAACTAGTACTTCCCATAAACTCAGAGAGCTGAAATTTGGTACAGAGTTAGGGTTTAATGACCACATAAAGGGAAAACTATAAAAACTAGGATAATCGAAGATCTGGAGTACCTGGTGACCCTGATTAGAAAACACAAGAGCCCAACCAAACTATTAGAGATATCGACATACCGCCTTTACAAAAAATATTCAACTTGGTGGGCAGCTTCATTTTCTACAAAAAGAAGTGAAATCCCATCAAAAACATTCTGTAAAAAACTAGCCAAGTCTCAATGAAATGTCTTGTTTATCTCTAAAAAGTAATGAAATCTAGACAAAGTCGTGCCAAGTCTAAGGTTCCTTACTGCGATTTCTTTATTATTATAGTTAATGTTGTGTGACTTGGCCGTTGAAGGGAACACAAGGGTACAAAACCAGGTGTTCCATGACACCATTGCACCAATCTGTACTTGTACCCACTAACGTATAAAGAATGTTCAACGGCCAAGTCACACAAGATTAACTATAATAATAAAGAAATCGCAGTAAGGTACCTTAGACTTGGCACGACTTTGTCTAGATTTCATTACTTTTTAGAGATAAACAAGACATTTCATTGAGACTTGGCTAGTTTTTTACAGAATGTTTTTGATGGGATTACTTTTTAGTGAACTTTGAATTCGGTTAAAGTTTTTTGTAGAACAGTTTTCAATTTATACTATTTAACAAGATATCTTTTACTTGAAAACTGACTCTTAATACACGTCACGAAAGTCCATATTACCATGCACGTCGATCACAATAAGCGCTTCGATAGTCATGCGGTTCCCGGTCTCCAGGTCGCCCTGGACCAGGTACACCAGCCCGGTGATCTGTTCCGTGCTGGTTTCCACTAGTTGCGGGAGAGAGTTGGTTTTGATCGCTTCTGTGGCCTGTGCGAATTTTTTTTACTGTTTATAGGCCTGTGTTTGACCGCAATCTCACCATGGTAAGTGATGATGTGGCCGAAGGTGGTAAGCACACAAAGCCTAGAAGGAACTGGCTCTCAAGTGCAGCTATCGGAACACACCGAAAGGTGCTTGGCGACAGATTTTCGACTTGAGGGTGGTAGCCAGCCAGGCGGGTACTACAAAGTACCCTCCCACCGTGCTATGGTTTCCTCACGATGTTTTCCTTCACTGAAAGCTCAAGCTCATTGTAGGATTCGAACCCGGGACCTTCGTCTCGGTATCCGACTACCACTGAGCTATCATCACCATAAATACATCATCATTTGCCCGACGTCTTTCCAATTATTTAGGGTCGGCGGAATATGTACGCTTCTTCAATTCGATCTTCTTTCCATCATATTATTCAATCCCTTCTCACTAATATCATATGGGAATTATACATCCTAATCCTTACTAATATTTTATTTAATGTAAATGTGAGTTTATTTGTTACGCTTTCACGCCTTAACTACACAACCGATCATCATGAAATTTGGCATGCAGATAAACTATAGTATCGAGAAGGATATAGGCTACTTTTTATGCCGCGAACGCGGGTGAAACCACGGGCGACAGCTAGTAATTGATATATGTAAGGCAACTATCGCATTGGGATTCCTACAATGATAAATGTTTCGTAGTAAATAAATAAAAAAATTAAGATGGGCTCCTTGCATGGTAACAAATATTAAAAAGTTTATCAGAATATATCTGTCACATTCTTATGTCATATAACAAAAAGAGTCGGGGCTATCTTAGAACCTGGGTTCTACAAAACTCGACCTAAACTTTTTGTAATAAGGGAGATATTAATAACACTCAATATAAAGTATTTTCACCTATTTCATCATCATCATCGTCAGCCTATAAATGTCCCACTGCTGAGCACAGGCCTCCTTTAACAAATTAGGGTGAAAGGGAATGGGCAATACTCCACCACGCATGCCCACTGCGGATCGGTGGAGGTAGGCAACCTACTGTAGGAATTTATCAAGCCGCCTAGGAGGCATCCAACTAGCTTAGTGACTATTACAATTAAGTGATAACCGGGCCCAACGGCTTTGAAATACCACTAGGCGGTCACCCATCCAGGTACCGACCACGACGGTGGTAGCTTAACTATGATCGATTAAGAACGGCTAATCATGCTACACCACGAGCGCTTCACCTATTTACCAGCAATCAATTAAAAATAAACCACAATACTAACAAACACAAAGTTCAAATTCGTACCTCCGTGGTATATTGCACGCAAGAGCCAGCCTGAACGATCTGTCCCGGCCAGATGAGCACCCATTCTTCTCTCTTGCTGATCGGGTAAGCCGTAATCGCCTCTGAGGTCACATCTCTAAGGCTCACCATCATTTGCTGTTCCAACTGTTGCAACCAGCGTTCAACCATACCCTGGATATGGAGACAAACACATTGAAATATATCCCCGACTTATAGTAATAAATTATAGGACCTGGAATAGCTGTAATTTGAGCTCCAACAGTTTCTAGCATTATAATTGACAGCAACTATGAGCACGAGGTTAGCTCAATGGTAGTGACGTCGGATGAAACGAAGGTCCCGGGTTCGAATCCTACAATGAGCTTGAGCTATCGGTGAAGGAAAACACGTGAGGAAACCATAGCAGGGTGGTAGGGTACTTTGTAGTCCCCACCTGGCTGGCTACCAAGTTGAAAAACCCTCAACTTGAAAATCTGTCGCCAAGCACCTATCGGTGTTATCCGACAACTGCACTTGAGAGCCAGTTCCTTCTAGGCTTTAAGTGCTTACCACCTTCGGCCACATCATCACTTACCAAGCTGCGATTGTGGATTGACACAGGCCTATATTCAGTAAAAAAAGACCCTTGAGAGAACTGAATGAGGTCACCCATCCTCACTGAAAACATGAACGATAATTCAAGATTTTAAACCAATTAAAGACGAAATGGAGCAAATTAGCCTAGAAAAAGTCTACTGAAGGTCCCAGAAAGGTCATCCAAATACCCTTAGACGATATAATCCGATTTTAAATAGATCCAGCGCTTTAGATCTACGATGCTAACATAAAACTTACCTTTGCATCAGCCGGCTGTATAGAAGACGACAGCTTCACCACCTCCCCTTCAGAAGACACCATGCCAGTGATCTCCTTAGCAGCACTGAACTCCAACGTGTATATGCCTTCGAAGCACTTCTTGAGATGTGGTTGGACGCGCATCGGGTCTTTTGTTTCGGAAAGGATTTCCAGGAGTTCGTCGTTGGATAGGAAGAAGAATCTGTAATTATATAGGGTGAATAATAGGGTAATAATCCGATAACGTCGCACCGAGGGTTCCGTACAGACTTGTAGGTATGTAAATAGTTGGTTCATCACGGAAATTTTCCCTTTTCATCCGATTATGTTATTTTTTTTGTGATGTAACAATATATTTACGGTTTGCGAATTTCTTTCTTCACTTGTGGTACATGGCCTTGCTTCAAGGTCAACGGGAAGTACCCTATAGGTTTTGATTCCCTTACGATGGTCAAAATATGCGGCATAAACGGCCGTATCTTTTTATTGCGTTGACTTAGAAGTTTCATTGTTTCACTGCTCCAAGGAATTGCAATGTATTTATTATCATTTTCAGCTTGATACTACCGCGCGTTCCTGAGATAAAGAGTCTTGACAGATGGACAACAAAGTGATCCTATAAGGGTTCTGTTTTTTTTTAAAGGTACGCAACCCTAGAAAGGAATAATTAAGTTATTTGAGTTTACCGGACTGATAAAAAAGTGGGTTAAACACAGAGTTTAAATTATGGCTTGACCTGGAATTTAACTGTAGTTTTTGATCAAAAGTTCCTTCCAGATCATTCCGGCCAGATCTTTCTAGATGTCATCCAAGATCTGATGATGGGACCTTGCTTACAAGAAAATACCTGTGACGCTTGCAACACAACTCGCGCGTTACCGACCCTCCCCCCTCCCCCATGAGCTCTGGCGACCTTACATACCTCGGAAAGAACAGTCTCTTCTTCTCCAAATAATCATTCAACCCCCTTTGTATATCATCCAACAGGGCATTACTGTATTTGAGCTTCTTGAGAAGGCCAGGGAAGTCAGTAGCGGGGAGGACCATGGGGTCCTTCTGAGTGGCCGCCATGATGACCCTCCACTCCTTGTCCACGTCGCGGAAGTTGCGGGCCTCCGTGGGCATTTGACGCATTATGTCTTCTGATGAGAAGATCGGCTCTAGGTACATCCATGTTGCTTGGCACTGACGACAAATATTATAATTATACACTTGATTTATGTCAATTAGACAGACCAGTTGACGCAATTGGTTAAGCGTCCACCTATTGCGCCGCAGGTCGAGGGTTCGATTCCCACCCAGGACATGCATTTTTGTGCATGAAAATGACTGTATCTCCCGAGTCTGGGTGTAATTATGTATATTTATAAACAAAAAGTAGTATATGTATTATATCAGTTATCTGGTTTCCATAGTACAAGCTCTGCTTAGTTTGGGATCAGATGACCGTATGTGAGGAATGTCCCAGGATATTTATTTAATTATCTGTTTCTAATAACTAATGACATGTCGAGAAAAACTTCCAAAGTTACACTACAGTTTTATTTTTATTTTGACTATAATATCTTGTTATAATTACTGTTATGTCGAGTTTGTCACAACACTAGCTCGACTCTCGCATCAGCATATCCCGTCACTAAAGGACTATTAAGAGTTTTGACAGATCGAATCAAGATAGTTTCCCGCGCGTGTGGAAAAGTTTTATTAAGATTTTATAATATTATATTTAGAGCTTGTTTGATGTAAATAAGCTCTAACATTACGTATTGCGAAAAGAAAATATCAATAGGAAACTTTTTCAGCGTGTAAGGAATAAATTCGACTATAATCGTCACACCGTTTTATATTTTTAACCAATAAAATGCTTTTACTTCGATCATCCATATGTTGTTAGTAGACATAATCATAAGTATGCCCTATGTAAATGAAGATTTCTAAAAGCCATCCTACCTGCAACCATTGATCCAATATATCCTGCATGCTTATCAGTTTCTCTTCCCAAGCGGCCATATCAGACTCGAAAGCCTTAACGTATGGCGAGCCTCGCATGGTCTGCGACTTGAGGATATGGTCGTCCAGTTGCTGCTGCACGTCGTCCAGCCCTGACAGGATGCCTACACCTGTGTCCCTGTCATGTGGATGGATTACAAGGAGAAATCATCGGAAATATGAACTACTGAACATAGCATCGTCCTGTAAAGATTGGTTTTGAGCCTAGTTTATAGTTTACTGGACGGTATTCGTTTCCTGTCAACTGATGTTTTGACACATCAAAAATTATAGTTATAGATTTTTCGCGCTTTCAGTCGCATATTGAACTTTTTTGATTTTTTAATACCACTAAGGTGGCAAACAAACATATGGCCCGCCTGATGGTAAGCAGTTACCGTAGTCTATGGACACTTGCAACACCAGGTGCATTAGTCGCGCGTTGCAGACCCTGAAGAAATCCCTTCACACCCTTTTTGAAGAATTAAAATTTTTGCGAATAATTTACTGATAATACTTTTTCATCAAAAATTTTTACTCATACGCAGTTTATTTTTAACTATGGATGGAATGGAATATCAGAATTACGATATTACTCCTCTCAAACCAAATTTGTTTCGAAAATCCGGAGTAAGGCACTCGCGGTGTTTTCCTTCATCGAAAGCTCAAGCACGTTGTATGATTCGAATCCACGACCTTCACTGGCCTTTATCTTATTACTAGCTGACCCCCGCGGTTACACCCGCATTCCCGGGATAAAAAGCCTATGTCTTTCTCCATACCATAGCATGCCCAATTTCATGATGATCTGTTGAGTAGTTGGGGCGTGAAAGCTTAACAAACAAACTCACTTTCGCATTTATAATATAAAAAAGTTAGGATAAGACCATTCTCTTTCCATATCTACCTGGTCTTCAGTAGTATATTGGACCCACCCACCTGTAAGGCGTCACCTCGAACTTAATTCCTATCCACTCGTCCTGCATCTTGTGCAGTGCCTTCTCCAGGGTGTATTCCTTGGAAGCATATTGCTCGATCTCCTCCAGTTGTGACGCGTACACATGGATGCCTTGCTCCACCATGTCTGCGAGTGTGCTCTCTGGGTTGTGGACCACTTCAGTGCCTATCAGGGCGCTAATCTTGGCCCAGTGACGGTCGCGCATACCCTGACAAAAGGATGGAGTCATAGAGCTAGAATATTATAGAGCGACTGTACGAGAGTACAGTCTGTGCGCGTAAATAGTTTAAACGACTAAAATGCGTATAATTAATGCCAATTTTTTGTTTCTTATCGATTCTTTTACCAAGAACAAATAACTAGGAATCCATTTCAATATTTTGTCCGGCTGTAAATCCACTAGTGTACGATATATCTGTGAATGCATCTATTTGGAAACTGCTCACGCTTTGCGCAAGGTAACGTTAGTAACTATATCACTCTATAATATTCTGACTCTATGGGTGGAGCAATAGTAGACGTGAAGCAGTAAGTAATGGATCATCCCCAGCAAAAAGCTATTACTCACTATAAATATGACATCTTCCGATCTATCAGATAATAACCAAATGTAAGTTTTTTTTTCCTGATGATGCGGCCGAAGGTGGTAAGCACACAAGGCCTAGACGGAGCTGGCTCTCAAGTGCAGCTATCGGAACATACCGATAGGTGCTTGGTGGCAGATTTTCAACTTGAGGGTGGTAGCCAGACTGGTGGGTACTGCAAAGTACCCTACCACCGTTTCCTGACGATGTTTTCCTTCACCGAAAGCTCAAGCTCATTGTAAAATTCGAACCCAGGACCCGTCTTTCTGCGCACGGCAATAAAATGATTGTCTAGAATCATAAAATTTACATTACATGAAAACTCAGAACAGAATGATTGCGTTTCTTTATTTGATGTGTTGAATTTGCTTCCTATTTTTGTAAATTTCAAAAATCAATCTCATATCCCTATAAATCCCATATCACGAAACTGTCTTACCTTATTACAAATGGCGCACAACACCGGCAGCAGAACCTTAAACTTCTCTAGTTTATTCCGGACCATGTCGGCGATGCGCTTAGCTCCAGGGTACTCGAACATCTGTTTGCCCAGCTTGTAAAGCAGCTTCCACCACGCTTCTACGTCTTCTGCGATTTGTTCCGCCTCTAGGCCCAAAAAGGGGCCGTGGTACCTGATAACGTGTATAAATTATAGACGCAACAATGGAGAATTATTACGGTATTGGTGAGGAGGGCAATGGATGCCACACGCGTCATACTTGTGAACAGGTGCTGCTTGTGGGGGCTGGTCTGTGCGAGTCAACTTTTTACTTATTAAATACAAGCTGTCCCGCGCGGTTTCACCCGCATTCTCGAAGGATCGTGTTTTCCCGGGATAAAAAGTATCCTATGTGTTAATCCAGAATATATTCCATCTGTATGCCAAACATTTAAATCCGTTCAGTAGTTTTTGTGTGAAAGTTAAAATCAAAGTCAAAGTCATTTATTCAATTTAGGTCCTACTAGGGCACTTATGAAGGTCAAAGCTACTGAAGTTACTACCAGTTCGTAAGTCGGCCTTCGAAGAGTAACAAACATCCATACATAAAAAAATCGCGTTTATAATATTGGTATGGAAGTAAGGATTGATACGTGTCTACGCAATTGTTATCAGTGAAATATAATGTAAATGTTATGTAATGAATCTAAGCTTGTTTTAAAAAGAGTCTTTGTTCAGTTTATTGCCGGCTCTCCTCAGCCAATCAACCTTCCGAACCGATTTTAGATTCAGACTATTCAGAAGTGACTGTAAAGACCTATTTGAAATCATTTTTGATTAGACCAATCTCTTTACTGTTATTCAATTCACAACCCAAAAACTACGTCAACTATTAGCAGTTAATTCCACACCATTAGAAATTTTGCTGGAAAAGTCCAAATGGTCCATACCATTTGGACTTTTCCAGCAACATATTTAAGCCTCACCATTTCTCGTAGCCGTCATAGAAATCGTAAGAAGTATGCCACAGCTTATGGAAGGGGTCGATGCCCGTCAGCATGGTTTGCAGACTGTAGTACACTGAGACCTCCAGGTCGAGAAGTACTTCTTCGTTTATTATGTCTTCGGCTTCGCGTTTGTCATCCTATTGTAAAGAAGATGAAAAACAAATTTGATAAAGCTTGATTTGATGCATCTAAATGGCCAAATGTCTTTATGAAGTCTAGTCTTTGTAAGAGAAGTAGAGCGTAGTGTTTATTCGCTCAAAGAGCAGCTCGACTGGGGAAGTATCTCCACCTTACAGAATACCGCAGCCAAATAACTTTGTTGTGTTCCTACGCATGAGTAAGGTCGACAGAGCTCATTGGGGATAGGGAAAGGGTCGGTAACGCGTGAATAATGTCTCGTATGTTACAAGCGTCAATATAGCTACGGTAACCGCTTACCATCAGGCGGGCCGTATGCTTGTTTACCAAACTCGTAAAAAAAATAAGATGAGAAGTCATATTATTAGGATCAAAAATGTTTTATTTACTCACCAGCAAATTGTTAAATATGTCATCAACTTTTCCCGTCACTTCTCTCAACAAATCCAGATTCAATAATGGCGGGTCAAATCTTCGGAACTGCTCTAGATCCTTCTCGTGTTTCTTTAGTTTCTCCTCAAAGATGGCCTTCCTGCTCCTGAGCTTGTCTTCCGCCATGGTCTTCTTCGTGTTGAGGGTCTTAATAGTCAGGTCTATGCTCTCCTCCATGTCCAGGGGCCACAGGAACACGCGGGTGTTTAGGTTTATATCTTCGACTAGGTGATGGAAGAGGTAGGTATTATGATAGGCATTTTTTTTACTTTTTTTCCACGCCGGTCGTCTGATCCCAAACTAAGCAGAGCTTGTACTATGGAAACTAGATAACTGATATAATACATATACTACTTTTAGTTTCTAAAAACATAGATAATTACATCCAGACTCAGGACATACAGACATGATCATGGACACAAATGCATGTTCTGTGTGGGAATCAAACCCACGACCTGCGGCGCGATAAGTGGAGTCTTAAGCAACCGCGCCAACTGGGCCGTCAAAATTTACAAAATATAATTTAAAGCAAGTCTGGTAAAAGGTTAAAACCCAGATTTTAACTACCTATATCCGTTACTTTATAACGTCATACAACAAAAAGAGACGGAGCTATCTAACTTGATTTAAACTATCTGAAGATCTTTACTAATCAATCAGTTTGAAATTAAATACGCACAAGTGAGATGCGCGTGGTCCATCAGAAACAGCACATAGTCGGCGGTGGTCCTGGACTTCTCCTTGAGGTCGAACATGGCGCAGTCGCGGCTGTCCTGTATGAACGCGATCAGCTCCACGAGCTGCGCCGTCGTCTCGGGGCTCTCTGACGCGCGCGCGGCCATTGTCTCGTATACGTTGCAAATACTGCACCCAGATTGTTTGACAAGTGTTACTAATCAATGGCATTAAGTCTAGAATTCTGGCTAAGAAGCAATGAGGATCATTCACGTTTTTTTTAGTATGCAGATTTGTAGCGGTATAAAAACCTATATAAATATTTGAATCGGATCAAAAGTGACAAAGTTACAGCGATTTTATTGCAAGAATCTCAAAAACGCTCCCGAGCATCCTCGGGAGCGTTTTTGAGATTCGCGTCCCGCTGTGACGTCATACTTCGCTCACCGCGCAACTCTGGCTATCAGTCTGTTTGTTAACTGGATGGATTTTAATCTGTCCAGTGATGAAGTTATCGTTAATGTCCAAGCAGGACCCAACGTATTAATTAAGCCGTTTTTAAAACATTAATAACTTCGTAATTTCTTAGGATATTTTAATCATTTAAAAAATAAAATGTTCAAATATGTTATGTGAATGATCCTCATTGCGAAAGGAAATAAACCTCGTTCAGAAAACAGGTATATATTAACAGCACAACATCTCCGCTATCAATAACTAATAATAACTCCCTCGTATTCTCGTTTTGTTAGGCACTGATGAAACCTTATACGAAAGTTTTTCAATTAGAGAGGAAGCAAGCTAAGAATTAGAACCTGGGTTCTTGCGTTTGACTGTTTCCTTACAGATTTTCATCATCAACTAATACTCAAGAAGGAGATCTGGTACGCATTTGATTCGAGAACCCGACCCCAGGTCAGATGGCAACCACTGTGTCCGGCATAACCTGGCCGCTCTGCCCGATCGGGAATCCTATGAAGATTTGACCACGAAAAAAAAAGATCCCGTGTAAGTGCGACACGACGGGCCGCCATGCCATCAAACTCAACATATAAACTGTTCGTTATTTCAGGCACTTATTGTCCACTCACCTTCTATTCCACTTCCTATTAACAGCAATGAAGTGATCGACGATATACTGTCGCAGGCCGTTGACGATGTCCCACATGGCGTCGTTCATGGGCCCGCAGTCCAGCATCACCATGTTAAGCGGGATATCGCGCCGGAGGAACAGCATCTCATCGCGGAGTTCTTCGTACATGTAGATACGACCAGAGAAGTCCTGGTTATACGAACCTTAGTTACTTCTGTGGCTTAAACTTTGTCGTTTTGATCATGAGCAATGGGAGGTCACATATGAAGCAAGAGGAGAGTAAGTACTTGACAAAGAATAGGAACTGTAAGCCAACTAGTAAGTAGGGTGCGACCAGAGAAGTTCTGGTTATACCAACCTTAGTTACTTCTCGGCTTAAGCTTTGTCATTTTGATCAGGAGCAATGGGAGGTCGAATATGATGCAATAGGAGAGTAAGTACTTAACAATGATAGGAACTGTAAGCCAACAAGTAAGTAGGGTTCTCGGAATACTCTTGAACTACTTCCAGTCCTGCACATATTTCTGTTATGATTTACTCTTGAATCTATATATATAAAATTCAAAGTCCTGACTGACTGACTGACTGATATATCAACGCACAGCCTAAACCACTGGTCCTAGAGACGTGAAGTTTAGAGGGTATATTCTTTCTGAAGAGTAGGTATCCACTAAGAAAGGGTTTTTCGAAATTCCACCCTTAAGGGAGTAAAATAGGGGATGAAAGTTTATCTTATTTTTATGAAAGTCCAGTTTCGAAGTAAGGATCTTCAAATTTTGTGTTTAGGCTGAAGATTGAAAATTAATTTATACGTGTCTCAGCGTTTTTAATAACTCCACCGGAAAGCGAAGCGGGATGAAGTTGTTTTGTTTTGTTTTATTGTTGTAGAAAAATATGTCATTTGTTTCCTGTAGGCCACGCGGTTGAAGCCGCGAGCAGAAGCTAGTACTTAATAAAGCTCTTGGGTAATATAAGAATGGTGATGTGCGTATATAGATAGGATTTCTAATCTCAAAACGAATTAAAATTATTAATACATTTTGCTACATTACATTATTGTTGAGCATTTCTGTGCAAAAAATCTAAATCAAAAAGTATTTATTCAATTCAGGACCTATAAACGTTAACAAAAAAGACTCGATGATATCGTGTTTATCACGCAGACGCCTCGATTAAAATTGGCATATTTACTAAATCTATGCAACAAATACAAAACACAAACCTTCAGAAGCGGCGGCGGTTCCTGCGCGAAGAACTGCATCAGGTCCTGGTTGGCCTGCCCGTCCAATATGTAGAAGTACTCCTCGTAGTTGGTGATGTAGTTCATGGGCCCGGCGCGGTTCGCGCAGAAGTGACTCACCGACTTGTTGATGATGTCCATCATGTACTCCTCGTCGGGGTACACTGTCATTAAGTAGGGGCGGGGGCGGGCCGCGCCTGGAAATTGTGTCTTGTTTCAAAGCCTTAAGTTTTGTTTTTCAAAACTCTATAGTGACATTGGTATATCTCATACTAACTTTCCACCCGCAAAGATTTTAGACTGTAACCCTACAATCTAAAGCTACAGTGACAATATTAGGCTTCGTCATCGCCCTCTATGGGCGGCCCAATCCCATTTTACAAGCTTTTATTTAACTTGCAATGTATGTATGTAAGCGCTCGTGTACACGACGCCGCAGCCGCGCCGCCACTGCACCGCAGACGCGCCGCTATGCTGTGTATACGCACCGCCGCCGCGCCGCCGCCGCGCCGCTACCGCTTGATTATAGCATACTATACAGTTGTCAGTAATACATTGCTAGCTATGAAGATATATGACGTGTTGCACGTTCGTTGGCGGCTGGAAATGGAATAACTCAATTAAATAATTGCGGACAACGTTGCGGTAGCGGCGCGGCGGCGGTGCGTATACACAGCATAGCGGCGCGTCTGCGGTGCGGTGGCGGCGCGGCTGCGGCGTCGTGTACACGAGCGCTAACTATGTTTGTTCGGATAGAATCTTGCAAGTCGATTTTCACCCACTTCCAGTGGTCGGCTTGACTTGATATTTGGTATACATTAGTATATTGAAAGACAATGCAAGTAAAGTCAACAAAAAGTACAGTTAACAAAAAAAGCTTGTATTAAAAACTTAATTTTGAACAAAAACTTATACATTTAAGTAATTGAATTGTTTTACAAAAAACTTAAACCGACTTCAAAGTACACTAAGAAGTAATCAAATTCTGATCTGATAATGGGACCAAACGGGAAGTGTACCCTTCGAATAAAAAAAGAATTTTCTAAATCGGTTAATTAATGACGGAGTTATGAGGTAACAAACATAAAAAAATACAACCGAATTGAGAACCTCCTCCTTTTTTTGAAATAGGTTAAAAAAGCGCATAACTTAAATAAACAAAAGCAATAATCGTACCTGGATACATAATAGTATCAAGACTAGGTAGCTGATAGTTGACATGTATGATGGTATGGAACCACTTGACGATCTGTATCTTCATCTGTTCGAGAGTGGGCTCGAAGGTGATATTAGTAGTGCCTGGATGCGCAACAACCTTTATACGGATCAGCGGCCGCTTTATGTACATGTAGTCTACGTACGCGCCTTTGTAGTTGTTGCCTTCCTATTCAGAGGTAAGAAAATGGTCAAAGGAGCTGATGAAGTCGTCCGCAAAGGAATTTGCCCTGCCATACATACACCTTTCAATTTCAGTGTTTCTTTGATGTATGATCATCATCATCAGCCTATAATGTCCCACTGCTAAGCACAGGCCTCTTTTCACAAATGAGGGTGAAAGGGAATGGGCAATACTCCACCACGCGTGCCCACTGCGGATCGGTGGAGGTAGGCTGGTGGTCAACCTACTGTTGGAATTTTTCAAGTAGCCTAGGAGGCATCCAACTAGCTTAACGACTATCACAATTAAGTTATAACCAGCTTTACGTGCCTTCCGAAGCACGGAAACGCTCGATTTGAAACACCACTAAGCGGTCACCCATCCAGGTACCGACCACGACGGTGGTAGCTTAACTTTGCCGATCGATTAAGAACGGCTAATCATGCTACACCACGAGCGCTTCTGATGTATGATACTTATAATTAATCTTTGTACAATTTTGATATTCAAATTAATCTATCAACAATATTTAGAGTACTTTCCCTCCGTATCCCATAACTGTGTGAGAAATAGACAAACACTTACCACATATTCGGCGAAATATTTGGCAAAGTGGTTAACACTCCTCTCCACCATATCCCGAATTTGTTTGGACATCAACCCGTGGATGCATCTGAAAACAAATTATAACTTAGAATTATCAGACAGAGCACCCGCTCGTTGGGATGGCGTAGAACCGTGGGGGGAGGGGGGTACAACCATGACGATACTAAATACCGGGTAAACATACTGGCCAAAGTGTCTGAGAAGACCTATATTATTTATTTTAGGAAACCAACAGCCTTAACTATTAATTTAAATAGATATAATAATAGATCTGTGTTTATGTGTGTCCGTAAAACGAAAATCCAGATTTTCATACGTATCAACTAATGTGCAAGCGGGATAGGTAGCGTATCAATGCATAGAACTGGCCGAGATAAAATTCCAAGGCAGTACAGTAGTACCCAACTGATAAGGCGCGTCGTGAATATTCATTCGCACAGAAAATAAAGTATGGCCCCGAAGATTAACGAAAGAATGCTTAAAACTTTACAATCAACCTTAGATCACTACTAAAAGGTTCATAATACACTGCAGCTGTTAGTTCCGTCTCACTCGCAAGTCACGCCCCTCCGCACGGCGCGCCTGCCGACTTTTCAATAGCGTTTCCCGCGCTTTGAAAATATATCTTCTGAGCAGGTACATCGGTAAGCCATATTAGTTGGGTACTACTGTACTGTAAGGATTTTCAATCTATACATTTTGTTTCTTTTACTCACTTAAAAAACTGTTCGACTTGAAACGTAGACTCCTTCTTCTTCTTAGCAACATAGATAGACCAATGGTGTCTCATCTTGATCATGGTGTCGGCGATGTCAATCAGCCAGTTGTCAGTCAGTTCCGTCCGCGTTTCCGTACATAGCTTCGTGAGCCGTTCGGTGAACTCGGACGGGTATTGCGGAAAGGGCACTTCTTCTTGCATCTTGTTCATGTCGCAGATTAGCATGTTTTGGTATCTATAGTGATTTTATGTTAATTTTACAAAGTCCATTAAAATTAATTCATCCCAATCATCGTGTGATCTGATTTGTGATCGCATTATAGACAGAGCCAAAATAGACTTTATCACGCTGACATTAGACACAGTAAATAAAAGCAATCTCAAAAAAAAATTTGAACTAGACTAAAGGTGGCTGATTGGACGATTAATTGTAAACAAACAGTCAAACAAGTGGGACCTCCAACCTCTAGCTAAACTACGATTAACATTGACACACAATCCGATCCTATAAGAGCTATTCCACTATCAAATAAGGAACCCCATAACAATTATGAACTAAAATAATGTCAGTAGATGAGACTTTTTGGCGTCAAATTGCAAAGTAACGTTGCGTTTTCGTTTTTATTTTCATAAATTCGTGTATTTTGAGTTTTATTGCATATTATCGGTGGTATTTTATCCAATAAAGATCAATCCATGTGCACCAGGGAAGTGAAATGAAATGAATTATGTGTATCGTGACTTTTCAAGTTGACTCAAAAAGTCCGTGAAGAGTTTTAGTACAATGACCACCATTGTAGTAAAACATGACTTTTATGGACGGTGACTGACTGAGGACTAATGTGAAAGTGATTTATTGTGACTGGAAACTATAATATAACTCGACACTGGCAGAAATAAGTCCTAATTTGGATTTGGTTGCCAAACTTAAGAATAAGAAGAAGAATGACAGCAGATCACCTCTCATGCCAAATCCTCTTCAACTCGATAATGACAGGGTTCCCCTCATAGAAGCGGTAAGTCATGGCCTGTTTGTTCTTCACGTAGAAGGTGTGCCAGGGGACCGGCGCGCGGACCGTGTGGGAGGGCCACAGGGGGGGCAGGAATGCGATCTTGAGCCGCACTCGCTCCGACGGCTCCTCCAGAATGTACCAGAGGAGGCATCTGGGTTTATACACGGAAGGATTTAAAGACGTGGATGTACCTAAATGATGGGCCAGTTAGCGCGGTTGGTTAAGACTCCACCTATCGCGCCGCAGGTTGGGTTTGATTCACACACAGGACATACATTTGTGTGCATGAACATGTCTTTATATCCTGAGTCTGGGTGTAATTATGTATATTAAGTATGTATTATACATAGTACAAGCTCTGCTTAGTTTGAGATCTGATGACCGTGTGTGAGGAATGTCCCAGGATATTTATTTATTTATTATTTAAATAGTTTAGTTTGGGTTCAAATATCCGTGTGTGAAGGATATCCCAGGCTAATTATTTTATTATACCCGTCCGTTTTGATACGAGTCTGTTCTTGTCGCACTATATTTGTCTCTTTTTGGCGCATAGATGTATGTGTAAGAATACCGGACCTATTATATTATGACGACTTCAGATATACAGGTTTCTTCACAACGTTAAAATATACAAAGTTTTATAACCCAGCTATATACTTTTTGTATCATTTACCTCTTCATGGCCATAAGAAAAAAGTCCCTGATGTCGGCCTCGCTTTGCCGCACGCAGGCCTGGTAGGTGAGGATCAGCAGCCGCTTCTTGATAGGCGCTGTCTGCTTGTCTACCGCTTTCTTGGCTCGCTTGTATAGATCCACTGGGAACTCTGGGATATGTTTTCCCGATAAAGACTAAAAAGAAAACTTCATAAGATATAGTATTAGGTATTTTTAACCGACGAAAAAACGGAGGACGTTTACAAGTCGACACGTTTTTTTTTATGTACGTTCACGCATAACTTTTTACAGAGTAGTCCGATTTTGATAATTCTTTTTTATTGGAAAATTTGGATACAAAAAACCCTAATGGTGAGAAAATAGGGATGATTTATTGTTCACTCACAGATTTTAATGCTGAGTTGTGTATTACATCAAAAGAAATTAAAAATTAAGCATGTAAAATAAACCACCGGAAAAACTAAAAAGATAAAAAATAATTTTGAATATAACTTGAATTTTATAAGGTTTTGCAGTCGGGGATAAACAAATATTACAAAAAAAATACATACCTACGTAGGTTATTGGTTTGTCCCCGACTGCAAAAAGTTATAAAATTCCTGTTATATTCCAAATAATTTTTTACTTTTCGGTTTTTTCGGTGGTTTAATTTTTTTGTTAAAAAGTTTTTATATTATAAGGGTCTTATACTTAATCGCGTGTCATGTACTACTTTTATTGTATATGCTTTTGTTTTTATGTGAGTTCAAACTAAATGCCTTTTCTTTCTTACATTTATTTTATTGCAACGAGAAATAGCTCATTTAAATCTGGATTCATTGGTATTGGATTTTTCTGGTTAGTGACATTTTGACAAAGAAAAGCTGGTTGGACAGTCAACCTGATATCCTGATAAGCGCTGTGGGAAAACGATAATTATTTTCCGCAATAGGTAATAGCGTCAGCGACTGCCAAGCGATACAAACACCATGATTAAGGTTCTGTGGTATCAGGATTCGGTGGGCGTAGTGCAGGCAATGAAACAACGTAATACTATCGCTTCGGAAAACTCCCGTATGAGGAGAAGAAGCGACGCAACAAACTCCTCATGGGCCCCGATAGGTTTACTGTTATAATATTACAATTAATTAGGTAATCACTTCACTTCACAATCTTAGTCTTAACTTATAATAAGTTACAGAACCGGGTAAAACAATGATCGTACTGATCTGTGTCTGGCTCGAGAGCTTGTGAAAAACTAACTCTTACAAATACAAATACCCTCACTTTTATATGCTTTGCTATTTGCGTTATGGTCAGTGTTGCCACATCACTCAATCCTTCTACCATAATAATATTATCCAACCAATATGAATAAATATCTAGTAAATATCTAACATTCGGCCTTTCCTGACATCAAGTTTGTCCTCAAACTTCGCGTAATAAATAAAGTTATCAATATCGTATAATAATACAGATAAATATACATCACTTTTACTCAGATGGATCCATCAACATCCACTATTCTTTTTCTCAGATGGATCCATCAACATCAGTTCACCTATCTCTAAAACTAATACTGACAGTGTATACAGACAGTTATCAACTCCAACCAAAATCAATCACCAAATATTATCTTATCTATCCCATCTTTCTATCCCATCTTTCTATCCCATCTTTCTATATCTATCTCCTCTATCTATTTCTATCCCATCAATCTATATCTAACCCATCTTTCTATCCCATCTTTCTATATCTATCTCCTCTATCTATTTCTATCCCATCAATCTATATCTAACCCATCTATCTATATCTATTCCCCTTTTTTTTTTGCCAGAATTTGCATACCGACAGTGTACATACCGACAGTGTATACAGTCAGTTATCAACTCCAACCAAAATCAATTACCAAATATTGTCTTATCTATCCCATCTATCTATATCTCTCCCATCTATCTATTTCTATCACATCTATCTATTTCTATCACATCTATCTATATCTATCCCATCTATCTATACCTATTCCCTTTTTATTACCGACAGTGTAGTTTAACATTCCACAAGGTGTAAGTAGCAGTTTATAGATTTCTTACACTTTGTCAAATAGCTAACATGCAAAAACATTTGTTATATAACATTTTAGATTAACGGTTACATTACATATGAATTAAACACGAATAAATATTAAACTCTCTATCTATCCTTTCTCTCCTTTTCTTCTTTTATCTTCATATGAATTAGACTATAATTAAAATACAATACAACATTTTAAAATCCAAATTTCTAATAATCGTCATCTCTATGCTTATCTATTTTTTTTTAACTTTCCTTATAATTTCTAATCATTTCTAATCCCTTCTTATCTCTCCTAAACTTTCTAATCTCTCCTAATCTTTTATCTCTCCTAATCTTTTATCTCTCCTAATTTTTTATCTCTCCTAATCTTTTATCTCTCCTAATCTTTTATCTCTTCTAATCTTTTATCTCTTCTAAGCTTTTATCTTTTTTTCTAATCTTTTCTATTCTCTCTTTTTATTCAGATGGCTATATTAACATCTAATTCATTATATTCATGAGATGGCTATATCAACATCTATTAATTTTATTCAGATGGCTATATCAACATCTATTAATATTATTCAGATGGCTATATCAACATCTATTATTATTATTCAGATGGCTATATCAACATCTATTAATTTTATTTAGATGGCTCTATCAACATCTATTAATTTTATCCAGATTGCTATATCAACACTTAACCTCTTTTCTCTTTTTAATCGTTACTGGTCATACCAACCATTTTCTTATAAGAAGTGTCTCTTCAAATATTCATTCACGCTCTTGCTACTTAAAACTGTATATCTGTCTTCATACCGCACGTCTGTCATCAAGACTGCACGTCTGTCATCAAGACTATATGTCTGACATCAAGACTGCACGTCTGTCATCAAGACTGCACGTCTGTCGACAAGACTGTACATATGTCATCAAGTTTCTATTTTTTTTCTATATTTTATTGAAGAAACTGCATGTCCGTTATCAAAACTGCATGTCCGTCATCAAGACTGCACATCTGACATCAAGACTGCACGTCTGTCATCAAGACTGCATATCTATCGTCAAGACTGCACGTCTGTCATCAAGACTTTTTCAATACAAGATTTTATTGAAGAACTTATTTGCGTTTTTGTTGTAGAGTTTATAAATAAATGAATGGACATCTGCTTTTTTTTATCACAATTAAACCTATATCTTATCGAACCTAACTAGCGTAAATTCTATGCTTTGATACCTACATCTTATACCTCTTCTCTCTCTCTCTCAATATTATTTCATCTTATCAGTGTCTTTACAAGTGTTTTATATATTTTTATAGGTACATTTTTTTATAAACTATTATTCCGTATGTTGCTGATGTTAAAGCGGAAAACTAAAGACTACATCGTGAAAAACATCTAAACTTCTTAATCTAAATTTCTAACCATATTTTTCACACATTTCATCCACCTTTTTCTACTTCTATTTACTACTATCTACTTTCATATTCATAAATCTTTTAGTCTCAATATCACGATAATATTATGATCCAATCTTTTTTTTACTTCTATTTACTACTATCTACTTTCATATTCATAAATCTTTTAGTCTCAATATCACGATAATATTATGATCCAATCTTTTTTTTTTTACTTCTATTTACTACTATCTACTTTCATATTCATAACTCTTTTAGTCTCAATACCATGATAATATTATAATCTAAGCAAGTCTGACCAACAATCCAACGCCGATACGGCCTCACGGTGAATCACACGTCCACGGTGAATCACACGTCCAATCACATTCTGGTGTGAAAAGCTCTAACAGATATACCTGAAACCAATGAAGTCCAGCACAGTAATAGATCATTTCACTTGGCCATTTCTGCCTACATTTGCGAGCCAATTTTGCTATTAATCGATTTAGTTTGATCATTTTTCTAACGCTTACTCATATTAACCAGAGATCTAGAGTTAATTCCTACTTATCAACTTTATGAAGGGAAAATCTCGTTAATTCAAAGTAAACTAAAGTAAACTAAGTACTAATTGTGTGTTGCTTTTTGAGTGCATAGTGTTCAGATCATATAGCAGATTTTATTTCGAATGAAGATGTTTCATTCAGTTCACTTGTGTGTGTGCCTCCCCCCGTCTACTTTATTTTTGCTACTTATTCTTATATCTGTGGAAACTTTTAATTAGCTTTCAATATCTATGTAATTATAACTTTGTTAATTAAGAACCTAGCTGTTAGTTTCCATAAGCAAATAAAATAAAATAAAATAAATCTCAGGCAGGAAGTACAGTTAAGAAACCCAAATGTAAACTTTACTAAGATCAACCAATCATAACAGCTACACCAAACACTTTGTTACACACACACTACCCTAAGGGAGAAAGCCTCAGCTTTATAGTTTTAACTTCTATAAAAGTACACCACACAAAGCTTTTGCTAACAGACTCAGACTACTCGGGCGCCAACGCTCATTTTTAACGAGCTGCGACTACTAATCTTCTGCGCAGTTAACGTCAAGAAAACGAATTTGAACTCTACATCGAACTCTACATTGAACTCTACATCGAACTCTACATTGACCTCTACATTGACCTCTACATTGACTACATTGACCTCTACATTGACTACATTGACCTCTACATGGACCTCTACATGGACCATGGACCTCTACATGGACCTCTACATAGACCTCTACATGGACCTCTACATGGACCTCGTAACTTGAACTCGTAACACGTAACTTGAACTCGTAACTTGAACTCGTAACTTGAACTCGTAACTCGTAACTTGTACTCTTAAAACTCTAACTTGAACTCTAACTTGAACTCTAACTTGAACTCTAACTTGAACTCTAACTTGAACTCTAACTTGAACTCTAACTTGAACTCTAACTTGAACTCTAACTTGAACTCTAACTTGAACTCTAACTTGAACTCTAACTTGAACTCTAACTTGAACTCTAACTTGAACTCTAACTTGAACTCTAACTTGAACTCTAACTTGAACTCTAACTTGAACTCTAACTTGAACTCTAACTTGAACTCTAACTTGAACTCTAACTTGAACTCTAACTTGAACTCTTACTGGAACTCCTATTTGAACTCCTACTTGAACACTTACTTGAACGCTTACTTGAACTCTTACTTGAACTCTAACTTGAACTCTAACTTGAACTCTAACTTGAACTCTAACTTGAACTCTAACTTGAACTCTTACTTGAACTCTTACTGGAACTCCTATTTGAACTCCTACTTGAACACTTACTTGAACTCTTACTTGAACGCTTACTTGAACTCTTACTTGAACTCCAACTTGAACTCTAAATGGAACTCGAATTCTAACTTGAACTCTAACTTGAACTCTTAAGTGAACTCTTAATTGAACTCCGTATTAAACTCTAAATTGAACTCCGTATTAAACTCTAAATTGAACTCTAACTATAAAGTGAATTCTAAAATGAACTGTAAATTGAACCCTTAATAGATCTAAATTGAACTGTAAGTTGAAACCTTATTTCAACTCTAAATTAACTATAAACTAAACCCTTAATTCAACTCTAAAATTGGAACTCATTGAACTGTAAATTGAACTCTTAATTGAACTCCGTATTAAATTCTAAATTGAACTCTTAACTCTAAAGTGAATTCTAAATTGAACTGTAAATTGAACCCTTAATTTAACTGTACATTGAAAATGATACAAGTCTTAAGAACCTTGAATTAAATTGGGAATAGTGTGAATACTGGAACCGCTTCATACGCCCAGAAGAACTGAACTATTAAAATAACTCATAAATCCATTTTTTTTCTTGTGAATTTAATATTAATATCTCTAAATAAATTAAGTACGATTTTAGATTTTTAGTTGTTTTTGAGATTCTTCATGGCAAACCCTTACCAGCAAGTTCTAAATTATTCAAATGAATCATGATATCTGTTCTATTATTTTTGTATAAGCTGTAAGTTTCTTTTAAATATGTTAAAATAAAATCACTAATATTTACTGAAAAATTAACAGTGTTATTTTCGTTAATTAGGAATTGTTTCTCAGGAGAAACATGTTGATCAGGTACTTTAGACTATACGTTTGTCGAATGAGCTACCTATTACCACCATTTTAGTCATGTATATATCTAGCAGTCAGCTATGTATTCAATTTAAAAATAATTATCAAAATACTTTACAATTAAAACCAGAAACACAGTTTTAATAGTTCGGGAGCCTATGGATTCAAAAATAAGCTGTAATGTTGTATGCCAATAAATTATATTTTTTGCAAAATGAAGAAACTAATCAGAGTCATATATAACTTTTTATAACATATATTCTATAATCACTTTGTTACAATTTTTATTATGAGTCGAATGTTACTTGAAATAAATGTATTTTATTATTTTATTTATTATTATTATAACACACTCAAATAAAATTTACTACTAACTTCATTCCACGTTTGCTACTTCAGATTAACCCAGCACGGTAGTACTTATTCAAAGTTAATTAATTCAATACAAAACACTAAAAAATAACAAAATATTTTTGTTATCCGGGTTGTAGTCCGGTACATGAACCGACTCAAGTCTCAACCTTAAAACATTGTCTTTTGAACGTCCTATAAATATTTCATATCTATCACTGTGTCAATAGATCTGGGGGAATTCTTTCAACAAAATACACTTATGGAGCAACCGGCAAAATAAGGAGAATCACCCAACTAGTTAGATAGCTAATGAATTAATTTATCGCACAATTAGTGAATAGTAATTCATTTTAAAACTTATGTTTTTACAAAGTATCTTCCTTCCTTCCTTTCTAGGATATATATCATATTAAATTGCTACACCCTATTATAGGGTCATATGTATAGAATTTTAAATAGGTACCCAACGTACCTATACATATTGTAATAAATAATTGAGCTTACACTATACTTTTAACCAATAAAATCTAGCTAACTTGACTATATTTTCAACAATAATTAAATTATTTAACCGTTCCCCAGATATTTTCACAATCTATTAACAATCAACATGAAATCGACTCACCAGATAAGTGTTCAGGCAATTTGTATACACCAACATTCAGGCACCACTATATGTACATCAGATAGCCACTCGCATGGCACACCCGGCGCCAACTTGTGTCACTGGTCGCTACCAGCATGAACTACTGCAAGCGTGCCGCCCGCGCCGTCATCGGTCTATTATTCCGTCTAACATTCGTGTATTGGCACGCGCATTTCACAACCACCCACAAATGCACTTATTTTAAGGTATCAAATCACTTGATTAGACTTTATTCTTTCGTTCCTTGTTCAAAGTTCTCAGGAACGTAGTCTTTTCAAACTATGTGGAAACAATCCAAGTACGGTTTTCATTGCCTCTCTTTATCCCAATTTCTGATAATAGCGTCAGCGACTGCCAAGCGATACAAACACCATGATTAAGGTTCTGTGGTATCAGGATTCGGTGGGCGTAGTGCAGGCAATGAAACAACGTAATACTATCGCTTCGGAAAACTCCCGTATGAGGAGAAGAAGCGACGCAACAAACTCCTCATGGGCCCCGATAGGTTTACTGTTATAATATTACAATTAATTAGGTAATCACTTCACTTCACAATCTTAGTCTTAACTTATAATAAGTTACAGAACCGGGTAAAACAATGATCGTACTGATCTGTGTCTGGCTCGAGAGCTTGTGAAAAACTAACTCTTACAAATACAAATACCCTCACTTTTATATGCTTTGCTATTTGCGTTATGGTCAGTGTTGCCACATCACTCAATCCTTCTACCATAATAATATTATCCAACCAATATGAATAAATATCTAGTAAATATCTAACATAGGTATCTGACACTTTGTGTGGCCGACCGAGATGGTACGGGCTGTAGAAACATGCACAATTGGTTAAGTAGATCGCAACAAAGGGAAAAAAGAAGCGAAGGAATGAACTCTCAAAATCTGGCTGCACGTGAAAATATTTTCTTATAATCTGTTATAGTAATTACAATCTATAGCTTACCACAGTCAAATAATACTGTATCCTTTCCAAATCATCCGGGTGTATATATCGGTAGTGTTCCTCTTTCGTTACTTTCAGCATTTCTTCTTTCTGTAGGTCAGGGTCGCGAGGTTCCTGGAACTCGAGCTTGGCTAAGTGCCTATATCAAAATAACCAGTTAAAACCCCGAGATCTTGATACATTTATAAATTATAGATATTATCATTGTTAGGACTCTTAATAGAGAAAGAGACATAAAGGGTGGCGATGATAACTCTCTCCAACATTCTACCATTAAAGACTTGCTCCCAGAGCGAAGCTTTTTACAGCAGTGCAACAGCGCGTTCTGTGTCATGCTGCTGCAGCGCTGAAGCAGCTCTATTTTACATGACGCGTCAAATTTTTGAAACTGTCCACTTGTCTTATTTATGAAAATCTTAAGTATGATCTAAGTATTAGACGAGATCGCGGAAAAGGAAGGGTAAATATTAAACTAATGTAGACATGTTTGATTGACATTTCGTCGAAGGAAAACATAAACTTGAATGCCCTGACCAAGAGATGAGATCTTAGATTTAGAACGTTACTGCAACAGCTAAGAGAAAAAAAACGATTGTTATTTTAATAAATCGTTTTCATGATTTATCCCAAACACGTAATCATATGTTTGTAAAAACAGAACCTGTTGGTGTCGGGTAAAAATAGCCTTCAGTAGCCGATTTTCTTTATAAGAGAACCGATTGTTTTAAAAAAAACACGTCAGAACAAATCATTTACTTTCTCAAAGCCTCTTTGGATGCCAGTTCAGCAGCTTCCTTCTCTTGTTTTCTCTTTTGTATTCTCATACGTTTAGCTTCTGCCGCGGCCTTTTTCCTGTTCTCATACGCGCCTGATACAAGATCTTCTAGAAGTACTAAGCCTGGAAAATTATTATTTTATCAATGCCTGTCAATATCAATACAATCCGGACCATATTTTTTTATAAATTGATGCATAACTCTTTACCAGCATTATTTTTGTGTTTGACCACAATCTCACCATGTTCTGTGATGATGTGCCCAAAAGTGAAACGCACAGAAAAAGAACTAGCTGTCAGAACACAATAGAAGATGGTGCTTGGCGACAGCAATCAGCTTGTACTACAAAGTACCCTACCACGTTTTATATTGCGACGCGACATACCACTTAGCCATTGTATGTGACTGACCTGACACTTAACGCTATTTTTACGACTAAATCAGTAAACAAGCTCACGGCCCGCCTGATAGTAAGCGGTTACCATAGGACACTTGTAACACACGGGGCATCACTCATGCGTTACCGACCCTTCCCCCTCCCCAATGAGCTCTGGCAACCTCACTCACGCGCAGGAACACAACATAAAGTTATTTGGCTGCGGTATTCTGTAAGGTGGAGGTACTTCCCCAGTCAAGCTGCTCTTTGAGCGAATAAATGCTACACTCTACTTCTCCAAAAACGTTACCTATTACCAACATTTCTTAACCTAAAATACTTCAAATAAAAACCTTTCTGCAATCTATGTGAGCCCTTCTGCTTCTGTATAGCATCCAGTCGTTCCTTCTCCCTCTCCGCCCAGGGTTTTAGCGGCGGGAACTGAAGTTCGCCATTAGGTCCTATAGGTCCATATAGTTTCGGAGGTGGTCGCTTCTTGGGTGGCATATTGATTACTCGCATTGTTTTTGTTGCTGGTGTGTAGCAGTTGCCTGATTTTGACATAATGTTAGTAAAGGAGTGGAAAAGTAAGAAGTCTGCCTACGGTGGGCCCCTCCTGCTTGGGATAGAAAGATTATGAAAATATGTTCGTATAGAAATCGGCAAATAGACCTATCGTGAATAAGTAAACAATTCATTACGGCTACTACCTCCTGATATCGTACCATACACCATTGACGGTGAGTTCATCCTCACACAATGAAACAAAAATGGTCTCGTACTGTGCACTTCAAAAGAGCTTCTTGCCGCGAACACAAATTTGAGAAATGACCTCCCCAAGGGAGTATATGGATTTTTAGCATAAAATCCATGTAGATTATAATATAGCTACCTGTGGAATCAACCGGCATGGCATGGTCAAAGCTATCACGATACGGCACTCCTCTTGTCCAAGATTTGGCTTGCATTAACGGTGGGAACTGACTACATTTTCCATCGCTGTCTCCTGAAAATATTGCATTTGAGGTGCAGATAATATTTAATGAGAAAATGTTACACTGGACAAGTTAATTATGAACTCATTCACAGAATATATATTAGGACCATGTAACGAAAATAGATGAAGATACTCTCACTCATGCTAAATGTGACTTTATATCTTGAGGAGTTTAATATTCAGAAAAAATCTAATCCACACACTACTTTACGTATTCGTGACGTATTATTAAACGATTTTGAAGAACTCTTCTGTCTAGTCCATCGAATAATTTTATCTGCGATGAAAACTACAAATTATTTTGCCCGGGGTGGGTTCAAACCCCGGCTATGATCTCTGGATCTTGTCACTAACCACTCACTTTACAAACGAGTATTATATTTCTGAATACAGATTTTAACTACATAGGTATTTGATTATAAACTATCGTCAATATACTTTTTCCTTATAAAAAGTTTTTGATAGCCTGTATTATACCAGAATCTTGCCATGGTAAACGATGATGTGGAGGTGGTAAGAGCACAAAGCCTAGAAAGGTCTCTAAAGTGCATCCAGAACATATCGGTAGATGCTTCGCGAAAGCTTTTCGACCAGCCAGACGGGCAAAGTGGTAGGGTACCACTGTGGGATGATTTCCACACGATATATTCGTTCCGAATGTAGAATTCGAAAAAAAAACCTGTTCAATAAACCTCTCTAACCTTCAGGATAGAAGGTCTTGGCGGCTCGCAATAACTTGCTATCCTTGTCCACCTCATCATCATACCCAGCTCTTGGCATCCACGGCAGGCCGGGTGGCTTCCTCGGCGGCGGAATGAACCGGGAGGGACATTTAGCGGGCCCCTTGTATGGCGTGTTCGATGGACGCTTGCGGTCGCCGCTTGCCATTTCTCTAGGAAAGAGCTGTTGTGTATTGACTAAGTTTCTATTGCTAAAGCATTTCATTTAAAGCATATAAGATAGTATACCCATTGCATAGAGTTCATTTTGCATAGTTCTAAATATTTGAACTTGTCACCACAATTTTGCCGACAATACGGCCAAAAGTGGTAAGCACACAAAGATTCTAAGGCGCTGCACAAACGTGTGTCTTGTGTCCACACACGGTGGCAAACTACGGTTTCCTGTGATGGTGTGCCGTGTCGGTAACAAAAAGTGTCTAAGTTTGTGCAGCACCTACGGGAACTGTGGGTTTACCACGTAAGTCAATCTTAATGTACTTCCTTTTTCTACAATTCTATAATATGTATGGAACACGAATATCAAAACAATTAAGAAAGCCATCCATTGACTCGTCCGGTGACGCGCTTGAGGTCTAAAAAACTCCAGATATTATGGGATTTCAATGAAGACCAGTTTAATGACGCATTAAGATTGGCTTACGCTTTAGCCCCGCTGGCTCTCGAATGCATCTGCCGGAAATCAACGGTACGTAGGCGACGGATTTTCAGCTTGAGAGTGATAGCTATAGTTTGAAACTTAGATTCTAGTAAACTTTTATGATAGTACCTAGTAAAATATTCCACTCACCAGTACTACAAAATAGAATGAACACAAAATATAACAAAAATCATTGATTGTATTTGTTATCAAAAACACACTTTTTGTGGATGGATAAATAATTGACAGTACATAGGACGCGTTGCCATGGTTACTCCAAGTTTAATCGTTTTTAATATGATGTGGTTACTATGTGCCAGCGCTAGCGGTCAGGTGACAGGTTTTTTTATTACTAAGGGTCGGTTCACATCGAGAGCCGACGCGATGCGCTCTTTTTAAAATAGCGATACAAATTGAACTTTATTTATTTATTTATTTATAAAAAGTTACATCAACAGCACATGTATTACACACATTTGTAGCTATTAATATAATTATAATATAACTATTCTGATACATGTACCAATTACAGATGCACACAACGTAGACCATGCAAGACAACAGACATACAGTCGGTTGCACAAAGATCACCATTAAAGCTTCATTACGTAATGAGACATTAACGCTAATGAATCCGTCAGTTTAAAGACGTTGCACAAAACGACTTTAGGCATAATTAAAGGTTCATTAGCTAAAGACGTCTAAAAGTATGTTCTCAGTTACAAATCCCTATAAAATGGCAACATTGAACGAATGGAATGAATGATTTTTCTACATTGATATTTCTGACCATTGATTATGTAAATGTATAGATTATTTAAATGTATCTTAGCACTAAACGCGGCGAAAAAAATGGACCCCCAATTGTTGGTGGCTAAATTCTTTTCCTGCGCACAATGTCAGTTGAGTTGTCATTGAATACGTTTGTGTGACAATATTGTATTGTTTGAAATTACGTTTTGTTGTTCAGTGTGCCGAAATTACTTTTAGTATGCACGTGAAACGTTCTACCCTTTTTTAATGCTCATATAAATTGCATATAAGTAAATCAATCAGATAAAATAGAATTTAATAAATTTATGAATACACCATTTGATGTTTTTTTTTTTTATACGACTATTATCTATCTAACAATAAATAATCAATGTTCCTGACATCTTTGCTGTCACATTTCCTTTTGACGTTTAAGCTAATGAACCTTTAATTAGGCATGAAGTAGTTTTGTGCAACAACTTTAAACTAATGAACTCATTAGCGTTTATGTCTACATTTCGTGAAAAAGCTTTAATGGTGATCTTTCTGCAACCCAGTGATGTCCGACAATGATGAATGATTTTATAGACACATATTAAACACTTATTTAACTTTTTTAACCACTATTTTTGAGCCAAAATGTGTTTAATGGGGGCTTCTTGACCAATTAAATTTAATCTAAAGAGCTGTCATTTTAATAGAACTTTAGTTACTAATGTTGATTTGTGCAACATGAAACTACGTAAATGAGGTTTTAAAGAATCGTTTGACACTTCATTAGTTAAATTTAAAGGAGGTATTAAAGATTAGTCAAATGACTGTTTGTGCAACAATTTAATGGAAGATTAGTGTTTAATGTCAACTTTAAATTTTAAAGAACGTTTCTGCAACTGACTGTAAGTAGATTAACAGTCGGTTGCACAAAGATCACCATTAAAACTTCATTACGTAATGAGACATTAACGCTAATGAATCCGTCAGTTTAAAGATGTTGCACAAAACCACTTTAGGCATAATTAAAGGTTCATTAGCTAAAGACGTCAAAAAGTATGTTCTCAATTACAAATCGTAACAAAATGGCAACATTGAACGAATGGAATGAATGATTTCTCTATATTGATATTTCTGACCATTGATTATGTAAATGTATAGATTATTTAAATGTATCTAAGCATTAAACGCGGTGAAAAAAATGGATCCCCAATTGTTGGTGGCTAAATTCTATTCCCGCGCACAATGTCAGTTGAGTTGTTATTGAATACATTTGTGTCGTTTGTGTGACAATATTGTATTGTTTTAAATTACGTTTTGTTGATTAGTGTGCAGAAATTACTTTTAGTATGCACATGAAAGGTTCTACCCCTTTTTAATGCTCATATAAATTGCAAATAAGTAAATCAATCAGATAAAATAGAATTTAATAAATTTATGAATACACCATTTGATGTTTTTTTTTTTTATACGACTATTATCTATCTAACAATAAATAATCAATGTTCCTGACATCTTTGCTGTCACATTTCCTTTTGACGTTTAAGCTAATGAACCTTTAATTAGGCATGAAGTAGTTTTGTGCAACAACTTTAAACTAATGAACTCATTAGCGTTTATGTCTACATTTCGTGAAAAAGCTTTAATGGTGATCTTTCTGCAACCCAGTGATGTCCGACAATGATGAATGATTTTATAGACACATATTAAACACTTATTTAACTTTTTTAACCACTATTTTTGAGCCAAAATGTGTTTAATGGGGGCTTCTTGACCAATTAAATTTAATCTAAAGAGCTGTCATTTTAATAGAACTTTAGTTACTAATGTTGATTTGTGCAACATGAAACTACGTAAATGAGGTTTTAAAGAATCGTTTGACACTTCATTAGTTAAATTTAAAGGAGGTATTAAAGATTAGTCAAATGACTGTTTGTGCAACAATTTAATGGAAGATTAGTGTTTAATGTCAACTTTAAATTTTAAAGAACGTTTCTGCAACTGACTGTAAGTAGATTAACAGTCGGTTGCACAAAGATCACCATTAAAACTTCATTACGTAATGAGACATTAACGCTAATGAATCCGTCAGTTTAAAGATGTTGCACAAAACCACTTTAGGCATAATTAAAGGTTCATTAGCTAAAGACGTCAAAAAGTATGTTCTCAATTACAAATCGTAACAAAATGGCAACATTGAACGAATGGAATGAATGATTTCTCTATATTGATATTTCTGACCATTGATTATGTAAATGTATAGATTATTTAAATGTATCTAAGCATTAAACGCGGTGAAAAAAATGGATCCCCAATTGTTGGTGGCTAAATTCTATTCCCGCGCACAATGTCAGTTGAGTTGTTATTGAATACATTTGTGTCGTTTGTGTGACAATATTGTATTGTTTTAAATTACGTTTTGTTGATTAGTGTGCAGAAATTACTTTTAGTATGCACATGAAAGGTTCTACCCCTTTTTAATGCTCATATAAATTGCAAATAAGTAAATCAATCAGATAAAATAGAATTTAATAAATTTATGAATATACCACTTGATGGATATTGATCAATCTAACAATAAATAATCAATGTTTCTGACATCTTTTCTGTCACATTTCCATTTGACGTTTAAGCTAATGAACCTTTAATTAGGCATGAAATAGTTTTGTGCAACAACTTTAAACTAATGAACTCATTAGCGTTAATGTCTACATTTCGTAAAAAAGCTATAATGGTGATCTTTCTGCAACCCAGTGATATCCGACAATGATGAAAGATTTTATAGACACATATTAAACACTTATTTAACTTTTTTAACCAATATTTTTGAGCTAAAATGTGTTTAATGGGTGCTTCTTGAGCTATTAAATTTTATCTAAAGAACTGTCATTTTAATGGAACTTTAGTTACTAATGTCGCTTTGTGCAACATAAAACTACGCAAATGTGGTTTTAAAGGATCGTTTGACACTTCATTAGTTAAATTTAAAGGAGGCATTAGTTATTAGTCAAATTACTGTTTGTGCAACAGTTTAATGGAAGATTAGTGTTTAATGCCGACTTTAAAATTTAAAGAACGTTTCTGCAACTGACTGTTTATATTATATAATAAATCAAATCAAAATTTTCAATGAGTGTCTAAAAGTACAATTTAAAATAATCAAACATACACTTCATAATAATCGAAAATACAATTTAAAATAATCAAAAATACAATTCTTAATAATTAAAGATACAGTTTAAAATAATCAAAAAAATACAATTTAAAATAATCAGAAATACAATTTTAAATGATTAAAAATAAAATTTTAAATAGGTAAAAATACATAAATCAATGCTTAAAATACAATTTAAAACTTTATTATTTCAATGAGAGAAGTAAGGTGAATTTTAGAATTCTGTATATGAAATCTTATGAAAGCTCGCACACTTGCCCGCGTCGAATCGTCCTAATCTTGAAGAATCCCAGAAATCCTAGACAAAATTGAATGACATCATCAGATTCGGCGCGGCTTATGCGGTCGACTCGACTGATGCGCTCGCATTCTATCAGTTGCATACGACAGAGCAACGCGAGTTGTTTTTCTTCTTTGACGCGGTCGATTCTTTCGGTGCGGATATGTGTACCTTTAGGGTACGTTTTTTTTTTTTTTTTATACCACTAAGGTGGCAAACAAGCATACGGCCCGCCTGATGGTCAGAGCCTCGAGGCCTTGCGATGAATTTCGCGTCACGTCTCGTCTCGTCACATCGCGTTTGTCTCGGTGTGAACTGACCCTAAGGCTATGCTCAAGCACGGTACAGTCCTATGGTACAGTCCCACAAACTTATCTAGCCCGGTGAGAGAGGCGCTGTTATCGCATATTATAGATATTTTTACTACGACTAAGGTAGCAATAAAGCATTCGGCCGACCTGATGGTAAGCGGTATATCGCATATATCGGTTACTTACGCAAGTTACGCATTTCATTTCGTGCTGATCCCTACTCTACTAGTTACTGACGAGAGCATGATATTATCATCACTTTGTAGATCTTCATGGCAAGATGTTGGAACAAATTTTGTAGACAAATATCGAAAATTTCCGTGATAGTAACCAAGTGTGCCAACTAACAAGAATCAGTTCAGTTTTTAATAGCTGCGTGTGAGAAGGCCTACGCCCCGTAACGCCAGTCAGCACCCACCTTTAGAGTTCGAGATATTTATTTCAATTTGATAGATTTTAGTTCGTCTTTCAATCGCTAACAAAGAAGTCTGTCCATGCACCCTGTAAACCCTAGTACACTCCATGTGGCTCCATTCTAAGGTAAGGTGAAGATAAGATTTAAAAAATATCTATCTACTCTACTAACTAGTTATCTAACCAAGCTATAATATTTACCAATCAAATTATACTAAGATCTACAAGTTCTACTATACCTACCATATTCTCTTCACATAAAGTTCATTTCATTTTACTACAATTTATGAATAAATCTTACAAAAATGCATACAACAAAATAACATTTTCTAACAATAATTTAAATGAAATTTTGCGTTTCTGCCAATGGTTTGAGCACTAAAAATAATAACTTACTTTAAAGAAACAAAACACTTGTGAAATGTAAAAAAATATTTATTTAATTTCATTTTTAATATAATTAAAATAATACAATACAATAATAAATTAATAAAAGTACATAATAAATTTTTGGAAGCACATTTTTGTAGTAAAATTTAGTTTTTATTCAATCTGAGTCAAATTTTATAAAAAAAAACCAATAGAAATAATGTCGATAGTTAAGATACAACCATTTATTATAAGTATTGTTCTCCATATCTTGGTATGTTTGCGTAGTTTCTACTTACTTCAATATTTAATCCTGTTTAAAATAATACTATTTTCTTTTATTTTTGGTGATTCAAAGAGAGTAGAACTACTGTAGTGTACTGTACCGTGTTATGTACTGTACCGTGTTGTGTACTGTACCACGCTGTGTACTGTACCGTGCTGTGTACTGTACTGTGCTGTGTACTGTGGTTTGATGTGTACTGTACTGTGCTGTGTACTGTGCTTTGCTGTGTACTGTACCGTGTTGTTTACTGTGCCATGCTTTGAACTGTACTGTACTGTGCTGTGTACAGTACTGTACTGTTCTGTGCTGTGTGTACTGTAGTGAAATGTCAACAGTTATCCATATTATATTGTTATCGTCCTTTGATAATAAATAATGTTCATATCCTACAGGTTTACATCTAATAATTGATTTGGGGGATATTATCCCACTAATATTATAAATCCGACAGCAACTCTGTTGTCGTTTATCCTATGGTATGGAGAGAGATATAGGATACTTTTTATCCCGGGAAAGCGGGTGAAACCGCAGGGTACAGCTAGTTATAATATAAAGCACCTTTAACCTTAACAATCTACTTTTTAAAGCCCCTTTATCTTTCGCTTATGTATGACTAAAAGCCTCGAAAAAAAATATAAATGCATCATAGAAATATACATATTTTAATATTTATAGGTATAAAATGCTTGAGTAAATATTACATTTGATATAAGGACAATACATGCACAAAATACAACTAAAAATTATTATGCAACTGATTTCATATAGGAACTGGGTGTTATCATCTCATATTTTCAACAAAAACACATTTTCGTTTTGCTGATAATAAATAAAAATACTTATTTATATATAATTCGGTACTATACTAACTACATAATATTACAGTATTACCCAACTGATATGGCGCGTCGTGAATCTTCGTTCACACAGAAAAGGAAGTATGGCCCCGAAGATTATCGAAAGAATGCTTAAAACTTACAATCAACCTTATATCACTACTATTAGGTTCATAATGCACTGCAGCTGTTAGTTCCGTCTCACTCGCAAGTCACGCCCCTCCGCACGGCGCACGCTAACATGGCGGCAGCTGCCGACCAATAGCATTCCCCGTGCTTTGAAAATGTATCTTCTGCAGGTACATCGGTAAGCCATATTAGTTGGGTACTACTGTACAAAGATATAGATCACAGAAGATTTGTTTAAATACTTTTTCATATAATATGAGTTTAGGAATGCCAAAGAAAAATTGTCCTTCTTCCTTTACAATAAGATTCCTGTATAGATATAACAGATACCCTATAGTTTGGATATACCGTAGTTTGAAGCAATAAGGTGATTTTTTCATTGACATTCCTAAACGTCGAAGTTGTTTCTTAGAAAAGTCACGACTTTAGCAATGCCATAATCATGAGCCTAAATCATCTGGAATATCTGCGGATCTCACTTCCCATATCACCTTACATTATTTAACCATAGCGATGACGTCATTCGACAGGGCCGCAGATAATCTAAAGAATTGTAACTACCCACGAGTTTTATATTTTTTTTACTTGTACAGTTTCTTTAGTTTTTGTATTATGCCATTTTAATTACGACTCTATTTGATATGTATTTATCGAACATATTGCCATATCATATAATATTTGGGTGATACACTGGACTTAGACCTTATCATACTGGCATTAGTGTTGATATTTCTCCTGATATCTACAAGAAATAGATATACATACCTGAAACAGAAAAATATCACAAAACACTAAATCCACTTCTTATCCGCTTCAACTCCGCCTCTCTGGTTCAAGTAATTATTGCTACCCTGCCAACTGAAGGAGCTATCGGTATCGCCGTCTTCATTGGACTTTGGTTTCTCTGTGTAGTTGGAATTAGGTCTGTTTTCCTTGACGTACGAGCGAGGGCGGCCCTCGATGAGGGAGTGGCTGAGGCGTGAGGCGTCGAAGTGGTAGCCGGCGTTGGACGGCTTGCGGACCTCCTGCAGGTACTTCCACGTGTGTGTGTGGCTGTCTGGACCTTCATCCTCACTCGCTTTTGGACTGTACAGCCATTCTGGAATATAGATATGGTTATAAATTATATAGATAACCTAGCAGGGATGGCTTTCATGGCTAGTGCTTACTGATTCAAATTCAAAATAATGTATTCAAATAGACCGTCGCAGGCACTTATGAAAAGTCTGACTATAATACTCTAATACCGGTTCGGAAGGTTGCATTTGCTGAGAAGACCCGGCAATCAATTCAGCAATTACTCTTTTCAAAACAAGCTTAGATTAATTAAATTTTATTTAAATTCTAATCGCACTGACAACAATTGCGTGCCCCGGCGCGGCGGCAAAATTACAAAGTAGACTAAATGAATGGGAGATCAGCTTATACTGGAAATGTATAACTTGATGTGTAGCCGTGTATACAAATGTCATACAATGTCATTCCGAGAAACGGGTCGCCTCTAATACAGGTTTTATAAACATAAAAGGCGATTCCCAACCCATGTAACTTACAAACTAGTAATTTACTAAAGTAATTTTGTTTTTTTTTTATTTGAACTGATATGTACAAATGGGGTTGTGTCAGAAATCTTGAATAAAACCCTACTCACATTAGGTAGGTAAAATGAAGAGAGAGAAAAAATTTATAAATCATGGAATATCTCAAAAACTCAATACGCATTTTACACAGTATACACACTACACTATACAGATACTTGCATGCAGTGTAGTGTAATGTAGATGAAGACTAACCTCCATTAGAGACTTTAGTGATGGCGGTGAGCAGGAAGTCCTTGTCCTTGGCCTGCAGCAGCAGCATGTGCCGCAGGATCTGCACCATCGAGTGCTGCGCCAGAGCTTTAGCTCGCATGTAGTATACGCACACACTGCACATAAAACAATCATTTTCATAGAGTGGTAATTTGAGATGGGTCAGAAATGGCAAACTACCTGAAGGGTTGAAGCCACGCAAATATGGTCTTAGAAGACTATTCCTAACATTTTTAGTTATTGCTATCGGCATTTACAGAATTTGAAAAAATACTTTTCTCCTCTCCGGGCGGAAAGCGGCATTTTCATTTAGCGCAGCGGGACAAAAGTTGACGCTTTCCGCCCGGAGAGGAGAAAAGTAGTATACACACCTTGGGCAGGAAATAAGAAAGCCTCAGATCACATGTTTGTCGACACTCGGCTTCGCCTCGGCCAACAATTACGTGTGATCTGAGACATTTCTTACTTTCCTGCCCTAGGTGAGTAATATACTTCATATTGATTTTCCTAACAAAATGTATGGGAGGAGTTTAAGGAAAGATAAGTATATCTGCTATAATAAATTCTCCGGCTTTGAAGAATTGACGAAAGTGTTGTTGTCTCCACTCACCATAGGAATAAGACAAGGAAGGCGATAACGCCTGGCTTGGTCGCGAAGGCCAGCACTCTTGTGGCGTTGGGATGCGTCGACAGCTGCAACACTCCTTCACTTACAACTTCATACACGTGCCCGTACGTACGGAACGGCCCGCAAATTTTTGATGATGTCCTATTTGAGTGATGAGAAATTAAGTAAAAATCATTATGTTCGAAGATATTCTTTTACTGCTGTCTTTGACCATAATCTTGATACCTAGATTGATTGATCTTGAAACCGCTTACCATCAGATGAGCCATATTGTTAGCTCATCGCTCATAAAATAATAAAATTTGGAATACCACATAGTACTCAAACAATTCACTCACACATCCTTTACTTTCACAAACACTCACACACACCACTCACCCACACACTTACACACCTACACAATTACACATCCACACGATTATATGGATATTTAATTTAAATATTAAATAAGCATATAATCATAAGCTTTTCGGCAAATGCTATCGTTAGAAAACCATTCAAAAAAGAACATGAAAAGACAAAAGTTTCGACGGTTAAAAGAAACTTACCTAAAGAACAAAGATCCGATACCAAATAGTGTAGCAAACAGTGATAAAGTGACCAGCATGTACAGCACTGTTTGTGTTTGAGCGGCGCGCCACACCTGCAACACAAATCAATATATTGAGCAATTTTATCTCTATCTCTGTTTAATGATTAGATAGAGAAAGTGATGGGGCTAATTATACAGCGTGTAAGGGACATCGCCGCACAAACGGATACCATGGGTCCAGGACATGAATCTGGACCCCCCCATGTTGGAATTTTTGGTCGGTTTTTCCCAAATTATTTAAAAAAAAATTTTAGTTTTTTTTTACTTTAGACTGTTCATAATCGTTATTCTTACCTAACCCAAAGAGATTTAAAATAAATAAGTTATTAATTCATTACTTTCACTAAACGTAGCAATGTAAATAAAACTAGAAACGGTGTCTTATGGCGATATTCGCCTGCAGTCAGCGACATACTACGTAGGCACAACGTTATCGCGCGTTTAAATCGCGTTGTTCACAATACATTGCGCGCTCGAAAATGACAATTTCTATAACCGATCATTAGCGAGGTGAATGACTTTCACAATTTGATTAGTGGCATTAGGTGTAGCCTTTTCGCGAAGTTTGCGTTACCATGTGAAATACACCCTGTATAGAACATTAAGGAGTTAACAACGTTAACTTGTGCGAAGCGTGAGCAGTTTCCATATAGAGGCATTTACTGATATATCGTACACTAGTTGAATAAAATGTCGATATGAATTCCTTGTCATTTGTTCTCGGTAAAAGTATCGATAGAATACGAGAATGCACGAGAATTGGCACGTTAAACCGTTGGTCCCGGTTATCACTTAATTCGATGAATGATAGTCGTTAAGCTAGTTGGATGCCTCCTAGGCGGCTTGAAAAATTCCAACAGTAGGTTGACCACTAGCCTACCTCCACCGATCCGCAGTGGGCACGCGTGGTGGAGTATTGCCCATTCCCTTTCACCTTCATTTGTGAAAGGAGGCCTGTGCTCAGCAGTGGGACATTATAGGCTGATGATAATGATGATGATGACGAGAAATTGGCATTCATTATATGTATTTAGTCGTTCAAGCTAGGAACGCGCAATTAGTTTCAAGGCAGCTTTGCTCCCGTGCTCGCCTCTTCTACCTCCATGGGCGGAAATATTTAAAACCTGTGGCCCGATTCTCGTAATACGAAACGATCCAAATGTCGCTAGAATTTAGAAATCGAACAACTAAACATCAGTTTTAATTTCGTATTCCCGTGCTATTTCAATCGAACGATAACTCAATAGGATTGAAACTCAACGACAAGCAAGCAATTACCTAACTACGCTTGCAACGACACGTTACTCGAACTTCAATAGGTTCATTCTTCAACCGTGCATAATGTGTTACGAGAATACGAAAAGCAGTTTCGATTGCAATTCAATAGTAAAATCGTTTAGAAGTCGTTGACGTTTTGTTATGAGAATCAAGCTACTGGGTTTCGCCACTTGCTCCAAACCATCCTCGTCCTCGTCTTGGAATCCTAAAAAGCTGTAAACTAAAAGAGATCACACTGTTACCTTGGTAGCGGGTCGGCATGCTCTCAGCGCGCAGGCTCGCTTCACATAGAACAGCAGTAGCAACTTGAGAGTGACCGCGACGGGCAACAGCGGCGAGAACATGGCGCCGAACCACAGCACGCCCTGGTTGTAGATCAACGTCAACGAGTTGTACGTTATGTTGAACTCGGGAGCATTACCGCACGGGTGTAACCTACGCGGGTAACGGTTTGAGACGGATCAGTAAGGGCACCTACCTTAAGGGAGCTCGCCCACCTACTACTTATTTGCTCCGATAATGGCAGCAACAAATTTTTGAAGTGAAAACTTCATAGCGGCGTTGTGCACTTTTTGGGATGGGTAAAAAATGTTAAACTCGCGTCAGATGTCACGTGACCCTGATCGATCGAAATTCGTAAGACGGAGAGAGAGTAGTTGCAAATTAGCCTGTATTTATACTGGGGTTATGTTCAAATTCTTATAATATTCTCTAGCTAGGCGGTAGGTACTATTTTTGTTCCCATTTTAAGTTAATAAAAAAATCTTATTCAAAAGTATTATATGTACATGTACCTTGAACTAGCTTTCACTTGTATAAAAATACTATGTGAAAAATGTCTAGTTTCAAAAATGCACAACGTTAATATTCAAGTTTTCACTTCTGTCGGCACTCCCAGAGTGCAACCCGTTGTTTTTTTTTTCAACACGCTTGCTCGTAAAGTGACATTTATTGCACTAGTTCTTACGCACTAGTGCTTACGCACTAGTGCTTTTTACTTTACATTACCGCACAGTTTTATGATAGGTCCCGATTATGTTAAGATTGTACCTCACTGTAATTGATATGTGTGTAGACGAAGCATTCTTAATTTAAACGGGCAAACCAGATTGACATCGCTGTCAAAAAAAATAGCCTGCGCGCCATATTTGTTAACGTGTCTCATTGTGTGGTTGATTTTTATCATAAAATCTACTTAAAAATACAAGTCTGTTTTTTTCCTCGCAAGTGTGTTGAAAAACGGCGTATGACACGCGTGTGCATTGATCATTACACTCTCGGCTCCCTTATCACGTTCGCCTGAGGCTCACGCGCTTAATACCGCCTCGTCTGTAATGACCAACTTTGCACACATATCATAATGTACTATTATTATATTTATGAGCGACTTTTTGTGGCACGTGTGTATTTTAGTATTGAATTCTGAATGTTTTATATTCAGCGACAAAATAATCGCTCAGCGTCACTCGTGGGCGAGCTTCCTAAGGGTTGAAGCCACGCGAATATGGTCTTAGGAGACAGAAAAAAACAGTTATTTAAATCACATTTCGCTTGCATTGACGCTCTTTTAACATTGTTTGTTCCGAAATCCTTATAAATAATAATTTAAAATAAAGGTAGTAATAATTCAAATAATATGTAAAGTAACGAATCCACAAGATTTAGGCGAGAAAATAAAAGAAACGCAAACAAAACTCACTTATAAAGGAAAGCTCTGACAAACTCAAGCACTGGCAACACAAACAATGAAACCAAAGAGTCTAGCAACACCAGCCGGTACGTTTCCTGTCCAAACGAGGTTTCCCAACACTGAAAAAGTTACATTTAAAAGGAAAGACATAATATTTACAAACACAAGAAGAAAAGTGCGAAGTGCCAGAATAGTTTCCCGTAACAGAGTTTAGATCGAAAATAGCGTACTTTTGGTAACACAGACTTGCTCCCAAGGATTTTGACGTATGGGAGTTTATTTTTATAGTAGAAAATAAATTAAATGTATATAAACGTGTTGGTACTAATTTGTGAAATGAATAACATACAATTTTAAAGTTACATTTGAATAATCGGGTACAGTAGTACCCAACTGATATGGCGCGTCGTGAATCTTCATTCGCACAGAAAAGAAAGTATGTCCCCGAAGATTAACGAAAGAATGCTTAAAACTTACAATCAACCTTAGATCACTACTATAAGGTTCCTAATACACTGCAGCTGTTAGTTCCGTCTCACTCGCACGTCACGCCCCTTTGCACGGCGCGCGCTAACATGGCGGCAGCTGCCGACCAATAGCGTTTCCCGCGCTTTGAAAATCTATCTTCTGCGCAGGTACATCGGTAAGCCATATCATTTGGGTACTACTGTACCATAAAATCAAAACAAATAAATCAGCATAAAGTACGCTTCTTCTTACATCTTCTGACTTAATTTTTCACAAATGCATTCATCTTTTTTTCAGTCTTCCTCTTCCGTATATCAGTCCGCTTTCATATTCTTAACTCTTTTAGTGACGTGGCTTTCATCCCTCCTTATCCAAAACATTAAAGTTCACGCGTAACTTTCTAGTCATTGGTTACTTACGTCAGTTTTAGATGTAGTCCAGTATATAAGAAGTAGCATGAGTGTGCCGACGTCCAGAAGCCACGTTCTCGCCAAAGTCACGTAGAATGCTGTCCGAGGTTTGTAAAACTCTAACCTTCAAACAACATTATGAAACTTTTAATTTAAAGGAATTCGTCAACGGATCTGTGAATTCGTATATATCCAATATATCCGTACCAGAGCAAGAATGAATGCAAATCAATACTGATTGGCTTAGGAGTTTGTGTTTTTTTTAAAGTTTTTTCACTATAAGTTTCGAGTTGTTACCATCACATTAAACTTAAGAGTCAGCTACACCGACTCGAGGAGACGCTTCGCGCAATTTTGGAGATAGCGATACAATAAAGAACTTTATTTGATATACAAAAAGGTACACATTCCAGTAAGAGAATTCGTGACATTGTAACACCACGAGGCGTATTCGAATTCCTAAGTTTCATAAAGAATGCAAACGCATTGCTTAAAATCTCACCAAAATAATGTTGGTTTAGGCGTATTCGAATTCCTAAGTTTCATAAAGAATGCAAACGCATTGCTTAAAATCTCACCAAAATAATGTTGGTTTTGTTTCTACAGTAAACATAGTATTTAGATGATCAAGGGATAATTATTATAATTCACCCGCGTCCTGTCAAAAAAAAGGAGTGTGTGTCCGTCTCCGTACTATCTATCTGCGTGCCAATTCATCGCGATCAGTTCAAATTATTCGGTTACAAGAAACAGAGTAACATTCGCATTTACATTCTCATACTCACCTAACAACAAGATGCAAGAGCACGGGGAACAGCGTGATCACAGCGGTGACGGTGAGCGAGACAAGAAGCTCCCAGTGCGGTAGTGGGTGCGAGGGAGACGACAAGAGCAGCCACAGCGCCCACTCGGCGCCCACTATCGCGCCCAACACGACACACGTGACCAGCGTGTTGGCCAAGTACCGACCAATGTTGGTGCACGCCGACCTCGTCACTTGCTTCTTGTTTTGCTCGCTGAGGAGCTCCTGAATTATATGGAGATCATTTACAACGGAAACTTTCCTCATTTTTTGTTTTTTTTTTATACCACTTAGGTGGCAAACAAGCATACGGCCCGCCTGATGGTAAGCAGTTACCGTAGCCTATGGACGCTTGCAATACCAGGGGTATCAGTCGCACGTTGCCCACCCTGAAGAAACCACTTCACTCCGTTTTTGAAGAACCCCATGCTGTACTCCATTGGGAAAACCACGCTTTACATGTTAGTGATGTTATTGAGGTGGTATTGATATAGCATACAAGCATACAAAGTCTAGAAGGAACTAGCTCTCAAGTGCAGCTGTCGGAACATACCGATAGGTGCTCGACGACAGATTTTCAACTTGAGGGTGGTTGCCAGCCAGATGGGTACTACAAAGTACAAACCACCGTGCTATGGTTTCCTCACAATGTTTTCCTTCACCGAAAGCTCAAGCTCATTCTAGGATTCGAATCCTGAACCTTCGTTTCGGTATCACTTCCACTGAGCTGGTATCGCCTTATAATTTGTTGATACTCATGGAAACTTAACAAACCAATCAATACCAATGTATTTTTGGCTGCGATCCGATCTTCTGTCATTCTTTTTTTATGCTACTTAGTTACCAAACTAGCATACGGCCCGCCTGATAGTAAGCGGTTACTATAGCCTATGAACGCTTGCAAGACCAGGGATGTCACTCGCGCGTTGCCGACCCTGACGAAATCTCTTCACACCCTTTTGAAGAACCCCATGCTGTACTCCATTGGGAAAAGCACGGCGGGGAGCTCATGCCACAGTCTGGGCGTCCGCGGAAGGAAGCTCCGTTGAGACCGCACAGTACGAAACAATTCTGGTTTCAATGTGTGAGGATGGACTCCCCGTCGATGGCGAGAATTGCAATGTGGAAGGTAGCCGTGGGCATCATCTTAAACAATTGTACAGAACACTGTCCATTGTACAAGCAGCCCCTTCTTCTCGAACTACTGAGATTGTATATTCCACTTGCTCACCGTTAGGTATAAAAGACGGCACACTATTCCAGGCAACCCCTTACGAGGCGTCAGGGACCATCTGCGGTAGGTCACGCCGCCAGAGTACTCGCCCCTGGTACTCAATATAAATAATGTTGATCGCACCGTGATCACTCACTACCATTTCTCCATGAATGGTACAAAAGCACAAGCGTAAAATGCAAGCGCAAGCGCTGGCACAAGCACACCTTGTTGGTACTAACGGTCATTCAATCCCCGCTAGGGACGCCAGAGAAGCTGGCTTCCATTTCTCCAGAGGTACAAGCAGTAGAACACATAAGGAGGCAAAGTGTCTCCTCATTGTGTAAGTGATGATACGTTATACTTGTGAACAGGTGCTGCTTGTGGGGGTTGGTCTGCTTAAGTTTGCCATTTATTTATTTACTTATTAAATATAGATTCAGTCTACTTTGTAGATTTGCCGCCGCGCCGGGGCACGCAATTGTTGTCAGTGCGATTAGAATGTAAATATAATGTTTTTTTTTTTATACCACTAAGGTGGCAAACAAGCATACGGCCCGCCTGATGGTAAGCAGTTACCGTAGCCTATGGACGCTTGCAACACCAGGGGCATCACTCGCGCGTTGCCGACCCTGAAGAAATCTCTTCAGACCCTTTTTGAAGAACCCCATGCTATACTCCAATGGGAAAACTACGGCGGGGAGATCATTCCACAATCTGAGCGTCCGCAGAAGAAAACTCCTTTGAGCCCGCACAGTTCGAAACAATTCTGGTTTCAATATGTGAGGATGGACTCCCCGTCGATGGCGAGAGTTGCGATGGTGGAAAGTAGCTGTGGGCATCAAGTTGAACAATTCTTTAGAACACTCTCCGTTATACAAGCGGTAGAACACACATAAGGAGGCAAAGTCTCTCCTCAGACTAAGGGGCTCTAAACCGCTTGTGAGCTCGGGATCGTCAAAAATTCTGATGGCACATCGCTGAACCGAGTCTAAAGGCCCAAGCTGGTATCCAGGTGCTCCCGCCCATAGATGATGATTTTGATTTTGATACCTTGAACTCGCTATAGATGCTATTGGCGTTGAGCGCGGCCGCCTGCGCGGAGACGATGCCGAAGTCCCACCCGCAGAACACCTTGTTGGCGAACACCTGGCTCAGCCCGCCCGCCGTCTCGATGAAGTTGTGACGGTACGAGTACGCCGTCCTATCGGCGTAACACCAACATACTATTATAGTACACAGTTCTAAGCAAGATCGACGAAAAACCTCGCACCAGGGGCTCTACCACGTAACTTTGGTGGTAATCGTAACGAACACCATTAATAAATTTCATCCAATCAGGGCCCACGAATGGCCCACGTCATAACGCGTACGCGTCATTGGATGAAATAATTAATGGTGTTCGTTACGATTACCACCAAAGATACGCAATAGCCCAGCCGATATCTTAGTCCTGGTTGACGTCACGTGATCACTATTAACATTAACTTATGACCGAAATTACATGGTGGGTTTTTTAATAACTGGCTCGCATTATAAATCTCGTAATGAAGCCGCCGCTCATAGCAATAAATAATGAATTATGAGAACATTAATATGGATTTGTCAAAAATCTCACCTCAAGAATATGCATGCTTCTTCCATGTGGTTCTTCTATCTGTCAAACCAGCATCCACTCCTTTCTTACCCATACCATCTTTCACACAATCCATCCATCTTTTTGTCTTCCTCTTCCCGTATACTTCTACTTTCATATTCATAACTCATTTAGTCACGTGGCTTTCATTCCTCCTCAAAACATGTCCGTAACACGATAAACGGTTCCCTCTCAACTGACGCTACTTTCAAGCTTCCTCTTACACCTTTCTTAGCAACACATTTTTCTGATTTAATTAAGGTGCCAAATAAACTCACCTATAACACAAGACAGCGAAGAAGGCGACGTACAAGCAGACCATGGTGAAGAAGTAAGCGAAGGGCATGTTGTACGTTAGAGGGCCGCGCGTCTCGATGTCGCCGTCGTGATAGTGCCCGTAGAAGAGCAGGGAATCCGCAAATGTACCCTGCCGATATATATCATCTATTTATACTACTAAGGTAGCAAACAAGCATACGGCCCGCCTGATGGTAAGCGGTTTCCATCATTACCGAAAAAAATCTCAGCACAACAAATGGGATTTGAGCAATATCCAATATGCTATTTTAGAGAATGCTATATGCATGTACTAAATAATCATGACATCCATACATTGATTTGTACAAAAAATAAAACATTTTAGAGAGTTTTGAATCACTTCCAATGTTGAGATGAATTTGGTCGCGATTCGCCGGCATGGCTTAGAATGTCGCATTCTTATCTTATCTTATATTATTTAAAAATATTTTAAATGCCTCAAGTTATTCCTTAGGCATCAAGGATCACTAATAACGTCATTTCAACGTCTCTAAAAATCTTTATTTTTTTGTACAAATCTCGCCATGATTCTTTCATCTAAATCCGTTTAGTTAAAATGGCATGATTGGCCAAACCATACACACAAACATTGCCAATTTTAATATTAGTATAAGATGCCAAGAAAGAACCTGATCATTATCTTCTACCAAGCTAATGAGGTGCGTGGAATCGAACTACGCGACGATCTACCACGTTGCACTGCAATGCGTTGTATAACCGCGTTCATTACACATTTTAACCCCATCCCGAATGTGCGTTCAGAAATTTCGCTTCAAAAAAACTCGCTCTAAATCGATTCATCCTCTTGGAGCTCCCACATAATAGAACAAACGTTTCACACTAATAAGCTATGAGTGCTATAGCGTCGGTCAAAAAGAGGTAATTAAAAGTGAAGACTACCAACCTGGCCGCTTATAAAATCCAGGAAACTCCACTCAACAGTACCAATCCTCGCAGTATCGTGCAACGCCTGCGGTACTACCACGAAGGCAATAATGAGGGTTGCGAAGGCCAGGTCCAGCGCGAACAGCCACCTGAGGAAGTAGAAGTAGGAGCCTACCGCCGAGCCGAAGTGGCCTTCGATGTTGCGGATGGCCTCGTACCAGAGCTCCACGGAGAATATCACGTCGCGGAGACGGTCGCGAGTCTGGGGAAATACCAACCTAATAATCACTCAAATTGCTTGCATCTCCTCATCATCATCATCAGCCTATAATGTCCCACTGCTGAGCACAGGCCCCTTTCACAAATTGGAGATTTGAAGCCGCCTAGTAGGCCTCCAACTAGCTTAAAGACTATCACAATTAAGTGATAACCCGGGACCAACTGCTTTACGTGCCTTCCGAAGCACGGAAACGCTCGATTTGAAATACCCCTAGCTAGATGGTCACCGATCCAGGTACCGGCCACGACGTTAGTAGCTTTACTTTGCCAATCGACTAACAACGGCTAATCATGCAGATCATGCTACACCACGAGCGCTTCGATGTTCCTCAGTCAATATTTTTAACTTATTTTTGAGTAAATTTAATGCACTTATAAACTATTTTCAAGCGTGCTACAGCTCCGTCATAACTCTGGTTTGAGTCATAATACCTTAAAAAAGAGCAGATGTGGTTAACAATGTCGTCTTCCTTATCTTCTATTAGTAAAATTTTTACTATATCCATAAAGGTAACTGCTTACCATCAGGCGGGCCGTATGCTTGTTTGCCACCTTAGTGGTACAAAAAAAAAAAAAAAAAGCTTAAGTTTTCTTGTTTTTGTATGGTAATTCATGTTTAAAACACTTACCCGTTTAAAAGCAAAGCTGATTCTATACTTGAGCCTCTTGAGGAAGGAGATAGGTCGCCGTTTAGACCTTAAGCTTACCGACGCGGATAACTTGGCGCGGACGTTTCTCTTCATCGTCAGACCTTGGGGCAGGTCTCTTAACGCTTCCCTGGAAAATACGACTGTGAGTTAACTAATTATATGGTATGTTCACTGATCCAACCAAAACACATCGGAAATGGTTTACATTAGCAGAGGACCTTTAAAAGGTATGCCGCGGATGATGGAGGAAGTGCAGCAATAATAGTGATGGTACCTATATTTGTACCAGGGATGTTATGGAGCTCCGTAACCGTTACCGAATCTGATATAAAAGTTTCGAATAATTTCGGTTAAGGGCGTAGTCTAACTGCATGAGACATGCTATGACAGGTTTTTGTGCGGCCAACACGACACACTAGCCGTGCGCTTTCCTAAAAAACTAATATCCGTCACTGAAACTATCGGATATGCGAAATAATTTCATATCCAAAGCCGAAATTTCTTATCCATATGACATCCCTGATTCGTGCTCTTAAGTCCTTAGTATAAAACGTAATTCAAAGCTCAAGTTTCGAATCAAGATTAAAACAATTGAATGTGGAACCTGGGTCTATAACATAAGATTTATTTTCAAGTAACACAATTTATTATTTTTACTAGATCTATCTGTCTGACCTTCTCAGCTCCTCAGCGCCAGGGTCGTCCTCCATGAGTCGCTGATGCTGCTCCATCTCCCGCACGATGATGTCCGCTCGTTTCTCTGCCGCGTCAGGAGCGTCCACGTCGAGCTCCTCCAGAAGCGCATTGTGTTCAGAGTTGTTGCGACGTAGACGCAAAGTATCTGTTATTAAAAACACATCGTCATATTCAAAGACCATTAATAACTACTGATCTTACTACCTGGGATATTCTTCACACCCCTGATGAGGCCATCTGATCCCAAACTATGCAGTGCTATTGAAACCAGACAACCGAGGTCCAAGTCTGTTAAAATGTCATACTGACACGATACTATTGCAATTCCATTATCATTGAGCCGATGTGCGCAGTCTACTAATTCATAATGGTCACATGAGAGAAAAGAATTTTAGTACAAAAACTGTCAAAACTGACAACTTAAAGATCATTGTGGCACGATTGTAGTTTCAGTGGAAAATCATCTGAAAGCTATTTATGATTATGACGCTATTGTGATAGTAGACTACCAAAACTTTAAAATGTGTCGATTTTGCCACAAAATTGGAACACAATTGTACTAGCAGACTTGGGCCCTGATATGATACTTTATTTACTTTTAGTAAATATTAGATAATGGGGGCTACCGCTTAAGTTCGCTACGAGAGGCGCTAGTGCTGTGAGGTCTCTAGATTATTCATGATTGTTGTAAACATTGTGCCATTCCAATTATTATGGAAGACATAACTGCGAATCGCTACCAACCACTGTTTTAGGCGAGTTTCTGTATTTGGGTCTTCATCATTATCAGCCTATGATGTCTCACTGCTGAGCACAGGCCTCTTGCACACAAATTAGGGTTAAAGGGAATGGGCAGATACTCCACAACGCGTGCCCACTGCGGATCGGTGGAGGTAAGCTAGTGGTTAGCCTACTGTTGGAGTTTTCAAGCCGCCTAGTAGGCCTCCAACTAGCTTAACGACTATCACAATTAAGTGATAACCGGGACCAACGGCTTTACGTGCCTTCCGAAGCAAGGAAACGCTCGATTTGAAATACCACTAGGCGGTCACCCATCCAGGTGCCGACTACGACGGTGGTAGCTTAACTTTGCCGATCGATTAAGAATGGCTAATCATGCTACACAACGAGCGCTTGTATTTGGGTATTTTCATTTATATTGGACCTACCTTGCGCGCTGCAACAACTTTCTTTAGCATTGGTTATTCGTTCTTACGGGCGATTTGTTCTGCCCATTGCTACTTCAGTATCTTCAAACCTTCAAATATATTTACCAAAACCGCATACAAAGTGCAATATGATTTACCATTTATGAACTCCAATGGAATATCTTTTGATGTGCTGCAACCCGCCATTTCTTAAAGTCTAACACTACCCCACTATATCATAACATCACTTTCTAGTAATTAGACTGAATTGAGATAAGGACATCACAAAATACCTATATAAAAAAATAGCTGTCGGAAAAGACTTTTTAAGAAGCTTAAAGGGTTATAAAACTTCTATAAGCGTGCAGCGGTTTCACAAAAGGTTGCTACTGCACTGAGCTCTGATTCATGCGTGTAATTACCAATCGTGCTCTTAACTTAATTAGATGCAGTTAGCAACCTTGTTATTCTAATGTATGGGATGCTATTTTTTTGTAGTTTTTGGGAAATTAAACTTGTGTTTAAACCAGAATATAAACAACAGAGAAAAAAATACTTTTTTAGAATCCATACTAATATTATAAATACGAAAGTAACTCTGTTTGTTACGCTTTCACGCCTAAACTGCTGAACCAGGCGATGAAATTTGGCAAGGTATAGGAGAAGGACATAGACTTTTTATCCCAGGAACGCGGGTGAAACCGCGGATGAGACAGCCTTTGTTCTTATCCATACCATAGGCTATCTGTATGCCAAATTTCATTATGATCCGTAGAGTAGTTGAGACGTGAAGGCGTAACAAACAAACAAACTCACTTTCGCATTTATAATATTAGTTAGGATCAGGAGCAACCTGTATATGAATATAGAGCGGATGTAATTACCCTTATGATCATTAATTAGAGTTCTACTTACATAACACTTTATTTATTTACTTTTAAAGTTTAAAATAGACTATAAGAACAATAATAATAAACAAATAGATAACTCTTATAAATGTAAGATGGGTGGACATTTTGAAATTATAACGGATATTATTGCGTTTGAATTTATTACGTTAAAGCGCCTGTAGGACGTAAACGTAATGTTATGATTCGCGATTATGACATATATGGTACATAAATGTTCTACTATGTTATATTTACTTGAATAATTATTTGCCCTGATAGTTATCGGTTTTACTAATATTATAAAGGGGTAAAATTTGTTTGTCCTAATGCGATTCTGAAAATTATTTCTCTAATAGGAAGCTACATTGTCCCGACAACGCGAGTGAAATCGCGGGGGTTAGGTAGTTGCTATTAGGTTGCTATATAATGTAGAGAAAAACGTTATGTAAACAACCTGAAGGTGAACAGCAATTCGATGCGGTAGGATTGAACTGGTGAACAGAAATTATATCAATGGATAGTAATTAAGTAGTAGAGGTACATGTTTTATAACAATAATTTAGGAATACCCATCGGGGCTATTCAGACCCACTCGGTCGTGGTCCCAATTCGGTTGACGAACCGATTGAGTAGTCCACTAAAATTGGTAAAAAGAACCCATTCGATTCAGAGGGAAGAATTAAAAAAAGAAGAGAGCATTTGTGCTTTGAGAAATACTGTGCACAGTCAGCACACTGCACTTATTTTCTATCGGGACTTTTCACCTCCGACCTCGAGCAGACTGTGAGGCAGTCGATCGGTACACGACCGCGGTTAATAAAATAATTCCGATTGGAATGCCAACCCAGTTGGTATAAATAAAGGGGAATAAAGAGGGCAGATTTCCTCTTTGAGGCACCAATAAATATCCAGACACAAATATAAACTACTTACTACAAAATTATGAGACATTTTCGGTACTTCCAGTAAGTAACGAAAATAAGCAATGAGTAATTCGTAACACATACATCAGTAAAATCTATACAAATTTAAAAATGGGAAGAGTTTTTTTTTTGTTTAAACAGGCTAATCTCTGGAACTACCAGTCGGAATCGAAAAATTCTTTCACTAATAGGAAGCTACATTATCCCCGAGTATTATAGGTTTTTTTTATCCCGGGAACGCGGGTGGAACCGCGGGGGTAGCTATTACTAATATAAGGAAATATACAAAAAATAAAAATTATACAAAGAACCACAACACTAGACACAACATCACTACAGCACCGAAAATACTAAATAGCCAATTAACTAAAACAAACACGAACAAAAAAAACCCACTGATAAAAACATTACAAATACACAACTCCTCTCTTAATGATTGAAAACTATAATAATAATACATCACTGCAATAATGTATTGTATATAAATAGTAATAAGGATAACTTTACTATATTTCCCGTTAAATATAAACTAGTGGTATGTTGTAATGATGTAGGCAATTAAATAGTGCAGGATGTAACAAATCTAGTTAATATTTTACTTCATTCGTTGCAAGGAGTGTTGTTAGCTGGATTCCAGGTGAGTTTCATGAATATAATATAGGAGCTTTGTAAGACTGTAGAATAAAATATTTTTATCCTTTTTCACCTCAAATATCTTTAATTATATCAATATAATCTGTAATCATTTCAGAATAAATTTTGCTATGCACAATCAGCCAGGTGCCATTATTATTTGTGAAACAAAATAATACTACCTATAAACAACTGTGAAATTAATCTAAAACAAAAATAATAAATATATAGAAATAATGTGATCACCTGTCACAAGGTCGCCATAGCTCATTGGGGAGGGAGGAAGGTGTGTATAACGCGTGAGTGATACATCGTGTGCGTCCATAGGGCTAAGGTTACCGCTTACCACCAGGTGGGGCGTGTTGCATGCTTGTTTGCAAACTTAGTAGTATAAAAAATATCATAAGGTCCAAGATATTCTACTTACTATATGGTAACTGTCGAGAAGGCATGAAGTTGACTGCCACCTGCCTGGCAGCACTGTTCCGTATGGTGAGTGTGCGGCGCATACTCGACGGCCTCTGTTCAACTTCTATCTCTATCTCTTCCTCCATTATAACTGGTTACTGTAACAAATATGTTGAGACAAAGTTAGAGATCATCATACCATCATAAACTTTAAATATATATAACAGCTAGCTTCTGCCCGTGGTTTCCTGCATTCCTGGGATAAAAACTGCCTTTAATACTCTCCAGCCTATAGTGTACAGTATTACCCAACTGATATGGCGCGTCGTGAATCTTCGTTCGCACAGAATGCTTAAAACTTACAATCAACCTTAGATGACTACTATAAGGTTCATAATACACTGCAGCTGCCCCCCCTCACACATGGCGGCAGCTGCCGACCAATAGCATTTCCCGCGCTTTGAAAATGTATCTTCTGTGCAGGTACATCGGTAAGCCATATCAGTTGGGTACTACTGTACCTCTATGCCTCTTCCCACGTCTGTACGACCCGAACAGATGGGGTTCGCAGCTGGAACTACGGGTCCGGCTGTTTGGATAAGGGTACGCGGGGTCAGGTAGGCCCTCCACCATTGCAAGCGCAAAGGTGCAACCTGACATTGGGTATGGACTCGCGTTGGTCTATGTGGTGGTTGCAGAGGAGTGGCATGTTGTCTGCTCGACTATGTGTTGGTCGTGCGTCATTCCTCGCGCGCAACAAGTGTCTGAAGTTACCGGCCTAAGGCAAAGGGCCACCTGGTGGTCAGACGCGGGGTTCGTGAGTAACCCTCAAGCAAGTGAGCTCCTGTGAGTGAACTGCATCTCCGGCACTTTCCTGGATAGAAAGTAGAGGACTACCCGTTGGATTAGTTTTCCGGCAACCCAGCTGCAGGCATTGGGTAGATGCGTGGATTCGTATTCGGGAGGTGAGCGTGCATGACAGCTCCGGGACCATTCTGGAGAAATGGGAGCCAGCTTCTCTGGCGTCCCTAGCGGGGATTGAATCCGCTAGCACCAACAAGGTGCGCTGGTGCCGGTGTTTGCGCTGCGTATTTATACGTTTGTGCTCATGCTAGCGCTGGCGTGCTGGGGTGCGTGTGGTGAGCGACTTTGACTGCTCCGGTACCATTCTGGACAAATGGTAGTGAGTGATAACGGTGCGACTCACATTTTCTCTTGAGTACCAGGGGCGAGTACTCTGGCGGCGTGACCTACCGCAGATGGTCCCAGACGCCTCGTAAGGGGTTGCCTGGTATAGTGTGCCGTCTTTTATGACCGAGAGGTTGGTGAAGGTGGCCACTATAGAAAATCTCAGTAGAAAAGAGGGGGTATGTACCTCTATGCATTACGCTAATCTATTACACCATTGCTGTGTGAAGGACTAACTAACAACTACACTTTAGCGTTCATAATATAAGTAACATTTCCTCAAAGCTGCAGCTGCTACTTGCTGAGCATTAGAGCCATCAGAGATGATGTCCAAGCATTAGCTTGCCAATGCATTAGCGTTGATGGAAAAAAAACCTGCTTAATTTTTTTTAATTTTTAATTTTAATTAAAATTATTACATACATAAATGTATTCAATTATAAAAAACATTGATCTGCTTCAACCTCTCTTTTAACTTTAAACTGATTTTCTTTATACAGACACTTCAGCATTCATATGCATAATATAAGATTGTAATATAGAGATATAATAAATTCTAATGTTTTATGAAACAAATATTTTTAAGATGAGTAGGTAAATTGTTGGATTACCTTATTCAAAACATAACACAATAAAGATGTTAATGTTACAGATTGAGTATTAGAACTAGAAGTGACAAATATTACAAACATTGATTTATCTATTACCTATTGATAATAAAGATATACAATGATAAGTATTTTCTATCAAAGAACAAATGTATACAATCACAATAAATTCTTCTTACTGATTAGATTATCTTACTATTATCAGTAGGCAAAATTATTTATTTAAATGTATGTATAGAAATGGGCAAAATACAGATTGCTTTGTTTAAACAGCAATGAGAACTCTCTCACATTAGGTATTCATTATGTCATTATGTGAACTAGAAACTAATCTAGAAAAATCTAATTTAATAGTATTTGACTTAATTCTAACTGATGATAACAAAATCTTGACCATAACTCAAAAAACCTTCAAGCTATCATTGTTACAGTAGAGGCCCCCTGCGGCTTGCATAAAGGCAGATGCATGGTATGCCATGCAGATTTTGAAACAGAGAAATTTAATTGAACCCTTCATATGAGGTTTTCATTGATAAACTAAGATATATTATTTGGCTTCAAAGTCTTAGAAGTTGCACTCCAATCACACTGTATAAATAACAAATTCAAAAAGAATTACATTAAGGCATAAACACACACAGTTATATGTGTAATATGTTAAAATGCACAAAGGGTTTATTGCGTTTTGTAAATAGCCAATGAGTTATTGATTTGTGGATCACACTCATCCTTTCCTCAGCTACAGAAGAAAAAAAAACTACAAATGAGTAAATCTTAAGTGCTCCTTTGGAGACTTGTGTTTGAGGACAGCCTAATAGTAAGTGAGGCGGCCGAAGTTAGTAAATAAACAAAGCCTAAACTAGAGATGGCTCATCAAGTATAATGTAGTTCATAGAGAACTTTTTTATAACTAGAAAGTGTAGTTGTAGTTTTAGGAAAAGACATATATATCCAAGTCCAGCAGATATAAAAATTAATGTAATGATATTTTTTTTTTATTTTATATTTTGTTGTTTTTTTTTTTACTGTTTATAGGCCTGTGTTTGACCGCAATCTCACCATGGTAAGTGATGATGCGGCAGATATAAAAATTGATAATTTGAGGTTTCCATAAGCTTCAGACTTAAAACAAATATTGAGCTTGAGCATAGAACAGTGGAAATATAACAAATACCTATTATGACTAAAACTAAAGTTAATTTTATTTACCTAAGTTTGTCAAGTTTTTATTGAAAATGAAAAACTTTATAACATGAAAAAGAAACATTTAACCAATTAAAATTGAATGAATATATTAATTTTGAATGAATACTTACCAAAATATACTTATTTTTAATTTATACTAATAGTTATGTATAAATATGTTTTATTTTGATTTTGGGTTGACTCTTGCTTGACTGACACCAGATGTTACCAGATGACCATGTGAACTTTATTGGAACTTATTTTTGCCAGTGTCAAATTATATTATAAATTCTAGTCACAATAAATCACTTTCACACTTAGATTCAGGATTAGGTAGATATTTCACTAAAATAATAATAATTACGAAAGCGAGATACGTATATGGGAAAACGTGTATGTGTGAGCAGGACTAAGCATATTTTTTTGTCCCTATCTCGCGTATAGGTTTCTATTCTTGACATCAGTGTCAAAATCGGTGTCGTTGAACTCGTTGATGGCAAACAAGTTTCTGGTTCCAAAAGATATTTTGTTGATGAGAGCTTTGAAATCCTAATTGAATGTTATTTGTGACTTTTTTATATTCTCAAAGATATTGTTTAGTGTGCAGTGATGGTGAATTGTTGTGTAATTGACTGTAAAAGCCGTAGTGAACGAAATTAACCAAACATAACCTTTCATCGGTAAGTAGATTTTTTAAACTGATACAGTAAGGAAATCAAAGGATTACTATACTCAAGTGTATTTTCTGTCAATATCATGCAAATTTAATAGATAATTTCGTCGAAATACGATGATCAACCAAATTTGTTTTTAGTGCTAACCGACCAAAGTGTGAGGCTTATTATTGTGGGGTGTTTAATTACGTGTCATTCGTAAATAGTCGGATTATAAGTTGATGGGGATACCAGCATTTTATAAATTTTACCACTTTATTAATTTTAGCACTTTTAATAGAGTGTTTTATTTTTTGTAGTTTTCATAAAGAACCATTTATAGTTATATTTATAGGTAAGTTTGATACATAGAAAGTAATTGTTTTGAATTCGTGTGACGCGGAAATAATAACTTACAAATAACGACGATATATGTCATGTATTATGAAATCAAATATAGGTATGTTCTCTTTCAGATCCGCAAGGCTACTCTCTAAATGTGAAAATTTGCGAGTTTATATGGAAACAAAGGATAATTAGGTATTTAATTGTGCAGTATATACAATCAATAACTGAGGAGGTTGCGGTCAAAACGTGATAAGTCACAACTCATACAAAAAAGCTCTAGCCTGTACGAAACTATTTATTTTGTATGTCTAGGGTCTTAATTAAACTATACTTCATCAATCCCGTGTTTTATTATGACTTCTATAAAGTTATAACAATATCACCTGCCACACCATTGATAAATTACGACTCGTAGTAAAAACTAAATGCCCAATACCAGTTTACCCACAAAATGGGGTAAAAGTGTAAGTATGGCAGTATTAATTGTACGTAGCTGTATTATATGTAAATATGTCGATCTATAGCTATCTTCTTCGCCATTCGCTGACTGCAAATCTACCTAATCTTCAATCTACGCTTTCACAGCTTTCACATTGTCCGCTCTGTCCATAGATTAAGGATATGCGATTTCTTTGGCTCTGTGCTCTGTCAGTGTCCATAAACTACCAAAGAGTATTCAATATAAACTACTTTCACTACAGGCATATAAGAACAAGCAGACAAAACATATTTTATAGAGGTGGGTAGCTATTCTAATAACTAGCCAAAAAACGGCTATTCACAAAATAGCCACAGCTATGTTATCTGTCAACACGATAATTGGCTATTAGCTACTGGAAGGCTACTAGCTACTGGCTAGCTAGAAAGAATGAGGAGTTTTCTTACCTGTCTAACTGTTGATAATTCGAACCAATTTGTACCTTAAGTGCACGATTTGACAGGTATTTTGACCATAGAGGTAGAAGAAGTCCTCCTCATTACGAGAAGTTTCCGTCACACACAGCGGGTAGCCACTTAGCCGCCACAGGTCACTAGCCGCCACTAGCGGGTAGCTGGCCGGCTAGCCAAAGCCATTCTAGCCGCCACTAGCTGGTAGCTGGCCGGCTAGCCAAAGCCAATCTAGCCGAGTAGCCGGTAGCTGTGTGTGCGTGGGCTTACTGCGAAACTGAGTAGTAGTGCGAGTCCCGAAAGTGTAAAATTCGAGTGCATGTCGTTATTATTATTTCGAGTTTTCGAATTAAAAACGAATTCAAACCTATTTTTTTAATTTAAATTTAATTTCAATTAGTCTGTAATATAATTGGGTTTAAATAAATCGTTTTAATCAACTGAAGCAGCGCGACATCTATGGTTTACTTGCCTACAACTAACTGACTGTACTGTGAAAGCTTTTAGTTCATACCCATATATAAATATGACGTTATTGTTGATTTTCGATGTTGTTATGAGTAATACGTATGACCTATGAGAGAAAGTCTTTTCTTTTCAAAAGAGTATACAATAAAATATAAAGTAAATTAAAAAATATATCATTACATTAATTTATTATATTATCATCTAGACTAGACTTGTTGTAGCGGCGAGGATCGATCTCGGATTGCAGTTGAATGTTATTCAACTAGCTAAGCTATTTTGGCTATTTGGCTAGAACTGCGGCGTTCTAGCCAAATAGCCAAAATAGCTGACTAGCTAGCTGGCTTTTACACCACATATAGCCGGCTAGCTAAGCTATTGAAATTTCGCCATCGCTAATATTTTACATTTCTCTATGTACGGATTGAAGTATTTTTCGCCGTCATAATAATTAAAGTTCTAGCGCCTTTCCTTTATAACAAATTAAATGAAATACTCAACTTTTACCCGTTACCCTGGACCCACTGTAAATGGAATATTCGTAATCACGAATAGTCCATTTACAGCGGGCGGTTAGTTTTATAATTTAGTGTAAGTAGCCAATCGGCTACTTACACTAAATTATAAAACTACTGAAAGCCTACTAAAAGTTTTAACATAAAATTGAATTATGACCACAAATACACGCACGCACACACACACACACACATACATATACACTATTATACACCCTCTCAAACACACACACGCACATACACATTTATCTAAAATCCGTTATTATATTATTTCCAAAAATGTCAATGTTATTTTAAACATGTAATACAGTGTAACTAAATTGTAAACAACACTTATTTACTAAATGTTATATTTTTAAAACCCAGTACATTTTGTACTCACCTGGCGGAGGGGAGAGGCCTAATGCCTATGTCACAGGCTTACCTAATATAGGCATTAGGTGCTCAACCGAGCAACTATATTTACTAGCTGGAATCCTTTTTATTGTAAATTTATATCTACATATACATATTAGCTGCACTTTTGTACACTTCTTTTGTTATGAATAAATATATTATTATTATTTTTAAAGTGACGGGTCAACAACTGCTTGTTTTTATTTGGTTTTTATACGAAATATTAATTGCTTTTGTACAAATAGGGCTAAAATCTATGATTAAATATGATTAAGTATAGTGCCTATAAGTGTGATAGTTCAAGTAATAAGAAATCAACAAGAATAACGTTTCATCGGTTAGTTTAGATTTCATTACAAATTCAATATATTTGTCATAGTGTTTTTACTAAGAAATAATTATCATTCGTAGCCAATAATTTGAAAATATGATGAATAATTATGTGAAATTAACGTTCCATACGTTTTATATAAAGGAAACTGCACATAATTTAAGAAATCTAAAGATTTATATATTGTTTACATTTAATGTATTGAGGAGACGGATTGGGTAAATTAAATTTATTTTGCAGGCATTTTGGGGCAGGGGGAAGAGGGGTGTACGAGGAGGTTCCAGGGGGGAATGTCCTTCTCCCGGTACCCCCAAACTTGAAGCAAGCTCATGGTTTCCGAGATATTCATGGTTGAAGTTTGAGGTTATATATGAGGTTTTTTGACATAAATTCGCTCCTGCATCGACTTAGGTGGGACTTAGGGTGAGGGGGATGTGGAGGGGGTGTGGAGGGGGGATGCCCTTCCCCCCGGTATCCCCCAAACTTGAAGCAAGCTCATGGTTTCCGTGATATTCATCGTTGAAGTATGATTTTTTGGCATAAATTCACTTCTGCATCGGCTCTGGCGCTGCGGGAAGTGCAGCGTTTTCGCCCTTGCGTAACGAAGAGCAGGCACTTTTTGTTATTTTCAACTTTCTTTTTTTTTTAAATTTAATAACCGACTATATAGTCATATATGTCACCGTGTATATATGTCTGTCTAATTGTTATATTTTCTATATAAATGATATTTAATCTAAACTTGTCAATAGTCACAGTGATAAAAATTGTGTGTTTAGTAGTTTTCCTTTAGTTTATTTTTTTATTTCTAAGACTTAAGTAAGTCAGGCCTCATCATATTGGAGAGAAGTTCCCTCCAATATGGTGAGGGCGATGGCTGCCATACACGTCATACTTGTGAACAGGTGCTGGTTGTGGAGGTTGGTCTGCTTAAGTTTGCTATTTATTTATTTACTTATTAAATATAGATTCAGTCTACTTTGTAGTTTTGCCGCCGCGCCGGGGCACGCAATTGTTGTCAGTGCGATTAGAATGTAAATATTATGTAATGAATCTAAGCTTGTTTTGAAAAGAGTAATTGCTGAGTTTAGTTTTGGCTCTTCTCAGCAAATGCAACCTTCCGAACCGGTATTAGAGTATTAGAGTCAGACTTTTCATAAGTGCCTGCGAAGGTCTATTTGAATAAATGATATTGAATTTGAATTTGAATATTTACTTATTAAATATCGAGTCAGTCTACTTTGTAGTTTTGCCGCCGCACTGGGCACGCAATTGTTGTTAGTGCGATTAGAATGTAAATATTATTTAATGAATCTAAGCTTGTTTTGAAAAGAGTTATTGCTGAGCTTATTGCCGGCTCTTCTCAGCAAATGTAACCTTTCGAACCGGTATTAGAGTCACACTTTTCATAAGTGCCTGCGAAAGTCTATTTGAATAAATGATTTTGAATTGAATTTTTTGAGTGAATTGATTTTCTTTCAATAAAACCTTATCTAAATTATACTTTTCTTTCATTTTCGTGAAAATATGTGCAACACAGACTACTATATGGCCTCCGCGGGTTGACCCGCGTTGCCGGGATAAAAAGTAGCTTATGTCCTTTTCCATACCAAGCTATCTGTATACCAAATTCCATGATGATCGGTTGAGTAGTTGAGGCGTGAAAGCGTAACAAACAATCAGAGCTACTTCCGCATTTTTAATATTATTATGGATAATCTCCTCCCGCCGCCGCTGCTCCTTCATTCATGTACGTAAATTAAATCTTTACTGGCCTTAGTTCGGCTCTGTAAGGACTACACTTTCTATGTAGGTGTAATTGGCTTCAAAATTTTTTGCGAATGCTTAGTCTGCTTATTATATTATGTCTGTGGGAGACACTGATGCGACTGATGGGCTGTGTTCAGTAACTACATACCGTGTGACCGGTGCGATCATCCGACGATCGCACCACATACTATTGAACTGTTACTGAACGCTAGCATGATCGTCGGGCGATCACACGGTGTTGTTACTGAACGCAGCCATGGACTTCAAAGAGTATATAATCACTATTAGCGATGGGTAACTAGCCGAAATTTAAATAGCTTAGCTAGCCGGATTTATTTAAACCCATTTATATTACAGACTAATTGAAATTAAATTTTAATTAAAAAAATAGGTTTGAATGCGTTTTAAATTCGAAATAATAATAACGACATGCACTCAAATTTAACACTTTCGGGACTCGCACTACTACTCAGTTTCGCAGTAAGCGCACGCACACACAGCTACCGGCTACTCGGCTAGATTGGCTTTAGCTAGCCGGCCAGCTACCAGCTAGTGGCGGCTAGTGACCTGTGGCGGCTAGGCGGCTACCCGCTGTGTGTGACGTAAACTTCTCTTAATGAGGCATGGATTTAATATACAAACAGGATTGAGCTCTTGGGCCAAAAACGCGAGCAGAGAGAGATAACGCATACCGAGGCTGTTTATCCCATTCTAATAGGGTGACCAAACATTTTTATAACGAACAGGAAAGTTGGATTTGAGAGATAATTTGTGTCCGGTTGACACTTCTTCTTCCTAGTCGTGCACTCTTGGCAGAGTGGTCGTGGTCATTGTTAGTCCCTTTCGCGCACAATCGCTGCATTGCAAAGTTCCTCCAATTTTGTCTGTTTGTGGCGTTTTGACACTAGTTGATTTCAAATTATTGTTTGTATTACAAAAATATTAACATTATGTTACTTAAAATAGTGAAATAATAATTTATAGAAAAAATAAGAGATAAAACCATAATGAAAAACTATAGATATCGAGATACTTTTTCGCGAAAACCCATTATTTGAAACTGAACATTGTTATGTTCTATGTGGGTGTTGAATCGTGTACGCACGATTAATCAAGATATAAATTTCCAATATTAGCTGACCTCTCATTGTACAGAAATCCTATACAATGCGAGATCAGTTTATACTGGAAATGTATAGCTTGATGTGTAGCCGTGTATACCCATGTTTTTGAGAAAAGTTATGATTAATTTTTGAGTTACGTTTTGTGTCGAATCATCAAATATTACGTATGAATAGGCAAGGGTGCATGCAGAATTTCGTTCTGGGACCACGGCTTTTCCCCTTGCTCTTTTTTCAGTTTGCTCTACAGAGCTGTTATTTGGGAATTAAAATATAGCAAAGGGAAATAAAACTCGAATGTGCTTGACAAAGTAGGTATTTATTAAAATTAAACACGGCTAAACAAAATCGTTTTATTTAGTTTCTGCCTTAGGCCAATCTCACTGCCTAAGTTTCTGAATGCATTACATTTCGCGTGGTGAATAGGTACGAATTATTAGCCAATGCTTTTACTAGTTACAGTTTTTGCGGTTCTTCATCTGTTATGCATTGGAAAGGATGCGGTGGAATAATAAGATGTTTCAATCTTGTGGAAAACATTTGTTTTAATCGCATCAAAATTGCATTTTTGCTTCATTTCTTCTTTCGATGGAAAGCTGTAACAAACATAAAAAATAATGCTATTTCAATTATGCGATACATAGGTACAAATTATTTATACAATAGGTACACATTACAACACATAATAAACATTATACTTAGTTTTAAAAAGAATTACACTAACTTTAGTGTCTTCCGTCTACAATTTTTTTTAATAAACCATGGTCAAACTACTTATGACTCACCATTGTTAGTAAATAAAATCATCGTTATTCCTTACTTGTGAAATAAAATCCCACAACCAGCACATGATTCACTTTTACATGTCTTGATACAATTTTTTTCACCATTTTCACGATAAAAAGTATAAACAAAATGCGTTTCCACAAAACAACAGAAAAAGTCGCCATGTTGCCATGACACCACTGATATCAGATTTCAGTGCTACCAGAATAATTTTATGATAGCTACCAAACAATCATATTATTTTGATTATTTTACTTAAATACAATTATTTATTATTATGTACAGATGTAAACCTACAAAATAAAATGATTTAAAACTAGTTTAATAGCAAAAAAATATTTATACGTAATATATTTTACTTGTTGTGGTGAAATATTTTCTACCATCTTTAACATTTTTATCTTTTGGCAATTGAGGAAAAGGGACAAACGGCCTCGGTTCGGGCTATCTCTCTCGGCTCGTTTTGCCTCGGCTAAGATAACTAACAAAAGTAAACCCTAACGTGCATGACTTATGGTTTATTTTTGTATGATAACATTTTTGGAGAGTTCAATCCTGTTTGTATATTAAATTCATGGTCAATACGTGCACTTAAGGTTCAAATTGGTTCGAATTATCAACAGTAGCCATCCAGTAGCCAATAGCCAATTATCGTGTTAACAGATGACATAGACGTGGCTATTTTGTGAATAGCCGTTTTTTGGCTAGTTATTAGAATAGCTGAGAATAGCTACCCACCTCTAGAAAAAATATTAGTGACTTAGTGACTTAGTGTTCCTTCCCAAAGAGTATAGTAAGTAACTATCCATATGTTCCTTCCTACGAATCAAAGCTACGAATAATAAAAGTGTTCTTTGAGTATTCTCGTTTATTATTTTATTTGTAAGCTCAACATAAAAGTACAAAAGTAAATAGCTGAAATAGCAAGTAGGTAAGGACTACCTGCCTGCTATATGCATTCAGAAACTAAAGGTAAAATAGACGATCTTTTTCAGGATCCCCAGTAGAATCTCTTTATAGCTACATAATGGACTGCCTACCAGGTTGGAAAGTACTTGGTTTGTACGATTGATAATGGTATCGTATGGTTTTTCTGCTACCATCCTCCTTCACATAGAAAATCTCATATGGATAATCTATTACCAAGATACAATACCCTCTTGGCAAGTTTTCCACTGTGAAGTTTGAGTTTGGGGTTATCCTATATGGAAAGTTATCCATCAATACTTATCTTAATTTTTAATTAACTCAAAACTAGGAACGAATGTTACATTGCAAGTATTGGTAGGTTATTTGACAATGGTAAACTATACCTTGGCACTGTGTTCTTCTTACCAAAAACAATTCACCAGTTATAGAAGTCTTACCTATTTGTTCTCATCAAACTCCAGGTTCTAAATGATACAATAACAATGGCGTCACCTCAAAACTTATCAGTGGATCAAGTACGGCAAATACTGATAGAGGTCATTGACACACTGGAGTCCCCAGACTACTCCTCCAAGCTGGACGAAGCTAAAGAAGCCGCCGGTAATGAGATGCTTAAGATGATGCAGATTGTGTTCCCCATGGTTGTGCAGATTGAAATGGAGACTATTAAACATCATGGCTTCAGTAATTCTAGAGAAGGTTTGTATAGTTTCCCATTTATACAGGTTCATTAGTAAAATACTAAAAACCTCTAAGGACTATATTACTAACATAATAAACAACAACTTTTGTTCTATGTCTTTTTATTGTCTAGTTACATGTTTAGTTGCGCCATGTCTGGTCAATCACATACATTTTATAATTAGTGTAGAATTCACACGTAAAGATGTCGCTACAAACATCGTATGGACTGATTGAAAATTAATTCTTAGTCAAAACGCTATTAAATTACTTTTTATTGAGCTTTATTGCAAGGAAATAGAATTTGATTGTAATTATTTACATAATTTAATTAAATTAATGTTTAAACTCGTATTTTTAATATTTGCAATTTATGTAATTTTATTTAAATCTTTCGATTTTACATAGATGGCCTAAGCGTCGATTATTTTTATTTTATTTCATCGTCTAAAACCAAAACAATCAAACAATAATAAAATAAATCTAATAATAACCTGTTTCTAATAAGCAGAGACTACAACGATAAATAAATATAGTCTAAATATTTTGAAATCTACTACGTTTTTTTTTAAAGTACAATGGGCTGTTTCGTCCTAATTGTATTTCATTTGTTTTTATGGGGTTAAGTCTGTATCTAGTGCTGGAAAAGTTATCGTGATTTCATTTATTCAACAAAATATCAAATAAGAACAACTTAATTAATAAGTCTTTTATATGGACAAAAGGATTAAAGCCATTCGTAATTCACTGAACCTGCTCAGAAAATTTCCGTCCGGATATCCTGTATATATATTTTAAACTTGGGAAAAAATGGGATCAGGAGGTATTAGAGAGAACTCTTTCAAGCTTATGTTATCCTAGTATTATATTTGAATAAAATTTATTTTTGATTGACTAGAGAACAGAGACAGAGTTCGGGAAAAGCGAGTAAATCTAGTCACTCTAACTCTCATCTCACTAATCTCATCTCACAAATATTATAAACGCGAAATTTTGTGGGTTTGGATGTTTGTCCCTCAATCATGCGTCAACATCTCAAAATTCAAAATTCAAAATCATTTATTCAAATAGACCTTCACAGGCAATTATGGAAAGTCTGACTCTAATACTACCGGTTCCGAAGGTTTGCTGAGAAGAGCCGGAAATAAAATCTGTAATTACTCTTTTTAAAACAAGCTTAGATTCATTCATCTGAACGGATTTGCATGAAATTTGGTATACAGATAGAACGTATTCTGGATTAACATATACATAGAATACTTTTTATCCCGGGAAAATAATATATCCCACGGGAAGGTGGGTGAAACCACGGGGCGGAAGCTAGTACAATATAAAGGAAAGTTCAATAAGCATAATTTTGTTATTATGCTTATAAATACTGGGACTTCTTCATAACATCTTATGTGGTATAATGCAACTTTATATTTAGTAATAATTCGATAATTTCGATGGAAGAGTTTGCGAATTGTTGATGAACAATATTATTAATATTATAGAGTATTTTAGGAATTGTCTCAATTACCCGTGGAGTAAGATGCAACTTAAAATCAGTATTTTTAGAATTGAATAACATAATAATAATTCTTTGGATTAGTTTAGGACTTAATGTATGGAATTCTTATCTTTTTTGAACAAAAGTATGGAGTAGTTTGGGAAAAAGCCTTTGTGCGAGTAATTGCTACGCTCTACCTCTCTTACACAAAAACAAAAAAATTACAAATGTGCCCATTATTCTTTAAAATTAAATTCTTTCAACAGTGTCATCTGTTGTCATTTACTGAAAAACAAACATTGCTGTAGTCACTTAGAAACCCAGAATAGGAATTAGTACCCCAATCTCGCCACCGGCGCTGTACTTGCGCGAGTTATGGTGGTAACTTTTGAAGTATGGGCGCTGTCTCTCTGTTGTACGTAGTATTTATATACTCTGAGGTTGCGCTTATGCTTAGGGAGGCTTGCAACACACAAAGCATCGCTCACGCATTACCAACCTTTCCCCCCTCCCCTATGAGCTCTGGCAACCTTACTAACGCACAGGAACACAACATTAATAACTGGAATAGCAGTTCTTGGAGTTATTTTTTATCATATATTGTTATTTTGTGAGCCTATGGCAAATGTCAGTAATTTCCATTTATTTATCATTATATTAATTATTGATAAACACAGGAGTTAACACAGGAGTATGACATTTGGCATAGTTAAAGTTTATATGGAGAAAAAGTGCAGAAAGCTAACATTTTTATATAATTAATGGATTCGAAATACATTAAATTCATAAAAACACATTACATAGACTACCACGCGTTTGACACACACGTCATGTCAAACTGAGAAGAATGTCAAATATATGATGAGAGAATTTATTCAATAATTGGACTGTTTTACAAAAACCTTAAACCAACTTCAAAGTACACTAAGAAGTAATCAAATCCTGATCTGATGACAATGGGACCAAACGGGAAGCGTAAATAAAATAAATTCCCTTTCAAATAAAAAAAGAATTTTCCAAATCGGTTAATAAATGACGGAGTTATGAGGTAACAAACATTAAAAAAAACAACAAAAAAAAATGCTTTCGAATTGAGAACCTCCTCCTTTTTTTGAAGTTGGTTAAAAATGGTGTATGTGCCAGATTTTATAAGTCACATTAGTATAATTTCATTATGTGCCTTTCCAGGTATAGTCCAGTTCACTCAGCTGGTCCGTGAGATGGAGACCGTTGACGGAGAGGTGGCCCGCCTCCACACTCAGATCCGCAGCCATTACCTGCCTCCAGTGTCCATCAGCTCCACTGTTGATACTTCTCTCTAATTGGTAAGGATGTCACATATATTTTTCTGTTTTTGATTGCTTTTATATGGGTTTCTGATCTAGACATAGATTTGTTTTTATAACTGCTTAGTGAAGCTGCTCCAGACCTTATTAGACTTAATTACCATATTATTGACAAGAATAAAAAACTGAAATCACTAAGAATAGTTTGCGTCAAATGAAAATAAAGTTTATTTGAAAGGTTTATGTTTTAAATTCAATTGATGCTGATATCAACTAGTTTTGATGCATGTTTTTTATCCAAACTATATTAAACAGTTATTACATTTGTTTTAGGTGTCATCTAAATTCCATCATGCATCAAATCACCAGTCAGTTCAGAAACACATAGCTGTGTTGCAATCCTTCGCCTATACTATATTGCTTTAATTATTATCATAAAGTATTATTTTAATAAACTATTATATTTTTATGTATTCAAGTATTTTCTTTCATGTATGATAAAGTTACTGTTTAGCTAAATATTGTACATTCAGAATCAAAAGTGAATACATTAGTGACGTTTAATCTGGGGGCACGGAAGTGCCCCCCGCCAAGACAGCCAAGCGAAGCGAAAGGGCACTACCTACCTTTTCTCGAAGCGCTTCGTCGTTTTTTTGAACCCTCATAACTTGGGTTTGGATTATACCAGATTAACAAAATTCTCAGGATATGATTTCAATACTTACTTGAACTTATTAAACATATTAAGTTTCAATAACATAGCTCTTATACTTTAGATTTTATTGATATCTAAAAAACCCCGATTTCGTCACTGACTCACTGATGATCATCAAAACTCATAGGGTACTTCCTGAAGTCCTAGAAAGCTGAAATTTGGTATGTAAGCTTGTATTAGTACACAAACAACAAAAAAATTATAAAACTTGAAAATTTCAAACAAAAAAAAAACATAAGCAACTTACAAAAAGAAGTGAAATCCCACCAAAAACATTTTTATGTAAAATGTTGCCGACAAGACATGGCTCGTACTGTCAAAAAGTTATCAGATCTCATGTAGAGCCAAACTTATAACTCTACATGCACTTACTCTACAAGCCCTAACTTCACTAACTCTACACACCGTAGTCAAAATATTTGGCTTGGCCGTTTCACTACTACAAGAACTATTGAATAACAAAAAAGTTATGAACAGTGAATAAATTTTTCACCTTACTCCAATGTGACGGTAGCGAAACGGCCAAGCCACATATTTTGACTAAGGTGTAGAGTCTGTGAAGTTAGGGCTTATAGAGTACGTGCATGTAGAGTTATAAGCTTGGCTCTACATGAGATCTGATAACTTTTTGTTCATCAAATATAATAGCTTTACCAGACGCCCAAACGTGGTGCGGCCGAACCACTGAACAGTGGGAGAGCGCTATACGTCAAAAAGATAATTCAAAATTCAAAATCATTTATTCAAATAGACCTTCGCAGGCACTTATGAAAAGTCTGACTCTAATACTCTAATACCGGTTCGGAAGGTTGCATTTGCTGAGAAGAGCCGGCAATAAACTCAGCAATTACTCTTTTCAAAACAAGCTTAGATTCATTACATAATATTTAAATTCTAATCGCACTGACAACAATTGCGTGCCCCGGCGCGGCGGCAAAACTACAAAGTAGACTGAATCTATATTTAATAAGTAAATAAATAAATAGCAAACTTAAGCAGACCAACCTCCACAACCAGCACCTGTTCACAAGTATGACGCGTATGGCAGCCATCGCCCTCACCATATTGGAGGGAACTTCTCTCCAATATGATGAGGCCTGACTTACTTAAGTCTGCCTTAGAAATAAAAAATTACTAAAGGGAAAATACTAAACACACAATTTGTTATCACTGTGACTATTTACAACATTAGATTACATATAATTTATATGGAATAGAATATAACAATTAGACAGACATAATATATCGATGAATTTATATCAAAACAAATAAACGAAGAACATTGAATTGAATTAATTACAATTAGTAATTATCTGTAACTTAAAAAAAAAAAACATAACTTATAATAATTATAACATAGGTACTTTGAATTAAAATGGACCTTGAACTAGCTGCTAAGTGAAGCAGGTGCAGAGAGAAGCTACTTCCATACATCCTTGTCGTCAATATAGTGAGACACTTTATAATAGGCCCTACTCAACAACCGCTTTTTGATATATTCCTTAAATTTAAAAAAGGACATACTGGTCACGCTACGAGGAATTTTATTGTAAAATCGGATACAATTCCCAAGAAAGGACTTATTTACTTTAGCTAATCTAAATCTTGGCACAGTTATTTTGTCATTGTTTCTAGTGTTTCTATCATGATAATCACTATTGACTGGAAACAAATTAATGTTTTTACGAACATACATAATATTTTCAAAAATGTACTGAGAGGGCAAAGTTAATATATTAATTTCCGGAAATACCTTTCACAGAGACTCGCGAGAACCCAAACAGTAGATGGCGCGAATTGCCCTTTTTTGCAATACAAAAATTGATTCCAAGTCTGCGGCAGAGCCCCACAGCAAAAGACCGTAAGACATAAGACTATGAAAATATGCAAAATAAATTAATCTGGCTGTATTAATGTCCGTCAGTTGCCTTATTTTGCTGACTGCAAAAGCAGCGGAGCTCAGTTTACCACCTAAGGCTTCCAGGTGAGCACCCCACTGCAATCTACAGTCTATGGTCAGACCAAGAAAAACAGTCTTATCTACTACATTAAGTTTACTACCGTCCACAATAACATTGGTATCAACTTTTGGTACATTTGGTAATGAAAATCTTATACATTTAGTTTTTTTAGAATTTAGCATAAGATTGTTGGCAGCAAACCATTGAGACACAGTTTTCAGAGCGCGGTTAACTTTTAAAAGGTCTTTGTCTTTTCTATCTACTTTAAATATCAGAGACGTATCATCTGCAAACAAAACGACATCTGATAGTTCTTTCACCATGTAGGGTAGGTCATTTATGTAAACTAGAAATAGAAATGGGCCTAAAATCGAACCTTGAGGTACGCCTAATTTGACTAAGGATACCGATGACACACTACCATTGATTCCTACTTTTTGTTGGCGCCCTGAAAGATAGGAAACCACAAGATCGAGGGCCACTCCGCGAATTCCGTATAACTTAAGTTTAAGAGCTAGCGTTTGGTGATCTACGCAATCAAATGCCTTGGAGAGATCACAAAAGATACCAATAGCATCGTGTGAGCACTCCCAGGCCTGAAAAATATGCTCAATAAGTTTAGCTCCCGCATCCGTAGTGGACTTACCTCTTGTAAAACCGAACTGATCATCATGGAGTATCTTGTGGTTATTAAAATGCCTTAACATTTGGTTTAGCACAATCTTTTCAAAAATCTTACTTAATGCAGGAAGTACTGAGACAGGTCTGTAATCTGAGGGATTGTTTTTACATCCTGATTTAAAGATTGGAACAATTTTGCTGTATTTCATTCAGTCAGGAAAGTTGCCCTGTTCGAGACATTGGTTAAAGATTAGGGCTAAAATAGGGGCAATATTGAAAATAATTGACTGTATAACCTTAACTGATAAACCCCATAAGTCTTCCGTATTTTTCATATTTAGCGACTTGAAAGCCGTGATAATGTCATAGTCGTTAACCTGGGTGAATGCGAAGTCTGGAATGTTTTGTTGAAAATTATTCTGTAAAATCGATTCTGCTAACGTGGAAGACGAGGCAAGATTTTTAGTAGCCTCCATAGGTATATTTGAGAAAAAAGTTTCAAAAGCAGATGCTACTTCTAATTTATCTGAGATTAATTTATCATTAATTTTAAGAGAAAAAGTATTATCTTTGATTTTATTTTTACCAGTCTCTGTATTAATAATCTGCCATACTGTTTTAATTTTATTATTAGAACTATTTACCCTATTGCCTATGTAGATGGCCTTTGCTCGAATACAAACCTGTTTAAATATCTTGGAATAGTTTCTAACATGTGTATGAAAGTTTTCATTACTATTGTAAGATCTCTGATGGTAAAGATCATACATGTTATCCCTACTCTTCCTGATTCCTTTAGTTGCCCAGTTACAGAATTGAAGTTTATTAATTACTTTCTTAGTTTTGATTGGACAAGATACATTAAATTCGTTGCAAATATCTCTAAATATTTTTTCATAGTTTACATTTGGATCATCAGAAGTATAAGTAGTGTTACTAATTTTATAATCCATATTGACGCTGAAATTATTTAATCTCGTTTCATTAACTGACCTAAATGTTTTCGTTACGGATGAACTAAGTTTTTTACCCGGAATCTTTACTAATTGAGCCAAATGATCCGACCGGACGCCACTTATTATTGACTTCTCTAAAACGTTACAGTTAGTTATTATGTTATCAATACAAGAGGAAGTAGTAGCCGTCACTCTCGTGGGCTCATTAAATAGAAGAGACATATTAAATGATTTAAATAACGTAATAAAATTATTTCTATCTAATGAGGGTATTAGGATGTCAATATTAAAGTCACCACAAATAATTACTGACTTATTACACTTTGATAATTTACTAAGTATTTGTTCCATTATGGAACAAAACAAAGAAAAATTTGACACAGGAGGTCTATACACACATAAAATGATGGAGCTTTCAATCTCTGCACATGCCACCTCGCATACGCGTTCCACAGAATGACAAGTAATATCAGTACGATTCTTATATTTTATATTATTATTTAGCAAAATTAGGGTGCCGCCACCCTGAGCAGTCACTCTGTTGTACGCGCTGGCAAGAGTAAAGTTATTTACATTAAAAAGCATTCTGTCTGATTTGAGCCACGTTTCTGTAAAACATAATATATCGATTCTGATTTCATCACATAATAATTCAACGTCAAGTATTTTGCCAGAGAAGCGATTAATATTCTGATGTAGTAAAGTAATGCCATGAGTAAGCTTCTCTGTTGTCGGAGACGCCTAGCTGTACTCCTCTTTTTGTTGTATAGCGCTGTTTTTCTCTGTTCGGTGGTTCGCCGCACCAGGTTAAAATTCTTCTGCACGTGTGTATGTCACTGAATTCCTCCTAAACGGCCGGATCGATTTGAATGTATTTTTTTTTGCATTTGGGTGGCGCCCTTCATGGTTTAGATTCACAAACTAGCCCGGCAGATGGCGCTACAGTTGGTATCTATGTTATATTATTGACTGCAGCGCCATCTACCGGGCGTTCAGTGACATACACACGTACAGTAGAATTAACTCCCTGGATGGTTAAGATAGTGTAGGGTAGGGTAGCAACACGCGAACGAAGTTGCGCCGGGCAGCTAGTCTTGTATATAAATTATATTGATCTATAAACCTTAGAGTGACGCTTTAAGGCGGCCCTCTGTGGCCGGCGCAACCTCAACGCAAGCATAGTCTAAAAGCTTGTGGTTTCATCCAACGTAATGTTTGACTGCGAAAAAAGAGAGACAGCATCAGAGCCGTCGGTTATCAGTCGGTAAATTCCGCTAATCACTCGCGGCCGCTTCGCTAGGTCGTCATTCATGATTTCGCGTTCATAAAACTAGTTCCAGGAGTATACTTCTTCTGAAATCTTACAAGTTTGTGAAACAAAAGTTAGTTATTTAGAATCTCCAATACATTTGCAAGCCTGTTATCTAAATGTTTTCTTTACTTTTACAATTTATAGGTAAATTAGATATGGCCAAAGTTCAGGTAACATTTGTGCAAAAACGCTGTTTTTCGGTTTTTTTTTTTCGTACTAAATTTGTTTCACACTTTTTTAAATTACGCCTAGATACACGGAACATCTAACGTTAAATGTTAACAACGCCATAATAATTACAGAGGTTTTGTATGAAAAGTATGACGAATTGAGTGCTCTTAAGGTTAATTTTTCTTTGACGTTCTTCGGTAGGTATTTGTGGAACTTAGAAATATAAAATGACTACCTATAACATCTTGAAAGATATCAGTTTCATTATCAGTAGGTAAACTGAGATGAGTAAACATTGGATAGCGCTCGAACACTGCCCTGCACTTAATACAGTCTTCGGGTGGTACAGTGTGAAGGAGCCATTAGTGATTTTATACTCTTTGATTTTGATGATAAGATAAATAATTCAATACAGTGATGACTTTGGTAGTAAACTGTCAACTAAGTATCTGTATTCTCATTTCAGGTAACAAAAAGAAAGTGTTAAACAGAATCTCATAAACTTTTCAAAATGAGGAGGAGAAAGCTCAAGTATTTTGCGTGCGCGTGTGTGCTAGTGTATGTATACTATTTTTTTGGTGTGGGGGACTATATATGTTCAAAGAACTTCGATGATTTCGATTACCCCTTAAACGTGGATATAAAAACTATTGTAGAACAAGTTTTAGACGGAGAGAAACCAAGTGTTGCACCAATTAATTATTATCCATATAGATTTCTAACGAATTCAGGTAAATGCAATACCATAGAGAAACTGGACTTGTTTATAGTCATCAAGTCTGCTATGAATCATTTTGAATACAGGGAAGCGATCAGACAGACATTTGCCAAAGAGAATCTAATACCAGGTAAGATTGTGAAGAGTCTGTTCTTCCTCGGAATTGATGGCTTCACTAAGTCAGAAACTCAGAAGCAAATTGATGAAGAAATGGCTAAATATAAAGATATAATACAGATAGATTTTCAGGATACATATTTCAATAACACAATTAAAACAATGATGTCCTTTCGATGGGTATACGAACACTGTTCAACTGCTGATTATTACTTTTTCACAGATGACGACATGTACGTATCTGTTAGAAACTTATTAGTTTTTATTCACGAACACACTGAAAGCAAATCTAAAGTAAAATTAGACAGTGACAGCAATATATCGACTGCTGTGAGTGAGAGAGATGGGCATCTGTTCGCGGGGTACGTCTTCAAATCCACTCCGCAAAGATTCCGGAGCAGTAAATGGAGAGTGTCGTTAGATGAATATCCATGGAACAAATGGCCTCCATATGTTACTGCCATGGCTTATGTTGTATCGAACAAATCTATGAAGACGATGTACGTGGGTAGTTTGTTCGTGAAACACTTTCGATTTGATGATATATACTTAGGTATAGTGGCGAAGAAAGTTGGTATAGCCCCAACGCATAATCCGAACTTTCATTTTTATAAGAAAAAGTACAGTAAAGAAGATTACAGGGATGTGATTGTGTCGCACGGCTTTAGCAATCACGATGAGTTGATTCGAATTTGGAATGAACAGAATAATATTTTTAGCAGTTAATTTTATGTGAACAAATTATTTTAGTTCATTACTATATTTATGTTCCCAGCATATTAATAAATAAGTGTCGCATTTAAATGTTCATCCTATTTTGATTTATTAGTTTATATATCATAATCGGCCGACAGAATCTCTTAAAAAACTAGCTATGTAAAGATGGTTATTAATATGTTAGTATTTATAGGTATATCATAATATTTTTATAGTATAGGTAGATTATCTCAAGTTATGTTATGAGATAATATCGCACCCCCCCTGGAACAAAGATGCAAGTCGACTTGCGTGATTTTTTTTTTATTGCACTAAAAAATCAAGAAAAAACTAATACATATTGTCAATTTTTTTCATAATTTTTATCTTCAAAATGAAGGAATAAAATACAAATATGTAAAATATTGCAACATTAAAATATTTATATTTCCATCATAAAAACGAAGTTAATATATTTGCACTTAATTATTCACTAAAGTTCCATATGACTAATAGCATATTCATACTTACATACATTTTGAACGAATTTATTTGGTGGGTATCGTAGTGCAAGTCTAGTTGCTTACTTTATCCACGAAACTTTTATCCACATTATATTATATAACAATTGATACGTTATTTACACAAACGAGTAGCTCGAGGAAAACCTATGTAAACGACACTTACACATTAAATGCACTACTAAATCAGAATTCAAATAAACAGTTATCTGCAATAATACCGAACAGCGAGACTTCCATAACATGTCAACAATGCAATATTCATAATTACTCCATCAAGTGTTTAATATGTTTCGAAGAATAATTACGCAACGCTCCTTTTTAGGTTTTTCTCAATACACATTGAGTAAATTTAAAATATAAACACGTAGGCCCCTCACAGGTAGTTTTAGCTATCATTTGATGTATACTACATATTTTTAATAATGTTGATAAATTTTTAGGACAGTTTTTTTACGCTCCTGAAAAGTTGTCACTTTTCACTTACAACATTCTTCCAGGAAGGGTGCGATATACTCTTTTGTAACTGGCAGGTTACAAACCCAGACCAAGTGCCATTGTAAGGCTTTTTTTTCTTTTGAATTGTCAGACATACTTAGAAATTATTATTATAGTGGGGGTAGCCTAAAATTCGAAAATGGGCGCCATTCGATTCAGTACTGTCTGCCCCATCAGTTAATCAACCAAATCGGGACTGCAGTCGAACAGGTCAGTTCTTATAAAGTATTCTTATCTTATAAAGTACTGTTATAATAAATCTGTCGATAAATTTTATGAATAAGGTAGAATACTAATATTTATGTACGCCATGTAACGAATACTTTCTTTTTATTTTTAGGTTATTTTAATACCAAAAAATGGTAGTTACTAGTACTCAAAACTGTGAAGAAAGCGTTTTAGTATAAGATCAGTGCATTATCTGTTTGTTTGTCACACTTCATGTGTTGATTTGATCCCTTATATCACTTTAGAAGCTTTAGAAGCTATAAGCTATGTAAATGATGCAATACAACAGAATACATAATAATTTATTTATTTACATTACTTTGAGCTAACAATAATTTTATATGATTGCCATATCTGCTCAAGAACTAATCTAGTGCATGTTTGTGCAATTTAGTTATGATTGTTTTTTTTTATTTAAGGGCAATCTACATATAAGATAATAGGTTATATATCTATCTTGTTCAACCTTATTCTACCATCCCCATTTTTACACCGAACCACAAGACGCCGGGAAAATTTTCACCCGTACGTTGTTGACATACCGAATATACGGACACAGCGTTTTGCATCCTCATTTTTAATGCGGACAGCAAGGGAGTGGAACTTGCTTCCGGCGTCTGTGTTTCCTGACGCTTATAATCTAGGTACTTTCAAGGCCAGAGTGAATAGGTTTCTTCTGGGTAAGCGTGTTTCATCTTAGGCTTCGTCATCGCCCCTTATGGGCGAGTCAGTGGCCAAACGCAAGCCCATCTAATTTAAAAAAAAAAAAATCTTCCACAAATTGCCCAGGTAATAAAATCCCACTATGTAAAGGTGCGCCCACACAGGAGATATAACGTTATATGTATATAGTATAATAACGTTATATAACATAATATAACATGATCTGCAGGTAGTTTATTCAGAACACTAGGATTATAGATTGGTATATTTTTACCATCCCAAATATCGTTAGAAATATTTATAAGTAAATTGAGTTACACTTTCTAGTTATCGTTATGTTTTCATCAAATTAAAATCTTATTGGGTTGTATAACTGCTGTATAGAAGCATCCTTTATCATATAATTTTTTGTACCATTAATCATATCTTTGATTTTATTTACTTTGTATTTCAACAAACATTAATATAATATGAGAGTACAATGTTATAGAAACATATGAATAAAAATGCAGTGATTTATAAAAATGGTTTTTATTTCAATAACTAAAATAGCATAACAGTTATAAAGTCTCACTATGAGCAACGATTTAATATTCTATAATCCATATAAATTCACCAGTATTGAATCTGTATCCTGAGTGTAAAGAATTTACGTTAATAAACGTTTACTAGTGCGTTTGCGTTTACGAAACTTCTCTATAGGAATTGGCACAGCGCCTCTAGCGGAATACTCATGGTTATTTCTAGTAAGTGTTTATTAACGTCAATTCTTTACACTCGGGGTACTGGCCCCAGCTCGATTTTTCAAACAAAATAGAGGTGTTTTCAGCAAAGATTTTCTCTACTTTAATATTAGCATTTCGCACTGTATTTGATATCGTTATCAAAGCTAAAAGAGCCAGCTTACACACGGTGTCATTTAGAATGTGCGCAAGTAAACTTAAGCCATTTGAGGTGTTAAAAAATAAAATTTCAAATTCATATAAAAATTAACAAAATTTGCACTATCCATACTAATATTTTTGGCGTATACGAGAAATGGCACAGTAATTTAATTGAAGTATCCAAATGATGACTTTTCTATCTTTTAAATGATACTGAATACAGTGCCTTAATCAACATACACACAGTAGAGAAAATCTTTGCTGAAAACACCTCTTTTGTATGCATCGAACAATTAACCCAAAGAAGCGCAATGACGTTGATTTCGCATGCAATCTATTCCGCCAATTTCCCACCATCGACATTGCGCTCTGATTGGCAGAGAACACACGATGCAGTGATTGGTCCTTACTGTTCAAAATCAGTGACAAATCACTGACTAGTTTCGGAATCTGATTGCTCGGTATTACTATTCTAAGGGATTCCAGATTCAAATCCGGTGAGTGTAAGTAATATCTCAGAGTATATAAATACTACGTAGAAGTAATATGTATGTTCATTCGATTATTCATAATAATCTTGTGTGTATAATGGCACCAACGAAACATTATAACACCATTATTACTCTTTGAGAGTATAACAAATCATGTATTAGGTCAAAATTACTAAACAATAGTATGATATAATATAATTATTTGTTGTTTGTTCATTTTGAGCATTATCATAAAAACTATGACTAATTTGTGAGTATATTCCATTTTTTTCGTCATAAATTGTATTATTATTTGGTGTCTACAGTGTGTTTACAATAAGGATTAGAAAGAACGTGGACGACATTTGCGATCATTTGACTTAGCAATATTCAATACCATAAAAATTTGGATCTCTACTAACAAAAAGCTAATTGACATCTCTAGTCTAGGGGCGGAGCCTGATGGACCTTGTCTTCATTATTGGAAGAATAACTTTTGTATGGGATTTTTATTTAAAATCGTTCTTTAACATCAATCCCATACAAAAGATGATCATATAGTAACTACGAGAAAAAATCGTAGAATCATCTAGGGTTCAGCTCGCAAAGATATTGAACCGTAGTGATGACACAAAGAAAAATACATATTATTACGACTAGACTGTCAGGCATTATGATACATGTGTGCAAAGTTGGCAATCACACACGAGGCGGTATTACATAATGTATTATTACATAGACCTAGAAAGGTTTTCTATTATATAGCTTTTGCCCACTTTCATTAAAATCCTTATTGCACTATACTTCAATAACATAATTCCCTATATGCTAGCATCTATCTCCTTGAATACATAAGTAATTTTCATTATAGCCAGCCAGAGGTCCTCATCCTCAATCTCTCGATGCAATGTGAACCTTATTGTCTTGCTATTAAATTCTATCGCCTTCACTATTACTCCTTCATCGTTTGTGGTCTTGCAGTCGCCCTGGTTACAACAAATACTGGATTTTAGACTCCCAAAATTAAGGTAAGTGTAAACAAGTATACGGCCCGCCTAAGGTAAGCGGTTACCGTAGCCATATGGACGCTTTCAGTATACAAGGTAAATGCACTCCCCGTTGAGCTCGTGCGACCTTACTCATGCGCAGGAACACAACATAAAGTTATTTGGCTGCGGTATTCTGTAAGGTGGAAGTACTTTCCCAGTCTAGCTGCTCCTTAAACCTACCTATCTCATTTTCTACCTGACTTCGGAATGTATGGAAAATGTGACATGACAAAATCAGATGTGATTTTTTAAGGCTTACAAGCTGGCAGACGGTCCTGGTGGTAAGTAATTGCTGTCGCTTATGGACAATAGCAATATCAGAAAGAATGCCAATGTGTCGCTGAACTTTGCAGAGCCGAGAAGGCTGACTCTCAAGTCAACTCCAGGAACACACTGGAAGGTGATCAGCGGAAACTAACATAAAAAGTAACTTAAGGGTGGTATTCTACGTGTAGGGATGTTTCAATCCGCCAATAGGATCGCGATTAGAGCTATGACATGAAAATTAAACGATCCCATTGGTTTTTTTTACTGTCTCAAGTGTGCAGCTCTCGGAACACACCGATAGGTGCTTGACGATAGATCCAGCCAGATGGGTACTACAAAGTACCCTACCACCGTGCTATGGTCTCGTCACGATGTTTTCCTTCACCGAAAGCTCAAGCTCATTGTAGGATTCGAAGCCGGGACCTTCGTCTCGGTATCCGACGTCACTACCACTGAGCTATCATCGCCTTAAACACATCTCTAGGCTCGGTACATCTCTGGTGGTCAAAAGTTGAATCCTATGAAGAAGTTTTGGAGCTAGTAGAAATATACTAGACTGTTATTACCTGTGTCTCCGCTAAGCAGACTTGAGCCAACCTCTGCAGCACCAGGTCGGCGGTGACGGGGCTCTCGGCGGGGATGGAGACCAGCACGATGTTCGAGTGCTGGTTCTCTACGTCCACTTTGAACGACTTCAGGAACATACCTTGGATTGCTGCAAGAACGTACACTATATTATTAAAAGTAGGTTTCTGTGGACTGTAAAGGCGCCGATCCCACATCGAGCGGTCTATGGAGCGCTTATGATCATATCATATTATGACCGCGGCGGTCAAGTAGAACGCACGTAGAACTTTGATTGCAGTACTCTAGACCGCTCGCTTTGGGATCGGCGCCTAATAATATCACGGCAGAAGAGAATATATGTCGACTAGCACCTGCTCGCGGCTTCGCCCGCGTGACCTAAAGGAAACTAATGACCATCTAATGACATATTTTTCTACAACAATAAAAGAAAACAAAAAAACTTCATCTCGCTTCGAGGGTGGAATTATTAAAAACGCTGAGACACGTATAAATTAATTTTCAATGTTCAGCCTTAACACAAAATTTTACACGGACTTTCATACAAACTTTCATCCCCTATTTTACCCCCTTAGGGGTGGAATTTAGAAAAACACTTTCTTAGTGGATACCTACTCTTCACAAAGAATATACCCTCTAAATTTCATGTCTCTAAGACCAGCGGTTTAGGCTGTGCGTTGATATATCAGTCAGTCAGTCAGTCAGGACTTTGAATCTTAATATATAAAATGATAAACTGATTGTTGATATATCAGCCCACAGCCCAAATCGCTGGACCTAGAGATTTGAAATTTTGCACAAAGATACCTTGTACAGTGGAGGCATCCACTAAGGAAGGATTTTTGGAAATTCCACCCCTAAGAGGGTAAAATAGGGGATGACAGTTTGTATGCAAGTCCGTCAGTTTTGAAGTTACGATCTTCAAATTTTGTGTTTAGGCTGACGATTGAAAATTAATGTGTAGTTATCTCAGCGTTTGTGATAATTCCACCACCGAAGGGCGGAAAAGGGGGATGAAGTTGGGTATGCAAGTCCTTCAATTTCAAAGTAAACTTCACTAAATGTATTATTATACGGTGTAGGCATCCACTAAGGAAGGATTTTTGGAAATTCCACCCCTAAGGGAGTAAAATAGGGGATGAAAGTTTGTATGAAAGTTCGTCAGTTTTGAAGTTAGGATCTTCAAATTTTGTGTTTAGGCTGACGATTGAAAATTAATGTATAGTTATCTCAGCGTTTGTGATAATTCCACCACCGAAGGGAGGAAAAGGGGGATGAAGTTGTGTATGCAAGTCCTTCAATTTCAAAGTAAACTTCACTAAATGTATTATTATACGGTGTAGGCATCCACTAAGGAAGGATTTTTAGAAATTCCACCCCTAAGAGGGTAAAATAGGGGATGACAGTTTGTATGCAAGTCCGTCAGTTTTGAAGTTACGATCTTCAAATTTTGTGTTTAGGCTGACGATTGAAAATTAATGTATAGCTATCTCAGCGTTTGTGATAATTCCACCATCGAAGGGAGGAAAAGGGGGATGAAGTTGTGTATGCAAGTCCTTCAATTTCAAAGTAAACTTCACTAAATGTATTATTATACGGTGTAGGCATCCACTAAGGAAGGATGTTTGGTAATTCCACCCCTAAGAGGATAATCTTAATAATAATCTTAATATATAAAATGATAAACTGATTGTTGATATATCAACGTACAGCCCAAACCGCTGGACCTAGAGATTTGAAATTTTGCACACAGATACCTTATACAGTGGAGGCATCCACTAAGGAAGGATTTTTGGAAATTCCACCCCTAAGTGGGTAAAATAGGGGATTTCAGTTTGTATGCAAGTTCGTCAGTTTTGAAGTTAGGACCTTCAAATTTTGTATTTAAGCTGACGATTGAAAATTAATGTATAGTTGTGTCAGCGTTTATAATAATTCCACCCCCAAAAGGGAGAAACAGGGGATGAAGTTGTGTATGCATGTCCTTCAATTCCACATTAAACATCACTAAATTTATTATTATACAGTGTAGGCATCCACTAAGGAAGGATTTTTTGGAAATTCTACCCCTAACAGGGTAAACTAAGGGACGAAAGTTTGTATGCAAATCCGTCAGTTTTGAAGTTAGGATCTTCAAATTCTGTGTTTAGGCGGATGATTGAAAATTAATATATAGTTATCTCAGCGTTTGTAATAATACCACCACCGAAGGGAGGAAAAGGGGGATGAAGTTGTGTATGGAAGTACACTAAATTTATTATTTAAGCTTATGGTTATAAACTAACGCAACGAATATCGGTATTGTTGGAATTTGAACCCCTTAAGGAGTGAAAAGGGGGATTAAATATAGTATATGAAATTCTTTATTTTCGGAGTGAAAATTTTACAATTTATTATTTCGGCTTATGGTATTGGCGTATTGAAATGATTCGCCTAAACAACTAAAGGAAAAAGAGAGGAATCGGTATTAAAACAAAAATCCGGTTAATATGAGCATTGGTATTCCTCATTTTCATGTATGGAGTGGAAGCGTGGACTATACTGGCCCGAGAAAGAAAAAGGATTGATGCATTCGAGATATGGTGCTGGAGATAGATGTTGGAAATACCTTGGACCGCTAAACGCAACAATGCATCAATCCTATCGCAGCTCCAAATTAAAACACGATTGTCCACCATATGCCACCAACGTATTTTTTCGTATTTCGGCCACATGGTGCGCAAAGGCGATGAAAGTTTGGAAATCTGATCATAGTTGGGAACACGGAAGGAAAACGACTACGTGGTCGTTCACCAACAAGATGGTCCGATCAAGTAAAAGACTCATCGTCCTCCAAGTTTTACAGAAACCAGAAGACACAAACCAGTGGAGGCAGATCATTCGCTCTAGAAGCAAACCCGATGTTGACCACGATCCTCAGACATGAGCGAAAGAGAGATAAGGCCTCCAAAATTGTGCCGTGGAACTAGACTACAAGTAACAGCTCTCCGCCGCAATGTTATTGAGGTCAAAATATTTACTGGTTCTGCCAGAGGAGAAACAGTCTTCTTGCCGCGTATACCATTGATCTCAAATCACCTTCAGTTTGAATTTAAAAGATAACAGTTCCTAATTAATGTTTGTAGTCACAGGGAAAAACTCTGAAATTTGCTAGAGTTGATTTGCGGCAGGACTGTTTCAGTTTTATGTGGCATCCTCGCATATGAGCTCTTAATCTACCTGAACTTTTGTCAATATCACACGTAGTGGCGGACAATAGCCATGAACAAAGCTCTATATTGTTACAATGATTCATATCTAGAAAAAAGAAATAATCTACGCGGACGAAGTCGCGGGCTATAAAGCTAGTTTTATATATATAGATTTCAGATAAAATATCTGGGAGCTTATTTTGTGATATGTCTAAAAATTTAGGTAAATGAGTACTGCCACATTGTTCCATGCAACAAGTCATTCAACTTAATCCATTTGACCCTCAATTTGACTCAGTTCAAAAAACCGACACTGACACACTCACCGACGAACCGAAGAGAGCCGAGGCGAGGATGCAGGAAGTACCTTTCTATAAACTACTTCGGCTAAATACTTTAGTAGTGTAGTGAAAGACTCTTACGCTATTACAATAGAAGATAATAATAAAATGATGTTATTATCTATCTATCTGGCTGTAGCAACATCTATCAGCCATCTATCAGTTACGATAGTTCGCACGCAGGAAGATAGATGGCGCCTCAACATCCTGCATCGCGCTGACGAAGTTTATTTGGCAATCTTCATAATTATATACAACTGTCCGACATGTACAGTTGGACCGCGGTCCCCAGGCACTATGACCCAACCTGGCGGAAGATCTTCCCATTTAAATGGAGGAGTCATCAACCTTGGATCTCCATATGGCCGCTGAAATCTTTTTTTTTTTTTACTGTTTATATGCCTATGTTTGACCGCAATCTCAACATGGTAAGTGATGACGCGGCCGAAGGTGGTAAGCACACAAAGCCTAGAAGGAACTGGCTCTCAAGTGCAGCTGTTGGAACACACCGAAAGGTGCTTGGCAACAGATTTTCAACTTGAGGGTGGTAGCCAGCCAGGCGGGTACTACCTACCCTAGAAAGGGCCAATGTACCCTACCACCGTGCTATGGTTTCCTCACGATGTTTTCCTTCACCGAAAGCTCAAGCTCATTGTAGGATTCGAACCCGGGACCTTCGTCTCGGTATCCGACGTCACTACCATTGAGCTATCATCGCCTTAAAAAATCTGGTGCTAATAGGCGTGTTGGGAGCTGGGTGACAGTACTTACTCTTAGCCAGTATCTGAGCTCGTTTATGGTCTAGCTTGAGTAGCGGCACCACTTCGTGTAACGCGACGATGGCGGCAGCTGCAAGTACGCCCGCCTGCCGCATGCCGCCGCCCAACATCTTGCGCATGCGACGCGCTCTGAAAATAGTTTTTGGTTCAATTATAATTCAGCCATAATCAAACTGCGGCCCACGGGCCGTATGTGATCCGCCAGGCTGTCTAACGAAGTTACTAAGCCAATTTCGCAGGAATAATAATAGACGCAGGGCACTGATTGTACAATTTGACCTTCATATGTGCCCCTTCTGGGACCTTGATTTTGTGATTTATGTAGCGGCCCACGGGATATAGCTACACTCTGAAAGTGGCCAAAGAAAAAAGTTTAGAGTATGGCTGATTTAGATATAGAGGCTGGAGTAGAGAGAATGCATGCTGTAGTAGACTCTTGACATTATAATTTTAAAAAATATTACAACTAAGGTGGCATAAGAACCTCAGGCTCGCCTGATGGTAAGCGTACCGTAGGCTATAGATGCCTGCAACACCAGTAGTATCACTCGGTAATCGCTCATCACACCCTTCTTGGAAACGGGTTAAAAGAGGAGTCGCTGTGACAGTAACGGAAAGGACAATGCATCGAGGAAAAATCCTTTGGAGTATAATACCAACCAATCCAATTCCGCAACTAGTAAGTGCTTTTACACTGATAAATAACAGTATCGATCAATCACTGTATACATGTTTAGTGTGGCCTTGAAATTCTATTTTGTCTATGATATTATACTGTCAGTACAGCGCCTCCTTTTTCATACATTTATAAATATAATTATCAAACTATTTCATGGATTCTTCCATTCTTGCACATTATTTATCAGAACCCAGTACGATATTTAAATGACTTACTGTTTAATAAAATGATAAGAACCAACAAGCGCAGAGCCGACTGGCGCCGACAATCCCTTGCTAAAACAAACGGACACGCTGTCACAGTCTCTGACTACCCTACTGGGCTTCTCGTTGAGGTATTCACACGCGTTGAACAGCCTTGCGCCGTCCATGTGTATGGGGAGCGAGTGTTTCTTGCACAAATCTGCTAGATCGTCGAGGAACTTAAGTGGGAGTACCTGTAAGATTTAGTTAGCAACTGCAACTTTGACTTATACTAGCTGTCTCCCGCGATTTCACCCGCGTTATCGAGATATAATGTAGCCTATGTTTCTTCATACCATGGCTAACTACATGCGAAATTCCGTGACGATTGACTTGGGCAAAAACATTTTTGTATTTCTGTCCGGTATTGTCCAGCTGTTCTCCACTACAGCATGGCTATTTTAAAACATCGGAATCGATATCGGAAACGGATTCAAAAAAAATCGAGGCGAATTTCAGCAATTCCTATTTTAATTTCCGAAAACTTTTCGATGAATCGAATTGATATTTCCTTAAAGAAACATCAAAAATATTCGAATTCAAAAATTAAAAAAGCAATAGCGGAATATCGCCTCGGTAGTTTTTGAATCCGTTTCCGATATCGATTCCGACGTTTTAAAATAGCCCTGCAGGTCGCATTTCTCTACCGATTCTCGTGAATTTGTAAACAAGTTCGATTTCCAAAAACAGGATTGGCAAAAAAAAATATCGATACTCGCGAGATCTACAGATCACAGAGCCACATTTTTTTCCTTTATGTCTATTTTGTTTTGTTGTGATCTGCAGTCTCTACTACAACGAACAACAAGTTTGGCTACTTTCAACGATATTTTTTTTTTACTGTCGGAACACAGCGATGGTGCTTGGCGACAGATTTTCAACTTGAAGGTGGTATAGCCAGCCAGGCGGGTACTAAGATATTTTCCTTCACCGAAAGCTCAAGTTCATTGTATTCGAACCCGGGACCTTCGTGTCGGTACCCGACGTCACTACCACTGAGCTATCATAGCCTTAATTAGGGGCAATGTATTGAGAGAGTCCCAATAATCTCGTTCCTCATCAGTTGGCTGGCTAGTTACACTGTGCTGTTTCAGTCTAGTGAAAGAGATGTCTTTCGAACATATAAGGGCATTGGCCATTTTGTTTGGGTGATTTGAAAGTCTGTAGATATATCTTTCATAATAATCCACGATTTACTCTCTGTCTGTAGGTATTTTAGACACTGGGCCACTAGTATAATATTTTGCTATACTAGATTCCTTCATAATATTGAAAAAAAAAAAAACTATATAACATATACCCTTACCTTACCACCGCAATAATTGTGTGTGTTCTCAACGGCGACCAGGGAGGTGATAGGCTCATGTATGTTTGAGCCTTGGATGCGTTTCTCCAGGTCTTTCAGGTTGAATGTACCATCAGATTTGTTATTGAGCGTAGATAGAAGTACCCCAGCTATATGTGCAGCTCCACCTTGAAAATATCTCTAGTTTTACTATGATGTGGACCACTATGAAAAAGTTAGCGACAGATGGTGCAATATCTATTTTTTTTTTTTACATAATCTTAGTTTTTATTTTCAATTGTTAATTGTTGGTACTGTGTCCCTGTATGTTCGTGATGTCATGGACGTGGGCCTCGACTGAAAACCAGCGCGAGGGTTAGTTTTTTTTACTAACCTAAGCACATTGCTGAGTCGAGACCTATTCCTGGCATCACGCAACATTGCATTTTTGTGTAGTTTTTATTGTTTGTTCTGTTTTTATATTTTTTATTTTGTCATTAATGTAATGTTGTGTGTTGTCCTGAATAAATCCTTTTTCTTTCTTTCTTTCAATAATACAATGATGCATTGGATCAAAGTCAAAAATTAAGTTTAGCTGCTGTTTGTTGTCTCAGAATACCCCCCCCCCCCCCCCCCCTAGTATATTTTAAGGATAAGCTTGTGTTGAGTATAATCTTTTTAGTAAGCGATGATGTAGGCTACCTGTTAAGCACACAAAGCCTAGAAAGTAGCTGATTCATTGCAGGTGGCGGAACAGAGGGCCTACTACGAAAAACAATACACGATAGTCCGATCATTGTTGTCAATGAATTAGCCAATAGAATTGCACAAATCTACGTCTCGTCAGTTTTGCTGCAATTCTATTTGTTAATATTTGACAATGATGATTGGAATATTGTGCATAATTTTTCGTAGTAGGCCCTCTGGTGGTGATACATTTGATTATTTGTTTGGAATCAGATGGCCATGTGTAAAGAGATATCATTATCCTTACTGATATTATAACTGCAATAGTAACACTGTTTGTTTGTTTGTTATGCTTTCACGCCTCAACTGCTGATCGCTATGAAATTTGGCAGGCAGATAGCCTATGGTATGGAGTAGGACATAGGCTACTTTTTATCCCGGGAACAGGGTCAAACCGTGGGAGACAGCTGGTATAATATAAGTTATGACTATAAATATTAATTATAATAAAATAGTCAAATTGCATTTTCTGTTGATAATTTTTTTATTACTCACCCTGTTCATATTTGTAAATGTGTGATAGGTTGCCGACAAATGCTTCTGAACCCCGCTTGTTGCAGTGCACCATTACTGGAAGATATACAATGAAATAATGAGGAGCTTTCTTTCAATAGGGTTTTATAGTTTGGTTGAAAATACCTGTTAAACTCTTGATAATTCGAACTAATTTGAACCTTAAGTACACAATTTGACAGGTATTTTCAACCAACTCTATAAAACTCTATGGAAAGAAAACTCCTAACAATGAAAAAGTGTTTTAAACTATTGAGATGTTGGGAAATAACTTCTGTCAGGCCTCCATCACTCGCCTATACCTACCGGGATAAGCACCTACAGCTCGCTTCGAGCCGGGCTCGACTAAACAGACCGCCGCCGCGCGCTTACGAGCGCACGATACTCAGTTGTGTCGGAACGAAAATAAAAATGCGTTTATTTGACTTCTTGTGCGATGTTTACCTAGAAACTATATGTATTTATCAATTATCACTGCATTTTGTTATAATGGAGAGCCGTAATACTAATTTGAGTGGACGGCTGTCGCAATAAACGAAAAAATAAAAGTTGTTGTTTTTAAAATTACTGCAAGAATCTGAAATGTAAGAAATATATATATTTTGTTTATTTTACACGGTGTTTTAATCAGTATCCTAATTAATTGGGTGTAGTTTGTACAGGTAGGTAGGCCTGACGCTTGTAAGGTCATTTCGGTTAAGCCTAAATACAAAGGAATTGCACTCTATTGCGTATAGCGTTAAGGTGTAATTTTGAATGAACGTAGTGCTCTGCAAATATTGTAGGCTATTAAAAAGGTGGCATTCCCTCAAGATCAAAAGAGTGCAACTTCTGTACCTTAGTACTATTATTTCTTCTGTGCTTCTGTACTCCTCTCAGAATGCAACCTCCATCTATCTTCCTGTAGGCTTAAAACTTAACCTAATGGTAGTCTGTGGACATAACTAAGGATTTCTTCAAGGAATATTTTGCATATCTAAGCCTAACTAAAACACACTAAAATGTGAATTTAAACTGTGGCAAAAGCTAATAACATATGGACTGAATAAAGAACCTTAATTACAAACACTTAAAATCCAAAATCCCATTTGTAAATAAACAAACTTACTTGCAATCAGATTGGCCATAGTACCAGATGGTACGAATAAAGCTGCTTGTTTTCCTAAAATTGTTGCAATTTTGCTCTCCAGTGAATTAATGGTCGGGTCCTCACCAAATACATCATCTCCTAAGGCTGAATTCACCATAGCATGCTTCATAGCTTTAGTGGGCTTTGTTACTGTATCTGACCGTAAGTCTACTATGTACGCCATGGTTTTAATTTATAAGGCAATATTGTGTTTATAAAAGCGTAACTGTTACCTCTTCGATGGTTACGAAACGAATGAAATAAACTCGAACAGGATGTGGCTACTTCTGACTAAGCATCGAGATAAAACGATAGCTATTGTTGTCTTAATAGATACCAAACCACCGACCACTTCAGCTTTTATCAGTCTCCTTGAACTGTGACTATTTATTTAGTCAGATACCTAATGTAACCCATCTCAATCAAAGATAACTTCGATATTTTATTTTGTGATTGTGACCTAACCTGTCCTAACCTTTTACCGTATTTTTGCTCCGGTTTTGAACCTTATTGTCTATGAAATAGGATCGTTGAAATAGTAAAAACTTTCAATTAACCGGCTGATTATGACATTGACTGACAGTACGTGACTATTTGTCTTTCGTTCAAAAACCTAGGCAAGAGATTGTGATTAATATGATACCATTGCGATACACGTTGGCTTGTTGTAACCAAAATAACTTGTTTAAATAAAATTGTTGAAATTTTCCAATTCGAACGCATGAACAAAAATGCCCATTTTGAAACTGTTACAAACGACATCACTCCAATTCGAACGCACCTTATGCTACCCAAAATGCTACCACAATAGTTTTTTGAACGCGTCCATAAATTGTTCCCTGTTACATACAGATTGACAGCTGTCTAACCATGTCTTCTTTCCATTGGCTTTAATTCCCAATATTGAATTTAGCGCCAATTATAACCAATGATATCGGCGGATTATCAACGGTTTTAAACCGAAACCTGTAACCTAAAACGCACTTTAACGACAAGAAAGAAGTGTCGGCAAGACGTCGTGAATTTATTTTAGCAGTTATTTCGATTATAAATGAGTGTTTTACGTCGTTATTGATATTAGGATTATGTGTAGTGCATGTAGAATATTAACATAACTCAGTAATGTTAGTTTTGATGGGTTTTAGTGGATAATATCTCATTCGTATTTCGGTCAAACTCAACGTGAATTCGGGCGTCGACCGGTCCATCCCTCCTACCCGCCGTTCGTCCCTCGTCGACGTTCTGTGAGTTCTGTCAGTCGCAATCGTCATTTTGTACGTATCGGCGCCGTGCTCGGTCACGGTATACGCGAGGTAACAGAACAACGCAGAGTGAGGATAATAATTTTGACCGTGTATTGTGAGGTGTAGTGTCGGTCTTTGGGACCGTTTGATGTATTCAGTGTTGGTGTTGGGTTATCGTAAGTCGGGCCGCGCGGCGTGATTGGGCGGCGCGATGGTGGATATGGATAGGAACGACCCGGAGCTCCGGTACCTCTCGGTGGATAGAAACAGTTTCAATGACCCGGCCACACAGGCAGAATGGACACAGAAGAGGTTGGTATGGGTGCCCCACGAGAACCAGGGATTCGTGGCGGCCGGAATCAAAGGCGAGAGAGGAGATGAGGTGGAAGTGGAGATAGCAGAGTCTGGGAAGAGGATGCTAGTGCAGATTGATGATATCCAGAAGATGAATCCTCCCAAGTTTGACAAAGTTGAGGACATGGCTGAGTTGACCTGCCTCAATGAAGCTTCGGTCCTTCACAACATCAAGGACAGATACTATTCTGGACTCATTTATGTAAGTATTTATATCTAAATAACTTGGTTTTAAAACAGCAAGTTGAAGAACTTGGTTTCTTATCTTAAGCTGTTATAATGATTAATTACTATCATAGATCCAGATGTAAGTAAACTTATTAGTTGATAATGACAAGAATAACTTCTGTTTCTTTATTCTTTTCCCCAAAGTCACTGAAATTAAATTTTCATTTACATATTACACTAAATTTGTACATCTTATTGTATAAACACACAGCAGTTGCTGAAATTCTATATTTTCATAGGTAGTTATAGGATGTGTATCCCATCAGCCAATGGGTGAAAGATCTCTTTGGGATAATTCAATCCCTCATTTTTTAGTTTCAAAGTAACTACATCACATCCTCTTATTCCTAAATCAACCATAAAAAATATACAGTACTTATGTAGTGAGTCAAAAATACAACTTGCGAGCCAGGGTAAAAACTTGCACCTCTGTTTTACAAGCATTTATGTAACTTGCAATGTATGTATGTTTGTCCTTTCGGGTGGAATCTTGCAAGTCGAATTTCACCCACTTCCAGTGGGCTGATTGACTTGATATTTGGTATATATTAGTATATTGGAAGACAATGCAAGTACAGTCAACAAAAAGTACAGTCACCAAACAAAGCTTGTATTAAAAATAAATTTTTTAACAAAATCTTATTTACATTCCCTACAGGAATTAGGTATAGGTATTGTAATATAATATTATTCTTCCTTACCTGGTAATTGTTTACTTCCTAAAACCAATAATTATACTGACACATTTGACAAAGAAGTAAGATGTTAACAAAAAATCTGTTGACATTTAATCTCGTACATAATCAACCTCATAGAAATAGAAAAATATTTTTTATTTGTGTTGTGTCCCTTCTGTCTGTTATTTTGTTATATTTAGAAGTCACAGCCATTTATTCTATTTAGGCCCTAGTAGGGCACTTAATGAAAGTCTAAGCTACTGAAGATACCACCAGTTCAGAAGTCGGCCTTCAACTGAGAAGAACAACGAAAGAAACTCATCTAAGTTACCTTTTTTTTTGGCAATATGTTTGTAGAGTGATTCGCAGTTATATTCGCATGCGTCAGCTGTAACTGACCCATAAGACTGATATAATAGTTAAAATATTGTTTGAATTTCGGTATAGGTAATTAATTAAACATTAATTATGTCATATCTGTAATCTTCATCAGTCATTAACGTTCTGTCAGTGCATATCTCCTTGTTTATATCAGCCAGTGTCTAATAAAGTGGTGTGAGGATAAAATCTTCGGGACCATGTGATGGTTAGGTTGACCCAGAGCTCCAATGTTTCTCCATAAATAGAAACAATGGCAATGGTCCTGCCAAACTGGCAGATGGACTCAGAAAAATCTGGTATGGGTACCACACAAGACCCAGGGCTTTCTGGCAGTTGGTATCAAGAGTGAGATTGGTTGAAGTTGAGATAGCTGAGACAGGAAGAGTATGTTAGTTCACGAAAAGGAGATACAGAAATCCCAAGAATGAATCCTCCCAAGTTTGATATAGCAGAAGAGATGTCTCAATGAAGCCATGAAGCCTGTATACTATATAAAATCAAAGAGATATTCTATTCTGGACTCATGTAAGTACATATTTATTTTGAAATGTGAGAAAATATTTACAGAAATACACCTCAAAAGCCTGAACCAAAATGCAATTAACGATAAGATAATATTTTTAACTGTTAACCCCACATTAACCCTAAAATGGGCGCGCCTAAAAAGTTACACAAGTTGTCGCCTGGGGTGTATAACAGCCCCGCCATACAAATAGTCCAAAGAATGCAAGTAACTCTTCATAAAATACTACTTTCGCTCGCAACTGAATTGTCAGTCACACACATTTAGGAAGCTACCTACTTAGATGTAAAGCAGGCTAAATTCTAATAAAAAAAAAATTATGAGCCTGGAAACAAGCGCTGGGTTGTACCCCAATGCGACCAATTATGTAAAGGGTTAAGTAATAAAATTAAAAAATACCTACCTAATTAGTACCTCATAGTCATTTGTTCTGTCCAAGCCTATCATCGTTTTGGTAATTTGCCTAAAACCTGCAAGAATGAAGATGGAAATGAGTTACAAAAGGATTGAACACACAATATGTAACATAATGACTAACTACCTATGCCATTAAGTATATAATTGCATACCAGCTAAATCACCAAGATCCTAATGAGAGTTTTTCGACCATGTGTTCAGGAATGTGAAGGTGATGATTCATTTTACTAACATGACATCATGAATGTTATAAGTTTAGTATATTTTTTGTGATTTAACATTTTACCCAGTTCTGGGTTTTCTTTCAAGTTTTTTATGATATTTTCTATATAATTGATACTACTACAGCGTAGCCTGGTATATGTGTATTATCCTTGTCACAAAACAGGATAACATAATCTTAATAATTTCAAAATCCATGACAATTAAGTGGCCAGCGTATACACAGTGCAATTTTTCCTATTATTAATATATCCCATATTAATGTTATAACAAAAAACAGGAAATCCAATTGAAAAATATGATTATTACTATAAAATAATAGGTAAACAAACATGTATGAGATCATAAATTTATCATTAATACAATTTTAGTAATCGATATAATTTAAGAAAATTTATAATTGATTCATGATATGATGATATTGGAGCATCTGATTTACTATCATTTATTTGTTTTTATTTAATATTTCATATAAAATTTTCTGTGTTTTTCGGCATCTATTACTAAATAAAATCTATTTAATGATTTGAAACTTTCTTCTGATTATCCTTATGACAGGAAATAATGGTCTCCCTTTATTATTTAGCTGATCACGCAGGTTTCTCTTATGGTTGCCTGTAACCCTCATAACTCTGCTAAAAAGTAGACCGGTAAAAACATTTGTTAACAAAGTTTAATTTAACAACTGTTACTACATCTACAAATTCAATAGTACAGTTAGTAAAAATGCCTCACTTACGCCCACTACATTAAACCTAAATTAAACTATTCATTAAAGTTTTTACTAAACTCGCGGCACGCTATGGTGACCGTCTTGACATGAGGCCATTTCTCCTTATTTCACTATGCGTGTCTCTTTTTGGCTCAGGTATATTTATTGGTTGTCAAAACGGCCATCACAGCTTGCCGATAGTTTAATATCATGAATGCTTACTATTATATTACTAAAGCCGAGTACTCATTAAGGTAACGGTATGTACGACCTAAATTTAAATTCAAAGCTCTGACGTCAGTCATTGACTCGACAAATAAGTCGTTATTTTTGCAAATGTTTTTGCACCACAAAAGTATCTTCATCTATTAAGTTTTTAATTCTTAAATTCCCCCGGATTCATCGTCTGTGCGCACGGGCGCACCCATTTACCCTCTACAGCTTAATGACCCTATAAAGGTCGTCTGATACAAACAGGATTATTCACATTGGAAACAATAATAAGAACTTATTTGTCTGTCTGCTTAAATGACAGTAAAGCTGTCAGTTGAGCAGACAGACAAATCGTTAACGTTAGTTTTATTAGGCGAATACCTATAATTATCGCAGTTTTCTTCTAGGCTTTGTGAACCTTCGACAACGTCATCATTTACCCTGGTGGGATTTTTATCAAGCATAAGCAATAGTAAACAATAAAACTACATTATGGTGACGAAAGCAACTGAAAAGGTTCGTCATAGTTTTTGCGTTAACGTAACGTAACTGTAACGATACGTCTTCGCGCTAATGTATACCCGTCTTTATAACATAGGACCTTATATGATTAGGTATGACACATGCACTTACCTTTATTAGTTTCATTGCCTATTTAACCAGACATACATGGTTAAGAATGGTTGATTGATCTTTATGAACACAGGTACATGTTGTTTTGGTGTGGCTTAAAATTTTCGCTCTAAAACATGAAGCAAATATCAAGCTCTAAAATTACTAACCAAAGAGACTTCCAAAACATTTTGACTTTTGGTATCACACTTCTAATGCTTGGAAATATTCATCATTCTCCATTTCTTTTTACAGTCGATTATAGGTTCTTCATCATTCAGTCAAGGCCTCCCAGCTTTCGAATGTCGTCTTGGTGATATGTCAATTTTAATCTTCTTCTCCTTATATTATAGTCGTCATGTAACTTGAGAGACTCAAAAATATTAAAAAGTGTAATTTTTAAATAAAATTGATCCTTATCAAAAAGGTCAAGAATTTAACCTGTCATTTTAAATAATCAGCAAACATTTATCTTCGAAAACTCCGTCCTCTTTCAGCCGTGACCAGTTGGTGTTCAATTAAAATAATGTCCTGCAACTTAAATTATAATTTTGACATGAACTTAATTTTTGTTTTCCTTGACCCCCATTGATTTATAGCATCGCACGGAGAAAGGTAACATTGTCATGAATAAGTTCTTCAAACCGGTGGGTCATAAATAATTTTAATTATGGAGCCTACTTAAAAAAAAAATTAAATATACTGTCACTGTGTACAGTTAATTAATTGTTTTGTTCTATTTGTTCATGATGAGCATTCTTTACCTGCATCCGGACCTGGATTTCTTATTTAATTAAACCTATTGTAAATTGTACAATATACTCGCTTCTATCACCAGCTGAATATTCTCTAGTGGATCTGTCTATCTACGCTCGGACCATCGCGGAGATTTCTCTTGTGTGACGTGGCCTTCTAAATTCATTAAAAAGTTCCTCTCCAGGCACTAGTTCACATGTGAACAACTCATGTGTGTCCGTTGTGCATTACTTTTAACTATCGCATCCAGTTATCTTATCTGATAGCAGATTATTTACGCTCTTTTTTTCCTTTAGATTATATTGTTAGCGATTCCGAGCGCATTTCTTTATTTTAATGAGGCGTCAGCGTCGATTCGCTGTTCTTTTACAAAATAAGAATAATATCAAACAGATTCTTGCGTCAGAGAATCAGGCTCAACCTCAATGCATTAATCAGAAGACGAACCTCAACTTGTAACTGTAGGACTCATAGCAGGATCATAAAGTGTGGTTGTTATCCTTTATTTTATTTCAAGACTTCAATCCTCTATAATCACTTTAGCGAATATCAACCGGCCCCAAACAATCGTTCGGCGAGCGACGCGGCGACGACCGTCACCATTCGCAACTAAATTATTGTACTCGTGCCTTTGTTATGTAAATTAAAGGATTTCACGGCCCATTAAGTTCGCGAGCATTGATTAATGGACAACCAACACTTATGGTTGTGTTGCAAGCTAGAAACCTACCTCCATCGGTTCCATCGGTTGTCCTGAATTGATTGATACTCTAAAAGTCATGTCCTGTGTAGTCCAGTTTTGTTCATTAGCCTGTACTCGGAAACTCTCCGTGAATCCTTTGTTATGTGCTCAGGCTATTTGGATTGCAGGCCTGGCATACGTCCCCACATGTATATCGTTACTAATCGTCAAGACTCCATGTAATTTTATTTGCTGAGTTTATTGCACAGGTTTGGTTATGGAGATTAGGTAGGTAATTTTAGTTGTTTATCGATCGATTAAATAGTTATTTAAAATGGCTCGGTGCCGTTGGATACTGCGGATTCGGCTGCTTCCATTTACATAATTCTTCCGGGTCTAATCTATGTTATTTATGCATATTTGAGTTTCGAGCAACTTAACCGGTTAAATGTCACCATGAGGTCATCCAGGCCAGATTTTAATGTGCAAATTTTTCCTCAAAGGTATGGCATGCCAATTTGAAACATAACTTCCCATTGTGATACAGGACATATTTTTAACAATGGTGGTTTCGAGGTGGCTGACTTAAGTATTTATTTTTATTTTTTGTATGCAGTTCTGGACCAACATTGCTGCCAAGTTATGGTAAATAACATTCATCGTGGTTTAAAATAACTTTTCGCCTTGTTTCGTAAATTATACGATTTTAAAAACCTGGTAATATAAAATTTGCCATCAATTGTCAGCTACGCTTCAGCCGTAACTCGATGATTGAGCACCAGTCATCTTTCGAGTTATAAAATAGGCATTTCAATTTTCCGTTGTGCCGATTCAAATAACGGGACTTGTCACCGCAGATTACGTTCAATTTAAAATGACAATATCTTTCTTGAAATCAGTTTGACGACATGAAAATGCTCTGTAGTTGTTAAAAGTATGACTCAAGAAATTATGTTTCAGAAAACAGTGCCTACTTTAACTAACACGTGCAAAATAAGTGCTTGCGCTGTTTGGGAGTGTTGACCTCTCAGCGCTTCTGAGCTGAGTGATGGATTAATAAAGGATTAGCGAATCTAGCTTATGGCATATGTACTTAATATACTTATAAGAATGGACGGTCTTAAGGATTCCTTCGGTTAGATTAGCCATCACTAAGTTCTTCTAATCTTTATTCAATAAATAATGCATTCTATGCAGATGTGGTTCATTTACGCATGTTCATGGATTCTTATCAGAATCAGTCATGTACTGAATAGAAGATCTACGGACATCTTTGATTGAGAACAGAGATGATAGAATTTGAGGAATGTTTCAACGTCCACTAGATTTAATTTCGATTTCTTCATTAGAATGAACTTCTTGTACCAGGAGAACATAATGCTAGCAGACTTGTTGCTTGTCGTCTGCCTCGAGCCTTCGGCTATGCGACCAATTTGAGTAGGCGATAAATAGCGTAGAAGGGTTAATTCTTAAGCGTGTTCGAAAGTTGTTCGGGTTAATTCAAACGTTTGGCCAAAGCGTTGTGCTCGAGATGAATGTCAAGGTGAGGCGCGCCGCCGGCCGAAACGGCCGTAGCAGTCGTTGACCCGGTGAAGAGGAGTGAGAGGGGGACGGCCCACGCGAAAATGTACGCTACGTTTCAACCTCCACTGATGTTCTAGCATCCTGGTACTTGTGGCGAACTTGGACTGTTAGTCCTTTTCACTCTCGTAAAGCTTTTTTGGATTTATTGTCTTGATGAAGACACAAGAGGCGATTTGTTTCGTGAATTGTGGGTAATAGATTTTTGTCAGTAGGCTGTCAAAATAAAAGCGTCAATGAGCTGTAATGTTTATGAAAATGTTGCCAAGTTTAAAATTAAGCTTATAGGTATATCCGGCTGTGGTGGTAAAGGTGGGCCTTTGTAAGTCACGTTTAGTAGCAATAACTTGTACGTTTAAATATTCGTAAGCAACTACCAGCGTACACATAACATTATGGCTTCAACTGACCTGCCAATAAGTTTTGATCGGGTCGTTACATAGTGGCATTAACATTAGAATTTGATTTTAACTTCGGGTCATTGGCTAGCTAGTGTTTATCTCTAAAGCTGAATGGATTTTTATTGTGTGTTACTGCTCAATCTTTCTTACAACCTTTATTGCTATTTTAAGTCTCTCGATTTATTTTCGCTTTACATGAACTAGTAGATTCAGAATTGACATATGCTAATAAACAGTTCTAGGCAACAATTAACAACAACAAGGAAATTAATTACCATATTATAAATTGTACATTCATCATTGGCATCTCAAACGGCACGATCCGTGTGGGGCACTTAAAATAGACCAAGCTCAACATCTCTGCCGATAATCGCACGTCCTCCACGCCTTGCTCCGTTGCGCATACGATTGTTTCGATCTGAACAATCGCCACTCGCTCTGCTATCTCGATACGCAGTGTGCGATGTTATCGATAGATAACGTATCTGACATAACTCTGATAGTATTTTTGTGAAAAATTAAATCCATGTGAATTCTTTCCGACTTACGATGGAATCGTAAAATTAATTCTTAAATTTGAATAATATTTAGTACCTTGTTACAATTTCACATAAAATTCTGACATTAGTAATACAAGATTTGAAATGCATGAATTTCGCTTCATGTGGAGTTGTGTAATGGATTATTAATTAACTGAAACATTTAATAAATTAAAGGCAACATGCACAAAGCACTCACCCAGTCTGGCCGGGTTTTCACCATTCCCTCGCAGGTCGCAGACTGCAGCCCCCCAAGGTGGGAAGGGCCGGATAGGGTGTAGACGAGGTTATGAAACTTTCAGGCTACACGGATGTATTGTCAACTATGTACGGATACGTCTGACGTATGACTGCAATTTTGTTGAGCTCCCGAGGGGACATTATTCTTCCGTTTGAATAATTCAGGGAGATTGAAAATGTCACTTTGAAGGTAGATATAGGCTCAAGGGTTGATACAACCACGCTAGTTAGGTATTCATACTTTTCAATGGAAAGAGAAAAACTTTTATAAAATGAGAAACAACTCTTTTTTTTCAACGACAAAAGACTATATGAAAATTAATACTTTAATTAAAGTAACAGAATATATCCGATAGCACGCAAGCTAAACAGGTAGTCTAGTACGGTAGCGGTGATAAAAATCTACCTCAATATATATTGCGGTCGCCCAAAACATTTTGTTGACGTGTGATGGAAGGATAAACATTTGTCTTGGCACGACGACAGCAGAGCTAATGTATGGAACTCTACACTGATTTACATTTGACATATCTAGACGATAGCATTGTTTTTGGCGGAATAGTCACCACACACGATGGATTTGGATAGGAAGTTTGCAATGCGTACAGATGTTACTACAATTTGAGCGATACGGTGGAACATACAGAAAAAACACGTGTCTCTTCATTTTCTATCATACATGTTAGGAATTGTGCGTTTTGAATGTAAGCGCAATTAAAATGAATGGGGATGTAGCTCTGCCTGCGACAATATGTAATCAAGCGAAGGGTCAGTTAATGGAGATCTAAAAATATTGTACTATAAGTCGTTTTTTATGAACCCCAATAATGAGATATGTTTAGACTCAAAATATACGAGTCCCTAATTTATTTTTATCTTTTAATAACAATCCAATTTCTTTTCTATTTAAAACTTTTGAAAGTTATATCATAATTGTTTTCTTATTTCTACGACATTTGAATACTTATTATATCGAAGCGTTTTAATTAACTATTTAATTACTGTATTTTTATGTAGATAAATGAAACAACCCCACATATTTTCGATGGATAAGCACAGTAGACTACAATATTACAATACAATACAATATTTTCTTAAAATATTCCTGTTTGTTAAGAATAACAGAATCCTTTGACCAGATTTTGTATTGCGTCAGCATAAAACGCAAAGCAGTGTCCGCAGTGCGACACGGACTAAATTTCTACGGAGAGTATAGTTAGTTTGTATCTCTTATCTTGTCCGAGATTTAGCTAATGCGAGTGTGCAGCACTGGCTTATTTTTGTCCCAAACACCTTATTAGCTTCCTTTCTTCTACGACTGATATTTGTTCACATCTCGATGACCATTACATGATCATTTCCAGCAATTGATATGTTGCCAATTTTTTTATATCCATTGATTTATATAGACATTCTTAGTTGATTTCATGTGTCTGGAACAGTATTCTGTCTTAAATTATTAGACCAACCGATGATGTAGTAATTTTATTTTTGTTCGTATGACTTAATAAATATTTGTTTTCGTCTATTGAAACACCTACGCTGCGAGCATGCGGTCTTATAGTGTAATATTTACAAATATACTGATTTCTAATAATAGGCTACATTACTAGTTTCTGATGATGTCAATCCTTCGTATTTTTGGTGTAATCATGCCTATATGGCATCAATTGCAATTAGAGCACTACAAAAGTCAGAAATAAGAGTCAAAGTCAGATAGCTAGCCGTTAAGTCCGTAAATGTTCGATCCCAATATTTTCATCTCAGTCGAATTGTAGTTAGCCAAAGCTCTATAAAATGTACAAAAATATTGTTTTCTAGTTACATTACTATTAAATAATTCCATTAGCAATATTGCTTTAGCTTCCTTTTTAGGGGGCCTGGTACTTTGATTTACAAATCCAAAAGGTACGGTATTTTTTCCACTAACTACATTTTTGCAACATAAAATGGAGCTTGCATTTAAGTGCAGCATTTGGTTATACGAGATAAATTAATCTATAATCCATGTTAAAATAGTACAGCTGACTTAAGCAGAATCAACAACACAACAGAAACCTCACTATTATGTATTTTGTGCTCATGTATTCTGTGCTTCAGATTATTGCCTACATTCGCGCCCTTCTCTAAAACGTGATACCACGTTCGATCTAAAACCAGATGTGTTAAATTATAAAATATGAATTGTCTATGAATGGAATGGCTCATAAAGCCGTTGGAATAATTCCTAGATACCTACAGTTTCTGAACAAACCCTGTTACAAAATAACATGTGTTGTTTACGATTAGTGTTTTAGCTGCAGTCACGTATGGTCGAACATATTGTATTTGCCATTCATATTTATGGTGCATTGGGTTTACTTTATTATGAGCTACAGGCGAGTTTCTTCCATTAATCCTTTAGCTACGGGCACAGACTAAATAATAGTCTACGGGCCATCGTTACTAACTTTTCAGTATGATTTCCTTCACTCATATCTCTTGCCGATTTCGACGATGTGACTTACTTTCATTGCCAATTAGTAAATCATCGACATAATTTTTTTTTTTGAAAATTTCGCAGCTTTGTAAATTTAAGTCAACAGTGTAACTTGATTTTATCATAAGTACCTACTCACTGATATAATTTATTCGATCAATCTTCCAACCAATTCCTATTTATTTTCACAGTATTGAGTATCACAGTATTACTGTCTACTTACTGTTAATGTTTCTCTTATTTTGTGTACCGTCTAGACGGAAAGTCGTAAAAATCTAGGCAGAGGGCCGCCCTTAGCCTTAAAAAGCTTTGTACAATAACTGCTGGCATTGCAAACGTTTGTCTTTTGAACAACCGTATTTTACTACAAACTTTTGCTCATTGGGATTATTCGCTCTGCTTAGTTATATAATTGTAGTTTAATCGCTTGGCTCGCGGTTAAAAATATAACAATGACATCAATTGTTATAATAGGACGCGCGTCCCTCGCGAGAACAAGCGGGTTAAATCTATCACGTTTCTTTAACGCACGCAGTATTCTGTTCCTTATATTATCTCCACGTCTACGCTTAATAATTTGTACTATTTCTTCTGCAATCACTTTTGTTGCAACTGTTTCATTCTGTACATAATTTGATCTTAAATTTTACACAGGTCTTTTGTATGTATCTAAAATGATTCCCGTGGGACCGAATGTTACTAATGAATTGTAATATTAAATTTGACAAATACAGTCAATATATTCCTAGTCGGCAATAAACTTAAGTGTTTGCCATATACGCTGACAGTTGTCATATGGTTGATCTATAATTTGTATTGACGAGAGATCCAAAAGCAATATGCCATTCATTGCAAGCAACTACTAATTGACATTAAGATAAGGGGCTGCCCATTGCAAAAAATATTGGAGAGGAAAATAATGTTAACAGATTGACACGGGAACGATAAAACTTGAATGAAGTATACGACTAGATGACTAGATATAATCGTTTATTGAATTTAATAATAATGTATTGGAGAGTGAAGCTAGAAGAAAATCGATGTGATAACAGAGCAAAAATATTAATATGTGTCAGTCGCCAAAAAAATAAGCATATCTGCTGAATGCTTAAAATCGATGAACAATATGTGCTATCCTGGAAATCGTCTAATAAATGGGGAGATGTGGAATTGGCTCCCCATTATGGCTTTCCGCCAGATCTATGGCGTTCTTCAATAAGGGCCAGAAATTAGCTCATTAAGGTCTGCAACATTTGGGAGTCCTCCTAGTTTTACTAATGTTCATAAGTGACGGTGATTTTTTACCATGTAGGTGTTTTACGTGTTCCTGCTTGTCCTTCACAATATCTGTTCAATTTTAAAAGCACTCTTACCCTTATATGTAATTGTGACTATGTTAGTGTATCAATTCGAAGACAGAAATAAGCACGCGATCGGTGCCGCGGCCACAGGCTAGTTGTAGTATAAAATAAGGAAGTATGATACACCATTTTATTAATAGCCCTACTATTATAATAATTTATTCAATATGTGTAGGAGAAACGCATTTCAATATTGCAAACGGTGAATGCAAATGATGCAACGTCGCGGGAGGTTGGACTCTTCAAAACAAAGCACATGCTCATCAGTATCTTGACCTGACTAGCATTATCATCTCTGTACAGTCGAATCAATCTCTTATGATTGATAGTGAGAGGGTTCTTTATCGCTCGACCGTTCCAGCAAAGATTTAAATGTACTTTAGCATAATCAGTTCTTGTCTTTGTCCAGTAATATTCTTTGACGACGTTACTTAATTAAGCGCTTTATTGCTTTTGGTGTTCACGTGACGCAAGCGCATGGCGTCAGGGCAAGGTTCATATAATGTGCGAAGTAAATGCATGAAGTTATGTGTATGTTCTAAAATGCAATTATTGATTGGCATAGTTTCGTTCAATTTTGATTATATGTGCAATATGATATAAACATAACTCCAGGAAACTGTTAGCGTGTTGAACCATTCATGTAGGAAATAGATTGATGAATCAAATAGTTCGTTCGATAAAGGCTTCATTGGAATTAATACAACAGAAAACCCAATGGCTTTCAGTACACAAATAAATCTATTCAGGAGAGTCTAGAGTAGGAAGCAAATATTGGAACATATTTTAATCGTCTAGCTACACGAATTACAAACTAAGCATATAACATTTTCTAAATACATATCGGTGACAGAACTAAAAGTTAAAGTTTGTGAAAAGAGCAGAGTCAGATCAAAACTTTCACAGATGTCAGCATCTTAAAAACTATTCCTAAAATGGCTATGACACGACAATCATATTTCAAATGGTCCTTTCGAGTTGTCTACTTGAGTGGTGCTGAATTCGTGGAACTATCTGTCAGAGCGATTCATGTCATCGTCCATCCATATGTCCGCACCATATATGGATATGTTTTAGCCACCATATGCCGTTTTGTATGTAAGTATCACCGTTGGGAAACCTGCACTCGACTGGTCATTACAGATGGTGTTGCATTGATTAACTGTAAACGGCTTTGGAGCGCAATCAACGTTCGCATTCAGACATTAAACGCGTTTTTTTGTTGGCGTTGGTTGGATCACAGCATGATATTGATACCATGTAAAAAAATCCCCTTGTGGCATTCTTTGGGACACTGATCTGATTAATTCTGTGCAATTAACTTCAGCATTGGAATATCCCACATTACTTGCAGCTTTACACCGGTAATTTACATGGTATTAATCAACTGATTCAGGAATTTGTTCAAAACCTGTTTACTACCCGAATGTTTTCAACATTTCTGTTTCTACATTATTTACTTACATATAAGTTTGTACAATTAACTTTCAAGCAAGTTCACCTCGATCGTCATCTGTACATTTTACATAATCATCGTTAAATCTCGATTTCGTTACCATACCTACTACAGATTTTGCACAGAATCGGCTGGCTTGCGTAACCCTGTAGTTCCTTACATGGCATAAGTCAGGCCGGTCGCTCGGACCTTCGAGAAGTGGGTCGACATTAATGCCATCTGGTCAGACAGGACAGGGCACGATGTAACTACAGCGTGGTGTAATCGCCCCGTAACGGTGCCTGAGAATGTTGTCCCGGTGTTATAGAGGACCATTGTTGAGTAATTAAAATTCTGATCGAACGCACGATTGCTGGTTTTGATCCTTGTTCAGCTCATAAAGTTTCCGAAGCGTGGCCCTTAACTGGCTTAAATATGTTCACATAAGCCTTGCTACATTGATTCTAAAGGTAGCAGATAAGATGAACAAAAATATAATACCTTTAGTAGACGAGCGACAAATAGTTACGCATGTTTTCAAGACAGACAATTTGCACAGAATCGATCGCTGGAACAGTATAAATGATTCATAGATTCTCGAATTAGACATGTACGACTTAATATAGAAATGATCTATCGATAGCAGTCTTTGCACTATGCACATTATGTAGTTTTGAAGCTCTCTTATAACAAGCGAACATGGTATCATTAATAACGGGAAACTATTTGCACCGTATTAATTTACAGTGAGTTACTCATCCTTAGGATTTTTTGACGCGCCTTTTCAGTCAGCCAAGACTTTTTGGTAACTATTCTGAAGACTTGTCCTAAGTAAAGAACGTTATATATTTGCATAATGCATTTACAATACCATTCCTTATTCACGTTTACTATTTACTGCATCTATAGTTCCTCTATCATCCTATTTATGACTATCTCTTTTCACATTTACATATCCAGCTGACCTTCCGACTATTCCGCTTCCTATATTTATAATATCTATTGTCTCAAGTGAATGTAAGATGACATCACGTTACCGTCGCGTCGTCGACGTTACGCCGCCGCGCCGGCGTTACGTGCTCATCCCATTCCCATCCATTGTGCACGGCACGATACGTGTGATACATCCTTATTGCATCTATTGTTATTGATTCAACAACTCTCTCTTTCATCGATATCTTTTCCACATTTTTGCGTGTGTATAAGTATAGTACTATACTTGAAATGTGTTGTTGTTATCTTTGCCATTTTTACTGTTTCTTTTCCTTTCTTATCACCCATTTACTTAATTTTTCCATCAACTAAATAAATATTTTCTTTTTCAGGTAAGTTCCTGTCTTCAATATAATATGCTCTGTCAAGGTTGTAGAAAAAATATACTTACTAATATTGTGTAATTTAATTACCTCTTAAAAATTCCAAAATTGGTGAATGGTAATCTGTTTTGTTTTTGTCACTTATTCTATTCTAACGATAAGTTTCCCATAATGAGTATATTATACTACATTTAATATAATGTTTTTCGAGACAAGAGTCTTCAATTACGCCTCGCATGGAACCGGTCTCGGTACCGTTGCCCGTGGCATTTAGATTATGGGTCACAGGTTCCACTCCGGTAGTCATCGGATTTAAACTTAATACCCCTTTTCGTTTGTTTTCTACTATTGTACCGTCTAATATATTTTCAAAAGTGAATAGACGTTATCGTATCATATTTTTATGTTTACCATTTTATTCTTCAGTAAATCATTATGGATAAATTAAAATAACTAAAAGATGTTTGTAGCGAATTCATATAATATTTGAGCAGCAATTATAATATCGTTCACAGCCTCTGTTGTTGTTGCTCAAAATAATTTCTGCGCGATGAAGTAAAGTCAAGAAACAAAATTATTATTTGCAATCCGTAGGCTGCAAAAAACATGTTATTTATAAAGTTTATCGGTTATCTCTGTGTGCATCGTGATTTACTGATAACTTTACCTCTGTCATAAAAGTATTTAATGGAAAAGGCTTGGTGTATGCATCTGACTCATTGAGTCCATGAATGTCATGTAGTTTGTACGTAACTTTGATAAAATCACGTGATATGTTATAAAAAAATTAAGTCTCGTTCAGGTTTTGCAAACCTCAGCCCTTAGCTATTATGATATCGTAAAGTTTTTTATAATCTTGAGCCAGATCTGTGAACTGAATATTTCAGGTTATATTATGGCGACTGGCTGGAGCTTGATTCTTGTTGATAATAATTGTATTTATACTTCTGTAACCAAATGGAGAAAGCCAAACCCTTGAAGATATTGAACATTTCAATAAAACTGACTCTTATCTGCCATATCAATATGTTAAAAGCTCTCCAACGTATAATGTAGCATTCAATCCTGCTTTTATTGATATCTTGGAATGCAAATATGAAACTAGTCTTTTATCGATGTCAATATTATCAAAGTAATCTTTTTTTATTATTTTCTCACTAATCACTCATGAGGTTGTTATTGGGTTGTATATAATTGTTAGTTGCGCCCGCGCCGGTCATTGTCGCCGAGTTGGGATTTCGAAACGGAACGGGTCGGAGGTTGTCTAGCCTCTTTGTCACTTTTATCTTTTTTCTATTGTGCTTTCTTTGTTTACGTTTTTTGTGGCTGTTGCTCTTGGGATTTCTGTACTGGAACTAATTTGGTTCTTGGGATCTTGTCGCAGAAGTTTAGTGTAAATTTTTATGGTATCTCTATGCCGTTTATTTTGAATTTATCGAAATAAATTTTGAGTTAAATCTGATCGAGAACAGGATACTTCTGTCGCTCAAAGATTACTACGACACTATGTGTGTTCTACCGTCTGTACTGAACTCTTTGACCTGGTGCCATCATCACCTTTCGACCATAGCACTGCTCGCCGCCGATATGGAATTTATCCTCATATCCTCGAGCGGCCTCGATCGTCTACACAACGTTTCAGTCGGTCTTTCCTGCTGCAGATCATTAGGATGTGGAATGAGCATTACGGTTTTTCGTCAGCGCTACGATATGGGGTTCTTCAAAAGAGGCGTAAAAAGAGCTCTTCAAGATCGGCATTGGCAATCCCCCTCTTAATGCAAATGTCTATTGGCGGTGGTGACCACTTTCCATCAGGAGGCCCGTCTGCCAGTTTGTCAACCTCTTGACATAAAGTAATAAATATATGTTATTGGAATGAAAGAAATGGTTTGCTTATATTACCGAAGCCGGTCATGTCACTAGAGCACCAGGCAGCCTTAGGGAAATATAACAAGAACAACTGATTATGTTTTTCCAATGGACTTCGAGGTACTTCTCGATTATCAACAGGCTTCTAGGTTTGCAGTTAAATATTAGTTCATAAATAAATAATTTAATTTACTAGCTGTAGTACAAGCTCAAAAGACCAATCCTACCCATTTGGAATTCTAATGTCCAGCCAGACCTACCAAATCACGTACCATTATGGCCGGAGCTGTGAAGTGACCTAATGGATTTTGAGCCTAATTCCCTGACAATAAAGATTAAATGCTGTTTCTTGGAGTAAATCTAACTGGAATTGTAGCAAGGTGCGTCAAGGACATCACTTAACGTTTGGCTTTGGTTGTTTCAACTTTTTTTTAACCAGTTCGTGTCGCGGTTATAGGGCTGCCGAGCCCGCCGATTCACTGAGTTTTAGTAATCGATTATCGTGATTCATGCATTATATTAAGAATTTGATGAATAAGAAAGGTAACTTTATTAAGAGAAGGCTTAGTAATAATGAAATTGTATCCTTAGCAGACATTCTTTACTGTGTTTGGTTGTAGTGAAAAATATTAGGATTCACACACAACATTTATTTCTATGATGTATGTTTATCCAGAACTAGCCACAACAATTCATCACACACTATTGTGTGGTTATGGTATATTTCAAGCCTACCTAAAAAGCCTAGTAATGTGATTTTTAATGGGTAGGAAACGCCTTTTATTTGTGGTCAGCCCTAAATGATCGTCCACGGTGCCCCCATACAATGTTCTCACCGGGCGAAGGTCGGCGCTCGCGCACGTTCTTCGAATTTGAATTGTATTCCCAATGACAATATGGCAGTTTCGTTACCGGATGCATGACACTGCCGAACGATTGGCTAATTTATATTTTGGCAGTTTCATTATTAGAATAATGCCAATGGGGTCTAATTGATGTGCTCTAGTACAGGCATCAGTGTATCAGTCAATGAAGTACCTGAAGATGACGATACAGGATCTCTTGTTCTTTTAATATGCTACCTTACCGTCCTTTTAATTACAATAGGCTACTTTCCTGAAAAAAACTAATTATCAAAAAGTATTTGACAAGTATTTTTTCTTTTGTCAATTAAACAAAATAATACGAAGATATCGTGTGTTGAAGTTCGCGTGACGTCACGGTGTGGTACACTTTTTAGGAACAAGTGACGTCACGAGCCCTCACTCCCGAACTTAGTCGCGCTTTATCTTCGTCAATTGTTAATGATTTGGTAAAGCGAAAAATACCGTGTCCAATATTTTTTGATAATCTAACTGACGGACTAATTAGAATTATTATATTTTTACTCAGGCAACATCCCTATTGATAATGAGATAGTCAAATACTTCTGGCGATTTTAGTCAACTCTATGCTTATTCTATGTAGTTTCCAGTGTTATTTGTATTCTACGTAAGCAGACAGTCTGATATGGCTAAAAAGTTCAATCATGCGTGATAAATTAGAAGCGTCTTATCAATCACTAAGTTAACTACTGTTTATTATTTTATAGTACGAGGCTCAATCTTTATTTCAAGTTTAAACCTTATCAACATAATAATAACGCATTTAATGAATTAACAATACATAGAGACGTGTTAAAGAGGTCACTAACGCAGAAACGTTCAGTTATCTAATTCTAATTAAATAGCTTTGTCCCTTAATTGGTATTATGTCATACTTCAACTAGTTATTATCATGCAATGACACATTAGTGTGCAAACATAAATACTAAAATATCATCCAAAGCTTTGTTTTTACTATTTTCTTGCACAATTTTTCAAGATATTTTGGATAAATATATTATTTTGGATAAATTAATATATTCTTAAAAAATGTGAACGTTGTCAAAATACAGCGACGGGATTCCTGAGTGCCAATCATTGGTAACGGTTAAAATTCAAAAGAATTCACATACAATAGTTACTTTTCTAAAGCTCGTAACGAGTTAACGATGTACTCATATATGGCAACACCGACCGAAAGCATCATTTTTCTTCGCACAATAGCGTACTAATATATTTTTATAATTCAATTTTCTATAATCGGGCCACCCACTCGGCGCGGGCGCAAGCGCCAACATTGAAGAGTGGTTCAATGGCCGCGTCGAAATGTGCGAATGTCATTGTGTACGGAGGCTGACATTAGAATAACAGGATAATTGCTGTATTAGTATTCGTGTTTGTATATTAAGATACACATGCCAATGCGAACAGATCAGTGCCTGATTTAAGAGCCAGCAACCAAATGACAAGTACGATATTCCTCAGTCCGCGAGATTAAGAAACTTTTGTGGTATTTGAAATAATCAATGTTTTCTAGATACGATCCTTTTCACCATCAAATACTAGATTTGATCTGTTCTGAACGCTAATCTAACCATTCCATCTGACCTATTATTTATTCTTTCCTCCTCACTCTGTATTTGTCAGCGCTAACGCTTCACCGGCGTCTAGCTATGTCTTGTCACTCTTGTCTATAGCTGCTCACTAATCTGTTAATTCCTTTCTTTTTCTTTTGGCGTTATATAACTGATGGATTATAGAGGCTGCTTTGAAATTATTTTTATTGGCAAATTATTGCAGCAATGTTAAATCATTAAGAGATTTAGACAGGAATTTGAATTAATGACATGCATTTAAATCTTCAAAACGTGCGTACCTAAATGCTACAATAGGTTGTAATAATTACTGTTTAACCGCGCAGCCGCAAAGTATTGGGGTCATGGCGCCGGTTTACTATTGTCTTGTATTTCCAACTAAATGATGATTGAGAAAGCCTTATCGAGAATTTAGTTCAGTACTTACTCAGCACTATAATGGTCTGATAAATATTTTTTTTTTATGCTAAATGGTCTCTCGTTTGGCCTCTGACCCGCTCAAAAATGATGATGACACTAAAAACACTAGAAGAAGCTTCTTGAAGAAGCCTATTCACTCTATCCTTTAAAAGTTACTAGAATATGGTAGTAAGGAAATAGACACTGGAAGCAAGTTCCAGTCCTTTGCGTGTACTACTCAGTCACCTAGCCGCAGACTTGACTAGATGGATTCAAAGATAATGTTCTTTTAATAATACATTATCTAAAACATTGTTCTGTCTATAAATTCGTACTTCTAATGACATTTGAGCTATCAAAATCATCTTTGGTTACAATCATGCACCAAAACGAAATCGTTGTTAGAGACCCTCTCTAAATCTTATGTTATGTGATGATTCCAGAGCCCAAAATAATTTGATACAGTTTAGTTGTCAACTCATCCCTATGACTTTTTGGTGGTATACCACTATATTCCTAATAGAACACTTATCACTATCACGCAGTTTTGTACACAATTTTAACCGTCGTTAATGACGCATTTAAAGTCTTGGCTGCATCTTGAAATAGACATCATTTCACCAGTAAAGCGTCAATGGGGGTAATTAAGCCGCCCTCGTTGTACCAGGCGTGATAAATCACACATATCGTCGCATAACCACCTTGTTGTGAGAAACTATTGTTTAACTCGGCTATGACATGTCGTAATGACATGAACAATGAGGAAACGCATGCTATTTATATATTTTCCTGGAGCCATAGATTGATTAAAAATATCGAGCAGGAATTCATAAGAATCAATAGCTGTACACAGTATACTGGAGCAATTGGCGTTGGATATCAAGATACAGTTGTGGAATTCCTTAGAGAATTTCTTAAAGTTTGTGCTCTCCATAAAGTAAGTTCATTTTGATACAAATTAGACAGTCCACATATTAAGTTAATCCCATAGCTCTCTAAGTTTATAACGTCTGGCAACATGCCCATTGCCGCAACGTCAAAGCTTTTAAGGGATTGCCTATTTATTGCCCCGTAAAGTGTCCGAATGGTTTAACGCCCACATTTGCAACCTTGCAACGTTTTGGATAATGAGAAATGTAATGGCGACCAATGGGTTGGCTTGTATCTGTGAAATGAAAAGTATAAAGTACATCTACTGCAATAATATCGTGGTAGAGTTAAATTGTATCCGTAAATATAGGTTGTTTACAATAAGAAACATTTTAAAGGATATGTGTATTGGGTCTTTCTTTACTCTATTTCTCGAACACTTCTTTATGGTTTATTACAAAAGCACCAGTAAACTCACTCTTGCAATTCATTTCTACCTATTTACCTACGAGATCGTGTTCAGAGTTCGTGTTCCAGCCTTTTGATTTCAAACAATAAGGGTTATATTCCTGAAACATAATTATCAAAAGCGTCTCTATTAACTGGATTATGTTCAGATAAGGCTCATGACTTTTATGGCTAGGCTAACCTCTAGCTAATATTGCCTGTCCGAATGAGTCACGGTAACGGCCGATGTTAGTCCGGTTTTTGTAACAACTAATAAAACTATTAAAGCGACACATGTGTAAATGTCGACGAGTGAATCATTGCGCGGCGGTTTATTTTAAATTTTCATTGGTTTTCATTTGCGTTTGACTGACGTTGCTCAGTTTCGTAATTCGGTCGGAAAGATTCGTGAGTTCAAAATCATAAACTCATTTGTTCAGTTTAGGTGCCGATAAGGCGTTTATGAACGTTACAGTTTACTCTACCACCTCAATTGTCTTTAATACTCTTCGGAAAATACTACTTGCTTATGAATTCATCTTTATATCCGATCATCAAGTTTTTGCCGTTAATTTGTCCAGAAATTTGAACCTCTTTTCTGCAAACTCGTCTCGGTTTTTGCATTAACTCCAGTTTGTCATGCCATGGTTGCATTTGTGAAATACTATTTTATTGATCGCTGTTAGCTGGTGGAGGAAAAATATTGGATTCACAAAGAATAAAAGAATGAAGTCATACAGTTTTATTTATTATTTTTATTTTATCGTCATCATGTAAATTGTTCATTGTTTAGTGCTACACCCGCGAATATGGAAGTCAACGCACCGCTGTTCTGCACTTTGCACCTTTCATTAGGGTTGTCTCACCTCAATGTCGAAGAAGTAATATTTCTGTATCATCTTTAAATGAAAGAAAGAAAAGAAAGAAAAGCATTTTATTTTTGCGCGCCATTCGACGCATACATTAAATAACGTAATTAAATACAAGAAAAAAAGAAAAATATACACACAAAATACACACTCTTATATCATAGTATAACTATGACTATTTACATCTAATAATAATTATGATGATGCCAACCCATCAAAATACCCAGTTAATTTTATAGCTACTTCTAAATTTTATGTTGCCATTTTGGCTACTTTTTAGCTACCGCGAAAATGGTACAGTTGGCAACACCATTCATATAAAAAAAAAAAAAAACAAAACTTCATTCATTCATGATGATTTGTGAGCGAATAATAATAAACAATTTTTAACTTAATTAAAGGAAGTACGAATTAAAAATGACTAACAAGCTTTGTCTTAAAACACCCTTATTTAGTTAGTCAGTCACATGCGTTTTTTAAAGAAATTGTTAATAATGTCCTTATCTCCATTAGTGACCTGAAAGGCTTTGTTACCAACATCAATAGAATTGTAACAGATGTAGAAAAATGATGAATTTCAAAATCTTGGGGCCAAAAAACTAGTGCTCATTGACCTTAAATAAAAGTACTTTGTCTAGTTGGTTGGTGATGATATATCGTTGCAATCAATCTTAATACATAACTTGTCAGTTGGTATGGTAGTTAGGTATTTGGTATTCTACTTTAATAAATAGTGTGTGCTACAAAAAATGTGAACTTGATTTCAAAGAACAGTTTTATCGCTAGCCTGAAGGCGTCCTATCTTAATCCTGCATCACATATTGGCAATGTTCCTAGTCTACGGAATAAGTGTCATTTTGAAAATTAAATGAGATTAAGCTGTTCCACCAAACTTTAAATACTCGCTCTTATTCAACTCTACAAAATTAAACAATACTATCTCAATCTGTTCATTGCTAATGCTTTTGTCGCCAAAATAATTGGATCGACACGAAATTCTTGATTAAGATATAAACAGCATTAAAAGGTCTTACTTAACGATGTCGACTGTTATCTGCCTCGTGAAAATGGTTATTTAATCGTTTCTGGCAACCCTGACGACGTTTCGACAGTCGTTAGCTTGTAATGTAATGAAGTTTTTTCTGGTCAATGCACTCGAGTACTGAACATATTGATTATGCACAAGGTACCTCCTTACTGGTAAGTCCTTACCTTCTAGGAGAGATAGGCATATGTCCTGCTCTAGGAAGGAGTAGAGACTTTCTGTATATCCCTCTAGAAACAGAGCGAGATAGAGCAATATTATGAAATATCGCGTTGCTTCACAGCTTACGTCTCAACCTTAAGGTTTCAATTTAAGACCTAGAATTCTAGGGCATGAAAATGGTGTTGCTTGCTTTATGCCAATGTGCGTCAGTGAAATGTGCTTGCGCACTTAATATCGACCTGAAATGGATGATTATTTAGTAATAAATTGTTGACGCATTGAAAACCTCAGGTATCAGTTATTTACGTAATTTACCGTAAATGAGCATAGGAACATGTTTCTAGGTCGGTGACTAATGTTTTATAGAACTTGGCGAGTTTTGCGAGACAAATAACAACCTATTATTACTAGCACATTTTGTTTTTTCCTGCTTGAAGTTCTTCCTTCATCCTGACCAGGGGCCCAATTCTCACGTCCCTCGAACTAGCCTTCTAATCGAACTTGCATTACGAGTTCTAGTTCTACCGTAAAATTTCGAGGGGCGGAGTCAATTCTTCGATTCCTGTATTCTCGGCACTAATCGAACTTACCTTCGAAATAAGTTCGAGTGTAAGGAGTAAATGTTGCCATTATGATGGATACAAATTGCACGATGCGTTTCGTTTCACTTGATAATTGCGTTTTGTTAACGTACGTGATAATGTTATATCTTAGATTATAATTTAAAAGATTTTAATGAATATAAAATATTTAAAACAACGTTTTACTCTTATTATATCCGGAATTCATAAGTTAATCAATTTTATATAATAATTATACATGAATATGACAAAATATTTTCTGTGCGTAACGGAAATTCTTAGGCTTATCTGTCATTACGTTTCCAAATGACAACCTAACTGTTTGACGTTTGATAGTTCGATTTCGAAATACGTTTCGAACGGACCCGACCAGTCGAAGCAGTTCGAGCGCTAGCCCTCGAAAAATAAGAGAAAATGGCGGCTTCGAATTTGTCAGAATAGCTTAACTTGATTTTGACTCGAAAAAAGTACGAATTCGAACTTTATTTGGAACGAGTGGTGAATTCGAGTGAATGAGAATTGGGCCCCAGTTTATAAAAAGTGACTTTTCATCAAGATTTCAGATCCTTTCGTCTAAATGAGCAACTGTCTTCGTTTAAATCAGGCTCCTGGTAGTAATCCTGTCAGGAGGAGGACTTGTTGAACCATAATATTTTTTTATTGATGACCTGTCCATAAAGGAATACCCGTGAATATATTTTCAAGATGCCGTCACGATTTCTCCAACTCAGTGCCGCAAAACTCCAGCATCTCAGCATACTAAAAAACAGAGTATTAAAATTCTTGTAGCCCTTAGTATAAAATTATTAATTTATTGTGCAAATATTTTTTCATCAGACACGTTTCGTTCGAAGCTGAAGGCTTCACCGCATACCTGAGCAGCGGTGACTCAATGCGAATTATGTTGACCCAAATGATACGCGGATAATTTATATGTGAATCACCTTTCTCAGACTTTGCGTAGTGGTTGTGAAGCAGATAATATGTTATATTAATAATTCTACTATATTTATTGCTCATCCATTATTTATGATAAAGAGGCTATGAATGGTTAATATCGATAGAGCGGTAGCGAAGCAATAGATAATCTAGATGCAAAGCACGCAAGAACCTAAGTTATTTAAGAGCTAACAGAAGTTACACTTAATGGATTTCTGACTCCCACTCGTATAATATGTGCAGATGAGATGCTTATAATAAACCTCCAGGTTAAGAAAGATCTTTATTTCTATAGCTTCCTAGTAAGGCTCATAAAATTCATACACCTATTCTGAAAGAGAATTACAAGAATGAAGAATGTTCGATTGAAAATGTACTTACAGATTAGACTACCAATTGCTGCATCTGGATTTGCAACTACTAATTTCATCTAAACGATTGGTCAAGTACCCATTGACAATGCATTCTGATTTAAATGGTGTGTGGTCTCTTACTGCAGGTTTTATAAATTTAACGGTGGTTACTTTATTTTTCTACACAATGGAATTTTAATGAAAAGTTATTTGGATATTATAAATTTTATTTGACGATAAAAATTTAAGTTCGTTCATTATATAGTAGTAAAATGCTACGATGACTGTCAAAGGTAAATGGCAGGAATGCCTTTAAGAGTCGAAGAGGGAGGTGGTAGATAACTGTTTTTTGAGCTCCTGTAAATTTTAATTTGAACACTGAAGTAGTATTACTGGATAAAGATCCAACCGAAAATATTACCCTAATCAGAGGCGTAAAGAGATGATGTTATAACTCCTGAACAAGTTTTCAAAGCACCAATAGATGTGATTTTGTTGATATGACTGATAGAAATACTTAAGACAAATACTTAAAATTGCCTGAAAGTGATAAAGCGAAAACAACAACCAATGATAACACAGATAACACTTGCTTTAATATCAGCGCAATATGACTAATAATTTCCTAACAAGGTTTCTTTTACCCGACTGACCCGGAAGGAGTGAATTGAATGTTATAAGGTATTGCAGTCGGGGATAAACAAATATTCCTTAGGTTATTGGTTTGTCCCCGACTGCAATACCTTATAAAATTCATGTTATATTCAAAATTCTATAGATTAAAGAGCTTGTTTTTCTCTTTTCAGTTAATTTTTGTTTTGCGCAGTCGGGTTTTTTGTTTCTTTTAATATTAAACATTATCATTGTGATTATCTCAGAGTTTTCAGTGACTCAGGCCGCAGGTTGTCTAAACTTACGCATAAATTTCAAGTGTGTGACGCATCAACAGCCAGCTCTCTGCCAGTAGCTCAAAGCGCTCAAATTTCATCGAACTAACTGTATTTATCTCTTTTGACGTATTCTGCTGTTATAATTAACCGGTTCAAAATGAGGTTACGTAGAATTTCAACAAAACCTTTTTGGTACATAGAAATAAGGTCACGCACGTCATCTCAATTGGTCATTGTGGTCAATGCGTATCAGGAGACCCGATGAGAATATTGAATGAATTGTGTTTGCTAGTAATTCTTCAATGATGCAATCAATGTACGAAAATAAACTTGCTTTAGAATTGCCTTATTTAGTTAGATGGATAGAGTAAGTAAGTAAAATTTAAGTTTATGAAGTTAATGCTTCTGCACCTGTAAGAAGAAGAAGTAATGCATCTTTGTAAAATGTAATAGACCTAATACTCACCGGAGAAATTCTATTTTCAACTTGACGCCGCCGCCGTCAGTCTGGCGATGATTCATTTAGAAATCTAGATAACACAATCTAATTTAATATATCTTCAATCTGTAAACGTGTGTTTAGTGCAATAAAGATAAAGCACCAAGTGCAAGGAAGGATGCAAGGGCGTGTACGGACCGGTTCCGCGACCGACCGGAAAATTGGCGCGCGACAACGCGACGCCATGCGCCATCCAGTCGATGCAATGGGGAATCTAATTGTATTAGATGTGGATGTTGTGGGATTTGATTGAAATTAGCTTTGGGAATAAAAGAGGCATACAACAAATGGAATATCTTGCATTAATGGGCTTGTTTGTTTCTTTTATGGCTTGATGTCTCCTCTTCTTAGAAAAAGCATTCAATGATCTATCAGCTTTTAACAAATGAATATTTACCAAGAAATTGTATTTCATCTTCGACGACGTTGTACAATGTACAATTCAATTCTATTTCTACGATTTGATTAATTTGATATCGCATATATTGTACAGTTTTGTACTTCGAAGAATTATCCGAAACGTCGTTTGCGTCATCGATTTATTATAGCCTATTGTATTTGCCGAATAAATGAACACAAAAAGTGTACATTCGTATTCAATTCGAGTACTATTTACTGTTTAAATGTATTATGAGGCATAACAAAGCGTACCCTCGGCCGGTGAGGTCGACAGGTGTTGATCCTCCCCCTCAAACCCCTCTCCCCTCAAGACAGGTGCAATGCCCGCCAAACCCGGCCCCAAGTCGTCTGATCGCGATATCGAATTTGAAAGTTAACAATGAAATGCTGTCTTTGAATAAATAGGTTTCATTATAAAGCTAACAGCATCTTGCAAAATTTAGTCTGCTAGAGGCATTATAAAATAATGTGGCATTGGTTTCACATTTTGATCGAAGGAAAAAATTGCTTCTTCATCTTGTTGTTGATTATCTCTAGTTTATCTTACGTTTTTCCAGCATCTTTTGCTGTATTTTTACTTCGAAAAAACTCGAATGTATGTTCTCTAATTGCTACAATGGTAGCTACACATTCATTCGCCTTCACGCCTGTTACTCGCTAAAGACGCTACATTGACCAGATATCTTCAAGCTTCAAATATGAATTATGGTTGTCTGACGTCATTCCTCAGCTTTTACGAGTGTGATTACATCATCTACGACCTAATCTTAACGACGGGCATTACGACAGTTCCGATGTGTGTGTAGGGCGTATAAACATGGTGGACCTTGAATAGGACAGGCCTGCACGATTTAAAAATAGGTTTTAAAGATTGCGTCTCTAGCGGATGTTTTCTGACTGCGTGGTCGTGATCTTTCCTCATAGTCTGCCTTCCGTTTCTATTTAAATTACTAGAATCAGCTTATTTCATAGCTGATTGGTTTCTTCAATTCTTACATACTTTATTATCGTTCTTATTTATTAGAAACAGTTGATTCAAAATATCCAATGAATAAGCGTCGCTTAGATTTTTGTAACACAAATAAGTACTACCAAAAGATCCTTGGAAATCTTCACTTAAGACCATCAGGCAAGGAGATTAAAATAGCAAATGCTGAATTTCGCCTCGGAATTTTTTGAATCCGATTCCGATATCGATTCCGACGTTTTAAAATAGCCCTGCTGATCCCGCAATCATAGCATGTAATATGGAAACCAGAATGATAACTGATATAATTACTAATTCATACATAAAACTACTAATAAAGATTTCATTGTTATAATAGGTAATTTGTCCTATACTATATCATCCAATTAAAGTCGCTTAGATTCGGCTGCTAGCCTGTTAATACGTGACACTTCAGAGGACGCTAACCTGTTTCTGGTGCCACTGGCTTATGATAATCTAGGAATTATAGAAGAGCATCAGTGAGGTGTTAATTAGGTTTGAACAGATCTGAAAAAAAGGAACTGAAGGAGTTTGATGTTGATGATGAAAAAGCAAAACGTTTCTACTCAATGACATCGCACAATAAGTAATCAAAACGTTAGAAGACGAAACCCAAACGTTATACTTGAAAGCCTAATAGCACAGCAATGTCTGCGTACGAATTAGACGCAAATCAGACTCCGTTTGGTTTATTTTACCAGTCGCGAGTAACAAGCATTGATTCATCTACAGTACAAACAAAACGTCGCTTAAGAATAAAAGACAGTCAGCAGACTATCGCAACGGATGCGCTACGATACGCGAAACGAGCCTATATCCTGCGCGAGCGCAGTTGAACGACCGCACCCGTTGTGCACCGACACTAACATTTGATAATGAAGTTGATCAATGCTGGCTTATTAAAAAAACAACAGCTGCTTGAAGCCCCCGCGATATCATTAATATACCTTCCAAGTAAAATATTACGCAAATTTCTATGCGTCACGCCAGTGATAAGAAGATTGCACGAAGATTTCGTTGAAAATAAGTAATAATGCGCATGTTTAGATTTAGTGGTATTTTAAAATATGATATGATCGTGCACCTCGTTATTTTTAATAGTCTCGACTTCTTGCGCCATAGCGCCTTTTAAGTATTATTAGTCGCAGTCGCAGACAAGAAGTAGAATTTTGTTAGTTATTTTTTACTTAGATCATGTGTTTAATTGGAGAGGTGAAGTCGTAATAAAAATTAATCGTTTATCAATATTGGATGATGTATTTGAATCAAAATTATCATTATTCAAATAGACCTTTGCATGTACTTATGGACCAGCCCGCCCGATGGACTGATGACCTCAAAAAAGTGTCCGGACTGGGCTGGATGCGGGTGGCAAGAAACCGGAAGGAGTGGCGCGCTCTGGGAGAGGCCTATGTCTAGCAGTGGACTTAAAAGAAGGTTGATGATGATGTACTTATGACTTCTGACCAGAGCCGTAGCCAGGACGAATAGCCAAGAGTCATTTTCGGGGGTGACGAAATTTCCTCAAATTGGTTTATTAAACATAAAAACACTGTCCATTACTCTTTTTACCTAAATTCAATGTTATTTATTTAGGTATAGGTGCATATAGATACAACATAATATTATATGCTTTGGTAACTAAAATTTCGGGGGGTGATTGAACACCCATTTCACCAATTATGTCCGTCGATCTACGTTTTTCAACTTAGTTCTGTTATAAAATCACAGGCTCAATTCAATATTCTTATCTCCTAAACACGAAAATGCTTGTACAAACCCAAGTTTCTGCCAAACCTCTTCAAATACTGTAACTATACAAAATAAATCATATAGAATTGTTTGCGCTGCCGTTTTGGGAGACGCGTGGGCGACCAGTTTATTGTTGTCAGTTCTAATACAACATTGTTGAGATAACATTGTGTTCTATTTACAAGATCTAAGTTTAGATTACTTAAGGATTTAGGAAATATGTGTTTCTAATATTCCACAGCTGCTGTAGCCATTATTTCTTGATCCGTCGGAGCTCGCTGATTTCTTACGCGTGTCTATTCAACCGCAAGGTCGGTCAATACCGCATCCGAAAAAAACGTATACAACAAGCTCTGTTGATTCGAGTTCTTGAAAGTCTGTGGTTTAGTATATATTTGTACCTTGACGTGTACTGCACAGTGAGATTATTATCAAAACAGCAAAATTACCAAATATGGTCTACATCACTAGTCACGTATGCGTACTCCGTAAATGTACGTTTACCCATAATAAACGTGTCTGTCGGCTCTGAGTCATACTTTACCGAACGGTAATGCTTTCATACGAATTTCAACTTTTTTGCATTGATAATAAAGATCGAGAGCAGTTTTAAGTGAGTACGTTTAAGTTACGAGGTCATGTGGGCGATAGATAAGGGTTACCTCGTCTTACTTGTTATTTTTAATAATTACGTTGACGTAAATGATTTACTTTTTGAATCATACAATTTTGAATATTGCTTACTGAGATCACGTTTTGTTTGTTTTCATATTGGTAAAGTTTTCTAGACTCTACAAATAACAGTAATATGTTACTCGTCGTATACATCAATATACAACTGTCGAATAAAGATAAAAAGTGGAGGAAGGAATAAGTTTGTTCCAATTATCATATTGTACAAAAAGGATGGAAGGAAAAGTTACCAAACTTAGCTGTATTTGATTCATATAGAGGCTTGAGTTTGTCCACAATGGAAAGTGATGATGTGGCCTAAGATGGTAATCACACAAAGTCTAGAAATGCAACAGTTGGAACACACCGCGGCACCGGTACCATCTACGAGCTTGGCGACAGATTTTCAATAACTGGTAGCCAGCCAGATTTTTAAAACAAAATAGATATAGGAGGTAGAAAAGAGAGAGAGAGACATGATCGGAAATGAATCTTGAGAAGATTTACCTACTCTATTTGTCAATGCTGGTATATCAAGAGATACATGAAGTGTAAACAAAATGTTTAAGCAACTAATTTCATGCCGGTTTCCCTCCTATAATTAATTGAATAGCTATGAACCGGCTTCAATAGAACTACGAGGGTGTAAACCTCCATAAATATGATAATGGTGTACTTAATAGTGCAATAATTAAAAGGCGGCCTCGCGTGGCCTTGCCTTCCGTTTGTACAGATGCGTGTATGTTACCAGGGAGCCGTGAGTCGTGACTCATGCAGTGCGCCAAGGAAATATTCTATTCATTTAAATTACTCTCTTAAGGCTATTGGAAGACTAATTAATCAATTATTTTTCCACGCCAAACTAATGTATCAAATTCTTGAGTGTTATAGGAACATTTTCGATTAGAACAGCGATAATTGTAGCTGTAGATTCAATTTTCATATTTGTAACTGTTTCTATAATGATGTCAGCTGTATGCTAGAATTGAAAGTCTTATGAATTTCTGATATTTTCTGTTATTACTTCTCTTGTTTAATCTATGGAGTAAGCACCTACATAAAAGCACATATAGCAGTTATAAAAATATCTAATACCACAACTATTATATTACAATTTACAACCAGTGTTGTTTTGTACGGTCTAAAATGTACTTCCAGTAATTAAACGTTATATACTGGTATCTAATTCTTGTCTCTAATTATTGAGGGTCCATAAATCTGTGGCCTGTCGTGTCCCATTAAAACAATTTCGGTATTCAACTTCGCATTGTGTTTATTAAATGTAATCACAAAAGGTTTTGTTTTTTATTCGAGTTATGTCAAGGTTAGGTGCTATTGAGGAACTTGTAATCTGATTTATTGATTGTCTTGTTTAAATTTTGATTTGCAGGATGATTGCGAATGATATTGCAGTTTCTTTGATTATATCATCATCAGCTCTATAAGATTGAGATTATTCCAAATTCTATTATAATTAATCATTACGTTTACATATTTTTGTAAGGACAATAATTAAAGGCGTATACGGTACTTTTACCTCAATTCCGTATTTCTTGGTTACGGTTGGTAGATTCTGCATCAATCAACAGTTTTATTACAGCAGAAACATTTAGGAACATCAATTTTCAAAAGAATCTCTTGAACAACTCCAGTGATTTACGTAAAAGTGACCATAAAACATGATGAGCGGTCATTCCGCCTGCCGTTGGATGTCGATGTGGTGACTCACCAGTCACCACACACGGGCGAATGTTACGCTAACATTACCTTCCCATTGTGAGCTTGTAGCGTACCCATCGGTGACACATCGCGAACCTCCGTGAAAGGCCCAACTGTTGCTAATTCGGAAGCAAAACCTTTGTGTCTGGAAGATCTAATGTGTTTTGTCTTTTTTGTCTGGTTTTTTCTGAATAATCATGGCCTCTCTAATGATGATTGGCGGTAATAGTCGAAAAGTGTCGATGGCTTTCTAAAGATGATCTACGAATTATTAACTACTAATGATTTTCTTCTTTGTGACGTCGTTCTGATGTAGTTTGTTGGACGTTTTTGAGAAGGTTTGAACATGTAGAGTAATTTAAGAGAATAATACATTATTTATTGCACGAAACATCATTAATCGTGTAAAGCAATATTTATGGCTGAGCTGTCGTTGTGAAATATTCTTGTGTAAATGTATGACAGTCGTTAAAAGCAATCAAAGCTGTGCCAGACTGTATATTAGGATAGTCCCTGTATGGCAGTCGATTGATACGACCAAATATGGAAGGCGTTGCGTGGAAACTGTGTCGCACGAGTTTTTGTACCGATCTGCTAGGCCAGTGGTCAATTGCAACATTGTTCGCTTACAATCAGTCGTGCTGTACACCATATGTTATATTTGGTATTCAATGATCGTTTTGTTAACACTGTACGGCAAACACGTATACTAAAATGGTATTGGTTCCTTTAATGTACAGGAATGCTTCAAGTAGTCGGGATAGAGCGTTTACCGGGAACAGTTTGCTGTTCCTGCAATAATATATTGACTCATTTGGAATGTGAGATACGTAGTCATCGAGGCGCCTTATAATCGATCATTGATATTAGACACGCCTTCTGTCGACGCAACAATTGTTGGCGCCTTTTAACTACACCATCTGTGATATTTACTCCACGACAACCATTTGTCGTCGCTGGGTGTTTTATAGAAAAGGGCATGAAAAGAGTGATGAATATGGAAGTAGATAGACTTAATAGTAAAACTGAAGAAGACATAGATTGCGTGAAAGATCATTTGAGGAAGAAAGGTGACGGATGGAAACTTATAGGTTTAACCCCAACTACATGTTGCAATGAACTATTTTACACACAGCAAGCAGATTCACATAAATTGTGTTATTTATACTACTGCTATCTGACATTCACCACCACCATTCAGTAATTGTAGTGCCTCTTCTAATGCTTTCATAAAGCAGTTCTCAAAATGCCCAAGTGTTATAGCTCTACTTTGGTTATTCTTTGAACAATTACCTACTCAGTGAAAAGTAAAATTTGTGTGATAGCTTATCTTTGTAAGCACAAACAATGTTTTGCATATAAATGGCACTTAATTTATGTAACGAGGTACATTTCGGTTATCATCGGTGCTTAAGAGTTTCCGGTTGCGAATGCGTGGGTGTTACCTGTCACGTTGATGATACTAAAATGTCATCTAATTGGTGTAATGTAATTTAACTGGTCTATTGTTATTCTTTTGGGGACAACAAAATGTCAGAAACAGATCAGTTCATTGAACTAGCTACTAATAAGTTATTTTTATAGAATCTAGCAACTCCGACCTTTTGTACACCTTTATCGCTGCAATAATATGTTGGCTTCTTCCACTCTGTCTTTCTATCCTTCATCTCCGTGTACACTCTCTTACTTATATCACTCATCTATTTTATCTTCTTCGGTATAATTGAGGACAGAGAAATCTCACTCAATAAATTACTGATTAAGTGAATTCTAGCAATCAATTTCATAATGGATGTTTAGAGATTCTTTTGGCAGTTAGCATACATTACTATTGCTAGGTTAGATATCCAATCTGCATTAGTATTATTGTTGATACTTGGATAGTTCCAAGTATCAACAGTAAGGTCAATAGCTCACATAATCAACTAAGATGCATATTTAATACGCAGTAGTCTCTAAGAAGGGTCACAGCGTAATTGATACTTGATAGCCTCTATCAGCTGTATATTGATATCTTATCATTAGTTCTGCCTTTGAAGTAGCCGCTGCAAGATTACTATTGGTTATTGCAATCTAGTTACTCGACTAGTTTATAGCATTGCTTGTTTGCTCACGATTGTAATAGTATTATATTGGTATTGTTTGGAAATGATGGGATATATCTTCCGATTTCCAGTAAAAAGAAAATCATAATAATACCAATGATCTGCCTGCCCTGTTCCGAATAATTTGGGGTCGGTGCAATATTTACGCTTCTATATTACAGTATTATCTAATTATAATTGTAGAATGAATATTAGAAGGGAATATGATAGATGAAGAAAGGATGAGAAATAAGGAAATAAGGTTTGTGTGAAGAAAGATGAGCTAGAATGTAGTCAATGCCAAAATAACGCAAAGAATATATATATGGATGGTAGAAGCTTTGGATATAACGCCGAACCCAAATGAGGAATGAACAGGATTAAAAGCTCTACATATGCACTAGCTAGGAAGAGATCCTTATTTTTTTTTCTATCGGAGTAAGAAAGATTTGCAACAGCTAGATTTAAGGAAATTCGGCAGTGACAAGATGTACCTTCGACTTATACTCGTTCAAATTAAACGTTATAAAAAGATTTAACGTAGTTCGTGTCAAATTAAAATAAATACATCATCAACACATCAAACAGTCCAGGTCACAATTTTACGATCGTATACCAATTAGTCCGTTGGTTTGGGTCAATTATAGTCAAGTTAATTGGTTGCGCTTAGATTTTACGACCAACTTTGAGCTCTTTGTTTGACCTGGATTACAACCGCTCCAGCTTGATGTAATGCACAAATATTTCGCATAAATATTTGTGTATTAGTTCTTATGCGGATTCGATTAGCTTTTGACATAGTTAGTGCTCGGCTCGTTATGAATGTGTAACAGAATTCTAAGTTGCGTTTTTGGTCTCTAGTCTCCTTTATAGATTCCTAAAGTATTTGACGGTTAGTTACGAGCTACTTTGTTAATTTCCTTAATAACACTTCCTTTAATGTGAAAAAATGTGACATGAGTTCATTGCATACATAATGGTAATGCGTTAAATCGGTGCAGACACATCCACACGGATGTGCTCGATTGTTGCGCCGTGATTCAGACTCTTGCGCATTTCTTGCCGGTTTCTACCGACCGGATACGGAAACTGTCGCTTGTTTGCTTCGACGTTTTTCCCTGTGAATTAAGGTTTTGTTCCGTCGATGAATAGATTATATCACTTACATAGTTTTACTTTAGTGTGCGTAACGCGATATGGCATTGTCTTCGGCATTCTAGGTTTACTCGTTGACAATTGGCTCATTTAACTTTTTGCTTTATTAATAAGCCGTTAGCTATTTCCAATTATGGCATCAGTCAGTACGTTACATCAACTCTTTTTCATTAAATCAGACTGTCGATTTGTTTTCTGTTTCTTTTAAAAACTACTAAAGAACAGCTTTCTCATAATCTCAAAGATCTTTATACTCACCGGCTACAACTTCGTGTTGTTAGAGGTTGAATGTTCTCTATGGTTTTTGTATTGTCAAATAAAAAAACATGTATGTCAATTCAAAATATATTAGCTGTCTAAAAAGGAAAAATAATTGGTTTTAATTTTCACGGATTAAATTCCTCACAACATGGTAGCAGAGCGTTTAGGATTATAAGATCGATATTATTATTATAAAATACGATAACAGTGTTTAATAGTGAATATGGCAACCAAACCAGATATCACGAGATTTAACATTGGAAACCTAGATGGCACCAATTGGTTGGTATGGAAGTATAAAATATCTATGTTACTGAAGGGAATCCCAAAAGCTATAGATCTATTAGAAGGTAGATATGAAAAAGCTTTATGTACAGATACAGATGACAAAACTGCTTTAGAAAAGTTTCAAGAACTAGATAGCACGATACTTATCATTCTAACGAGCAACATGAAAGACGAAATCGTACAAAGAGTAATGCGTTTTGAGACATCAAAACAAGTATGGGAAGAACTTAAAAGGCTTTTCGATGGAGATAGTGAAGATCTAATTTATGACAATTGTCTAAAGTTTTTTGAGTACAAGAAGCAACTGGATGACAATATGGCTATACATCTTTCAAAGCTAAAGAATATTTGGTTCAAACTGAACAAAGAAATTGCGAAGCTAGAAGGAAACAATGAGTTACCAGAGGTACTACTGATATGTAAGATTTTAGATACTTTACCAGAGGAATACCTTACTTTCAAATCTAGTTGGCTACTTATGAGTAAAAAGGAGAGGACTATAGAGAGACTAACCTCACAACTCTGTGCCTTTGAAAGAAACTTAGATACACAGGCTTCTACGTCTACAAGTGTGAGTAACCAAGCTCTTACAGTAAAATCTTTTCAGAAGAAAGTAAAGGCTTACAATAAAAAGATTAAGTGCAATTATTGTGGTCAAGAAGGACACAAGGTAAGAAAATGCTCTAAGTGGTTGAATGATGGTCGACCTCCCAAGCCAAACACAGATACAAATAATGTAAATAATACAGTCCTAATGAAAGTTGATAGATGCTTATACCCTGACAAAGATAATTGGTATCTGGACAGTGGAGCCACAAGCCACGTCACATTCAGGAGAGATTTATTTCATACGTTTGAAGTTTTTAGCTCAAAGAATACCGTAATGACAGCAAATGGTGAAAAAGTGGATGCAACTGGCAAAGGTAGTATAAAGTTAGAGGCCATTGTTGGAGATCATAAAGAAATGATAACCTTATGCGATGTGTGGTGCGTGCCAACACTGCAGAAAAATTTATTCTCATTATTAGCAGCGCAGGATAGATTACCGCAAAGTTTATTCGAATCTGAACCTGAGTTCTGTAGATTGAAATCTAAAGGTCAAGTCAAAGTTACAGGCATTCGAAAGAAAAGAGGAGGGCTATTTAAACTTAATGTGAAGAATGTAATGCCACCAATTCTAGTCGAAATTAATGCACTGACACGCCAGGATTTATTACAGATTTATCATGAGAGACTTGTACACCAAAGCAAAACACATGTAAAGAAGCTAATTGAAAGGGAATTGAAGATTAAGGTACCGAATAATACACAGGAATGTTGCGAAGGTTGTAGCTTTGGAAAAATGAAAAGGCGATCTTTCGGAACCAGAGACAGAGCAAAAATACCTGGCGAGATCATACATTCAGACGTGTGTGGACCTTTTCCATTTTCTTACAAAGGATATCGCTATTTCGTTCTATTTAAAGATGATTTCAGCAAATACCGCTATGTATACTTCATGAAACAGAAGTCTGAAGTCCATTCAAAGCTTCAACTGATGCTAGAAGAAAGCAAGGTAGCTGGTCATGTTGTAAAAGAACTATTAAGCGACAATGGTGGAGAGTTCGATAACGAGAAAACTCGAACAATACTACAAAGGTATGGCATCAAGCATAGATTGATTATGCCATATACGCCACAGCAAAATGGCTGTAGTGAACGAGAGAATAGAACGCTTGTCGAAGCCGCACGTGCCATGATGTACGCGCACGAAGAGTTGCCTATTGCCTGTTGGGCAGAACTTATAAATACCGCAGCGTATGTGCTGAATCGTACAGGACCCACTCCTATTGATGGTAAATCACCATACGAATTATGGTTTAACAAGAAACCAAAGATAAGTCATTTAAGAATCATTGGAAGTCCTTGTTACGCCCATGTACCCAAGCAAAAGCGTACGAAATTGGACAAGAAAGCAGAAAAATGTTTATTGATCGGTTATGATAATGATGACGGGTATCGTCTTCTGAATGGAAATTCACTGGTACGTTCAAGAGACGTAATATTTCAAGAATCAGCAATCGGCAGATCTGACACGAAATTGAATATTGGATCAAAATCTGTTGAGGAAAACTCTGAGATGGAAATAAGTCTACGATTACCAACGAATCTTTTTGCAAGGGAGGAGAATGATCGAACGATTCATGATGTAAGGGAGGAAGTAGGTGAAAGTACAGATACATTTCAAGAGTGTATACCTCCTGAATCGTTTGAAGATACACCTGATACAGAGAAACGTAACGGAATCCCAGAATTATCTTCGGAAACTCAAGATGAGCATGATGAAACTGATGATGTGGACAATGATTTAACAGATCAAACATTACCAGAACACTTGGAAGTAATAAACGATGAGATTTTGCCAGATAGAGAAATAGAGAATGAAGGACGAATAACTCTTCGAGACAGATCAAAGCTAAGACCACCTGCAAGACTTGGTGACTACGTAATGTTATCAGTAGATGATAGAACTGAAAATGATGAACCTACAACATATACTGACGTACTTAAGAGTCAAGACAAGGAGCATTGGCTAAAAGCAATGAAAAGTGAAATTAAGTCTTTAGAAGAAAATAAAACCTGGTCTCTAGTTGATCTACCCAAGGATCGCAAAGCTATCTCGTGCAAATGGATCTATAAAATCAAAACAAACGCTGATGGTACAATCGACAAATACAAAGCAAGGCTTGTTGCTCGAGGATTTTCCCAACAACCCGGAGTTGACTTTGACGAAACGTTTAGTCCTGTTGCAAAAATGACGACAATCAGATCGATCATAAGCGTTGCTGCAAACGAAGGTTTATCTCTGACTCAATTTGATGTCACAACTGCCTTTCTAAATGGATCTATCGATGAAGAGATATACATGAAACAGCCAGAAGGTATCAATGACGGAACTAAACGAGTTTGCAAGTTAAAGAGAAGTCTATACGGACTTAAGCAAGCACCAAGATGTTGGAATAAGTGCATCGTGGATTACTTGAAGACCATAGGCTTTCAACAAAGTCAAACTGATCCTTGCTTATTTATTCGAAAGCGATTGCAGAATAAGATCATATTGGCATTATATGTCGATGACGGACTCGTAGCTGCAACAAAACAGAAGGATGCAGACAAGTTTATGGCAGAACTTAAACGAAGGTTTAAGATAACCGTAAAGCCTGCAGACTACTATCTAGGTTTGCAACTACTGTATAAAGATGATGGCTCCATAAGTTTAACGCAGAAACATTATACTGAAAAGGTTTTAGCTAGATTTGGGATGAGCAGTTGTAAATCAGTAACTACACCTATAATCAGAGATGCATCACTAGGACAGTCTGAAATAGAGGGAATAGACGAGAAGTCATACCCTTATAGACAAGCTGTTGGTGCCTTAGCTTATCTCATGGTAGGAACACGACCTGATATTGCATACGCAGTCGGCGTTGTTTCCAGAAACCTAGAAAATCCTTCAAAAGAAGATGTATTAAAGGTAAAGCGAATAATGCGCTATCTACAAGGTACATCAAGCTATGGAATAACGTACAAAAAGGATTACAAGTCTGGAATACTAGAAAGTTTTAGTGACTCCGATCACGCAGGAGACGTCAAGGACGGTCGCTCGACTAGTGGCATCCTTTGTTTATATGCTGGCGGACCTATCACCTGGGCAAGTCGTAAACAGTCATCAGTTGCTATTTCTTCGACCGAAGCTGAAATAGTGGCAGCAAGCGAAACAGCACGAGAAATAGTATGGTTGCAAAGACTATTTAATGAAATTTCTCCTCTGAAGAATGTTCCCATACTGCAAATTGATAATGACGCCGCTGTGAAATTGGCTCAAAATCCTGAACTGCACAGAAGAACAAAGCACATTGCAATCAGACACTTCTATGTGAGAGAACTAGTTGCAGATGGAAGACTTAAGGTTCAGCACGTTGGTACACAACTTCAAAGTGCTGATTTCTTAACAAAGGCTCTTAGTAGGCCATCTATGATAACAATATTGAACCGAATTGGGTTACATTGTTTGTTAAATTAGTATTTGTTATTTTTATAATAGACTATACAAAAAGGGAGGATGTTAGAGGTTGAATGTTCTCTATGGTTTTTGTATTGTCAAATAAAAAAACATGTATGTCAATTCAAAATATATTAGCTGTCTAAAAAGGAAAAATAATTGGTTTTAATTTTCACGGATTAAATTCCTCACAACACGTGTTACTTATTTACAACGAGCTCGTAAGCTTCGTAAATTATTAGTTTTCCAATTAGTCCCGACATTTTGTGACAAGGCGTCTTTCATTAAGGCCAGCACGAATCATGTCATGTCCACCTATATTGCTTCAGAGCTGTTAATTTATCATAGTTTAAGTTTACTGTCTCCACTGATTGGTCGTTAAATATTGTCCGTATTGAATTTTCATTGGCTGGTTACATGCCAGAACAATTAATGTGACGAAATTTTGAAGAAGGGACATATCGTTTAGATCCCATCATAATTATGTACAGGAAGCATATTGTCTAGTTTAATTCCCATCAGAATCCCTTTATATTAATAGAAGATTTTCCATCTTATACGAAAGAAATACGCTCCTGAGAGTTTGTGATGGCAACTTATGGTAGTGTTAATAAAGGGAACGTAAGATCCTCAGTTGTTAAAAGGCATAAAATTCTCTCAAAACGAGCGCGATAAGAAGAGTTAGACAATAAGGGGATAGTCCTATCTTTTGTATTTCAATATTTTCGATAATTTATTTGAGATAATAAATCAGTAGACGCTATTTCAACAATTTAGCTATTTCATATATCTAACGATATTTTATGTTGAACTATTCTATTTGGTCACAGAAAAATATTGTAGTATACAAGAAAAATACTCTTGAAAAGGTTATTTACAAAAGAAAGCAACTTCAACTAAAAACACGTTGAGAATTTAGTTCTAAATGCATTATTTATCCCGTCCACAGACGTACTCCGGCCTCTTCTGCGTGGTGGTGAATCCGTACAAGAGGCTGCCAATCTACACGGAGAAGATCATGGAAAGGTATAAGGGCATCAAGAGGCACGAGGTACCACCACACGTCTTCGCTATCACAGACACGGCGTATCGTTCTATGCTGCAAGGTAATATTTTAATCTAGAATTCTTGTTGTAAGATTAACCATGGTTATTGGTTAGTATAGTAGGTGATGATGATGTGGCCCAAGGTAAAGCACATGAAGCCTTGAATCTTTTCAGGGCTTTTATTCGTAGGTAGTAGGGCAAGAGCCCTGGATTATACGCAAGCACGATGGTTCTGTTGGTCGTGATAAAAAATATGGACTCTAAATATAACCTTTGATTTAGTTTCTTTTTTTATACGACGATATCGGTAATCGAGCGTACGGCCCCCTGATGGTAAGCGGTTACCGTAGCCATATGGACGCTTGCAACACACGGGACATCACTAACTCGTTACGGAAACCGTCCTCCCCAATGAGCTCTGGCGATCTTGATCACGCGCAGGAACACAACATAAAATTATTTGGGTGCGGTGCCTGCGTTATTCTGTTGGTACTTCCCCAGTCGAGCTGCTTGTTGAGTTAAATTATGCTATGCTCTACCTCACTTAACTTACTATTCCCCGAGAGATTCACTAAAATATTTGAATGCATATAACATTACCCCAACGTTAAAGGAGATTAATTAGAGCTTCGTTCTTTCCCCTTCGAATACCGTGAAAGCATGTTTGTTACTTGTAACAGAGTCGTGCCATAAGTCATTCCCGTATCACTTGCCTCGGCCATTAGTGAACAATTAGACAAACGACCCGTTTCTAAACTAGTCGCGCTTATCTATAAGCCAGACTAGTGTTGGGAAAGTCATGTTGGTCAAGTCGATGTTTTCTTTATTTCAATGTTATATGATTAAAATAGTATGGGTCACAGAATAGTTCCTTGAGGAAACCCATTTTTAAAGCATCAACCAGGAGTTATTTTTTAAATGTTTTTATATAATTCTAAAGCAACTAAAATAATGATCGGTTTAAGGCGAAACTTTACTGATTTATTCTCAATAGTTAATATTCTTTTTGACGTATAATCAAAAACAGTAAATGCAAAACTCGAGTAAAAAGTTCCAACGACTCATGATATACAAGAGCATCACTATTCGACCTAAGAGCTGGGTATGTCTAATGAGCAACGCAACAGAGTATAAGGCACGCCGCACACTACAGGTAACAGGAAACGCCCACTGTCTATGTTTGCGTTTCGTAACACCCGCGACAAGGGCGGGGTGATAGTAAAAAAGCCAATAGCAGCCAGGGGAAACCCTTGTAATTATGTTTATGCAAAAATGTGCGATAGAGAAATGGAGCGGGCTCGATGGATATGGCTAAGTGGTCTGATGATTGTGTCGTTTTTATATAATTTGCATTGCATTAATTTGTTGGATAAACAAGTTTGGTCTGTTTATCTAGAATTCATGTCATTATTAAGTTATATGTAAGCTCCTCTGAAGCAGATTTTTGCAAGGCTTTTTAATGATTATAATCCATTTCCAAATGCTAAACTGCATACCGGATTGGGGCTACTTATTGCGATGTAATGGACCTAGAATTGGCGAATCAAATGAAAAATATATCTTAACAACTCAACTTAAAGCATAAGCTAAGCATAAGGTGCCTTTTTTGGACTCACATAGCTCTAAATCGTATGTAATGTGCACATTTATATACTTAAATATAGGAAAAAGTGTAACTAAGTTATTCATGGCATGATGGCACTGTTTCAGATCGCGAAGACCAGTCTATACTCTGCACGGGAGAATCAGGTGCTGGCAAGACAGAGAACACTAAGAAAGTGATCCAATACCTCGCGTACGTCGCCGCTTCCAAACCTAAAGGATCTGGAGCGGTAAGAATACATTTTATGTGATCTAGAGTTATTTATTAGATGAAATAGTCGGTAGCATAGATGGTTTATGAAATGTAATTGTAGTAAAGATTTTAGTTAGGCATCTGATAGGAAAACCATCAGAGAGTTCGTGGCACATCTTGCAAAAAGATTGACCATTGATGTGGTGAGAGACAATTAGATGTAAGCTTTAGTTTTATTGAAATGACAGGAAATGCTTTTGATAGTCAGTTTTTTAGTTGTTAACATATATTTTTTGTTTTTATTATGAATATTATGATTGTATTGAAAGATGGATACAAAATATAAAGAATATAGCACAATTTAGAAAAAAATAAGAATTTGGAACCAACTTGGAACATAGTAATTAAGATAAAAATAGACTTAATGAATTTACCGATACATACATAGAATAGACATAATGAGCCAATTAAAGAAGCTTATGACTTCATAAAATCTGTTCAAAATAGGAGTTTTGCGTGATTAGTCTCATTGCACGGCCAGTATAAAAGATAATAACTCTCAATATGTCGCCGGTAAAATTATAGGTTATTTTGTGCTTCACACTACTTAAATCACCGTGTTAATGCGACATGCCTCTTTTAGGCAACTGCAAGCTGACTTTAAGCTATATAAGGTGTCATTCGCCTCAGGTGTGGTATCAACGTATGATTGTTATTTAAATAATTTACTTGCAATTTGAAATATCTAGGACGGCCTGCCTTGTCGTATGGTGTGGTCCGAATCAGCTTAATTAATGCTTCATTAAAAGCTTTATAAACGTTTAATGGGCGAGAGATTTAAAGTATTGGATGTTGGACACATCTTCAAACTTAAGTTAGGATAATTTTGTGGGCGAGATAAAAAAAAATTTGATGAAAAATGTTGGTAAAGATACACACACGGTGAACCGAGATGGTAGGAAATTTTGTGTAGTATTATGTAAACTTATTTCTAGTTTGTGTTCTGTTAAGCGCACGCATGTATATTGGTTCGACTACAGAGTCCTGGTAAGAATTGTAACGAATTTTAGTTACGCTAGATAAAATATAATATAACTTTTAAATTAATGGCAGTAAGCTAGTTTTTTCAGCTGACTAAGATACACCTAGTTTATAAAAAATTGTTGCGTAAGTAGGTTAGTGCGTATAGCTAGATCGCAGCAAATAATTTAATACTCAGTGCTAAAGTACGTATGATCTAATAGCATCATATTCTCATCCTTCGGACATCTTGTAAAGTTACCTTGACTTGTGTGGTAAACTGTATGTATATTTCAAGAGGTAACGCACACCTGCATGTTAGGTGGTCTGATTTATTGTACAGCACAGGATTTGTACGGGCGTTTGTTGCTAGGTTAAAAAAAAGCAATCCAAATTTTATTTTTTTGTTCAGTTAATTTTATTTTTCTTTTCCAATGAAAAGTACTGAAATACTAAATTGCAATAAGCATTTCGTTGTATTTATATTTTTAATTATATTATATCAATGGTTCCCAACCAGTGGTCCATGGGAGCCAAAATATGGTCCGCGAACGATTTCAAGGATCGCCCTTACCTACAGAGAAATCGAGGAAGAACTGAATTTAAAAATGATAGAAAATGATTGAAACGCATTTGAATCTCGTTCATTTGAGAGATCAAATTTATGTAACATTAGGATTGAATTACTAAATGGTTATTAAAAAAAGATTAATGTTTTAATTTCAAACACTGTATTACTATTTTTTTTTAAAGATATAACGTAATCACTTTTGCTTGATAAAGTTAAATTTAATGCTGCTAATAACAAAGAAATCAAAGTGGTCCCTGGTCAAGAAAAGGTTGGGAACCACTGTATTAGATACACATTTTTTTATGAAATGTATATTAGTAAATACTAGCAACATACGCATTACTATGAAACTTTTATCTTCCTTTACAACACACTCATGTAATATATTATTTTTTTCTCCCTCTCTTCCGCGTCAACCTGGGAATCGAACCGAAACCACCAACTACAGGGGCCGACACCACAGTTGATTATAGTAAGTCAAGGAATATGTTCAAAAAATGCCTGAAAACATTTGGTGATTAAGTCATTCATTGATCTTGGTGATATATCATCCTTATAGTCAAATATCTTCAAGTAGAAGTTACTATTTACGAGTACATATATACAAACAGCATGGTTTATTTAATAGGGAAAGTATGGGGGATGTGTAAACCAAAGCTATTGAGAAGAAATTCAGTGGGGCAGACAGAGTCGACTCGTGTAAAAAAAAATTAAGCTTGAAAAATTTATTAAAAATATTTGCAAAAGCATTTTGGTTTAGATTTTTTACCATACTGTCCCAGTCAAATAAAACACTGTAATTTGGCATGCAAACAATTAAATTTGTAAAAATATAGTAACTTTATTAATATTTTTTCTCTATGAGGATAATATAACCATTTACCCCCATTACTCATAAAACGCTATTTACTTAATATAATGGTCACGGAAATAAAGTCACATTGTTTGACAATGACAGTATGGTGACTTTATTTACGTGACCATTTAATCAATATATTAGATATCGTTTTATAAGTAAGAGGGTACATGTTGAAACCTTTAAAGAGGTTTTATCGAATATAATTTTCATTGGTTTTCGGTACATACAAAATTAGCAATTAATTGCATGATATTGAAGCATGAATCTATTATAAATGCATGACCTTTTGCTTATATATCCTGTAGGAAAATATAAACGCTTAAAAATATATATTAGCTACACGTATATTTTTTAGATACAACTTGAAAAGATTATGACAACACTCATGTTTGTAGTTACTACCCGTGCGCGATAAGTTGAGACCTGTCACGGTGACGTTACAGTTGCATGCTTGTATACTACACGTCATGAAACATGGCTTCCCGTATTGTCCCGAAAAGCAATACGGGCGCCATCAGGGAAGTGCAGGCGGGGGAGTCGCATTCCACTCTGGTCTCAACTTATCGCGCACGGGTAGTACACATTTTAAACCTAAATATGTCACCCTCAAACTTGTCATTCCAAAGTGCAGTTGACAAATATAACTTTTTAGCACAAATTATTGTGTATTCATGCATAAAGTAAATCGTGTCACTGCTTTTATTATATTTAGTTTTCAATTTACATAAAAATTATCCTTACCACGTATAATGTATTTTTTTTTATACATTCGCTTTATAAAATGAGAGTGAATGCCTATCCATGAATACAATGTATTTATTTCCATATTTCACTGATAATAAAGTATAAATATCAATCGAGCTATTACCCTACAAAGATATGCCACATACTTAAGATTCCATGTGTGTTTGTTTGCATGCGTCACCGTCGCCAACTAACCAAATAGTGTGATCATGATTTCACTATTCATTTACCAATGAAAATAACATATTTTTACTGACACTGTTACTCATTTGTCCTTCATATTTTAAATCTTGTTTAGTTTACTCTTTATTAAATCTATTAAAATATTATATAATAGGCTAGTGGGCTGAAAAATTTAATTAGTCCGTCATTTACATTATCAAAAAATATTGGACACGTATTTTTTCTTTTAATAATCAAACAAAAAATTACGAAGATATGGTGTGTCGAATTTCCGCGTGACGTCACGCGATGGTACACTTTTCACAAACAAGTGACGTCACGAGCCGCCATTCTCGAACTTGGCGCGCTTTATCATTGTATTTTTTTATTTATTGGATGAAGCAAAAAATTCGTGTCCAATATTTTTTTTGATAATCTAACTGACGGATTAATTAGAATTATAATTGTGTTACCCAGACTATTGTATCTAGTTTGTGACTTACGTAGAATTTTATTTTTAAAGAAAACTAAACCTTAGTTTCCTAAATATGCCGTATATTTAAAAAAAGATTAAATTTTTTATTTTATTTTATTTTATTTATTAGGCTTACCAACGATTGATACATTAAATGTGAACTATGAAGAACTTAAACATAAATTAAATGATTAAGGCTGTCTATAAATATTGCATCTATTCCAAAATCCTGACTAACAATAATATAATGTATAAGTCAAACAAGATTTAAAAGATATAACCAAAAATCATCTGTGTACATAAGGCATGTGTCTGAAATACCACTAATTACTTACTAACTTTCATAACGTTTCATTTCACGCTGCTACTCTCCTGTAGTCAAATGGACCCACATTCGAGGTAAAACGTGCTATGTCATTATATTAATTGGTGACAATACTATGAAGTTTCTAGAATTTTTGCTAGAAGGACAAACTATGCAGATTTTGAAACAAACCAAAAATGTGTCTTTTGCATTATAATTATATGAATTCCGTAAAAAAATCGCTTCTCCAATTAAATTCATGAAACACATTTTCGAAATTAATATAATCATTTTTCCTTCATCATCATTACCCATCGCTTAAATTTAAAATCATCATCAATAGCTTGTGTCGCCATTCCTGTCTCCGGGAACCGATTTGCATGGATTTTGATATCAATTGTCAGAGATGTTACTTATCATTCTGTTCCCTTTATAGGGCGAATTGGAGCAACAGTTGCTGCAGGCTAATCCTATATTAGAAGCCTTCGGTAACGCCAAAACAGTAAAAAACGACAACTCGTCTAGATTCGTGAGTATTTTGTTATTATATCCTTTAATAAGCCTCACAAAACATTTTCATTAGGAAGGGTAATATAGTTTTATCTAATTTCAGGGTAAATTCATAAGAATAAACTTCGACGCGTCAGGATACATTGCCGGCGCGAATATCGAAACGTACTTATTAGAGAAGTCAAGAGCAATTAGGCAAGCGAAAGACGAAAGGACATTCCACATCTTCTACCAGCTCATGGCCGGTGCGACGGCACAGCAGAAGGCTGAGTACATTCTAGAAGATCCCAAGAGTTACCCGTTCTTGTCAAATTCCGCTTTGCCTGTACCAGGGATCGATGACGCCCTGGAGTTCCAAGCCACTATCAAATCTATGAACATTATGGGCATGAACATGGAGGACTTCAATTCTATATTCAGAATAGTTTCCGCTGTCCTCCTCTTCGGGTCGATGCAATTCAAACAGGAGAGGAACTCTGATCAGGCCACTTTGCCTGACAACACAGTGGCGCAGAAAATTGCGCACTTGCTTGGTAAGATCCTTTCTTGCGTAGCTTGAAACTAGTAGACATGAGATTGTTTAGCAAGTCTAACAAAACCCAGGTTTTATATACATCTAATTGTACTTATATTTTTTCAGGTCTTTCAGTAACAGAAATGACAAAGGCTCTCATGAAGCCCCGAATCAAAGTAGGTCGCGATTTCGTAACGAAAGCACAAACAAAAGAACAAGTAGAGTTCTCAGTCGAAGCCATCGGCAAAGCGTGTTACGAGCGGTTATTCAGATGGCTTGTCAACAGAATCAACAGGTCTCTGGACAGGACTAAGAGGCAAGGAGCTTCGTTCATCGGAATTCTCGATATGGCCGGTTTTGAAATCTTCGACATGAACTCGTTTGAGCAGCTGTGTATCAACTACACTAACGAGAAACTGCAACAGCTGTTCAACCACACTATGTTCATCCTCGAACAGGAGGAGTACCAACGAGAAGGTATCGAGTGGAAGTTCATCGATTTCGGACTCGATCTCCAACCGACAATCGACCTTATTGACAAGCCGATGGGTATCATGGCTTTATTGGATGAGGAGTGCTGGTTCCCTAAAGCCACAGACAAGTCGTTCGTAGAGAAGTTGGTGTCTGCCCACTCTGTCCACCCCAAGTTCATGAAGACAGACTTCCGAGGGGTTGCTGACTTCGCGATCATTCACTACGCCGGCAAAGTGGATTACTCCGCGGCGCAATGGTTGATGAAGAACATGGATCCTCTGAACGAGAACGTTGTTTCCCTTCTCCAGAATTCTCAAGATCCGTTTGTCTGCCACATTTGGAAGGACGCTGAAATCGTTGGCATGGCGCAACAAGCGATGACTGACACCCAATTCGGTGCGAGGACGAGAAAAGGAATGTTTAGAACCGTCTCCCAACTGTACAAGGAGCAACTGACTAAGCTGATGGCGACTCTCAGAAATACAAACCCGAACTTTGTGAGATGTATAATTCCCAATCACGAGAAGAAAGCCGGTAAGATCGAGGCGCCTTTAGTTTTGGACCAGCTGCGTTGCAATGGTGTGCTTGAGGGTATCAGAATATGCAGACAGGGCTTCCCTAACCGCATACCCTTCCAAGAGTTCAGGCAGAGATACGAATTGCTTACGCCTAATATCATACCTAAAGGTTTCATGGATGGTAAGAAGGCTTGCGAACAAATGATCGAGGCATTAGAGCTGGATCACAATTTGTACCGCGTTGGTCAGTCGAAGATCTTCTTCAGGGCTGGAGTTCTAGCTCATCTGGAAGAGGAGCGTGATTACAAGATCACGGACCTGATAGTGAACTTCCAGGCCTTCTGCCGAGGGTTCCTTGCTAGGAGAAACTACCAGAAGAGGCTCCAGCAGCTCAACGCGATAAGAATTATCCAGAGGAATTGTGCTGCGTATTTGAAATTGAGGAACTGGCAATGGTGGAGACTGTACATTAAGGTGAGTCTTTTGAATATTGTTTAAGTGTAATAGAGTTGAATTAACTTTAACCATCGAAAAGTGGTGGCAGCTAGTTTCCTCACGATGTTTTCCTTCACCGAAAGCTCAAGATGATAGTAAGATTCGAAGCCGGGACCTTCGTCTCGGCATTAGACGTCACCACCACTGACCTATCATAGCTGTAGTAGAGGTTTTTGACATAGTATCTCAAATAAAAGAAAAAACATATCTAAACGTGCCGTATACTCGTATTTACACCCTAAACTTAAAATGTAAATACGGTAATGGACTGAGTTTTTAGATTAGTGTATAGCAAGGGGACTAGTCCCTTGCTTTGATTTAAATTAGGGCGTAGTAACTCGATCAGGCAGAAGGCAAGTATAATATATGAGTAATAACGAACATCGAGAAGCGATAAAAATAGGTTAATACTATCGTGAAGCGATGAGGTGAAATGAATGATAAAGAAAGATGAAACTAATGAAATGATGAATGTTATTAAAATATAAAGAAATTATTTATTGAGAAGCAATTTAAATTATATAGAACAGAAATTATGACAATAGGCTATGAATGAATACAAAGTAAAAGCGCGAGTGAACGTAAAGGCGGAGAGAAACCGAGTGGCTCCGTAGGTGTCCTCTACAGCGGGCACCGGCCGGTCGGCGCGGCGATGCAGCGGCCACGGCGGGGGGCAGCGGCAGGTGAGGTAAAATCCGCGGGTTGTTCCGATATTTATAAAACGTTGGTCCAAGATCCATAAGCGGAGCGGTTTTTGGAAATTGTAAGGGCTTGGCCCAAGATTCAAAATATCGGCGTATTATATGGTGGCGAAGTACGCCACATATTCCCCCTGGCCAGACCGTGACTACGGTCGATAAAAATCTGGAAACCGTACTCTTCTTCCGCTCCGAGTCCTCTTTTCTTCAGGAGATGATACTGGAGCTGGATTCGGTTGAATTAGGTCATCGGTTGTAGGAGCTGCTGGTTGTTGTACTTCTCTCGTCATGTACGCCGGTTTGAGCCTGTCGACACTGACGTTTGACTTCTTGCCTTTGACGTCTAAGGTGAAAAACTTCGGCTGTCTCTCGATGACAAGGTAGGGGCCGGCGTAAGGTGGTTCTAATGATGCACGCACGTGATCCTGGCGCAAGAAGACATGGGTTGAAGTCTGCAGGTCACGTGGGAAGTAGAATGGCGAAGAAGAATGCCAAGCTGTCGATCGAGGTGTCAGCTTCCGGATGTGAGCTCGGAGACGGGTCGCGTACTGGGTGACATCATCAGAGCTGACGTCATCCGCCGGAGAAAGGAACTGGCCAGGTAAACGTAGGGGCTCACCGTAGACCAGTTCAGCAGCTGACGTCTGTAAGTCTTCTTTCCATGCACTGCGCATACCAAGCAGTACCAATGGAAGAGCTTCTGTCCACTGAGAGGTAGTGTGACACATAATTGCTGCCTTCATTTGCCTGTGCAGGCGCTCGACGATGCCATTTGCCGCTGGATGATAAGCAGTGGTGCGGAAGTGGCGCGCACCAACCAGCGCGGCGAGAGATTTGAAAAGGTGGCTCTCGAACTGGCGACCGCGATCAGTGGTCACGCGAGCAGGGCATCCAAATCTGGAGATCCAGCTGGATACTAGAGCAGCAGCACAGGTTTCCGCGGTGATGTCTTTGAGTGGGACTGCCTCAGGCCATCGTGTGAACCGGTCGATGACGGTAAGGCAGTACCTGTAATCAGAAGACAGAGGTAAAGGTCCTACGAGGTCGAGGTGTATGTGGGAGAACCTCGAGGAAGGGGTATGGAAAGAGGAAAGTGGAGATTTTGTGTGACGGGTAACTTTAGATTGTTGGCATTGCAAGCATTGCCTAGCCCACTCTCTACAATCCTTGCGAATCCCTGGCCACACAAACCTTTGTGAAACCAGTCGCACTGTAGCTGTACATCCAGGATGATGTAGATCGTGCAGCATGCTGAAGACTTGTTTGCGAAGTTGTGGAGTTATATAGGGACGAGGTTGTCCACTGCCTGTGTCGCAGTAAATGGGGACATCGCTGTCTGCCGACATCAACTTCTGGAGTTTCAAGCTGGAACCAATGGTAAGTAAGTCTTGCAGTTCTGGGTCTGAATCCTGAAATCGTGCAAGAGCTTGGTAGTCAACACCCGTGATTTCTTCCACACGTGACAGAGCATCCGCAACAACATTGTCCTTTCCAGGTATGTACCTAAGATCTGTCGTAAACTGTCCAATGTAGTCTAGATGCCGGAACTGACGTGGTGAGCATTTCTCCTTACACCTTGAAAAGGCAAATATTAGAGGCTTGTGGTCGGTAAATACAGCAAACGTCCTAGCTTCCACCATATGCCTGAAATATTTGATGGCTTCATATACAGCGAGCAATTCTCTGTCGTAGGGGCTGTATTTGGTCTGGGAACTAGAGAGTTTATGGGAGTAGAAAGCGAGTGGTTCCCAGTCTGTATCTTTACGTTGCTGCAATACAGCACCAATGGAGGAGTCAGAGGCGTCGGTGACAATAGCCAACTCTGCTGAGGCGTCCGGATGAGCGAGAAGCGTCGCCTGAGAAAGTGAAGTCTTGCAATCTTCAAACGCACGCATCATGTCCGTAGTCATCTCCACTGGGTGAGAACTTTTTACGTTAGAGCCAGAAAGTGCTGCATTCAACGGCGCTTGGATTTGAGCTGCACCAGGGATGAATCTGCGGTAAAAGTTTAGCATGCCTAGGAAACGTCTAAGTTCTTTGACAGTTTTTGGAACCGTGTAGTTCTGGATTGCTTCTACTTTCGACTCCAGCGGTCGAGTACCATCAGCTGAGACGCGATATCCTAAGAAAGTCACTTCTGACTTACCCAGTATGCACTTAGAAGTATTGACCAGCACTCCGTACTGCTTTAGACGCTCAAATAACAGACGCAGATGCTTTTTATGCTCAAAAGGACAGGAAGAGAAGATTAATATGTCATCAATGTATCCGTAGCAAAAATCTAGACCTAGGAGTACCTCGTCGATGAATCTTTGGAAAGTTTGATTAGCTCTGATTTTAATTTTAGGTATTTGTCGGTGGTAGGTGGGTTGGTGATAACATCTCTGACCTCAGCGGCGTACTGATGTTCAAGCTGGGCAACAAGGTAGCAATATTTTGTCTCGTCAGTCGTTACCTTGGACAGTATAAATTGACTTTCCACTTGACGAAACCATAATTCAACCTCGTTCGGCCAAAAAGGAGGTAGTTTGACACCAACACGCATTACTTCAGGATTAGTATTTGCATAGGCATCCACAAACTCGTCGTTTAGAGACATTCTCCAAGAATAGAATATAAAAAATCGCTCACCGCTCAACACTTGTACCACTCACTATCTTAAAACTCGCACGTAGAATGTTCTGGAACGTTCCGTGAAGGTTATTCCAAAGGCGATGTCCAATGCACTCGAAGGTCACCAGTATAGCAAGGGGACTAGTCCCTTGCTTTGATTTAAATTAGGGCGTAGTAACTCGATCAGGCAGAAGGCAAGTATAATATATGAGTAATAACGAACATCGAGAAGCGATAAAAATAGGTTAATACTATCGTGAAGCGATGAGGTGAAATGAATGATAAAGAAAGATGAAACTAATGAAATGATGAATGTTATTAAAATATAAAGAAATTATTTATTGAGAAGCAATTTAAATTATATAGAACAGAAATTATGACAATAGGCTATGAATGAATACAAAGTAAAAGCGCGAGTGAACGTAAAGGCGGAGAGAAACCGAGTGGCTCCGTAGGTGTCCTCTACAGCGGGCACCGGCCGGTCGGCGCGGCGATGCAGCGGCCACGGCGGGGGGCAGCGGCAGGTGAGGTAAAATCCGCGGGTTGTTCCGATATTTATAAAACGTTGGTCCAAGATCCATAAGCGGAGCGGTTTTTGGAAATTGTAAGGGCTTGGCCCAAGATTCAAAATATCGGCGTATTATATGGTGGCGAAGTACGCCACAAGTGTTTCTACATATCAATTTAATAAATATTACAATTACATAACTGAAAGTAGATAGTGCTATGTTTTCAAAACATCACCCGCCATTATCCAATAGTTATTGTAAACTCACGTTACGACCTACATTCTGAATGGATCATTATAGGTATACTCGACTGTTTAAGACCTGTATCTCACGATATATTCTATTGTAAGTATGGGAGGTTTTGTCCTAGTAGTCGTTTGTAGTGAAGAATCCCTTTTGTTTGTCATTTCACGGTGTCTTCACATACATGATGCTTAAGAATATCATGTGGAGATTTAAACTGCGTAATGTACGTCATTTCGATTGATTGTGAATGCAATGCTAATGTGAACCTTAAATCTTAAGGAAATAAGGTTTAAGGAAGGAGATAGATGTATAAAAACAAACATACTTCGGTCACAATGGAAGTAGTTTGTGAAGTTGCATACTGTGCTGTGGCATTTGTATCATATTTATTGGGGTGCAATTGAGGTAGGAGGGTGTGTGGGGGGGGGATAGTGGGGGTTAGTGATCTACCTAGTCACCTGATCGCAAGCTTCCGCTGTGATGTATACCTTGTATGATGGCAAATATTTTTGCCATAATTTGTCCTGTAATTACCACATTGTTATTGACAATTCCAGGTCAAACCACTGCTAGAAGTGACGAAGCAGGAAGAGAAGCTCACGCAGAAGGAGGAGGAGCTCCGACAGGCTTGCGACAAACTCGACACTCAGATGAAACGGTGTCAGGAGTACGAGAGGAAGTACCAGCAGGCCAACGCTGAGAAGACCCAGCTGGCTGAGCAATTACAGGTATGGATCATATTTCTAGGTTGATAAGATTGAATATGGACTAATTGGTTTGATTAGTATTGAGAGTTACTATAAGACCAACATCGAAATTGCAAAAAAAAAATACAGCTTTTCATACATTTTAGCCGAGGAGACATTGGCCCTGATTCTGTTGTTCGCAACTAAACTAATTTTAATGTCACTATGTCTCTTTCTAACAAAGAACATAAGAAAAGGATGCAAGAAATTTAGTCCTGTCAAATTAGTCCAATGCTTGTTTTCAATATAATTTTAGTCGCCATCTATCGCGGTTACGACTAAATACACGCAAAATAAGACGGCAAAGATTAATTTGACAACTTAAAATATGTTCTATCCTTTTTCAATCATGTTCGTAAGAAAGAGATGAGATGTGACTAAAATTAGTTTAGTGCGATTTACAACAGAATCAGCACCATTGTATGATATAGACTTTTTGTATGAAAAGCTATTTTTTGTTCTTGCGATTTCGAAGTTCGTCCCATAATAAAATTGTTCATATTTATGAGTACTTTACGTGGTTTTATTTATTGTCGTACTAGCTGTCGCCCGTGGTTTCACCCGCGTTCCCGGGATAAAAAGTAGCCTATGTCCTTCTCCATAGACTATCTGCATGCCGAATTTCAGAATGATCCGTTGAGTATTTGAGTCGTGAAGGCGTTACAAACCAACAAACTCACTTTCGCATTTATAATATTAGTTAGGGAGCTCATTCCACAATCTGAGCGTCCGCGGAAGGAAGCTCCTTTGAGACCGCACAGTTCGAAACAATTCTGGTTTCAATGTGTGGGGATGGACTCCCTGTCGATGGCGAGAGTTGCGATGGTGGAAGGTAGCCGTGGGCATCATCTTAAACAATTCTTCAGAACACTGTCCGTTGTACAAGCGGTAGAACACACATAAGGAGGCAAAGTCTCTCCTCAGACTGTCGTGTGTCGTCTCAAATTGTCGTATCCACTCCGTATGTAGATCATAATTTCCGTGAAGTAATGGTTATGTTGGTCCCCAGGCCGAGCTGGAGCTGTGCGCGGAGGCGGAGGAAAGCCGCGCGCGAGCCGCAGCGCGCAAGCAGGAGCTGGAGGAGCTGCTGCACGACCTGGAGGGAAGGATCGAGGAGGAGGAGGAGCGCTGCAACTCGCTGCAGCAGGAGAAGAAGCGCCTGCAGCTCAATATACAGGTTATATACCACCTTCATATCTGCTCATCAACTGGTTACTCAAATTCAAAAAGTATTTATTTGATTTAGACCCTGATAAGGCACTTATGTTAACAAAATGACCCTACACCGGTTCCAAATAAAACTTGAACTGAGAAGACTCCGGCAAGAAAATAAGCAAGTCCTTTTTTTAAATGTGTACTAGCCTGCGAAGCGAATGCATTCTTGTCATGTACAAAATAAAAACTTTATAGTACCCATTCTTGCATAATTTTTGTTTTACTATCTTTTTTAATGTATCGGTAGTTCTTGGATTTCTTTGGGTACTTTATTATAGACACGTATACATTGCCCCTTGAAAGAGGACTTTGCTGAGCCGAGTTAAAGGTACAGCAAATTTGTTTTCTCACTCGATCAAACGATCTCCATAATATTGTTATTGATCTGCTATCGACGTAACTGGACTGAACCTCGGCAAAGTCAAAGACATTTAGTTCTGGCCCTAGGTGGGCTCTGATGAAGGTCGAAGTCTTCAACTAGAAGGAACTAAAAAAAAACAAAGTCTTTTTAAAATATTTTTTAGGATGATCAATCTATATTTTTACCTGACTGACCCAGAACAAGGGTTATGTTTTTTTATTTCAAATATTAGTAATTTCATAACAATTGAAGCATAAGCACAAATGCCATTAGGAATTATATATTTTTATACAACTAAGGTAGCAAACAAGCATACAGCTGATGGTAAGCGGTTACCGTAACCCTTGCACTCACGCGTTGCCGACCCTACAAAAATCTCTTCACATCTTTAAAGAGCCCCATGCTGTTATCCACTGAGAAAATCACGGCGGGGAGCTAATTCCACTATCTAAAACCTACGATCCTTCTATTTATAATAGTTCATATCATCATAAGGAATGTTTGTACTATTCAAAATTCAAAATCATTTATTCAAATAGACCTTCGCAGGCACTTATGAAAAGTCTGACTCTAATACTCTAAATACCGGTTCGGAAGGTTGTATTTGCTGAGAAGAGCCGGCAATAAACTCAGCACTTTTTAAAACAAGCTTAGATTCATTACATAATATTTACATTCTAATCGCACTAACAACAATTGTGTGCCCCGGCGAGGCGGCAAAACTACAAAGTAGACTGAATCTATATTTAATAAGTAAATAAATAAATGGCAAACTTACTATACTATACAAAATTTCCTTATGATTCTTGATAATGAGGTCCAAAGCCAACTATAACTCGATATAATTCAGGACTTGGAAGAACAACTGGAAGAGGAGGAGGCCGCCAGACAGAAGCTTCAACTGGAGCGCGTGCAGTGCGACTCCAAACTTAAGAAGCTCGAGGAAGACTTGGCTCTCAGCGATGATACTAACCAGAAACTCGTCAAGGAGAAGAAGGTAAGATCTTATGTCCTAGAATTTAAGTTCAAATTTAAACGCAATTAGCCGTGTTGACGTCGGAGACATCATCATCATCAGCCTATAATGTCCCACTGCTGAGCACAGGCCTTCTTTCACAAATGAGGGTGAAAGGGAATGGGCAATACTCCACCACGCGTGCCCACTGCGGATCGGTGGAGGTAGGCTAGTGGTCTACCTACTGTTGGAATTTTTCAAGTCTTAACGACTATCACAATTAAGTGATAACCGGGACCAACGGCTTTACGTGCCTTCCGGAGCACGGAAACGCTCGATTTGAAATACCACTAGGCGGTCAACCATCCAGGTACCGACCACGACAGTGGTAGCTTAACTTCGCCGTACGATTAAGAAAGGCTAATCATGCTACACCACGAGCGCTTCAGTACGCACGACGTCTACTAATAAAGTATTATTCTAATGTTGAATATACATGACTATATTTTAAATTATATTTTATCTTACTACACTTGATAACGAAGCAAATTTTATTATCTAGCCATATTTCTTATAGATAAGTTTGGATCATTGTAAGACAATAAGTAATGAGTGTAATGTTTGTTTAAGATATTGGAAGAGAGAGCCAACGACCTTTCGCAAGCATTGGCCGAAGAGGAAGAGAAGGCCAAACATTTGAGCAAACTGAAGGCCAAACAGGAGTCCGCTATTGCAGAGTTGGAAGAGAAACTACTTAAGGTATGTTCACAAATGCAACTGTGTACTCAGTACTTTTAGGATGTGGTTAAAACTGCTTTATTAACTGAGTCACAACTACAAATTCAACAAATATTCACAACATCTAGGTAGGCACCGTTAACAGTATTTCGTTATTCCGAACGAGTACAACTGTTCAAGACCTTACAATGTATGTAAACTCAATTTTTTAAGGTATACTGTATATTGGTGCCGATTCTGTTGTAAATAGCACTAAATTAATTTTAGTCACATTACATCTCTTTCTTGCGAACATTATTGAAAAAGGATAGAACATATTTAAAGCTGTCAAATTAATCTTTGCCGTCTTCATTTTCGAGTATTTAGACGTAACCGCGATAGATGGTGACTAAATTTATATTGAAAACAAGCATTCGACTAATTTGACAGGACTACATTTCTTACATCCTTTTCTTATGTTCTTTGTTAGAAAGAGACATAGTGAGACTAAAATTAGTTAAGTTGTAAACAACGGAATCAGGGCCATTGTACGATTAAGCCTAAGTCTATTATACGATTTAATCTCCATACATAATTATTTCGGCTTCTTATTCTGCGTCGGCCTTAAGTGGGAAGGCCTTTACCTGACCTAACTGGAATTAAAGCAGGTCCCAAACGTAGCTTTTTCCAGCTATACCGTTAGTGCTAATAGATGGTATACATGTTTATTGTGATGGCAGGACCACCAAATGCGTCAAGAAGCGGACCGAGCGAAGAGGAAGCTCGAGACTGAACTCCAAGACGTGAAGGAACAGCTCACCGAGAGGAAGGCACAGCTTGAGGAGTTGCAGATTGTTCTCAGTTAGTATTATTATAGATTGAATAGAATTCAGATCAGCTTTTTATCCTGAAAGAACAATTAGGTTCATCGGGAACGCTGGTAAAATCATAAGACGGTAGTGTTTATAAAGGCGATGATGTACAGTGGTAGTGACGCCGGATGCCGAGACGAAGATACGGGTTCGAATTCTACAATGAGCTTGAGTTTTCGGTGAAGGAAAACATCGTGAGTAACACGTGAGTACCATAACACGGTGGTAGGGTGCTTTGTAGTACCCACCTGGCTGGCTGCCAACCTCATTTTGAAAATCTGTCGACAAGCACCTATCGGTGTTCCGACAGCTGCACTTGATTTCCAGTTGTTTTGGCCTTTGTGTGCTTACCGCTTTCGGCCACATCAGCACTATACCAATTCAAAATTAACATTTCATGAGGTTATCGGATCATGATGGCTTACCGATGTGCCTGCGCAGAAGATACATTTTCAATTTCATGTTAGCGCTCGCCGTGCAAGGGGCGTGACTTGCGAGTGAGACTAACGAACTAACAGCTGCACTGTATTATGAACCTTATAGTAGTGATCTAAGGTTGATTGTAAGTTTTAAGCATTCTTTCGTTAATCTTCGTGGCCATACTTTCTTTTCTGTGCGAACGAAGATTCACGACGCGCCATATAAGTCGGGTAATACAGTAATTAAATTATACATCAATGTTTAATATGCGGTCCGCCAAGTTAACACATAAAATGCCACAAAAACGTCTTTTTTTTTTTTATACCACCACCAATGTGGCAAACAAGCATACGGCCCGCCTGATGCTAAGCAGTTACCGAAACCTATGGACGCTTGCAACACCAGGGGCATCACTCACACGTTGCCGACCCTGAAGAAATCTCTTCACGCCCTTTCTTCTTCTTCCCTTTTTTTTTCCCTTGCGTCTTTCGGATTTGACTAATATTTCGGAGCATACATTTTAAAATCCCCAATATTTGTTATATAGCAAAACGCGAGGAGGAGCTGGCATCGGCGATAAGCCGAGCCGACGAGGAAGGCGCCCTCCGCGCGGCGGCGCAGAAGGGCGCGCGCGAGGCGGAGTCGGCGCTGGCCGACGCGCACGAGGACCTGGAGGCCGAGCGCGCCGCGCGCACCAAGGCCGAGAAGCTGCGCCGGGACCTCAACGAGGAGCTGGAGGCCTTGAAGAGCGAGCTGCTCGACTCGCTCGACACTACCGCTGGTCAGTCGCACATGTTGTATACGTAGCCATCACTATGTTTGCGGATAATATCCATTGTCGTGTCGTGTATATATCTTTCTGTATATATCTTTTGCAACTCTACATCTATTTTTAAAAAGAAAATGCTGAGACCATCTTGTGAGATACCATAGTGAAATTTTGTTCTTTTTGGTCTCGTTAAGTACTTTTTTTTTGATAATATTTTTAGTTTGGATTTATTTTATGTTAGCAAGCTAGTTAATGTTTTAGATTCTAATTGCCAATTATAGTAAGATAGTTATTTTTTTTTAATTTGATTACACTGGGTGGAGATTTCGAGATGGCATATTTTCAAAACCTAAGTTAGTCATGCTGAACAACTTTTACTATGGGACCAATGGTGAATTCTCAAAAAATATTTTTACTTTTACCAGTCACCCTATATATCATAGATAAAAAAATAGTATAAAAGTTATCCCGGGAAAGATTAAGATTAACGATTAAGATGTCGTCCTCGCCAGTTTCGGGCCTTCTGCTCAGTCTCGTCCCGTAATAGCGGCCCGAGCTGCCAGCAGCAATCCTTACTTCACCAATTAGTCGTAACTCTTCGGTCTGTTCCTACTCCCCTGGTAACAGCCGAGGTTCGTGCCCCATTCGCCCTCAGGCTACCTAAAATCTTACCCAATTGAGAGGCCTCAGCGACCACAGAAAAAGCCAACATGTTCTTTAAAAAAACCGCGGTACAGAAGCACGTTTTTACAAGTAAATCATGTTTATTTGTCCAACAGCCCAACAAGAGCTCCGTTCGAAGCGTGAGCAAGAAGTGGCGGTCCTGAAGCGAAGCCTGGAGGAGGAAGCGGCCTCTCATGAGGCCTCACTCTCCGACCAGCGACACAAACACTCGCAGGAGTTGCAGCTGCTCACTGAACAGCATGAGCAGATCAAGAAGGCTAAAGCTGGTGAGTATTATTATAGTATTAGCTTCAAATTACAGGTTACAAGGTTTGGAGATCATGGTCCAGGTTTTAATGTGTTATGGAAATTATAGGAAGAGATTAGTGTATGTTGAGTTAGTTTTAGGATTAGCTCACACGGAGACGCGACGCGGTGCGAACTTTTTAAGATAGCGATACAATATAGAACTTTTCGTATTCTTAACACGTGTCTTGTGACGTCTTGAGGTGCATCGCGACGCCGCGAGTCTTTTTCGAATTCTCACTGAAATGTGTACCTTTCTGTGTTTTTTTTAATTCCATGATGTCTTTAAACAGCATACGGCCCGGTAAGCGATTACCATAACCATATGGACGCTTGCAACACACGAGGCATTACTCACGCGTTACCCACCGTTCCCCCTCCCCAATGAGTTTTGGCAACCTTCTCTACCTTACTACTTACTTGCTCTACCTCTCGCGTCGCGTATCGGTGTGAGCTGACCCTTGCTCGTAGTAGAAGCCGATAGCTCGTAATAGTATTATACACAAGACGCAATGCTGGTATAATATTTTACTGGACAAATAGCGATTAAAAATTGATGCTCAAAAATGGACAAATAACGTTTTTCTCGTATTTCGAAACAAATATGTAGCTCAGTCACAGGGCTCAGTGAATTGTTTTAGTAAGGACTGGTATTGACATATTGAGAATAAAATTTGAACAGCCTCTTTAGTCTACAATAAAAATATATAACCTCCGTGCTCATTTGCCTATTTTTGAAAACAAAATAAAAACAAGTAAAGTCATTATTCCAAATCCAAACTCCAGTCAACACAACATCAAAACTTTTCATAACTGTCATCTACAAATAAAACTTTCCGACTGCTTTTACGTAAAAATTTGGATTATTTTTAAATATTATGCATTGATTAACAATGGCGGTGAACGGCATGAAGGAGCGTAGACAAAAAAACGTGAAATTTGGGTTCTCGAAGGACGATAACTATGAGGTGGAGAATGTTGTGTTTGGTGTAGTTCCTCATGAGGAAGGCAGTTCGTTCCACTCTGCCAGAGATTACTGGCAGCATATAACTAGTGGGAGGTCGCCGGAGAGGAAGTGCGATGATTCCGTGGAATGTGAATACCTGTTTGTTTTATTATTATTTTGCGGGTAGTTCACTCAGTAGGTAGTTATTCAACATCCACATTTTTACACCAAACCACAAGACGCCGGAAAAATTTCACCCGTACGTTGTTGACATGCCGATAATATTTATAATGCGGTCAGCAAGGGAGTGGAACTTGCTTCCGGCGTCTGTGTTTCCTGACTCATACAATCTAGGGACTTTCAAGGCCAGAGTGAATAGGTTTCTTCTGGGTAAGCGTGCTCCATCTTGCGCTTCGTCATCTTCCTTTATGGGCGGGTCAGTATCCAAACACAAGACCATTTAATTAAAAAAGAAAAAATCTATGCATGTTATTTCTCATGATTTTGTTGATTTATCATTAGATTCGAATGCTATTTTATATGGATAATTTGATAGTTTGCCTAATGTATAGTAGTTTCAAAAAGTATGGTGTTATGCGGTTCGGAAATTTTCGAAACGAAATTAAATGCATATAACATTGGGACTAGAGGGATGAGACTTGCTTGACACCACGCGGTTGACGGCTGACGTCGTTGATGATGACGTCTCTTTAGCGGTATGAGGTGAGAGGCGGGAAGGGACCGGGCGTCATCGGGCGGCGGAAAGAGCGCGGGAAGCTCGGTACGGTACCCCACTTCTGACGCTCGTCAAATCTCATCTTTCCTATTGTACCGCAATTTTTAGACCACAGACAAGAGCACAGCTCTTAAATACAGAAGAAGAAGGTTATTATAGTCTGCCGACATCTGCTGGATATAGGCCTATGTTTATGGATTGTGTGTGGCCACATTTTCCGTGTAGCTGAAGGTGGTTACCCAGAAGGTTGGTTGTCATTCAAGGGCCAGGTGGTCGACTTCTCCAACACGTGGTATATTATCATTTATGTTGTATTAACACATCTGTAACTTGTAGGTCTAGAGAAAGCGAAACAAGCTCTAGAGGCGGAGAACGCAGACCTGGCGACAGAGTTGAAGACAGCTAGTGCGGCGCGCGCTGACGGAGAGAGGCGCCGCAAGCAAGCTGAGGTGCAGCTCGCTGAGATAGCTGCTAAACTGCAGGAGGTCGAGCGGGCTAGGTGAGCTGTCTAGTTGTCTATTAAATTAACGATATACTATTATGATTCAAGGACAATTGTATGAAAAATATAAAACAAAGAGAAAAAAAAAATGTGTTACAATATTAGATAGTAACTGATGTTTAACACTAGCATATTAGTTTCAATTAACAATGTTTTCGGTTGAAGTCTTTTCAATGATATGCAAGATGCACCCAAAAGTCCGCTATAAGAGTCGCTTGCCGCCAGAAACACCTGCCAATAGAATCGCTTCGTTTTCTTAACTTGCGGTTCTATAAGTAGATCATTCTTGATGGTAAAGCACCGTAGCACACATATAGCTAAAGTCCGTTAGTGTCGATGGAACGATGTTAATGAGTGTATGGTTGCAGGAGCGAGGTAGCGGATAAGTGCCTGCGCCTGCAGAGCGAGGCGGAGGCGGCGGCGGCGCAGCTGGAGCAGGCCGACCTCGCTGCCTCGGCCGCGCTCAAGCAGGCCGCCACCATCGGCGCACAACATGCCGAGGCACAGGTAACACATCACATACCACGCTACGGTCCGCTTGATGCTCTGTGGCCCCGCTCCTTTGGACCTAATCATCAGCTAAGGGCCTGAGTGGGGAACTCAAGCCTAGTTCCACAAACGAGGGTGAAAGGGAATGGGCTGGTACTTCACCCCGTGTGCCCACTGCGAATCGATGGAGGGTAGACTAGTGGTCAACCTACTGTTGGAGCTTTCAAACTTCCTAGGAGGTCTTAACGCCTATCACAATTAATACTTTTTAAGCTTTCGCGAACTAAATTTAGTCAAAATTAAATGTTGATAATAATCTGTGCGCGAATAGACCCGATACATTAATATCACAATTAAGTGATAATCGGGACCAGCGGCTTAACGTGCCTTCCGAAGCACGGTGAGACGCTCGAGTTGAAATACCACTAGACGGTCACCCATCCAGGTAATAGCCTCACCGATTATGGTAACTTGAAATTGCCAGCGTGTTGTTACTGAATCGAATGTGTCATTGATGTAGAACACGTGAGAATCTGACCCCAGGTCTTTTTTATGGTGGGGAAATCTTCATGGTATACCTGTCCGCCCTGGGGGAGTGGGCTGGTTATGTCAGACTGGTACCGGCTAAAACCCCACGGCGGCCGCCGGGCCAGCTGTAGAGGGGGTTGAACTCTCGTACAGAACGCATTCTCGAGCCCCATTCACTCACGGCTCTGAAATGGCCCGTCCCGGAGGAACTGTGATACCTCCTCCAGTACCCTCGCAGTGGTAACCTGCTGTTGTGTAAAGAAAATAACATTACTAAGCTAGGAGTGAGAAGAACGGAAATCCAAGTAGGTCGTGGTTTCGAATTTTAGCTTTCACGGGAAATCATAGTATAGACATGTTGACATGTATATTTTTTGATTAGCTTTTAATTCAATTCAATAAAACTGAGTCATATAATTACCGAAATCAAAACTTTTTATATTTTTTTCGCAGGCTCTTCTCGAAGAGGAAACCAAACAGAAACTGTCTCTTCAGACGAAACTTCGCAACATTGAACAACAGTTGGAACAGGCGAGAGACCAGCTTGAAGAAGAGGAGGAAGCTAAAAAGAATCTTGAGAAACAGGTAAATAAGGGTTTTACCTTTTGAAAAAAGCTTTAATTGTCATCACAAAAATAAAAAATTACAAAGTATGCAAACAACAAAAGCATAAAATAAAAATAAAAAGAAATAACAAAAAAATAATAACACACAAAGCTTATAATAATGATATGCCATAAAAGAAAAAAGAAATAGCATAGATATTTGTGGTGTGATGCCAAAAAGGACCCCAATAATATGCTTTCGTGTTGGAGGAGTTATGACATTTATGACCCTTAAAAGTATCTGGGTTTTACGTGACCAGAAATCTAGAAACTTGGAACTCTTTTCTTAAAATATTATTCAGGGTGTTAGGCAGAACGTGTGCCATATCGATCAAGACATGGTCTACTGAAAATCGAAAAAAAAAAAACTTTTCTTATACATTTTGATCGTGCAGCGTTTAACTTTTTTGTTAGATATTTCAGAGAGAAAGTTGTTCATAATGATGAGTACGTTAACCCCTAAAAACTCGACTAGAGGTTGAAAAGTTACCATGTATCTATATCATATATGTTGTTAAACAGTACTTTAGCTTAAATCCTTACTAATATTATAAACGTGAAAGTTTGTATGCATGGATGTTTGTTGGTCTTTCATGCAAAAACTACGGAACGGATTTGGATGAAATTTAGCACATAGATAGAATATGTTCTGTATTAACACATAGGATACTTTTTATCCCGGGAACTTATAGGATCCCTCTGGAATGCGGGTGAAACCGCGCGGGGCTTTTAGTACCAATATAAATATCAATTTAAATAAATATCTTGGGACATTCCTCACACACCGTCATCTGATCCTAAGCAGAGCTTGTACTATGTAAACCAGATAACTGATCAAAGTCAAAGCCATTTATTCAATTTAGGCCCCAGAAGGGTACTTATGAAGGTCACATTTTCTGAAGTTACCACCGGTTCGGGATTTAATACATATACTACTTTTTGTTTGTAAATACATACTTAATATACATAATTACACCCAGACTCAGGACGTACAGACCTGCGGCGCGATAGGTGGAGTCTTAGGTCGGCCGCATACTATAAGAAATTTTCTGTCAGAAATTTTCGGACGCCCGCCGGAAGGCACTTTCCCCATACATTTTGTTCTAGACCCCGCATACTATCCGAAAATTCTGACGTGTCTGACGTCCAAAAATGTATGAGCAAGCGAATTTCTGACAGAAAATTTCTTATAGTATGCGGCCGGTCTTAACCAACTGCGCCAACTGGCTCGTCTTTAAAAAATGAATGTATTGTACTTAGGTGACAGCGCTAACTCAGCAAGTAGTGGAAGCGAAGAAGAAGGCCGAAGAGGAGGCGGAGGCGGCGGCAGCGCTCGAAGAACAGCGCAAGAAGCTCGCTAAAGACGTTGAGGCCCTACATCGGCAGATCGACGAGCTGCAGCAGGCCAACGACAAGCTCGACAAGAGTAAGTGGCATTAAACCATACCACATGTCACCACACCATACCACATTACGCACGTCATACCCACACTACGAACATCGTACCACATTACGCCACGTCATACCACACACTACAAACATCGTACCACATTACACCACGTCATATCACATGTCACCACATCTTACCACATTACAGAACATGCAAAAAGAAAGTTGTTTAAGTAATGTAAGTTATTACAATATAATAATTTGTAACAGGCAAAAAGAAGATCCAAGCGGAGTTGGAAGACACAAACATCGACCTCGAGGCGCAGCGAGCCAAGGTCATGGAGCTCGAGAAGAAACAGAAGAGCTTCGATAAGGTATTGTACCTTATCCGGTTGAGAGTTGAATTGTCCGCGTCAGGGTGTGAGTCATTTGAGGCTTAACAACTCCCGCTACAATAATGTCTAGTTTACATTGAAAAAAGTTAGGTTCTCCAATTTTGTATGTTAAGTATAGAACTAAAATCGATACTGGCAGAAATGCCCTTAAGGACGCTAAAAAATAATATAAATAGAGTGCGTGCAGTGAGCTCTTTATTTGAAACATTTGATCTAGCAAGAATATAGCTCAATTTTACCAACGATAGATAGCAATGGTCTACCACATAAAAAAGGCTAATAGAATTGATATAGAGAATCTTTGAAGTTGTGATATTTATAAAAGTTTCAGATGTTGCTATAATTGGGCTTAGAGGTGCAACTCCCTCCGAGACTGCTTTGTGATATCAACTATTTTTTTTACTGTTTATAGGCCTGTGTTTGACCACAATCTAACCATGGTAAGTGATGTGGCCGAAGGTGGTAAGCACGCAAAGCCTGGAAGGAACTGGCTTTGAAGTGCAGCTGTCGGAACATACCGATAGCCAGTCAGTTGGGTACTACCACCGTGCTATGGTTTCCTCACGATGTTTTTCTTCACCGAAAGCTCAAGCTTCGACTCGAACCCGGGACATTCGTATCGGTATCCGACGTCACTACCACTGAGCTATCATCGCCCCACATAACCCACCTTTAGGCATAAAAGTGTGGCTAACTATTCTTGGCTTCAACTTCGCCAGAGCATCCACTTTGATACTCGTAAGTGACAGTACCGGGGCCGTTGAACGCGCTCGCTGCGAGGTGCATCATCAGCGTATAATGTCCCACTGCTGAGCACAGGCCTCCTTTCACAAATGAAGGTGAAAGGGAATGAGCAATACTCCACCACGCGTGCCCACTGCTGATCGGTGGAGGTAGGCTAGGGGTCAGTCTACTGTTGGAATTTTTCAAGCCGCCTAGGAGGCATCCAACTAGCTTAACGACTATCACAATTAAGTGATAACCGGGACCAACGGCTTTACGTGCCTTCCGAAGCACGGAAACGCTCGATTTGAAAATACCACTAGGCGGTCAACCATCCAGGTACCGACCACGACGGTGGTAGCTTAACTTTGCCGATCGATTAAGAACGGCTAATGATGCTAGACCACGAGCGCTTGGAGCGCTTGGTGCAGGGTGCGGGTGCAGGTGCGGGTGTACAATGTGTATGTGTATGGTGCAGGTGGTGTCGGAGGAGCGCGCGGTGGCGGAGCGGTTCGCGGGCGAGCGCGACGCGGCCGAGCGCGACGCGCGCGACAAGGAGACCAAGGTGCTCTCGCTCACCAGGGAGCTGGACGACGCCGCCGAAAAGGTAACCTAACCTAACCTATCTACACACATTACTTTAACAAGCTATACTTTACTAGCAGACTAGAGCTGTCCCCGCGTTCACAGTATTCAAGGTAGCTTATGTCCTTCTCCATACCATAGGCTATTGAAACACAGATATACTACTTCGGGAGCCTATGGATTCAAAAATAAGCTGTAATGTTGTATGCCAATAAATCTGCATGCCAAATTTCATGATGATCCGTTGAGTAGTTGAGGCGTGAAGGGGTAACAAACAATGTCACTTTTTTTTTTTACTGTTTATAGGCCTGTGTTTGACCGCAATCTCACCATGGTAAGTGATGATGCGGCCGAAGGTGGTAAGCACACAAAGCCTAGAAGGAACTGACTCTCAAGTGCAGTTATCGGAACACACCGTAAGGTGCTTGGCGACAGATTTTCAACTTGAGGGTGGTAGCCAGCCAGGCGGGTACTACAAAGTACCCTACCACCGTGCTATGGTTTCCTCACGATGTTTTTCCTTCACCGAAAGCTCAAGCTCATTGTAGGATTCGAACCCGGGACCTTCATCTCGGTATCCGACATCACTTACACTGAGCTATCATCGCCTTAAAAAACACTTCACTTTTGCATTTATAATTCTAGCTAGGATTGAGATATCCATGAACAAATGTTATTGGCTCCCTGAGAACTATTCATGTTTGATGTTTGTATTATTTAGCTCAGGGATCACCAATTAGAGACATTTGGGGACCCTTTTCTAAAATTTTATGACTGCCACGGTCCGTTTGATAGACGATTAGGGGTCGTCCAGTCACGTCAGGTTTTAAGGCTGCCCCCGCAATGAAAAATATTATAATTGAAACTTAATCTAAAAGATAACTTTTATGTTAAATATTGTACTATTTACTAAGTTCCGCTCAAAATAACAAAATAAAACAGTATAAAATAAAGACTCAAATTTGATCTATTTGTGATTTATACGGTACTGTACTATCGTACAGGGAATTTGTAGATAATAGCAATACCCAGGTTTGTGTATATTTCTTAATGCCTCGCTCGGTACCAACCTCAAATTGAAACACTTGAATTTCGTTTTGCTTACACTACATTCAAGCTAAATATCTCATACAATATTTTATAGATCGAAGAACTAGAACGCACAAAGCGTCTCTTACAATCTGAGCTCGACGAGCTAGCCAACACGCAAGGCACGGCCGACAAGAACGTGCACGAGCTTGAGAAGGCGAAGCGCGCTCTTGAGTCGCAGCTGGCGGAGCTCAAGGCGCAGAACGAGGAGATCGAGGACGATCTACAGTTGACTGAGGATGCTAAGTTGCGGCTCGAGGTCAATATGCAGGCTATGAGGGCGCAGTTCGAAAGGGACTTGCAGGTAAGAGCATTTACGACCATTGTAACAGTGCCGCTGTGATGTTAGGCTTTTGAGTGATGTATTTAAAATATGTGGACGTTTTTTCATTATTATAACGTACACACGGCTACAGATCAAGCTACACATTTCCAGTATAAGCTGATCTCGCATTGTGTAGGATTTCCGTACAATGAGAGGTCAGCTTGTACTAGAAAAGAAATGTATAGTTTGATCTGTAGCCGTATGTACTAGGTGTGCCTCGTAGTTTTCTATAACCTTCCATAAGAGTTATCTAACGCATAAATTATTTTCTATTGGAGGCTTCCTACGATTAGGGCGTTCAAATCTTGGGATGAATACCATAAATACAAATTATGCCACATGTATATTTTGCTTTTTTTTACTCTTTCATACTTTAATGATTTCAAATAATGCGTGGGAATATAGGGCCTTTTGACTCGTATATTGTGAATATCATTCAATAAAGCTCACAAAAGTTACCTTTTTCTATAACTAGATTTCTTTGTTCTATAAAAATTATCCATATGAAATCTTACTTAATAGCCCGGCTACACGCTTCGTCTTGCATGCAATCATGACTGCTCAAATAATGCATGCGGCTTGTGCAATCGTTGACTTGCAGTTTTGGTTTGAGCGTGTTGGTACGAGAGCTACCAACGTTTTCGAGAAAGAACTTTAGCAAGGCTGATTTTTTTATATTTCCTTGCTCATAGAAGCCTGATTGAGATGCACCAACTCTGACAGCCGGAAGTGGTTGCGTTTCCTTCTGCGCATCCTGTTTGTACTGGTGAAAATTTCGGAGTTTGAAACATTTTAACATTTTTTAAATTTTTTTCATCACTTTCTCCGTCCTCTTAGCAAATATTTTTTTTTGGATGAGCGTTATGTGATTACTACTACGTGCGAGATGCTATTTTAGTTGTGAAAAAAAAAACATTTTCAAAAAGCAGAAATCTTAATATGATAAAGTTATACTAGAACGTAAAATTATTTTGCCAGGTGGAAATCTGGTTGCATAAGAGTATACACACCAATAGTGTTGATTCTCGCGAGGGACGCGCGTCCTGTAATAACAATTCTTTTCGTTGTTATCATTTAACCGCGATCCAAAGATTAAGATCGGCTTAAGAATATATTGTGGTACTCGAATATCTGTTTAGATTACGTTCGACCAAGAAGTATGAGGATTCCATTACTGGCTAAAAATAGACAACAAACTGCTTTGTCAGAGAAAGTCATGACAATTAACGAATGCCTACAAGCACGTCTATAAGAATTGGCTTATATAATATATCAGTTTATATTAAGATTTATTAGATATTCAGATTCTTCATTATCAAGCTCGTCAAAGCCCAAATCAGAGAGATTAAATAATAATAAATAAATAAATATAAATACCCTGGGACATTCCTCATACAAGGTCAATAATATAAAGAATATTCTGAATGAGCTATTTATTCGGTAACAATTGAAATAAAGACACATAAACAACTTGGTAATAAAAATCAAAATATTTTAGTTTCATTATAAAATAAAATAAAATGCATTTATTTTCAGACAACAGGGTCCATAGATTGTTAGTAAATATACAAAAAATAGCTAAGTTAATACAAATTTTAAACATTAAAACAACAGAAAAAGAACGACAGGCAGTTTATGAAGCATAACGCATGACGTGCAGCTTCATAAACCTGCCTAAAGTAGGCCCATCTGCCCTCACAGCAAATACGTTCAGAATGATATTGGTGCTCCCTCTAGCCCTGTTTAAAATAGAGGCCACTTTCCGCATTATGGCGAAAAAATCTACCGTATCGCATCTGCAAACATGCCTGAAGCACTACAGTAAGGAGGAAGCCTCAACAGCAGAGTGTTGTATACTTTTTGGGTATAATTAGCCAATAGGCTGCTGGAATAAAATTTTTGGCTATATGCCTTAAACTGAGCTACCAGCAAATCTACGAGCCAGCATATTTGCCCGCACTGCCAACGCTCTGCGCTCCCTTTCTATATCACAATCATCTTTGAGGTCTTCAGTCACAATAAAACTTTTTGCCATAGTGTATTGTTGTAGTGTATGTGTAGTGCCATTTAGTGTTACTGGAGGGATATATGACGGACATTTATTTCTACCCCTAAATACCAACAGTTCACTCTTGCTTGAGTTATATTTTAAACCATGATCCTCAGCATAAGCTTCACGTATGAATAATGGTTTCCTAATACTACCAATCGTAGGAACCAGCAGCACCATGTCTTCGGCATAGCTTATGTTATTTACACAATTACCAAATGGTAAATCACTGATCAGAGTGCTCATTTTGGCTGTCATATATCTATATGACAGCCAAAATGAGCACTCTGATCAGTTGATCTACATAAATATTGAATAACCTTGGCGATGTCAGACCTCCACATTCCAGTTTGTATGGATCAGACATTGCATTAGACCATTTAACATAATTTATCTGTTTGTTATACCAGACGGAGAGTGTAGTAACTAATTCCACAGGGACACCTCCCTTCCTAAGCTTATCCCACAGGATATTATATGATAGGTACTAGATCAAAAGCTTTAGAAAGGTCCAGGAAACATGCATTCACGAGAGTTTTCCTATCTGTGTAGTATTTAACCGTATGTTCTAAGGTAAAATATAGCACTCACAGTAGACAGCCCCTGACGAAAACCATATTGAGCATCATGTAGCTTCATGTATCTCCTGACTGAGGTTATGAATTATTATTAAAATTATAATGAGACTGTCTAGAAAAATGTTGACTACCCCTGAGGCGTCACTTGGTTGTCAATATGACAATGAAATTTCTTTGTTTAAATTGTTTAGACACCAGAAATGAACTAATGCTAACTTGGAATTTTGCGTTTTTTTCTGCCAAATTGTTTATCTTAAGGATATTTTTTTTATCAAATTAAAATAGAAATAATTAAAGCAGTTCCAAGAAATGGCACCCCACTAAGTAAATTCACTTTTTGCGCTCGTCCGCTATATTACGCTAATTGGGTTAAAAGCCTTGCAATTATAATCTTAAGGCCCCAATGCCACGGAGAGATATATCAGCAAAAGACAGCTAGAAAACATTTTAATGTAGAAAACCCTCGTGAATGCATGTTTCCTGGACCTTTCTAAAGCTTTTGATCTAGCATCATATAATATCCTGTGGGATAAGCTTAGGAAGGGAGGTGTCCCTGTGGAATTAGTTACTACACTATCCGTCTGGTATAACAAACAGATTAATTATGTTAAATGGTCTAATGCAATGTCTGATCCATACAAACTGGAATGTGGAGTCTGACATCGCCAAGGTTATTCAATATTTATGTAGATCAACTGACCAGTGATTTACCATCTGGTAATTGTGTAAATAACATAAGCTATGCCGATGACATGGTGCTTAACCATGACATGCCATGGTTTATTGTGACTGAAGACCTCAAAGATGATTGCATCGACCATAATAAGGTCAAGGTATCAAGGAGGGTAAATTCATTATATTATTATTCATTATAATAGTGGATGGATGTCCGAAAAGAAGTCCGAATAAGAGATAGATGAATTGTGTGAAAGATGAAATTAGTAAGAAAGGAGGAAATGCTGATATAATGGTCGAATTGAAGCAGCGCAAAAATTGCACCGACTCCATATAATTAGGAACAGGGTAAGAAAACAACGAATTAAATAAAGTAAAAGTATATTAAAAAGTAAAAACCATCGCGTTATCTAAATGAAAAAAATAATGAGAAGATGCGACGTAAGAAACTCCTCATGGGCCCGACATGTTTATTGTTGTAATTTTACAATTAAATTATCACTTTAATTACACCTACAGTATAAATTAAAAGTTTTAGTAACGGGTGAAATAGCAACTGCACTTAGAGGTGTGCACAGGGGGGCTAAAAAGGAAGCTAAAGCAATATTGCTACGGAATCCATTTTTTCGATTTTCTTTTTGGTAAAATAGTTACTCATTATGTTCAATTCAATTCATTAAAAGACTTGGAATTGATGAATTACCTACTTAAATTCTGCTGTAAATTCGAAAAAATTAATTGCGTTAGCAATATTGCTTAGCTTCCTTTTTAGGGGGCTAGGTCGAGTGCTTGCTATAGACTGCCTTCTCTAAATGCTACACGCAAACTTTTATTAACTTTGCTATTGATTTTATGGTCAGTGTTGCCACTTAATCAATCTTTCTAATGATCCAAATAAGTCGGACCAACTATTCAGCTTCCCGATACATAATTTATATTAAAAAATTGATTAAATCCTAACTTCCTAACCAATATTATAAATGCGAGAGTGAATTTGTTTGTTTGTTACGCCTAGAAGGAGTTAGGCTACTTTTTATCCCGGGAACACGGGTGAAACCGCGGGGGACAACTAGTACAAAATATTTTCGGAGATTTCTCAGTTTAAGTGTATTTCGAATCGTCGATAGATTCAACTGTAACGTTCATAAGTGCCTTATCAGGGCCTAACCTGTATACATTACTTTTTTATTTTGATTTTGAAAACAAAGTTATCTTATTTTATCCTTCAAATAGCTCACGGTTTAAAATTTACTTTTTCAGGTTAGCATTTTGTTCATTGCTGCTATCGATTGGGTCTCTAATTCCATTTCCGGTACTTGCTTTTCGTGTGCTGAATTGATCTTAAATTAGTCTTTGTACCCTTATGCAACCAGATTTCCATCTGCCAAGGTTTGTTTTAGGTTCATTGATAGCATAACTATATAATGTTAAAATTTCAGCTTTTAGAAAATGGTTTAGAAGAAAATATTTCATTCACAAGATTCACAACTAAAATAGCATCTGGCACGTAGGTAGCAACCACATAACGCTCTGTCGATTTAAGTTTAGGTTGCTAAAAGACTGTAGAAAATGATGAAGAAAAAATTATTCGTGCTAAAATGGTTTAATGGGTTAAAAATCCAAATTTTTCACTAGGACAAATAGGATGCGCAAAAGCAAACGCAACCACTTCCAGCTGCCAGACTTGGTGCATCTCTATCAGGTTTTAATACGCAAGAAAATATCAAAAATCCAGCCTTACTAAAGTTCTTTTTTTCGCGACGTTGCTAGCTCTTATACCATGTGAACGGTCATTCAAGCCGGCACAATTGTATTCGACGACACCCGTATCAAAATGTGTGATGTCAGTGTAAGCTCTCAAAACACTATGAGGTTTGCAATCTAGTTCGCACGTGTTTACTTGCACGTGTGTCTCTGTTAGTGTACAGTCATGGCCACAATTTTTGAATTAATTCCTTCTTTATTTTGTTTATGACTAGCTTTATAGCCCGCGACTTCGTCCGCGTAGATTATTTCTTTTTTCTAGATATGTATCATCGTAACAATATAGAGCTTTGTTCATAGCTATTGTCCGCCACTACGTGTGATATTGACAAAGTTCAGGTAGATTTAGAGCTGACATGTGAGGATGCCACATAAGACTTAACCAGTCCTGCCGCAAATCAACTCTAGCAAATTTCAGAGTCTTTCCCTGTGATTTGTTAATAGCCATCGCGAAACAACCCTTAATTAGGAACTGTTATCTTTTAAATTCAAATGGAAGGTGATTTGGGATCAATGGTATACGCGGCAAGAAGACTGTTTCTCCTCTGGCAGAACCAGTAAATATTTTGGCCTCAATAACATTGCGACGGAGAGCTGTTACTTGTAGTCTAGTTCCACAACACAATTTTGTAGGCCTTAACTCTCTTTCTCTCTATAGTCTTTCCCTCATGTCTGAGGATCGTGGTAGGCATTGGGTTTGCTTCTAGAGCGGATGATCTGCCTTCACCGGTTTCTGTCCAACCCGTCCCTTACGACCGTGTAAAACTTGGAGGACGAAGAGTCTTTTACTTGATTGGACCATCTAGTTGGTGAACGACCACGTAGTCGTTTTCCTTCCGTGTTAGTTTTTTTCAGTTTTTCCAAACTTTCATCGTCTTTGCGCACCATATGGCCGAAATACGAAAGAATACGTTGGTGGCATATGGTGGACAATCAGGTTTTAATTTGGAGCTGCGATAGCTGCGATCCGTCTCCAGCACCACATCTCGAATGCATCAATCCTTTTTCTTTCTCGGGCCAGTATAGTCCACGCTTCCACTCCATACATGAAAATGATGAATACCAATGCTCGTATTAATCGGATCTTTATTTTAATACCGATTCCTCTCTTTTTCCTGATGTTGTTTAGGCGAGTCATTCATTGCATCCTTTACCATTTCAATACGCCAATACCATAAGCCGAAATAATAAATTATGTAATTTTCACTAAAATAAAGAACTTCATATACTAAATTTAATCCCCCTTTTCACTCCTTAAGGGTTCAAATTCGAACAACACCGATATTCGTTACGTTAGTTTATAACCATAAGCTTAAATAATAAATTTAGTGTACTTCCATACACAAATTCATCCCCCTTTTACCCTTTCGGGATCAGAATTATCAAAAACGTTGAGGCACATATAAATAAATTTTCAATCGTCAGCCTAAACACAAACTTCGAAGGTCCTAACTTCGAAACTGATGGAATTTCATATAAAATTGCATCCCCTATTTTGCCCCCTTAAGGATGGAATATCCAAAAATCCTTCCATAATAGTTGCCTACACTGTGTTATTATATATTAGGTGACGTTTACTTTGAAGCTAACGACTTACATACATCCCATACCTTTTCACCCTGTCGGGGGTGGAATTGTCAAAAAAGCTGAAACATGTATAAATTAATTTTCAATTGTCAGCCTAAATACAAAATTTGACAATCCTAACTTCAAAACTGACGGACTTTCATACAAACTTTCATCCCCTATTTTACCCCCCTAGGAGTGGAATTTCCAAAAATCCTTCCTTACTAAATACCTACACTGTATAATATTAAATTTAGTGAAGTTTACTGTGGAATTGAAGGACTTACATACTCAACTTCACTCCCGTTTTGCCCCCTTCGGGGGTGGAATTATCACAAACGCTGAGATAACTATATATTAATTTTCAATCGTCAACCTAAACACTAAATTTGAAGATCCTAACTTCAAAACTGACAAACTTGCATACAAACTTTCATCCCTTATTTTACCCCCTTAGGGGTGGAATTTCCAAAAATCCTTCCTTAGTGGATGCTTTCACCGTATAATAATACATTTAGTAAAGTTTACTTTGAAATTGAAGGACTTGCATACCCAACTTCATCCCCCTTTTCCTCCCTTCGGTGGTGGAATTATCACAAACGCTGAGATAACTACACATTAATTTTCAATCGTCAGCCTAAACACAAAATTTGAAGATCCTAACCTCAAAACTGACGGACTTGTCAAACTGTCATCCCCTATTTTACCCTCTTAGGGGTAGAATTTCCAAAAATCCTTCCTTAGTGGATGCCTCCACTGTATAAGGTATCTTTGTGCAAAATTTCAAATCTCTAGGTCCAGCGGTTTGGGCTGTGGGCTGATATATCAACAATCAGTTTATCATTTTATATATTAAGATTCAAATTGATTGATGTAAAAAATATAATAAAACAAAAACAACGAATTTCTTTTCCGTCTAAGTTCAGTATTTTTTCACAAAATAGGTACTAAATAATATTGGTGGATTCTCTACACATACAATATGGAGCGTGTACTCGTGCTTTTAACCACAAATCATAACGAAAAGATACATAACAAGACATATAACAGGCTAAAGAAGAACAAGGCGAGGAGAAACGGCGCGGTATTGTGAAACAGCTCCGCGACTTGGAAGCCGAGTTGGAGGAGGAACGCAAGCAGCGCACCGCCGCGCTCGCCAGCCGCAAGAAACTAGAGGCAGACCTCAAGGATGCCGAACAAGCCTTACACCTCGCTAATAAGGTATGTTTTCGTTTAACACATTTTAATTTATATGGATAGCGTGGTAAGCATAAGTAGAAGGGAATTGGCTGGTTAAAATATGTCAGATAAAATACGACTATCCCGGGTGGTATTTCTTATGTTTGTTACCTCATAACTTCGTCATTTATTTACCGATTTGTAATTTTTTAAGGCTGCGTATAAAGCAAAATAACAATCTTAGAATTGAAATTTACCCAAGTAAATAGTATTTAAATGAAAAAATATTTTTATATGGGTATTTTCATTATATACGCTAGGGTTCTGCCTGAGCAAAAACATAATGGAATGAAATGTCCTCGATAGAAAAAAATCACAAAGCTACCTCTAATAATAATGAATTTTCGGTTTTATTCGTTCATGGTGTATCTAATTAAGACAAAAATTCGATAAATAATATCACTAACATATGACCTAGGGCTGCTACTAACGATTTTTTAAAATATTCTATACTTTACGAGTTATTTAGATAAGAAGCACTTCGTTCATTTTTGTGCCGCGAAACACGCTATCTCCATCTCATCTCCACGCGAAGATTAGACATAAGTTTGTTTCATCTGACATTGCGATATTTTTCTGGCTTGGTACGCACTCTTAAGAAGAAAAAGCAAATATGGTGATCCTATTTCAGAATTAATTTTACTTTTATGATCGTTGTCAGTCGTGTCAACTACGCAATCGTGATTGGCTTATAATGTATAAATAGTATGTAGACGGTGTGTTCCGGTAGTTGCACTTGAGTTGCGCTTTAAAAAAAAAAGACTTGCGGAGTTTCTTGCCGGAGTATATATACATTAGGCTTATAAATACACGGGGATAATGTAGCTTCCTAATAGTGAAAGAATTTTTCGAATCTGACTGATAGTTCTAGAGACGTTTAAACAAACAAACAAAAAAACTTATATTTTTTTTTTTATATTAGTATAGATGATAGTTGTCGTTTGAGGTATAATGTTGTGTGGTGTTGCAGGTGAAGGAGGACGCAACGAAGCAGGTGAAGAAACTCCAGCTGCAGGTGAAGGAAGGCGCTCGTGAGGCCGACGAGGCCCGCGCGGGCCGCGAGGAGGCCGCGCAGGCCGCTAGAGACGCCGAGAGGCGGGTCAAGGTACACAATACACCGATACTTGTAATACACCTATGGAGGCACTGTTGCCAATGCAGTTTTTTAGGAGGCCGTGTACATGGGGTAAAAAAGCCGTGTTTATATGGGAAAAGACCAACGGTGGGCCGTGTCACTGCTTAAAAAAAAGAAAAACGTTAAATTGATGTTAATTAAGCGTTTATAACATTAAAAACCTTTAAACAGCACCATGCGGCTAATGTTTGCAAATTACCATAGACAATGCAAATGCAATGTTGGCATTCGGAATATTCGGAATTGGATACAGAAGGGCTTCTACGATGTTCGAAATTTGACAATCGTATAGTGCCGTATAAAATTTCGTTAATTCGCGAAAAGCCGTAGAATCTGCTACGGCCACAGGGATGCAGCCGTAGGCCGTGGATTTTGTGATTTTTTGGCCTGAAAGCCGTAGAACACGGTAATTGCCGTAGCATTGGCAACACTGTATGGAGGTGCAAGGTGGATGACACCTCCATTTAAAAGGGAAGGCTGGGCCATCGTGCCTGGTGACCGCGGTCCAACTGTACATGTCGGACAGTTGTATATATGCAGATTCTCGAGAAAACTTCTTAAGCGCGATGCAGGATAATGTGGCGCCACGCCATCTATCTTTCCGTGTGTGAACTACCTCAGTGTTACTGATAGATGTCGCTACACACCTGCCACTGCTTGAGGCGGAAGAACCCATCAATATTTTAACTTTAAGTATGGCACTAGACGCGTAGCTACCGCCATATCAAAGATACGGGTTTCTAAATGTGTGTGTGTAATCGTAAAAATAACCCTGTATGGACGTCGCTGCTGTCAGGTACAAGGCCAACGAATTTTGATACAGTGTCCGTCTAGGGCAAGCATAGCGTGATCTGCTTGCTTGCTGCTGCCTGCGTGATCTGCACGAGAATCCGCCCCCCTCTGTAGCGTAGGTGGTGGTTTTAGTCCTATGAGGATTTCCCCAAGATAATAAACAAAAGCAAGCCATTGCATGGCACCATAAACACTGGAATGTTTGTTGTGTTCCTGCGCATGAGTAAGGTCGCCAGAGCTCGGTGGCATTATTTGTGCCAAACTGAGCATATAAATAGATTCGGTACTTCCATATGGGACTACTAAGCTATGAGTTCTTTGCTTCATTATTGGTAAAGATACAAGTCTTAATTTTAAACATTAACGGTCCGTAAATTATAGGAATTAGCCATTACACGTATAAAAAAAACAAGATCAATTGGGCTGCATTTATGAAGTTTAGTTTGACACTTAACTCATTTGCAGGCGTTGGAAGCGGAAGCCATGCAGCACGCTGAAGAGTTAGCGGCCGCCGACCGCGCGCGGAGACAAGCCGAAGCTGAGAGGGACGACCTGCTCGACGAACTCAACAATACCTCCTCTAAGGTACACGATAACATCACATACACTAACCGGCAAACTCCTTGCCACAAAAAGTTAACTACGCAGAAGCCATGCGTTTAAGGCAACGCGCGCCCCTGGTGTTGCAAGCGATCATTGGCTGCGGTAACCGTTTACCATCTGGCGGGCCGTATGCTTGTTTGCTACCTAAGTAGCATAAAAAAGGCAAATATTTGCGCGAGTCGCTCGGAGCTGGCGCGCGATTGGTTCATCAGTCTACGTCTACTTTGTCAAGAAGTTGGCCGGGATCTGTACATAATGTGGCTAACTAGTGCCCCAACTGAAAGAAAAAATGATACAGATTCTGCAACTTATCTCGTTAGGAATTTGAAATGATAGAGCTATACCAATTGGGTGTATTTATGCGTTAAGACATTTCCTGTGCTTCAATCTAATCTGCACCTTGTGTGGCTATTTATAAGTTTGCCTGTATCTTATCGATAATTAACTGTACTATGAATTTATGCTAATAGTCATATAATTGAACAGAGCACCCTTCTGATCGACGAGAAGAAACGCCTGGAGGCGAGGATAGCCGCGCTGGAAGAGGACCTCGACGAGGAACAGTCCAACAACGAAATACTCAACGATAGGCTCAGGAAGGCACAAGTAAGAATACCTATTTTGTCTTTTCTCTCCTCTCAGTACCCTCTCTCTTCCTATCTCCCTTTCTCTTCCTATCTTCCTCCCTCATGTCTTGAGGATAGTGTTAGCAGTTTCTATCCAGCCACCCTAGACAAAAGGATTCGCTAGATCCTAGCGTAACCAAATGTCAATCTCATACATTTTGTAGCGTTTCTATTCGCGCTAACGCAACGAAAAGTACTTTGTCTAGGGGTACTGGAAAGGTCGCATACCTTACGACCTTGTAAAATTTGGAAGACAATGCATTTTTAACTCGGTCGGTCTCAGGTATTGGTAAAACCTTATCACATATTAATTTCTTAAATTGGAAGATTCATGAGTGAGATAGAGATAGATTTCAAATAAATTGAACGTCATTGTGCTTCTTTGGGTTAATTGTTCGAGTTTATGACAATAAATGTGTTTTCCAGAACCAAATCGACCAAGTGACGATGGAGCTTGGCACGGAGAAGTCTGCCACACAGAAGCTTGAGAGCGGCAAGCTGGTGCTTGAGAGGCAGAACAAGGAGCTGAAGGCCAAGCTTGCAGAGCTGGAGACTGCTGCACGCACCAAGACTAAGGTATTCATATTATTATTACCATCTTTTTCTTCTGGTATTTGTTTGTCTTGTAAATGGCAGAGGGGTAGCGTTAACTACGGAGATAAACACAGAAGACTAGCTAATAGTCATGAGAACCTAACTTCTCATATGATTATTAGGGTATTCGTTACTTACTTGTTTAAAATCATGCTACAAAAATATAGGGTGTCAAGAAGTGTCAATCGGAAGTCTAGAGATTGAGAACTCTAAGAGCTATCCTTACCACCCCACTAATGTATGTTCTGCGATTTTTGTAGTTTTCAAGTTAGAAATGTTTTCGTGTTTTTTTATCACCTGGCATCGATATTTTTGTACATTTGAAAATCGTGGACCATGGGAATGAATCGGATACCTCTAAATGACTTCCGATCGACACTACTTTTGGGGCAACTGTTTATTCTGATACAAGTTACGGTTAAATAATTTATTTTTCTTCAAAGAATTTACATAATTCACTTTAGAGTAAAACATAAAATTAAGTAATTTTTGAAGTGTGCCGGTAAGCGTAGTGTTCAAAAGTACCTACTTACCCAGAACACCGAAATTATGCCAAGCTTAAAAAAATAACTAGGCTGTCCTAAAAAGATAATGTGATCTGGCTGAGATTCTCTCCGGTTCTTCACAGCTTCTACGGTAACTTGAGAAGCTTGTATATTTAACAAGTGTGTAAAGCGTGTTATGAATGTTTCAGAGCGTGATCACGTCGCTGGAGCTGAAGGTGGCGAACCTGGAGGAGCAGATCGAGGTGGAGTCGCGCGAGCGGCTGGTGCAGCAGAAGGGCGCGCGCAAGCTCGACAAGAAGATGAAGGAGCTCGCGCTGCAGCTCGACGAGGAGCGCCGCCACGCCGACCAGTACAAGGACCAGATCGAGAAGGTAACCTCATTGTTCACCCAGCTTTACCAGTGCGCATCGCATGTATTTATTATACGATATAAAGGCATCGATGAAAAATCCCTTTAGTAGTAATTTCTGATTTTGAACAGTAAAGGTGGACGCACATTTATCAGAGTCGAACGCGGCGAACGAAACGAATTTAAGAATTTGTATAGGAAATCTTCTCCATATTCGGACGATTCGACGCGGGTGAATGTGCGAGCTTTCATAAGATTTCATTCGGCTCGGATAAGTGTGTGTCCTTAAGGACCAATTATTGCATCGTGTGTTCTTGACTTTGCCAATCAGAGTGCTTATGTCCTTGACTTGGCCAATCAGAGTGCTTGTAGCCTTGACTTAGACAAGTGAGTTAAGGTGAACGCACACTTATCCGAGCCTAACGCGTCGAAAAAAATCGAAGTCAAGGACGCTTCGCACACATATCCGCACCGAAAAAATCGACCGCGCCAAATAAGAAAACTACTCGCGTGTTGCTCTGTCGTATACAACTGATAGAGGTCTTAAGGTCGCCCGAGCTCATTGGGGAGGATAAAGGGTCTGTTACGCGTGAGTGATGCTTCGTGTGTTGCAACTGTCCATATAGCTACAGTTACCGCTTACCACCAGGCGGGTGGGTATACTGACTTCGTCTTATAAAAAAAGCATTTTGTGAAAATCATCACATGGTGGTACGTTATTTTGAAGTAATTGCCAGACTTGCTGGTAACTTCAACATGAAAATCTGTAGCCAAGCACTTAGCGATGTTTCGACAGATGCACTAGCTAGGGTATACATATAAATAATAGTGATGCGATGTGTTGTGTGTGTGTGTGTAGATGAACGTCCGCGTGAAGACCCTGAAGCGTCAGCTGGACGAGTGCGAGGAGGAGGTGCAGCGCGAGAAGGTCGGCAAGCGCAAGGCGCAGCGCGAGCTCGAGGACATGCTCGAGACGCACGAGACGCTCACCAGGGAGTGCAACAACCTCAGGAACAAGCTCAGGTATACATCACCCTACACTACACCACACCACACCACACCACACCACACCACACCACACCACACCATACTACACGATACATACTCTACACTACACTATGCTTACACTACACTTCACTATACATACACTACACTACACTATACATACACTACACTACACTATACATACACTGCACTACACTATACATACACTACACTTCACTATACATACACTACACTACAAGGGCGTCGTCAGTCCATGGCCCAGGGGGGCAAGTTCATATATGGAGGATAGGAAGAGTGTGAATTGTAGGTACTGTCAGAGCACATGAAGCTTTACACTTGCTTGTAGTCTTACTTGCGAATCTTATTTACTACATCTACTTGCGGCGATTTTAATAAGAACGAACGGTACAAAGGTCAAGTGAGTGGACTACGGAAATCCTCCAGGGGGGTCAGCCGCCCCTCTTGCCCCCCCTTGGCAACATCCATGCTACACTATAAACTACACTACACTATACATACACTACACTAAAATATACACTACATTACACTATACATACACTACACATCACTAAACTAGACATTACACCCATCATATAACATCACACATGTAACGGACGAATTGCAGGCGACAAGTTATAACAATAAATATAATACAAATGTAGCAGAGCTCTATGATGAAGCGCTGTGCTGGCAGAGTGTGGGGACCAGCGTAGTACACAAGTTGTCCTGTCTTACCAAACATTCTTCATACTACTTTGGGTTTGAAGGCATTTAGCAGGCTCCTATCATTATATTCTATGTCGACATTATAATAAGACAATAGTTACCCCAACTAACCCATATATACGTACGTGTATTGTCTTCTTTCATACACATTGTATTGTATGTGTCCCAATATATTGTTTTTCCACACACAACCAAAACGAGTCCCCCATTAACAACCTAATTGTATCCAATAGGCCGACGTCGATAGAGAACGACGTGGAGGATAGTGATTAGAACGGGAGTGAAGAGGGGAGCGGGGAGGAGCAAGCGTGAGGTAACCGCATTGGGTGTGACGGTGCCACTTGCGATTATTAGAATATGCTGGCCTATTTAATAATGGATAAAGTGCATTTTTGATTGAGCATGACATGGGAAAATCTCAATACTTGTTGGTCTCAAAATGTTTCAATTATACCACACCAATATACTATGGACGAAATTTGCAGTCAGACGCGTTAGATGCTCAATTATTTTTCCACTTTTATGTAATAATCGACTTTATCCCATCCAAATAGAGTTTAAAAGTGATACTTACCCCTCGCTTCGACTATATTTAAATAACATAAAGACTATTATTACTTTAACTTGGAAAAAAGTTCGACATAATGTTACCTTTCTGTCTTCCTACGTTTGACCTGTTTATAATCAATTTTATACCTTATTTAAGTAATGTATATGGTTTATTATACATGTTATGTTTTCGGGTATTATCACACCATATATTAGTGGTTCACCTGTAATTCAATATATTGTTATTCAACAGTGAACTTTAAGATGTACAATTTAAAGTGCACTTTGTCTATGAGATACCAGTGGGATACCAGCGACGCTTACGCCATCGGTCTCAATCATTATGTGTGCGCCTGTTTCATTATCAAATAATTTCACAAATAATTCATTGAATGGGATTGAATGATTGCCTGCGAACTTGAAGTTTTGGTATCGTGACGTCGTTTGGATTTAACTTGTGACGTTGTGTTGTCTTTTTCTTGTATAATTAGTATTTATAGCGGCCATCTTGGATTTAAGAATATTATTTATTATAGTTCCCATACACAGGCTGTAGAATACTTTTTTAACAACTTTTGAAAGTGTGATACAGTAATGGATTTATTTTCACATCAAAAAATGACATACTTTATTTACTAAATTAAGTTTGTTGAAGGGATGATCACTAGCTATGGATTTAGGGAGATTTTTCATAAGCGATATCAAGGTTTAAAAAATAAGCAATGGGGTACAGTTTCATTTGGGAAATTAAAAATCTATCATATCTCTTTTCAATTCAAAACTAAAACAACTAATCTGAAATCAACTGTGATTAATATTCTAAGTTTTCATTCTGACCCTAGAACGTGTGAAATGTTCGTTATATAATATATGTATGTATTGCAGAAGGCAAGGCGGTGGTGCAATCGGTCTGTCGGGCGCGTCATCGTCGTCGCGGCTGAAGCGGTCGTCGCTGGCGGCCGGCGCGGGCGGGTCGGGCGACGAGTCGCTCGACGACATCAACGACACCACCAACAGCGTCGAATAACGACACCGACACCCTCGACACCCTCCGTACGAACGAGCCGCACAACGATTGAGCGATCGATAGTTCACACATGGAATGGGTCGTAAGGGTAATGTTGTCCTCTCATTGGAAAATCATTCGCAAATCATGTTGGCTTCTCGGTTTTGATTTTCTAGTCTTTTTGTTTAAAACTAGGACACTCGGTCGGTTTTTTAAATACAGTTTTTTTTTGGTTTTTACACCATTTGATTTATTTATTAATCTAGTCGAATTATTTATCATATTAAAATTTTGACAACCAGTAGGCATGATTAGTATTGATTATTTTTTGAATTTTGTTTTTGTTTGTTTGTGTTGGGACTAGAAATCTTTTGAGTACTTAAATATAACTATCGATCGCTTAAACGTGCGCGGAGTTTATGTAAGTTACCGTTCTTACAAACGTAGTATTTTCTCATGAAAATATAGAGACTAAAATGTCTTAAAATCTTAGTTTGTGTCAAAGAAAATCTAGGTTTGTATGGAACTATTGAAAATCGTACGGACTTGTTGTCTACGTTTTCATTACGTCGAAATGTAGAGCGAGATTATGTACGGAACAATATAAACACTAGTGTAGCGAACGCAGCCGCTTTTGTATCTATATCCCTTGTTATTTCGGTGTATTGTATTATAATCGTGAAAATTTTCGAGTACACTTTTTTGTTTGTAGAAATATGAATAGCTATATGCATTTACTAAACTCTAATAAAAGCTGCACTGCGATGGGTAGGTCGCTACATAAACAACATTGTGTATAGTTTTACGGCAACTTGCCACAAAAGCAATTATTGTAATTTGAGACTGTAATTTTGCATGTACGAGTTCATATTTCTGTAACATTTTTTTTAATAATCGCGGTGCTCAATTTTTACATATTTATGTATAAAACAAAAATATTAATTGCATTTAAACAGTCGGCGAATCTCTTTACAACATTTTTCAATAATAAAATCGTAACATTTTCCCAATCCAGTATTAATAACTATACATTCCTTACAATCGAGAGTTTTCAATTTTATCCACAGACATAGTCGACAGGGTAAAATGTTAAATTACTCATTGGGTGATATTGTAATGAAATTTTAATGAAAAAGTATTATAAAATTGTGGCAAAAAGTACGTTAATTCAGTAGAAACATTTTTATTCGAATTTTGCATTTAGGAAACGCGACTGATGCTTAAGACTGTTGCGACAATATACCTACCTACAAATACCCTATACACGATATACTATTCGCTGATTCGCTGGAGGTCACTAAGCATGCTCAAATGTAATTGAAAACATGATTCGCATAAAAAAAACTGGCAACATTTTGTATTGTTTATATTTTCCATAATGCACAATTATATGAGCATGCTATAATGACGCCCTCTATCTATACAATGTAAATAAAGTCAGTGTGAGTCACTGAGCGCTTAGTTGCCATACAAATTTTAATGATAGTTGATAAGTAAGGACATGTAAGCTTTTGGTGTGAAGGGGTGTGGCGGCGTGTGGAGATCACATAACTTTATAAGTATCTCTATCATTTTTTTAACACTGAAATTTCTACTCGTTTTGCATAGGATGTATTCTTTAAAACTAATTTTATTGAATCACATATTAGTATACTCAAGTGAAATATGTACGGTTGATTTTTAAAACTTTGATTGCAGTATATCCTTGCGGAATGTTATAAAAGAGTGTTAGAAATAGAAAATGTCATCAGTTGCTATAATACCGTGTAATACGCCGCCATATCCCTGATAAGTGTTTTAACCGTTCATTTATAATGTTTCCCCCACTCCCAATTATGTATACACTTATATTTTAACATCTAAAATGTAAATACACCCATGCGGTGGTTAAATGTAAATTTACACGCGAAAGTATGGTATTATTGTGTGCTGCCAGACAGATGGTACGCGATGGAACACGGCTTGCTTTATTATAGACTTAGGTAAGACTCGTAGTAATAAAATGTGGCCTTAGGTTTCTTTTTTATAACATAACGGACTTAATACGTAAAACGAAACGTTATCGATTCTTATTCAAGGCCAAACGGTCACTGAAAAGAAAAACATTGTATCTTGCATTTTTATAACTATTTTACCCAAGTCTACGTGACCTCCTCTTTTTTATGATTTATATAGTTTTTTTCTCTGAATGATAATATAAAATTTAAATGTAAGTAAACAATTGAAGCGTAAACATATTTTAAATATTATATTTAATTATTAACAATATTGATAATTGTAAAATTGGCCATAGGTTGTAACAAGTTATCAGTTGGAATGCCAATTACACAATTTTTCATGATTTTTAATATCATTTGTTTTATTTATACACCTATAAAAATATATTCTGAAGTAAAGCCAACGAGAGGAGATAAAATATGTAAACAACCGACCTCTATCCTCCTTATTACAAAACATGGTTTAAAATTTAAAGCAAACCCAGGTTTTAAATTAGCCTCGTCTCTTTTTGATATATGACGTTAGAAAGTGACGGAGCGACTGGTTTTACTAATCTTGCTTTAAACCTTCTTTTGTAATAAAGGGATATTTAGTTTCATTACGATAGCGAGCGATCATTATCTCTCGCATGCAATAATGACGTCAGTTGGTCGACGACAGCTGTCGTTGTATGATTCGTGGTACAGGAAAGCGGTGGGTAAAGCAGCTGTCAACATAATTTCTTTAAATAAAAATGTCTAGTTTGTTTACATTCTTTATCTCGTCTCGTTAGCTTACCTTTAAATCCTGTAAAGATTTTTTTGCTAGGTGCTTGTACAGGAAAAGTTATAGTGGTTTCATTTATTCAACAAAATATCAAATAAGAACAAATAGTGGTATAAAAAAAACTTTATTTATTAATATTTTATAGACAAAAGGATTAAAGCCATTCGTAAATCACCGAAACTGCTCACAAAGTTTCTGGAGAATCGGTTGAGAGAAATGCGACCAGCTGTAGAGGAGAACAGCCGGTAATCTGGACATACATACGAAAGCATTTTTGTACAAGCTGAAACGTAGAAGCTTCGCTCTCTCAGTATTAAAGTGATTTTTAAAACATAGAAGATTTAGAAATTGCTACATACATAGGCTACTTTTTATCCCGGGAACGCGGGTGAAACCGCGGGGGACAGCTATATTTCTTACGATTTAGCTCATAAATTGTGATTTGGCTTATATTATTACCTTGTCGTTGAGGTAGCCTAAAAGGCGACCAGTCGCCATCCCGAATTTATCGTCGCCAATTTTCGTCCTGAGTAGCCTAAATGGCGATAAATCGCCTACGTTGGCAACACTGAGCATAAGTACAAAACCACCATTTCACTAAATCATGACTGGACGGTGACTGATAATGTGGACTATGTGAAAGTTAATGTGCGGCAATACCTTTATTTACAACAAATATGTACAAAATACAATCTATATATAGAAAATTTCCTCAAGCCTGCCGCTGCTTCCGATTAACGGCAGGGTTCCCAGAAGGCTGGCAGCGTTTCCTCTTTGGATAGCCAAGCTGACGCGTTGGCGGAAAAAGCTCCCCGCCCGCTGGTCTCCGGAGGTCTCGATCAATTTTGATGACAAGGTGCGAGCAAAACGGCGAGCTTCGGACCCCCACGGTCCCATGGTCTCGACCGCAAAAGGCACAAAAATATAGTTGGGTCCAATCGATGCGTATTTTTTGAATTTTGAATTTTCCGCACTGGCCGCAGCTGCCCCTGCAGCTTTACAAGTCGCCGGTAAGTGAGATGGCGCGAGTGTATCGACACATGTGGCATCCCACACCAGCGACTTGCCGACACTCCAAGGGATCAAAGACATACCATCCGGTCTCCTGCCATCGCCCCGCGCAATACCGACTGGTTCCAGTACGGAAGGCACGTTAGCGACAACAAGAGCCCTGCGGATAATGTCGTTAATAGCCGAGTGCCGTGATATTCGACCAGCACTTAGAGAGCACGAAAGCCCATGGTGGCCGAGCTCGTTGACGAGATCTCCGCAGCGGCAGCGATGAGGTTGATTGGTCCTGCAACCAAGACGAAGACAAATACACAGACTTAATGTTATACGGTCTAACATTGTTCCAGTATTTGTTGATGGAATAGCTTGTAGCCAGTGACCTGAGTCACTCTGAGAGACAGCTAACAAGCGCGCGCGGTCTGTATCTATAGAAAAGTTAGAAAATAAATTTTGCCAGGTTTTTTCACAAAGAGGCTTGTCCCACGCTCTCTGAGAGTGACTCAAGGTCGGAATATTTGTGCCTGGACAAGCTGCCTGCCAGGCGTCTCTAGCATCGGACAGGTAAGAAACCTCAACAGATCCAATAGAAGGGTCCAAAACAGAACTGACGAGGTTGCCCACACTGTATACCGAGGATAGAAACGCCGGTACTGATATGCTTGAAATTTTCCGCACTCCTAGGCCACCATAACACACGGGTAGGGTGGCCTGAGACCACACTTTGTTTTCATAAAAACTGCAATTTAGAATTTTGGAAAGTGACGTTTTGATCATATTATCCAAAGTATCTAATATGTGATCAAATTTAAATAAGTGCGTACTGCGGAGCAAATAGGTAAACTTTGGCACGAAAAGGCAGAGTCGAACAATAAAAAATGCATAGTGAGCATTAATTTCATAAAGTCTATTTGAAGAGTCATTAAAATTTTGAATGTTTTTCTCAAAGAAACTAGGAATGGATTCGTCTAAGACTGGGGCTCCAAGAAGATGAAGCGACTCCTTTGACAGTAACTTAATATTGGGAGCCAAAACATTAAAATTTTGAATTAATTCTGGTTTTTCAGATTCTGGGAAAGAATCTAAAATAAGGAGCTCACATTTGGAGCTATTGAATTCTAGGCCAATCTTTTTAAAATTTTCTGTCAATGTTTTAAAATCACTGAGAACGGAAGCCGCATCACCCCCCAGCGTACCGTCGTCTAGATACCATACATTAAATTTTGATTGTAACCCGGAAATAATTGGATGGATGGCCAAACTGAAGATAGCTGGACCGAGAGGGTCGCCCAGACATATAATATTCTGTGATGTGCGGACTATATGAAAGTGATATTATTATAAATAAAATGTATGCGACTGAAGGACTTTGTATTCATGGCCATGAACAAATTAATTAAAAAAAAAGTAACCAACTTGACTTGCCATTAGGGTACGCACTAGTACGCATTGCGTACTATTTTGTTAGGTAGCGTTCTCAGGTACTCTCCGCCAAATTGCGTACTATATTATTGTCAAGCCAAAAAATAATAATTTTGAAATAAAAAAGTTTAATAATTTAAATTTCTATTAAGCCAGTTTCAGCATAAAATGAGCACTAGCGACCGGTGTGTTTCTTTTTTATTCCAAGTTTCGTTCTATCAATTCATCATTCTGTGTTACTGTTCGTGGTTCCCTCGGTTTCGGTGTGCAAACGGCTCTTTTTTAACCGACTTCAAAAAAAGGAGGAGGTTCTCAATTCGAATGTATTTTTTTTTATTTATTTTTTTATGTTTGTTACCTCATAACTCCGTCATTTATTAACCTACTAGCTTCTACCCGCGGCTTCGCCCGCGCAGCCTACAGGAAACAAATGACATATTTTTCTACAACTATAAAACAAAACCAAACAACTTCATCCCGCTTCGAGGGTATTAAAAACGCTGAGACACGTATCAATTTTAATAATATTAAGTTAGGATAGTTATAGTTCTTTGAAAATTATCTCACAGGAATACATTACATGGATAAAATGTATGGATGTAATCAGAAACATATTCTTTTTCTGTGCCAAATTTCCTCCAGATCCGTACAGATGTTGAAGCGTGATTGAGTAACATCCATCCAAGTAAGATTAGTTAGAAGTAAGATCGTAAGATAGTTAGGTGTAAGGTGTAAGGTGTAAGGTGTAAGGTGTAAGGTGTAAGGTGTAAGGTGTAAGGTGTAAGGTGTAAGGTGTAAGGTGTAAGGTGTAAGGTGTAAGGTGTAAGGTGTAAGGTGCAAGGTGCAAGGTGCAAGGTGCAAGGTGCAAGGTGCAAGGTGCAAGGTGCAAGGTGCAAGGTGCAAGGTGCAAGGTGCAAGGTGCAAGGTGCAAGGTGCAAGGTGCAAGGTGCAAGGTGCAAGGTGCAAGGTGCAAGGTGCAAGGTGCAAGGTGCAAGGTGCAAGGTGCAAGGTGCAAGGTGCAAGGTGCAAGGTGCAAGGTGCAAGGTGTAAGGTGTAAGGTGTAAGGTGTAAGGTGTAAGGTCAAATCCGTACAGATGTTGAAGCGTGTGAAGCGTGATTGAGTAACAAACATTCATCCATCCGAACTTTCGCATTTATAATAATATTAATAAGATTTGAGATAGTGATTTGATATATCGTTTTTCAATTACGTAGGTTTTTTTATTTATTTAAACTTTTTAAATATTTAATGTTACTGTGTAACATGGTCAAGCCTTCTTGAGGAAAATGTACTGAAACTCATTTTCACCAACTTTTAAATACAGAGTTCCTGTACGATACATTTGTTATGCTGTCCCGTGGAATCTGTGCATTTTAAAGTAAAGTAGCCCTTGTCATTCTCTGATCCCTAACCTAAACTACCACAATGCAAAATCGATCGCTTGCTCTGTTAAAATCAAAACCGAACCTATCCCACGGGAACGTACATTATTCCGGGATAAAAAGCAACCTATGTGCTACTCCAGACTATAATCTATCTCGTGCCTAATTTAGGGTCGGCAACGCGCGAGTGATACCCCTGGTGTTGTAAGCGTCCATAGGCTACGGTAACTGCTTACCATCAGGCGGGCCGTATGCTTGTTTGCCACCTAAGTGGTATAAAAAAATAAAATAAAATTAGAGCTGTTCAGCCGTTCTGCCGTGATTGAGTAGCAATCAATCCATCCATCCAAACTTTCGCAGTAGGATATATACATTTATAGGTACACACGGCAACACATCAAGCTATACATTTCCAGTATAAGCTGATCTCGCATTGTATAGGATTTCCCTGCAATGAGAGGTCAGCTTATATTGGAAATGTATAGCTTGATCTGTAGCCGTGCGTACCTATATAAAGTTTTAGTCGTTCAAATAAATTAACATTGAAAATCATCCCACAGGAACATATTACTGGAATAAAAAGTATCCTATGTCCTTCTCCATACCATAGGCTATCTGCGTGCCAAATTTCATAATGATTGGTTCAGTAGTTAAAGCGTAACAAACAAACAAACATACAAACAAACAGAGTTACTTTCACATTTATAATATTAGTAAGGATTTGGAAAATTCTTTTTTTATTTGAAAGGGTACGCCTCCCGTTTGGTCCCATTGTCATCAGATCAGGATTTGATTACTTGTTAGTGTACTTTGAAGTCGGTTTAAGGTTTTTGTAAAACAGTCCAATTATTTGAGAAATTACTTTAATATTTTTTTATTCACTGCATACTCAAAAGTGAAGTTTCGTACTATTTTTAGGTGCTGTGCGTATCCTATCGTGAAATCACTCTGGCAACGCTAACTGTCACTGTGTCTGTCAGTCAAGTCAAACATGAATTGAACTGAACCCTTTGAACCAATATTGTATTGATACTCTTCTCGTTAATGATTTTATTAACGTTGTAACTTTTCCAATAAGTAACTTGATTAAATCGAAATTTCTCAAGACACACGGGATTTAGTAAGTTTGCTTATCTAAACCATTTATTCAAGCGCGATCATTTATTCACAATGGCAGATTCTATCGATGAATACTTTGAGTTTGCGTTAGACCTCGTGAAAAACGCCGGAAACCTTATAAGTGAGTACGTAAATGGATGTAAAGATTTTGTTTATAAGTCCTGTGACATAGATCTTGTTACTGAAATAGATAAGAAGGTCGAGAAGACTCTTATTGAGGGACTATCAGCCAAGTTTCCAACTCATAAGTTTATTGGTGAAGAAACTGTTGCTGACGGCGGGAAATGCGAGTTAACTGACGCCCCAACATGGATAATCGACCCAGTAGATGGCACACTCAACTTCGTGCACGGATTTCCGCACAGCTGTATTTCATTAGGCCTTGTCATCAAGAAAGAATCCGTCGCTGGTATTATTTACAACCCGTTACTCCAACAGCTTTTTACTGCGAAAAAAGGTCAAGGAGCATTTCTCAATGAGAGACAGATTCATGTCTCGCAAATCAAAGAGCTATCCAAAGCGTTAATTGCTTTTGAAGCTGGCACGAGTAGGGATGAAGACAAATGTAAAGTTGTCTTTGAGAATTTCCAGAGAGTGGTCAGCAAAGGCCATGGGATGCGGTCGCTGGGTTCAGCGGCCTTGAACATGGCAATGGTGGCATTGGGTGGTGCCGATGCTAACTTTGAATTTGGAATCCATGCGTGGGATATTGCAGCAGGAGATATATTGGTGAGGGAAGCTGGTGGGGTCTGTATTGACCCTGCTGGTGGTCCTTTAGATTTGCTATCGAGAAGAGTACTCTGTGCCAGTACTCCTGAGCTGGCCAAGGAGCTCACCAAGACAATTGTTCAATATTACCCTGAGAGAGATTAAATTAATGATGTACATTATATTACATAGGTAATATGTAATACAATACCTAATATATATCAATAGTACCAATTATTGAATGTATCTGTGCAGTTTGCTTATTGATTATTTGTCAAGACAGAACTATTAATCTGTGGCATGTAAGAGTATAATGAAAATTTTGTTGACTTTGTTTTAATTGTAATTTGATTAAGAATCTTTTTTTTTGTAAACTAGTCAGCAGCTAAGCAGTTGGACACATTAACTGTATTTAAATGAAATGTAGAACAAACCATATGTATGAAAGTTATAGATTTATTTATTTAAAACAATATTTACTTAAAGTTAAGTATGGTTAATGGTCTTACTTAATAGTGAGTAATCTCAAAACAGTGATTATAAATTTTTTTTTTAATCCAAATTATATTTAAAAGTTTTAAGGGATGATTACTGAGTGATCATTTTGGGGACAATTTGTACCTAAAGTTTAGAGTGATAGGGACTAATGGGTAATATTGTATGTTTAGAAAGAGGCATGACATTAGCATCATGGGGGCATTATGTAATGAAACAATTACTATTTTAAATAATTTATTCACATCAACTTAGTCATGAAATAAATTATTAACCAGTTTAAATGTGTAAGTACTTATTTACTTAATTTCATTTAAATGCAGATCCAGAAGTTAACAGACAATTGTTAATTTATCAAAATTCTGGATCTCTATTTAAAATTGTACTTAAAATCTAAAATTATTCATGTTATCTTTTTGTTTCAATTATAGTCACTAATAAATTATGTCAAAATAATTTAATTATATAATTTTGAATGTTAATTAAAATAAAAAACTTAATTAACTCGGTGGTTTCCTTCATAGTAGATGAATCATTTGTGACAGCTATGGGGGTTTTAACCACCTTTATAAAAGAATACCTAAACTTTAAAAAGCTCCTCGACATGTAAAAAGCCACATCTGCTACCTTTATCCATTCATGTATCAAATTTAAAAAAATACTCTAATCAAATGTGACATTTTAAATCTTAAGGAGCTTATTTGGCAATTTTGTATAAAAAGGAAACATGAAAGTGCAATCAAACCAAATTATGGAATGATTTGTTGACAAAAAAAAATGTATTATATCACCAAATGTAAGCTTAGAAAAGAAATTGTAGGTAATCGGATCATGTTTAAGTTGTCATACCTACTAGGTTAGTTGTCAGTTATGGCGATGTCCTTATTGTCATTTGTCAACTTATAGGTATTTGTGTAGTCAAAATAACGTCAGAAATTGTCGTTGTCAACCTGCAAGAATTGTCAATGTCGATTTGTCGACATGTTCGTTTACGAAATATTTTGTTTTTAAACCTCAAAATTGTCTTATGTTCAGTCAGCTAATCTTAAACTACTACTGTAAATAAATCGGCATATTAGTCAGAATCATAAAAGAAAGTGGTCTAATAGTACATTTGTCAATATTCCACAAAAACTTGTCGATTTGTCGAGTCTTTTAAAGTTGTTAAGCTAATCTTGTCACGTCTTTTGAAGTTGTCAAGTCTTATAAAGTTGTTAAGTCTTATAAAGTTGTCAAGTCTTATAAAGTTGTTAAGTCTTATAAACTTGTCAAGTCTTATAAAGTAGTCAAGTCTTTTACAGTTGTCAAGTCTTTTACAGTTGTCAAGTCTTGTATTGTAAAGTTGTCAAGTCTAGACTGTCAAGTCTTTTAAAGTTAAATATTATCTAGATACTTATCAATTTGTCAAATAAGGGTTTCAAAGTTTTTAATGTCTCGCATTATCCAGTCGTTAGGTACATGCCACTTGTCATGTCTCTCTCGTCTTATCATTGTCGTCTCACTTAAGTTTTGTATTTTGGTCACTTCATTCATGTCACCTCACATTATTTATAATAAGTCAGTTATGGAAGTCATAGGTTGGTCGTGTTAAGTCTTATTTCATCTTTAAATAATTGAATTAATGTACTATTCATTGGTCACAAAATCATTCGCGAAAGCTCAGTCAGTTTCTGTACATATTGGAGTATTTTTTTTTGAAACAGGTTTTAAGCAGTGTATACCTCATTTACTACGTCCATCTGTCGTTAAAATCGTATTACTTGATAGTGATATTTCAAGTATTTTTACTTATGCTTAAAATATCACTATCAAGTAATACGATTTTGTCAAGTAGTACCACTTTCTCAAGTAGTCATGTCATAGTAATTTGTCAAGTTGTTCAATTTTGTCATGTCATCATCAGTCATCATCTATTACAGTTCAGTCAAAAGATTATAAACTAATCAAGTCTAGGTTCCTAGGTAGTATTGGTCCTGTTGTCTGATTAAATAGATTGTCATAGTTTTGGTCATCTCATTACGTAAGAGAAATGTCTTACCAAGTTGTCAATAAATGTGAAGCTTATATTTAATCTACTAGCTTTTCAACAATGTGAAGTTTTGTTTTAAACAATTTAATAATTTAACATTTCTCATCACTGCTAAAAAAATTACCTTCTTCAATATTTCCTATAACGACCATATGACTTAGTTCCGCGAATTAACTAAATTTTGCCTAGATTTTATCTAACATTATGACCATCAGAATCTGCCAGGACGTCGTCTCCTCATTGCTCCTAAGTTCATCGGCCTTGGTATTTCTTTCAAAGCGTGCGGGTCTACCTTCATTGTTGGCATTCCCTTAGTTAACTCATTTAGAAGACCTTCATCTTCTTCGTATACCGCCCATTTGGAAGGACTGTAAAATAAAATATGAATTAGAATCATATCCCTCTGGTAAGCCTGCCAAAGATATTGTGAATCTTCTGAAGGTTCCAAAAGGCTTGGACACTTATGCGTTGTTCATAATATATTAAAACTGAAATTTGTTATAAAAGGTTTTAAGTATGCCTTAATTAATTATGCCTCAACTTACTTGTTTTCACTGGGTATAACTTGAAATGCTACTGATGGAGTTTTAGCTGAACTCGCTGGCTTTTTAATTTTTGTCCTTAGTTTTTGAGTAGTCGATGCTTTCGCTTCAATATCATCCAGAATAGCCATTTTGTCAGCTGAAGATCTTTCTTCTATATTTACTTGTCCAGGATCATTATCGTTTTCTGTCATTGTATCTTTAGCAAGGATTTTGTTAACATGTCTCATTATAGTATCGTCATCGTTTTTTAGTAAAATAGGTCTTGTTGTAGTCGGTCCGTCATTGTCAGAGTATTTATGTAATACGTTTTTAATGTAATAATATTTAGTTCTAGTATTACTGTTACTTAGTAAATCGTCATCATCGTTTCGTCTAGTCGGTCTATTCAAGTTATTGTACGGTTTTGTCGCAGTCTCATACAAGAAAAACGTCGATAGTTTCATATTTGTTTTGTCCTCGATTTCTGTTTTGTCAGATTTAAGATTATCAGTCATGAAGTCTTTGCTTATAGTATCATGTTTGGTTTTGTCAGTGTCATATCTAATATCGCCTGTGTCATTTTTAGTGTTGTCATCGGCACGGTTAGTATTATCAGGGATATGTTTAGTTTTTTCAGTGTCATGGTCATGTGTTTTATCAGTGTCATGTTTAGATTTTTCAGGGTCATGTTTAGTTTTGTCAGTATCGTCTGTAGTTTTGTCGGTATCATGTTTAGGTCTTTCTGTAACCTCAGATTTTTTATCCGTACCTTTGTCTTTGTCAGTCATTTCGTTACCTCTGTAAGTCCCAACATATCCAAAAGTCACTAGTTTATACAAGTTTTCTGTCGTAGGAGAGTCAGTTTTTGCAACAGGTTTCTCAGTCACTTTGATTTTTGTTGTCGTTTGCTCATCGTCGTTGGACCTAGCTGAAGAATGGAAGTCTTTTACTGTCGTGTAACTATTCGGTCGGTTACGTCTGTAATTGTCAGTGTCAGTTATGTCATCTCGTCTGTTATAGTAGTATGGTTTGTTAGGTCGTCTGTAAGTGTCATCGTATGATTGATAAGTAACTTTAACTATGTCTCTATCTCTGTCTCTGTCGTGAGTCTTTCGTGTGGTTTGTCGCCAAGATACTGTCGGCCTTGGTACATAGTTTATGAGATATGTGTACTTGTCAATGTTTTCAGTAACAGTTATTACAGGTCTTTGGTTAATAGGTCGTCTATGCGGTACGTTGTTCACGACTACAGATTGCACGCTCTGTACGTTCTCATCATCGTCATAGTCATAGTTGTAGTCATTATATTTCTTTGTAGGTCTGTGTCGCGTGTCAAGTCTGTAAGTGTCCTCGTAACGTCTGCTCTTATTCCTAAAGTCAAGTTTGTCGTCAATTTTCTGTACAGTCAATGTCGTGTTTGTGTCGTCGGTTAAAGTCGTGTCTGTATCATTAATGAGTTTTTGTTTTACACTAGTCTGAGTTTTCGTTGAATTACCTGTTTGTTTTCTTTGATTAACTTTAACAGCGGTTTTCTTTTTAGTTGTTGTAGATTTCATAGTTGTAGTAGAAGGTTTTAATGTTGTTGGTTTAGTCCGTTTCGGTTTTTGAGTGCTAGGTTCGTCATCAGACTTACTAATGTCATTATTTGACTCGGAGTCTATTTCTACCCATGGGGAGAGGTCAAAGTTATTTAAAAGTCCGTTCTGGCACGATATTCTATCATTGTCAGGATTGTCAGAGGATAAGAAGACAAAAGGTTGGACGCTGTCAATGGTGTCTAAAGTATGACAAAGGACTTGAGCAAACGATATTCTGCGTACTTGCTGTAGCTGTGCTGGAGTGAAGGATGATTCAGAACCTCCATTTTCGTACCTGAAAGAATATTTTTCGTTACTCTTTATGAAAAAAAAAAACTTTAGAGACAGAATAATTCAATGTCGTGAAATTTACCAAAATCGATCCCCTTTCCGAAGGTTCGAAAACTGTTGAGCTATGATGCAAGCGAAGGTCGGTCCAACAAGTCCTCCCACAACTGGTCGTTCTGCCATTCCTCCGGTGAACAAGTCTATGTCATCGACGTGTCTAAAAATAATACATTATTTAATTTTATTCATAATCGTTTCCTGATATTGATTGAAATGTATCAGTGATTAGAGTTGTTCCTTGTTAAATTACCTATACAAAGCTTGTAGCTTCCTTGCGGCCCTCGCTGGCATCACTCTGAAAAGATCCTCAAACTCCAGAATGGCTGATAGTCCACACGGTTCTCTCCACATGGTATACGGAGGCACTCCATGGTCTCTACCCCTCTGTATATTAATCGCTGCCAAGTCCATTCCGAAGTCGAAATGGGGAGTTTGGAATAGATGATTGGTTAGTTCCTCTGTTATGAACTCGTCGCGTTTCTGGATTGGTTGATTCACCATACCGAGGAGCAGACGGTCTACTGCACCCATGCTCCAGATATTAGATGGATTTGTCAGCTCATCGTGAAGGGAGACATCTGGAAATTTGATGATTATTAAACCTGGCACAAAGACTAAGTGTCGTCAAAGCTAAATGTTTAATGCATCTATCAACGATTGTAAGGATAAGGGTGCAGTTTCGAATATTTGTCATCGTCACATGTGTAGAGTTCCAATCTGCGCCGATGCCCGCGGGGATTATGCTATTCGCTAGCAACATTAAGTTTAGCCCACACTGTGCTTTCAAAGGGGAACGGAAAGTAATGAATCTGTTAGTGTTAAACAACTTACTATTATGAATCGGTCGATGGAAGCGGTCATATCGCATCATGGAGGGCTGCACCAAACTGTGTCCGAACCTAAACGCGGCTGAACCAAACGAGCTCGCTGGACTGGCATTGATCTTGGGGTTGTAGTTCTTATAGTAACCCTTCTTCAGGGGCTCCAACTCGAACAGGCGCATTACTTCTGTACCTATAGATGGAATAGAAAAGTGACCTATTATTTCTGCAAAGATTAAAGCAACTATATTTCTTTTTGCGTAGTTGTAATTGAATTGAATATACAAAAGATAAACGGCTGTTGATTAAGGGTATACGAAAAAATCAAGATATGTATGCCGCTTTTAAATAGACTTAGAAGCATTAATAGCCAATTATAAATCATTTTGTCGAACTACCTTACCTAGAACTATGGGAAGGAACTCCCTGTAAGTGATATGCTGTATCATAGCTCCAACTATCTTCCGCGTCTCCTGATAGATCTTCTCGTCACTCCAGTGCGGGTTCAAATGTGCCAGCTCTTGTGCCATTCTGGAAATTAAAATAAAGGGATTTGTAGGTACGCCTTTTTAAATGATCTATTAGGTGTGTCTTTGAATACAGTCTCATCAAGTAAACAAAACCTAGAAGATACTGGCTCTAGAAATAGCGGCGCATGACTACGGATTTTCATCTTGAGGGTAATAGGTAGCCAGCCTAACGAGTAGTTACTTCAAAGTATACTATCATTGTTCTATGATCAACTCACGATGTTTTTTTCTACGGAAAAGTCGTCAATTCTCAATTTTAAAATCTTCAAGGCATGTCAAACGAAAAATGAGTGAGAGGGAGAAATATCTCTAGGAAATAGAACAGATTTTCTGTATATTTCTCTTGAAGTTAAATCAGTGGCAGACTAAGTAAAAATTAGCTCACCTATTATGCTGCCTCAGCCATACTATATGTGCAGCCACTAGCCCTGGATGCTCGTTCACCCTCGCGTCTCCAGATTTGAAGCAGTCGGTGGATACCGCTCCTCCGCGGCAGAGCTCGTCGCGACGCTCCGGTGGGAGAATCGGTCTGCGTTGTTGGACTCTGCCGTATTGAAGCATTCCTGGAAGAAAATAATTACCGTTTAAAAATAAACGAAAATATATGTCTAAGTACTTTTACCCAGGTAATAAAAAAATATGTTAATTTGTTCGAAAGCATTGACTTTCTAGAGCCACTCAAAGCTGTATCTATAAACTAGGAGTCGCATTGTGACTTGTTGTGATATAACGAAACTTATTACCCACCATTCCTAAACAATCTCAGCTTGTCCGACTGCCTTGCTGAACTGGCATACAGCGGCGATCCATCGATATAAGCCGACACCTGGTTCAGCTGCTCCCGCCACCCTAACGCGCAGTCATCCCGAGGAGCTGGAGACGATCTCACGAAGTCTAAGCACTTGATGCCTCGGGGGCCATAGAACGGGTCCGTTGTAGGCACGCTGATGGGGAAACATTCTGGGTGCTGTGGAATAAAGAGGTTGCAGATCAAACAGTTTAGAATCAGCCGCTCCCAGCTTTCCACATCGACGGTTGTTCCGTATGTATTTAGCGGCCCCAGACCTAAACAGAGTTGTAAAATTCAAAATTATTTATTCAAATACACCTCTCTACCGAGTCTGACTCTAATACCGGTTCGGAAGATTGCATTTCCTGAGAAAAGTCGGCAATGACTCTTTTCAAAACAAGTTTAGATTCACATTTACATTCTAATCCTGATAGGAATGGCACCCACCCAGGGCGCACCTGTAGATTACCATTCTTCACTTTCAAGCAAAGATAACGATCTTTCTAAACTACATCTAAGTGATTGAACTGGTGAGTAGCCGGGCCTTGGTATTTGCGTATTAGCTGGTCAAGGTTACCGCCAGGTAGGTATTTACTATTATATTCTTTCTTGCGTAATCCTAAATTGAAACTGGAATATTTACTGACCATAAACTCTCTAGGAACGAAATCCCTCCCTCCATCCTTACAGCACCTTGGCACAGATCCATTGAACCCTCTTGACTGTGAAGATGACGTCACATCATGGTCCACAAATTGTCCCCACTGCATCAACAGATGGGTTATACCGGGGTTTTCTACATTCTGGCTCTCGTGGATCATAGAACTGATCTCTCGAGCTGAAGGGAGCTTGCTGCCGAAGATTGATCTGCGAGGGGCTTGCAAGCCGTCAGAGTATGAAGGTGATAGGAAACGTTGGACAGGGGTCATGGTGGAGCCCCATCTTGGTCGGTGCTGGTTGTTGCAGGTTCCGTCATGAGTGCGGTATCTGTAATGAAGAATATGTTATGTATAAGGAGATGGTAGCTCGGTGGTATCCTATAAGGCTGAAGTATCTTCTAATAGTTCCCCACCACCGACAATGCCCTCTGATTGGCTAAGTCCAGGATACACTGCGCTTTTCTTGGCTAAGTCAAGGAGACACTAAACATTAAGATGCAGTGATTGGTCGGTAGGTACTGTTATTAATCAGTGCAAAAGCACTTACTAGTTGCGGAATTGGATTGCTCGGTATTACAACTCTATATTTTTTTTTGATCAATGTTAACAATCGTGTGTTATCGTTCTGTATTGACCCTAAATATGTACCTCTTGGATGCTGGTGGACATTTCGGCGCCCCCCGGGATGGACAGTGCTGTATGAGAGGCGACTGCCGGAGAGCGCTGGCTGTCGGGAACTGTGCATCCTCGGTGCGCCCTTCCAACTCTCCATTGCCGCCACTAGAATTGAACAACAAAATTAATCACTTGAACAGCTGTTAGAATCCGAACCCAACTTAATGGCGGCTGTGAAGTGCGCTGCGAGCCGGCTTTGCGCAGGTACAGTCATCTGGAATGTACCGCATATCTTCGTTTTCGCTACTCCGCAGCGTTCCGCGCCTAATATCACAGCCGCCAATAAGTTTGACTCAGTCTATACAGTACAGTTTATATTATACCTATAATGTAGCTTATAACTAAAGGACGCGCATCCAATCTGCAAGCCAATTCATCCTACCCCTTTAATAGCTCTTTTGGGGTCTTGGATTGTCATGGAGGAAAGTTCTGCACCTTTGTCTCCTTGATTGCGTTCCTTAGCAGTTCTTAGTTCACATACAAAGCATAGCAAATCAGACCTTTTGCTATCGGTGAGAATTTCAGAAGCATTACTCCTAAGAAGCGATACACTCTAACAAAAAACGAAAAGTGCGCTAAAAATTATTTTGCTCAATTTTGTAAGAAAATAAGATGGTATAAAAACTATGGGGATGGATTCTATTGAGGATATTGCTAGACTAGAAAATGTAATAGGTGTTATCAGTACGCAACGAGCGAATTCTAGAGTCAAAACGAATACTTAATTTAAAAATAGGCTACTAAAGGTCCGAAACTTGAACGGAACTGATTATGAAATCAGAGTTCCATTAAATAACAAAGTATCATGTTTTCCTTTATAATGGCATAATATTTAACTAAACTAAGCATAAATATTGCTTAATTGTATTAATTTAAATATGAAAAGTGACTATAAAATCTGTTTATCAACATCAATGAAACCTTCAATGAAGTTTCCAATTTTCGAGGTTGAATTAAATTTTATAATCATTTACAAAATTCAACGTAAAGTATATATTATTGATTCATACCTGAAAATATAATTGTGTTCACCTACTAAAGTACCTACACTTTTAAAACTCCGCAAAAAAAAAACAAAAGCACCTTAAAGTTATTTGCAAAATGTTGAACATTGTTTAGCAATATAAAAGAGGTAACTAGGTACATAATCTCAGAAATTATTTTACCAGTAAAAAGAGGGAAAAATATTTACTTGAAAGCAACCGGCATAAAAAGTTATAATTACACTGTAATGTATCGAAAATTCAATTAATATCGAACATGCTATTATAATTATGCAAATAAACTTTCAATTGGGAATGAATGTTATTTGCAAACTATTTGAGAAGCTACTGAATTAGCTACAATAATTATGTGCTAATCATTAAATTGGTATAATCAATTGTAAGGTGTTAAAAGCAAGCGCAGTGTATCTGACCCCAGGGGAAAGTGAATATTCGCTTTCGCCGGAGGCACGAGGTCGCACGTACGATCACATAATGTATGATAATTCTGATTTGTTTGCACCGTGTTATGAAAGTTATGGGTTTGGTAAACTTTCGTTATGTGCTAAAATAGTTTTTGAAAGTTTATGGTGTAATTTATTGGACGTAGTCTTGCATAGTTCACACGACAGTTTGATTTAAATTTGTTATTACCAGTAAATTTTATAGAATTTTGATTGTTGACTTTTCATATTTCTAGCTGTGCGCGTTCCTATGATAAAAATAATCCGAGCTTTATTACCGTGGTCTAAGCTCTGCTAATTTTCATCAAATCGTTTCGGTTGTTAGCGTGAACATGTGACAGAAATACTGATAGATTATCTATCGCTTTTATAGTAAGTATTAGTTATTCTATCCTCTGGTTATATACACAAGTTATGGCACAGTATAGAAGTACTTAAGATTCTACCATGGTTATGATAAGTAGGAATGGTTTTTTATAGGATATGTGATAGAGAACGGTGTTTTTAGGGTTCCGTATTCAAACGAGGATCCCCTCTAATTTCGTCATGTCCATCCGTCTGTCTGTAACCGCGAGGGTATAGTATAAGGCCCCTAATATGGATCTCGAAGCAAAATTTGATACTCAATCAAATTAATTTCATGAATTCACATTAAACCCTATGCAATTCATCGAATCCGAATCTATCAATGAACAAAATTTTATGAAATACCATAAATACCAAAAATATTGGAATTGCATCAGATCCGCCGACATGACGCGAAATTAATACCGTTCAGCAATATAGCTCCAGTTCGCGAGTTTTTCAAATTAATTGTTAAAGATGATTGAAAGTCTATTTTAACGTTATAAATTCAAGTTTACTTGAATTAATTATCTCTACAAGTAGAGTGATCTGTGGTTCTTGTGAATTAATATTGAACCTAGGTAATCCTTCCTGTAAACCCTAACCTTTGATTTTTCAGGTGCAGTTTCTATAGCTGCGAATAAAGTTTAGCAAATGCGAGTATAATGTATTAACTTGACAGCGCTGTATAGATTTTTAAAGTTTATGTTATTTTGTTTTTCTGCAAGGATTATTATTATTTACCGAAATATTATGACTAATTTATATGAGAAGAAGAATACCAACCTGCATTTCCCGCCCACGAACAGTCATAGTTCAGTCAATGTCAATCTTCAAGTCATGTCACGTCACTGTCAATTTCGTCACACACTCGTCACTTGTCACAGTCACAAGTCAGTCAGAAGAGGTGGTATCCATAGCTGTCGAATTCAGTCTTGTAGAAAAAAAGTAAAAAATTTATATTTGGAATGACTAGCACGCGGTTTTGTATTTGGCTCGAGACGCCGTCAGTGCGCGTCGGAGCGCCATGGCGTCCGCGCTATACTGTCGTGGGGGGAGAGTCGCGATCGTTCAAATACTACCACTTCTTCTCATCGGCGTGTCGTAATTAAATAAAAGTTGTGTGTTGACAAACATCGGCTGCTACGGAAGGCTAAGCACTTATACCCGATTTGTTTTGGAACTGATTGATTTACTTATAAGGGGCTGGAATCGATTTGCGTGATTTTCAACGTCAATTAACTTGCAATAGATAGTTGGATGACTTTCGCTATTTACCAATTGCACATTTAAGTTCCTCTGCTTTACTCTATAAAAAGTAATAGTTACTCACCTAACCATACACATTTCTATGTAATTACGCCAATTCGTGTGCGTGAAAGAAGGACAATCCAACTTTTACAATTTCGCACTTACTATTAGCAGGATAGTTGGGTAGGGAGGGATCAACTATCCTGCTAATAGTGCGAACAACAAGTGTAGATAGCAACTTCCCTAAGTTGCTATCTTTTCTCAGGAAACGGCAAATAAATAAAATGATAAGGTGGATGTATTCCCAGGTTTTTTATAACTATATTTATTTAGTTAGAAACTCTTCAGCAGGGTTATTTTAAATCGTCGGATTCGATATCGGAAACGGATTAATAAAAATCCGTGGCGAATTTAAGCAATTGCTATTTTAATTTCCGAAAACTTTTCGATGATTCGAATTGATATTCGAAAAATATTCGAATTCGAAAATTAAAATAGCAATTGCGGAAAATCGCCTCAGTCGTTTTTGAATCCGTTTCCGATATCGAAACGGAGCCTTTTAAAATAGCCTTGCAGATCGTAATCCCAAAAGACTATTCGTAGATATGATACCTATTTAAAATAGGATTCTTAGGTACTTTAATCCGTATGTTTCTACTCAAAAGATAAGAGTAGTGATATTTATTAAATCACCTCATCATATCAGCCCATGGATGTCCACTGCTGAACATAGGCCTCCCCCATTGATTTCCACTTCGAACAGTTCTGGACCGCTTGCATCCAGCGGCGCCCAGCGACTCTGACCAGGTCGTCGGTCCACCTGGTGGGAGGTCGTCCCGCTCGGCGCTTTCCAATACGTGGTCGCCACTCGAGAACCTTTCTTCCCCATCGATTATCGGCTCTTCGAGCGATGTGGCCTGCCCATTGCCACTTCAGCTTACTAACTCTACGAGCTATGTCCGTCGTTTTCGTTCTCCTACGAATGTCCTCATTTTGGACCCTGTCACGTAGAGAAATTCCGAGCATAGCTCGTTCCATAGCTCGCTGAGTGACTCTGAGCTTATTTATGCGGCCAGCAGTAAAATACCACGTCTCTGTCCCGTATGTCATCACTGGTAACACGCACTGATTGAAGACCTTTGTCTTCAGACTCTAAGGAATTTTTTTAAAATCACCTATTAAAACATAAATATCATGAATATTGAACCGTATTGTCAGTTAATTAACAACATTGGCATACTATATATGTATCTTGACGGTCCCACATTAATATGCATGATGCATTCTCTATGCTGAAGGCCTGGTATGGTTGGTACTAGAATCGATCGATACAATAGACAAGCTAGATTTATTTATTTGACATAATAAGAAGACAATCTTCTTGTACCTATTCCTTGAAGGAGTTATACTAGAGGTAGTTTGCAACGAATTAAGTCCAGTTAACTAACTGTATGGTTAACGAGCTGTGTCGGTTCTTCGGTTTTTATATTTTTTCTGACTTATTACAAAAAACAATTCATTATGAAAAAACTATTTCACTTTAAAGTGTAATAGTGTCCTCAGTCTCACTCTTTCGATCACCAAATGTCACGTGTCAGATAAAGACTTCGGAATTTTAGCTAATCAACGTTTGATAACTTTCTTATGAAGCCCCCTTCATAATAAAATTATACTTTTCTGGAAGATGAAAAATGAGTGACGTAAAAAAGAAATGCTAGCCCAAAACTTACATACAAGACAAGATCTAAAAGGTATTTTCTAAAAAATCTCTGGGTAACCATCCAGTTTTAACACCTAGTTAATTAGACTTAATTTGTGTCTAATGTCTTCTAGTATAACGCCTTTTAAGGAATACTTAGTTCGAATTTTCCTGTCATCCTGTATAAATCAAAATAAATTGCCACAATGTATGTAAAAGCATCTTTAGAACGGTTGGTCAGATTTGGCTGATTCATTTGTTGTGTTCGTAAAATCGTAATTGTCAGGATATGGTTTATATATGGAAGAAAGTGTACCGGAAAAGTCGGAAATATCACCCGGGCGATGCCGGGCACGAAAAGCTAGTTCTTTCATAAAAGTTATGTACCAATACTTGTCTAGAACTGGAAATTTGTTATGGATAGCCTGACTGCTATGTCACAGGTAGATGATTGGAATCCCACCCAGGGCAAAAGTTAAAATCTATTTGTTCCAATTCTGGATGTATATCTCAATTTATGTTAAAACTAGAACTTTAATTATCTAGTTTCTATGATAAAAACTCTGCTTAGTTAGCAAAATATTGACCGTATGTGAGGAATGTTATTACCAAATTTGCAAATGGCTTTCATCATCATCATCAGCCCACTGCTGAGCACAGGCCTCCTGCACATAAATGAGGGTGAAAGGGAATGGGCAGGTACCCCACCACGCATGCGTACTGCGGATCGGTGGAGGTAGGCTAGTGGTCAGCCTACTGTTGGAGTTTTCAAGCCGCCTCCTACAACTAGCTTCACGACTATCACAATTAAGTGATAACCGGGTCCAACGGCTTTACGTGCCTTCCGAAGCATGAAAACATTCGATTTGAATACCACTAGGCGGTCACCCATCCAGGTACCGACCACGACGGTGGTAGCTTAACTTGCCGATCGATTAAGAACGACTAATCATGCTACACCACGAGCACTTCAAGAAATGGCTTTCACTGCGACAAAACTTGATTTTCTATAAAGCTTCTTGAATGCGGCTCTATTTTAATACGCAAATCTTTAACTACATTATAATTGCAAAGATTGAAGAGATATATCGAAATAATTGACCCAAAACGCTATTGAAATAAAGGTTGCATCCGAGCAATGATCTAAATCGTTGTTTATTTTCTTGTTCAGCTGATGTAAAATTACGCTCGTGCACTCGTCCGTTCAGACTGCTTATTTCTTCATTCGTTACAGATAAGTCTTATTTGAATATTTTAGCTTGTTTTAGTTCTAATTTTTGAGTAATAACTGTATTTTTTTCGGTAGCAGCTATAATATTTAGTTTTGGCCCACAATTTAACTTATGGATAACGAGGGCAATATTAGGAAGTAAAATAGAATTGGATACGTTAAACACTGTCAGTGGGTCACCAATGAAGATCGATGCTAAAAACAATATCTATTCGAAATTGCTCCGTTGATTGTCCTTTGAACTACAACTGTATCAGAACTCATAATAGAGAAGTTGAAAGGAGCTTTAAACTTTTCAATTGGCCCTCCTAGGACCTAAACATAAATCACTTTCCAGCATATTGCAAAAGAAGGCTTAAGTCAACTCTAGTAAAACACAGGTTTTAAATATATCCGTCACATTCAAATGTCATAAAAAACTGCTGGAGCTTTCATAAAACCTGGGGCTTACAAGACTCGACTTAACTCGGTTAGGGTAGGATAGGGTAAGCGAAAACTACGCCAACGAAGTCGCGCCAGGCCAGCTAGTTTAAATTTTTACGTTACAGTTAATAAGCCATTTTACGCCCTTTTAACATATTTTTGGTCAAAGCTGGATCAGCCTGATACATCACAAAGCCAAATACAGTTCGGATTATGTCACTGCGCCGGTAATTCAGTTATATGACAGACATTCCGTAATAGATCTAACGTCCCGCCGAGAAATAGATCGAAACAGTCGCCCCGCGTCGCGTCACTGTGCGGTGTTCACAACTTACACGTTTGTTGCGTACAACCTTACCCAACTACGGAAATTGGTGTAGTTTTGTCGACCTTTGAGTTATTATTTATTTATTAAATGTATTGTATTGAATAATGGAAGTAAGAGGGGCGTATGACATGAAAATTCATAGTTATGGTATGGCATAGATTTAGGCTTCTTTATGGGTATACCAATAGAACATAAGCTTGAGCTTACGCCGGGTGAGTTACAAAAAATGAGCAAAAAATAAACTACCTAACATTACCACATTTGTCCTGTCAAATAAGAGATGACCCAAAACGTAAGATGACTTAGTGACCAAACTTTTTACTAGTGACTAGCATTATCACTGACCGTGGCGAGATAGACTAACCGCTAGTCTATCTCGCCACGGTCAGTGATGAAATAGACTATCGAATGTCGATGATGTGGTCGAACGTGGTAAGCATAGAATGCTTAGAAGGGTACTCTCAATATATCGAAGTACCTCTATCTAAAGCTGTGCTGTATAACAGCTTTATCCAGGGACTCTACCTTGAAAAACATTAATGTATATAATATTAGGCGAAAGTTGTACGTCAGGTGGATAGCAACTTGAATTTTGTAGTTTTTGCCAACCCCTAGGGCAGTGCGGTTCCCAACCTTTTCTTGTCCAGGGACCACTTTGATTTCTTTGTTATTAGCAGGGACCACTTGCATCTTCTGCATACACACATCAAAAAAAGTTTGTAAAATTTAACTTTATCAAGCAAAAGTGTTTAACGTTATATCTCTTTTTAAATAGAAATACAGCGTTTGAAATTAAAAAATTAAACCTTTTTTATGTTTTAACTAGCTTTTTGCCCGCGGCTTCGCTCGCGTAGACTATAAGATCTTTACATTCGTGTTATCAACGATATATTGTTCGTGAAGATTGTTGTTGTTGTTGTCAAAATACTCGTATATTCTTGTGGACTTCGGTGGACGGTACCGACCGTATGAGGGTATTTAGGGGATGAGGACGCGGCAAGACATCACTTTTTTTTACTAAGTGTAGGCTGTGTGCTGTGTAGTGAGTGTGTGCTGTGTTTGACCACAATCTCACCATGGTAAGTGATGATGTGGCCGAAGGTCAAAGCCAAAGCCTAGTCTAGCCTAGAAGGACAAAGCCTAGAAGGAACTGGCTCTCAAATGCAGCTGTCGGAACACACCGACAGGTGCTTGGCGACAGAGTTTTAACTTGAGGGTGGTAGCCAGCCAGATGAGTACAAAGTACCCCCGTGTTATGACATTCGTTCACTAATAGGTGTTACATTGTCCCCGAGTATTAAAGGCTACTTTTTTATCCCGGAAAAGTGGATTTATATAGGCTAGGCTATAGGGTTCCCCAAAATTTTCCTTGTAAGAGAATCGGGTACCTATTTCGCTGCAAGCTTTCTTTTTCAAGAGAGGTAGGGCATATCGGGTTCTCTCGTTCAAAATTTGGAGCAGTCCAAGTGACGGAGTACCTGTACCTTACAGAAGATTGCAGCCAAATATGATTACATTGTGTTGTTGTATTCCTGAGGTGAGAAGTGTTGCCAGAGCTCCATAAGGAAACAAAGTTTCTCCTCAAGCTAAGGGGCTCTAAACCACTTGTGAGCTCGGGATCGTCGAGAATTCTAATGGCACGTCGCTGAGTTCAGCGACTCAGTTGAGTCTAGAGGCCCAAGCTGGTATCATGCCCACAGATGAAAGCAGCACTCTATATGGGGTCGGACTTGCGACTTATAATGTTGCAGTCTTTGACCCGATGAGAAGTAATGCTTCGCTCTATTAAGCACTCCGTGTTTTTTGGATGCCAGTTTGACTTTGTCTTTTAGATGACTACGGAACAGAACGTCGTTAGAGATATCAACGCCAAGGATCCCTTAGCTTTTTATGATGTCGAAGAAAGTGTTCTGGAATTATGGAGCTACAGCAAATGAAGAGCGAGTGAATGGAAGTAAGAGAGGTAGGTATTGCATGGGAAAGTACCTCCACCTTACAGAATACTGCAGCCAAATAACTTAATGTTGTGTTCGTGCGCGTCAGTGAGGTTACCAAAGCTCGTTGGGGAGGAGGAAAGGTTGGTAACGCGTGATGCAAGCGTCCATATGGCTACGGTAACCGCTTACCATCAGGCGGACCGTGTGCTTGTATACCGACTTCATCGCATAAAAAAAAGTGAAGTGAGGGTCGGCAACGCGCGATTGATACCCAGGGTGGTGGCTACTATCAGACTGGCAGTATGCATATTTGCCACTTAAAGAATAATTGTATCTTATCTGCTTCAGGTACACCTATATACTTATGTGCCGCATCGATGCCAGTATGGTACTTTTGTTGATCAGCTTGGCTACCACATTAATTGTGCGTAAGAAGCGCAGGCACGCCACTCCGACCGATCTTAATGACATCATTCATAGGGCTCTTGCCAGTGCCCTAATGATTACCTAATGCTTCGTGTGGCCAGAGGGCTGGCGAATACCTTGCCAGTATATTAGCATCACCATACAGCGCCGGCAACGCTTTAGGCTTGCTACAGGCAGCTGGTAGCGATTCAATAGCTGATCCACTACCAACTGATAGTAGATCAGCTCTTCCACCGTTCTTCGATAAAGACTCATCTCCAATGAGTATCCTTGCTCGACGGTCTATTGAGTCAAGGGTGTCTAGTTGGTGCTCAGCGGATCCATCCCAGAGATGGCACCAGTACTCCATGTATGACCGCACTTTATAAAGTACATAAAGTTTAGCTTTTTAAAGTTGTAGCAACTGTTCAGGCATGAAGTACCGCTTAATCTTTGAAAGGTTCCCAGCTATCTAACAGCTGTTTATGCCTTCGACTCAATAGAATAGTCCAAGTTTATTTTGGCTGTTAAATCCATGCCGAGGAGATCAAGCCAATCGCACATAGGCAAAGATATATTTTGGAAAGCAGGAGCCTGGTGGAAAGGACTCCTTTTGGCGGTGAAAAGAGACGCCTACATACATGCATGGAAAAAAGAAACATACGCGTCGATCAAAGAACCTCCTCTTTTTTAGTCGGTTTATTATGGCACCTTTTGTAACGGTAACAGTGGGAAGTCGTCCCTCAGCATGCTGCATGGAGGAAAAGTATTTTCAATAAGATTTTTTTTTTAATTTCGCTGGATCGTTGCCTAGGTGGGCCTTTTTAAAAAATCTATCAATACGTCTGTGATATTTTTTAGCTTTTGCTATGTAACTAAACTGGCTTTTCTTCAGTGGACTAAATGGGAGGGAGTCTCTGATGAATTTATATTTCTCATCCGAAATCATCTTAAAAGTTTTTTTTGATAGAAGTTGTTGGTGCCTTCCTCCCTTACACGGAGAAAATCTTATCCAGAAATCATTGAACTTGTCATAAAATCGTGAGAACGAAACCATAGTGCGATTCAGGAAAAAGACAACGCCATCTATCATCAATATTTTAGTACTTACATCTGTGTGTAGCCGTGAGACGGCCTGCAAAATTATTAAATTGGGATATCTTTTCTTCCCGTCAGCCGTTTTTAATGAAACAAAGCCTAGTTGAAGCGCCAAAAAAAGTCGAATCAGCTCGTGGAAGTTACATGCAAATCCATTCAGTGGATTCTGAGATTAGCGTGTTCAAACAGACAGACAGACAAAAATTTTTTTTTTTAGTTTTTTGTATTCAGTTCCTCATCTCAAAGCACCCCCGATCAGTTTTTGCTAAATATATTCAATGTACAGACACGCCGGTTCTACAGTTTTATTATATGTATAGATAACCAAAATTTTGTAATTAAATCCTAATGTAACAGAAATTTGATCTGTCAAGTGGATGAGATTCAAACCCGTTTCAATCATTTTCTATCATATTGAAATTCAATGAGTTCTCCCTCGATTTCTCTGTAGTGAGGCATTACAGAGAAATCGAGGAAGAACTCATCAGCCCTTGAAATCGTTCGCGGACCATATTTTGGCTCCCACGGACCACTGGTGGTCCGCGGACCACAGTTTGGGAACCATTGCCCTAGAGGATACTCATGGATCTCCGCCTCTACTGCAGTTTTTAGTCATACACACATAATTAACTAGTTACATGTATTAGGGCAGAAGTGCCCAAGGGAGGGATAGTGGATAAGGTCTAGGGAGCAGCTGCCCTCCACTGCCGTCCTCGGTATCATCACTACAACTAATCGCAGTTCAAAGTCTCCAAGACAAATCATAGACATCAAATCATATATACACGCAAAGAAAATGATATATTGCGAAGTGAAAATGCTAAGGTACCAGTTATAGGTACGTCGACTTGTAATTTACTTTCTACGTGCGCTTGCGGCGCCCATGAACTTGCTTGCTATATAATGACTATTATAGCTCGTTCTTTATACACTTATGTTGGGCTCATGGTTTCACCCGCTTTCAAGTTGATGAACAACAATTACACCCTTTTAGCTATTATCTAGGGGTCAAGAATCTATCCAGAAGGGGCGAAATCGCCGCGATTCTCATGTCACATATTATGAACTTAATAGAGTAATTACAACTAAGTCATCGAACAAGCATACGGATCGCCTGGTGGTAAGCGGTTACCGTAGCCCTATGGACACTTGCACACACACGAAGCATCACTCACACGTTACCGACCCTTCCCCCCTCACCAATGAGCTCTGGCGACCTTACTCACGCGCAGGAACACAACAGTATATATTAAAGTAAGCCGCGGTATTCTGTAAAGTGGAGGTATTTCCCCAGTATAGGGTATCACTCGCGCGTTGCCGACCCTGCAAAATCCCTTCTTACCTAAAAGTTTTGAAGAAGAATTGAGAGGAATCATTGTGCTGGCAGGGGAAAGGAACAAGGGTAGTGTCATTTGGTTGGTACCTACTACACCGCTGGTCCCCACACACTGCCAGCACAGCGGCTCCTCTTGGAGGTCTGGCGACCTTACCGCAAGAACACAACACTATATATTAAAGTAAAATTATTTGGCAATGATTTTCTGCTAGGTGGAGATTCTTCCCCAGTTGGGTGGGAAATCCTTTGACTGTTTGACGATCCGCGCGGGCGAGGAAAACAATAGAAATCAGTTGTTATTTTTTAACCGCAAGTCAAGGGATTAAAAATTGTGTAAAGTATTTGAGTGATTGCGTTTATTGTCAACGCTTTAAATGGAACTAGAGTATTTGGAAAATGTTTAATGAGTTATTACACGCTTTAATGCAAACTGAATGAAACCTCAAAGCGGGGGCAGACTCATTTGTCAACTTTTTAGATATCTTATTTTTTTTATCTTGTTACCATCTTGTATCTAAAGTCCGTCTTCAAGGGGAAAGCTCGACTTGAAAGGATTTTAATAACCTTGTTTTATACTATCAGAAGACAACACTGCTATTGTGAAATTGCCTTTCAACAAGAACAAGAAAGGAAGAGGGAAAGAAGACCTTGTGTATTACGTAGCTAGGTTTAATTTCAAAATTGTTTTGTGGGTTAATTATTATTGTTTGGATATGGTAAGGGGTGTGTCGTCAGGTTGCAAAATAGATATTCCAAATAAAAGTTTGGTAAAAATGTTTGGAATAGCTATTATTTATACGTATAGAGAAGCTATCATAAGCAAAGGTTATGTCCCATTTTTATTGAGTCAACTAAAGTTCTCTTAGCACTGAAACAATAAAATAGTCGTCTAAGCAGACAGTAGAAACACGTAGCGCTATTAGAACGCTTTTAGGAGTATTTTTCTCTCAAACACCGTAATTTTCACGGCGCTTACGCGTTTCGATCATCGTTCTACAACAATAAGTATGGCCGGATGCCCTCAAATGAATGGAACACAGTTGTGATGTGTGGCGTCTTCTCTATACGTTGGTATAATACCTCAATGGGAATAGGTGTAATTTTTCTCGATTTCAGAATTAATTGGTCATAATGTAAAAGCTGATATTTTTTATGAGTATGGTACTTTCACTGCTTTTGCTTTGATACTAGCTTTCTACTCGTAAATCCCTTTTATAGTGTTCCTAAATTATAGAGAACCGAGAGTCGAGGTCTCACTAGAAACTTCTATGAAAAACGTACCCTGAATCGGTCAGGTCTATTAAATTCTTCTTGCAACGTCTCTGACAGGTGTGCTTATAACTAGAGGTATATCTACTACATGTTTTCTGATTTTTTTACAGTTACCTCAGGCGTCCCTAGAGGAAGGTTTCCTAGTTGCGCAAACTAAAATGTAACGAATAATAATAACCCAGTGGTTAAGTGGTTATGATCCTCAGTAGGATCATTCACGTTTTTTGTTGAGTTTAAAAAAAAAAAAATATACTACTTAGGTAGCATACAAGCATACGGCCCGCCTGGTGGTAAGCGGTTACCGTAGCCTATGGACGCTTGCAACACCAGGGGAGTCACTCGCGCGTTGCCGACCCTGCAGAAATTTCTTCACACCCTTTTTGAAGAACCTTTTGCGTATGCAGATTTGTAGCGGTTATACCTTCTCCATTAATTGAACTATCTCCCTGCCAAATTTCATTTAAATCCGCCCAGTGGTTAAGCCGTGAAAAGGTTACAAACAGACTGACGAATATCCAGAGTTGCGCGGTCGCTGCAATGTGACGTCATCGTTAATGTGCAAGCGGGACCGAGCGTTGTAATTAAGCCGTTTTTAAAACTTTAATAACTTCGTCATTTGTTGATGGATTTTAATAATTTAAAAACATTATGCTCAGAAATGTTATGTACATCCTCTGCTGCAAAGTTGATCCTCATTAAGTCGTCTTTCACGCGGCCGGCGTCACGCACAAACTCTCGTTTCATATATTTTTGTTCAGTCTGCAGGTAATGCCTGTTAAAAATCTTCGAAAGGTTCATCAACCTCTAATTTATAAGAGTTATTGTACATCGGTATCCGCTTTCCGCGGCATCAGTGAAAGTGATTGTATATTATGTATGCCTAATATAAATAAAAATATAAATGCGAAAGTTGGTCCGTTTACAAATTTTACGCTTCAACTACTTAGTTATCTGGGGGCCTGGGGGGCTAATTTCGCTACATCTGCAGTTTAATATACCTATTGTAAAACTGTAACTAAACGGTAGTGAGAAAATGCAAATTTAAAAAAAAAACTCTCAATTGATCCATGATCTTGACGTATGTCAAATGTTAAATCACAAACTTTTAAGAGCAGATGGAACTGCGGGTCCCGCCTAGTTAATATTTGGTGAATGTAATATTGCGTGTACCAACAAATTCTATCACAGAATAAAGAACTTTTTCAATTTTGTCATTTTCAATTGCTTTGCCATTTGGATTCAGCTGCGTCATTTCTTTTAACAATGTATGCCTAGTTCGTAAAACTCAACTGCATTCCTTACCGGCGGTGGTCAATACATTACAGAGAATATTAAAATATCTGTCCGATTAGAAAAAAATATGCGTTAGATAGCGCATTTATTGAGGAGGTGTATAGTTTATTATAACATCTATGGTGACACGGGGTACAGCTCTAGTAATGCCGGTAATAAACAAAAATGAATCGTTTTGCTTACCAATGGTAGGTTTTTCATTGCCAAACTGGCCATATAGATCATTTCGTAAGCTAATTTTACCTGTGATAGCTACTTCCATATGGGAGGGTCTTTGCTTCATTATTAGGACACTTTACTCTAGGTTATTAGTAAAGATAAGAGTCTTAATTTTAACCAATAAAGGTCCGTAAATTATAGGAATCGGCCATGAGTCTGTCGCCAAGTACCTATTGGTGTTTTCCGAGAGCTGCACTTGAAAGCCATTTCACTTCTAGGCTTAACATCTTCAAAGAAGCATCATTATGAAAGTTGATAAAGAAAATCTCTAGTATGCCATTGAATAAAACCTTACCAATTAATTGTGCAAGCAAGAAGCCATCACTTAAGTACATTGTAAGCTTTCAAACCACTCCAGCTGACTCGGATTTCTCTACAAGTTGACAAACGGACGTATAAAAAGCAGATAAAGTTGTATGGATTTAGAAATGGCCAATTAACGTTTACTGCATTAATAATGATCTTGTTGGATGCTGTGATATTCTCCACACTCGGTCATGTGATGAACTATGCGGAGCTTGTATTATGAAAATTAAGACTAATATACTTGAATAATAATTGGCTCTCTCTGTGTGTTCTACCGTCTGTATAATGGGGAGTGTTCTCAAGAACTTTTTGACCTGGTGCCATCATCACCTTTTTACCACCGCACCGCTCGCCGGCGATGTGGAGTTCATCCTCATATCCTCGAGCCGCCTCGATCGTCCACACAACGGTTCAGTCAGACGTTCCTACTGCGGACCATTAGGATGTGGAATGAGCTCCCCGTTACGGTTTTCCCTCAGCGCTACGATATGGGGTTCTTCAAAAGGGGCGTAAAAAGAGCTCTTCAAGGTCGGCAGCACATCGGCAATCCGCCTGGTATTGCAAATGTCCATAGGCGGCGGTGACCGCTTATCATCAGGTGGACCGTCTGCCTGTTTATCAACATTTTGACATAAAATAATAATAATATGGGCATCTTTGGAGATATGGATCAAATAGAACAGCTGCACCGGTAAAGTCACTAATCATTTTAGCCTGTAAGCAAACACAGACGCCGAAATGAAAAACTGTTGGCAGTCACATACATTGGAAGTTCTGGGTTCGATACCATTTTGGCATACAATTGTCAATAAAGGCTCGAAAGATGATAACAAATTAATTAAAAAAAAATTACTATAGGTTTCCCATATCGCCTGTGATGACAAGGATTAAAACAATACCACGCACTTTTCAATCGACGTTTAGAAGTTATGTTGAAATAAAACAATATACAAATTTTCTGGTATTCGTGTTAAATAAGTGAACGCAGACGACAAGCACTAGTTGAGCTAGGGAAAGTCTAGGTAAGAGCTAACTTGATGTAGATATAATTGGCGTGAGTCTGTCTAATACGTAGTGAGAGTGCAGACACTAGTTTTAACTATTAGATTAAATACTTTCTAACCACTGCACTGTGTTAAAGCATATTATAGGCATAGACATATGTAAAAACTAGTCTTGAGTAGACAGATCAAAGAAAAAAAGGATGAAGAAAATTGGGAACCTTGCCGATGATTCGCAGCATTGGCAGCGTCGAAGAAAATATATGGCATCCATACTATCCATAATCCTAACTATATACAGGTGAATTTTTTTTTTCCAGCCAGTGAGGGCAGCTTTTGAACTACAAAATGCCATTGAAAAAAAACGAAAAAACTTTTTTTTCATTTTTTTCAATGGCATTTTTATTTTCTTTAAAATTCAGCTCGGAGTTCCTTTCAGCGTTTTTCTCTAAGACCCATAATTCAGAAGTTGCCCATACTGGATAGAAAAATTCACCTTGTATATAATATTATAAATACGAAAGTAACTGTTTGTTTGTTACGCTTTCAAGTCTTAAGTACTCAACCGATCATCATGAAATTTGGCATTCAGATACCCTATGGAATGGAGAAGGAAATAGCATAATCTTTATCCCATAAACGCAGGTGAAACCGCGGTGCAATGCTAGTAAACATATACATTGCATTTCCAATTTTATGTTCTATAAATGCCTGCATGCCTACAGAAAAATAGGAACCACTCTTAAAACAATATATATCCAAATGTTTCGAAAGCGAGTTTTTTAAATGTATTCTCATCGCATGCACAAATGCATCAGTGAATTTCCTGAAACTGTTCACTCATCACGTCACATTCTGTATTCACAAAGTAATGTGTGTTACGTAACACTGGTAAGAGCACGTTGTATTCATTATTCTCAACGGTTCATTGATCTTAGATGGTACTATCACTAATGCTTTGTTGTAAATCTCACTAAACTAATTTTAGTCACATCACATCTCTTACTTACAAACATTATTGAAAAAGGATAGAACATATTTAAACCTGTAAAATTAGTTTTTGCCGTCTTGATTTGCGGGTATTTAGACGTAACAGCGATAGATGGCGACTAAATTTATATTGAAAACAAGCATTGTACTAATTTGACAGGACAAAATTTCTTACATCCTTTTCTTACGTTCTTTGTTTGAAAGAGACATAGTGACTAAAATTAGTTTAGTTTTAAACAACAGAATCAGCACCACTGGTGCCGATTCTGTTGGCACAAACTAAACTATCTATCAGATCTATCAGAATTTTATATCTATAAAATGAGAAACTGTTTGATTTACCGATACACGCACAGTTTAAATGGCTATTTTTTTACGTAGGCATCTACTAAGGAAGGCTTTTTTAATTTAAATCCCAAAGGGGGTGAAATACTCAGTTGAAGGCCGAGTTTCGAACTGGTGGTAACTTCAGTAACTTTGACCTTCATAATTGCCTAAATTGAATAAACGCCTGAGATTTTGAAATTAATCAAACGCGACTGATTAAGGGTGTAAGGTGATTAATAGTTACAATTATATATATTTTATACCACAAAGGTGAAAAAAAAGCTACGGCGAGCCAAGATAAGCGATTACCGTCGCGCGTTGACTAATAGGTGCTTGCAATAAGATAAAAAAATTACATTTTAATTTAGCTTACATTACTTTGTGTATGCGAGGGTTGTGTATCTTAAGTCATAGAACTAAGATTCAAATTCAATCGATTCAATCTTATCTCAAAATAACTATATATTAATTGACTTTCTATAAGTTATAAAATCGACGTTCAGAAAATAGTTTCTTTCTAACATAATATTCAAAAGAAGAAATTCTGTAAAAAACACAAGTCAAATGTCAAGTCATTTAAAACGTAACGTACATAACAAGTAGGAATATACACAAGACGCAAATATTAGTACATGAGATGCAATTATCTAATGTTTAATGACAACTTTCCATGAACTAGCGGAATAGTTGCATAGAATAGTGGTACATTGAGAGCGAAAAGTCAAAGCCGTCTGTAAAAAAAGGTTCCCTCTAGGAAACTGCTCTAAACTTACTGCTTCGGCATCGAAAGAAGATAATATATCGATGTGCATCGGCCACATTGTCACCTATAAAAAAGTAAAAACTTTTTCTTGTTTGTAGTTTGTTTTGTTCTTTGTTTTATTGTATATAGTGACATAAGCTTAGTTCTCTACCTCATTTTCATAATAGCTCTATGCGCTCTACCTACAATACTTACTAAAAAAAATATTATCAGCATTTATATTTTTTTCTCAGTGTGATAATCAAAAGCCTTGGCAAATTAATACTTGATTTTTTTCTGTCTGTGGATATACAGGTGTCTCAACGTTAAATGGATACTGGGAGAAAGACTGGTCTAAACCAGCTGTGGTAAGCAAAAGAAGAAAAAAAAATCACGTAGTTAAGCCATAATTTGAATGAGTTGAAAATGGACACCCTAGCTAGACCATTTGGGCACAATGATCACAAATTTTTCAATTTCACAGTGATTTTTTATTCCTAAACATAACAAGTGCCCAACTAGGCAAACAAAAACGGCAAATGAAAAATTGCCAGTGGTTGGTTCTTTGATGCATAATTTTTCATATTCTTCAGAGCCCATTTTAAGCACTTTAAGCAGGTTAACTCCTTTCTTATTCAAATAATATAAAAATATAGGTATAGTATTAATTCTCCAATATATTTTTGATTCTGTCTAGTCTTTCTACCAGCAATTTCTTCTCTCCCAATGTACCAATGGCACAATCTTAGAAATTATAAGTCATCTTGTTACCGTAAATGATCAGTTCCGATACCGTCACGTCACGTTACGTAATGTCACGTCACGAAGCGAAAAGCGATACCTATATCGTTATGGTAACCGATGGTTATGGGCTATGAATTTATGATCGCATTCTATTGTTGCGAAACAATATCTTTTATAATATACATTTTATATAAGTAATAGTATTATTATAAATATAAATTAAGTTTTATTATTGTTTTGCACCTAATTAGAAACGCATGATGATTTCAAATAAGTTTTCTTAACGCTTTATGAGTATAATTAAGGAAGTATAAATTAATTAATGTATTATATAATGATATTATTAAATATACATCCTGGGACATTGCTTCATAGTCAGCCATCCGGTCTGCATCGAAGGTAAGCAGCTTGTACCGCTTGTAAATCAAACAATCCACTGATCTTTCGAGTCAGACAGTTGACTGTTTTAAGGCCAGGTCTAAGCTCAAATCTCAAAAATGGGTTTCTTTGAGAGTCGAGGACGTAACGCAATGAAATACCTAACACAAAAAAATACTGTGGATAGAAGAGGGTTTTGAGAAAAATGTTAACCAAATAGAATATTAAAAAGTGCTTTCATATTCCCAATAAAAAATTCGTTAGTTACGTCTAAAAAATCTTTCGCGTCGAAATTCTCCGTATTTTCGGCGATTACAACAATTTTATTTTTAAGAATATATAAGATACAGAATTATATTAGAATGTTAACCGGACACTTATTCTATTTAATGTGTATATTCTGCATAATCTAAAGAAAACCCGTAAATAACAGTCCATTTCATAGAGTCGACACATTTATGATTTACCATTTTCAACCCTATTCCAGTGAAGAACGATGCTGTCAAAATCATAGTCAGCCCGCGCCTTAATATGACTTTAGAATATATTTAAACCCTCTTTTTATTATAATATCATTGATTTAAACCCAGACAAAGAACAAACAGCAGAAAACAGACGAACATCATAGACTTACAGAGTACGGGCCGTTAGTTTTGTTCCGGGCAAAATGCCTTTTAACGAATTGCGCGTATATAGTTTGAACGACTAAAATACATATAATGAATGCTAATTTCTCGTTTTTATCGATAATTTTAACGAGATCAAATGACAAGGAATTCATTTCGACATTCTGTCTGACTGTAAATCAACTAGTGTACAGTATTATCCAACTTATATGGCGCGTCGTGAATCTTCGTTCGCACAGAAAAGAAAGTATGGCCACGAAGATTAACGAAAGAATGCTTAAAACTTACAATCAACCTTAGATCACTACTATAAGGTTCATAATACACTGCAGCTGTTAGTTCCGTCTCACTCGCAAGTCACGCCCCTCTGCACGGCGCGCGTTAACATGACGGCAGCTGTCGGCCAATAGCGTTTCCCGCGCTTTGAAAATGTATCTTCTGCGCAGGTACATCGGTAAGCCATATTAGTTGGGTACTACTGTACGATATATATTTGAATTCATCTGTATGAAAACTGCTCACACTTCACTGAAAAAAATTATCTACGTTTTGTTGTCGGGAAACTAACTTTAGTTGTCAGGAAACTAACTTTAGTTGTCGGGAAACTAACTTTAGTTACATTTAAGCAAATAATTTAGTAACGAACTAAAACTAGTTTTTTTACTGGTAGGTTTAGTTCGCAAGTCACTCTGTTTAGGTTATTGGTCGTCAAATTTTGTGTTACTGTTAAATAAAATTTTGTAATCACTTGTAGTCCATTCTTTTCAATGTTCGCACAAGGTACTCTATGACAAACATGTTCATCATCATCATCATCTGCTTGGCCTTGTTTGCTTCTTCCATTCTCTTCTATCCGTCATACCAGCATCCACTCCTTTCTTACCCATATCATCTTTCACACAATCCATCCATCCATATCTTCATTCACTTATACACACTTTCACATATTATTATACCTACTTATACTTATTCCTGGTACTTCTACTTTTTGTTTCTGTTTAGAATATTTTTGATATTTATGCCCTTCTATTCATGTTTATATATCTAAGATGTAAATGTATTATTAATTCGTGGAGTGGGGTCCTGGTGACTTGTATTACAGGTTTTTTTAAACCTACAACAAGCACCAGTCTCTCGCAAATCAGATTGGCATAGTACGTATGCACTTTTTTGTATTAACTTTTGTGTAGAGAAATAAATGGTTTTTATTATTTATTTATTATTATTATATCTGTCCGTCTTCCCGTATCCGCCTATCACGCCTCAATTGAACTGACCTTTAGTAAATAGGTGCCGATCCCACAGAGAGAGTTTTAGAGTACCGAGTTCCGAGTTCTGCATTCCGTGTTGACTATTGTGCACACAGCAAGCAGTCTAGAGTTCTAGAGTTCTGCAATATTCGCTACTGATCGCACATCATACACTTTTTTTACTTTCAAAGGCCCCACATAGCTTACAGTCAACGCGGAATGCAGAACTCGGAACGCAGAACTCTAGAACTCTTCTCTGTGGGATCGCCGCCTTATATCACAACCGCTACTAATATTCTTTATAATCTATGGTCCAAAAGTAATGAAGCAAAAATCAAAGATTTTCAAAATTAAAACTGTTCATTGATATGAATAAAAAAATAGACACTAAAAAAAACAAAATAGGTTTTCTTCCCTATAACAGACTTCCTTCCTACAAACAAAGCAAAAACAATTTGTTTCCGTATAAGTAATAAAATAACAGTCGGTTCCCATGTTAACAATAGCAAACTTACATAACATTCTGATTGATTCTCATTAGACAGTAGTTACACGTAATGTGTGTTACAGTAGTACCCAACTGATAAGGCGCGTCGTGAATCTTCGTTCGCACAGAAAAGTAAGTATGGCTCCGAAGATTAACGAAAGAATGCTTAAAACTTACAATCAACCTTAGATCACTACTATAAGGTTCATAATGCAGCTGTTAGTACCGTCTCACTCGCAAGTCACGCCCCTCCGCACGGCGCGCGCTAACATGGCGGCAGCTGCCAATAGCGGTTTCAAAATGTATCTTCTGCGCAGGTACTTACATCGGTAAGCCATATTAGTTGGGTACTACTGTAACAAGGTTTGAGATACTGTGTTTTGGATTGTGAGTCGTTTAAATACATTATTTATACAAAATGAAAAACAGCATCAACAACATAAACAGCTGTTCTTTTACTTTTCAGCAGATCATCTTCCCATCTCTTTATTTCCTTCTCTTCTCCTAAATACATCAATACACGGAAGCGTTGTACCCTTTTTATCAGATCATAGAACAGATTTCTATATGGATACAAAGTTGAAGTAAAACATGAACTCACACATTCTACTAGTTTTTAGATCTACACAATGGTGGGAATTGGAAACTGCTTTAAATGAATGTCACCCGAGATGTCATGCGAAACTAGACAGCATTTTTATTGTGCTCATCTGAATATTTTCTATATTTATAGTAGAAGGTAATTCTATAATTTATTCATGTAACAGAAGGAAGAAAGGGAGGCCTCTGCCTTGCAGTTTTACATTTAGGTTTTGTATAAGTACTTAGAACGTAACATCAACAGCTCATAAGCATTCAGTGGCCAAATCAAATAACATTCTGACACCATTCCATTTCAACTCCATTGCCATCTATCAAATTCATGGTGGTTTCATCGCTATTGAATTTTAGACTACCAAAACTGTCAAATCTGTCGATTTTGACACCACTGATAGTTATTGGAGCGCAGTAGCAGACTTGGGCACCAGTTGTGATGATGATGGTCCACCAATGAGAGGTAGTGATCTCGGTTGCCAGAGGACATTAGCTCTGACAGGGTGATATGTATTAAATAAATGGTCGTGTTTTTTATTTATTCCCCACCGCAATCTCATCACCGATTCTCTGGATGTATTCCCTATCAATGCGACTCTATGCCTATCTTATATTGTCTACATTGTTTAATTCTGTCTATTTCTATAACATTATCTTATGTTACTATAACTTCTAAATTATACCGTCTCCAATCACAATTTTCTCCAATTTATAGAGTGCAGTCAGCAAAAAGATAAAGTCGCTCGGCTTTCGCCCAAGTATTGTTCTTTAAAACAATGGAGAGAGAGTACCATACATTATTTCTGCTACATTATTACCACTACTTACGAACATATGTTCATAATTTACGTTTAGATACGCTAGTTTTGTTTGATTTCTTATTTCTTTGCCCTTTCATGCGTTACTGATTTCGCGGATTCATTCACCGATCTTTATTATAAATCGTAGGAGCTTTATTACCACGCCAAAAAATTATTTTGCTACATTAGACCGCGGGGCATGATATAAGATATTATATTAAGAAATTGATTGATAAATTTCAGTTAAAACTATTTATATAAAGAAAACCACATCATAGACCAACTTCGATATTATATTATAACTAGCTTTTTGCCCGCGGCTTCGCTCGCGTAGACTATAAGATCTTTACATTCGTGTTATCAACGATATATTGTTCGTGAAGATTGTTGTTGTTGTTGTCAAAATACTCGTATATTCTTGTGGACTTCGGTGGACGGTACCGACCGTATGAGGGTATTTAGGGGATGAGGACGCGGCAAGACATCACTTTTTTTTACTAAGTGTAGGCTGTGTGCTGTGTAGTGAGTGTGTGCTGTGTTTGACCACAATCTCACCATGGTAAGTGATGATGTGGCCGAAGGTCAAAGCCAAAGCCTAGTCTAGCCTAGAAGGACAAAGCCTAGAAGGAACTGGCTCTCAAATGCAGCTGTCGGAACACACCGACAGGTGCTTGGCGACAGAGTTTTAACTTGAGGGTGGTAGCCAGCCAGATGAGTACAAAGTACCCCCGTGTTATGACATTCGTTCACTAATAGGTGTTACATTGTCCCCGAGTATTAAAGGCTACTTTTTTATCCCGGAAAAGTGGATTTATATAGGCTAGGCTATAGGGTTCCCCAAAATTTTCCTTGTAAGAGAATCGGGTACCTATTTCGCTGCAAGCTTTCTTTTTCAAGAGAGGTAGGGCATATCGGGTTCTCTCGTTCAAAATTTGGAGCAGTCCAAGTGACGGAGTACCTGTACCTTACAGAAGATTGCAGCCAAATATGATTACATTGTGTTGTTGTATTCCTGAGGTGAGAAGTGTTGCCAGAGCTCCATAAGGAAACAAAGTTTCTCCTCAAGCTAAGGGGCTCTAAACCACTTGTGAGCTCGGGATCGTCGAGAATTCTAATGGCACGTCGCTGAGTTCAGCGACTCAGTTGAGTCTAGAGGCCCAAGCTGGTATCATGCCCACAGATGAAAGCAGCACTCTATATGGGGTCGGACTTGCGACTTATAATGTTGCAGTCTTTGACCCGATGAGAAGTAATGCTTCGCTCTATTAAGCACTCCGTGTTTTTTGGATGCCAGTTTGACTTTGTCTTTTAGATGACTACGGAACAGAACGTCGTTAGAGATATCAACGCCAAGGATCCCTTAGCTTTTTATGATGTCGAAGAAAGTGTTCTGGAATTATGGAGCTACAGCAAATGAAGAGCGAGTGAATGGAAGTAAGAGAGGTAGGTATTGCATGGGAAAGTACCTCCACCTTACAGAATACTGCAGCCAAATAACTTAATGTTGTGTTCGTGCGCGTCAGTGAGGTTACCAAAGCTCGTTGGGGAGGAGGAAAGGTTGGTAACGCGTGATGCAAGCGTCCATATGGCTACGGTAACCGCTTACCATCAGGCGGACCGTGTGCTTGTATACCGACTTCATCGCATAAAAAAAAGTGAAGTGAGGGTCGGCAACGCGCGATTGATACCCAGGGTGGTGGCTACTATCAGACTGGCAGTATGCATATTTGCCACTTAAAGAATAATTGTATCTTATCTGCTTCAGGTACACCTATATACTTATGTGCCGCATCGATGCCAGTATGGTACTTTTGTTGATCAGCTTGGCTACCACATTAATTGTGCGTAAGAAGCGCAGGCACGCCACTCCGACCGATCTTAATGACATCATTCATAGGGCTCTTGCCAGTGCCCTAATGATTACCTAATGCTTCGTGTGGCCAGAGGGCTGGCGAATACCTTGCCAGTATATTAGCATCACCATACAGCGCCGGCAACGCTTTAGGCTTGCTACAGGCAGCTGGTAGCGATTCAATAGCTGATCCACTACCAACTGATAGTAGATCAGCTCTTCCACCGTTCTTCGATAAAGACTCATCTCCAATGAGTATCCTTGCTCGACGGTCTATTGAGTCAAGGGTGTCTAGTTGGTGCTCAGCGGATCCATCCCAGAGATGGCACCAGTACTCCATGTATGACCGCACTTTATAAAGTACATAAAGTTTAGCTTTTTAAAGTTGTAGCAACTGTTCAGGCATGAAGTACCGCTTAATCTTTGAAAGGTTCCCAGCTATCTAACAGCTGTTTATGCCTTCGACTCAATAGAATAGTCCAAGTTTATTTTGGCTGTTAAATCCATGCCGAGGAGATCAAGCCAATCGCACATAGGCAAAGATATATTTTGGAAAGCAGGAGCCTGGTGGAAAGGACTCCTTTTGGCGGTGAAAAGAGACGCCTACATACATGCATGGAAAAAAGAAACATACGCGTCGATCAAAGAACCTCCTCTTTTTTAGTCGGTTTATTATGGCACCTTTTGTAACGGTAACAGTGGGAAGTCGTCCCTCAGCATGCTGCATGGAGGAAAAGTATTTTCAATAAGATTTTTTTTTTAATTTCGCTGGATCGTTGCCTAGGTGGGCCTTTTTAAAAAATCTATCAATACGTCTGTGATATTTTTTAGCTTTTGCTATGTAACTAAACTGGCTTTTCTTCAGTGGACTAAATGGGAGGGAGTCTCTGATGAATTTATATTTCTCATCCGAAATCATCTTAAAAGTTTTTTTTGATAGAAGTTGTTGGTGCCTTCCTCCCTTACACGGAGAAAATCTTATCCAGAAATCATTGAACTTGTCATAAAATCGTGAGAACGAAACCATAGTGCGATTCAGGAAAAAGACAACGCCATCTATCATCAATATTTTAGTACTTACATCTGTGTGTAGCCGTGAGACGGCCTGCAAAATTATTAAATTGGGATATCTTTTCTTCCCGTCAGCCGTTTTTAATGAAACAAAGCCTAGTTGAAGCGCCAAAAAAAGTCGAATCAGCTCGTGGAAGTTACATGCAAATCCATTCAGTGGATTCTGAGATTAGCGTGTTCAAACAGACAGACAGACAAAAATTTTTTTTTTTAGTTTTTTGTATTCAGTTCCTCATCTCAAAGCACCCCCGATCAGTTTTTGCTAAATATATTCAATGTACAGACACGCCGGTTCTACAGTTTTATTATATGTATAGATAACAACATCTTATTTGCTTATCTAATTTAACAAAATATTGCCTCTCCTTTCTCTCCTGAAACAACCAATCAGAATTCTAATGCTTTCCAATAATAAAACAGAAAGAAAGAAATCAGCAACCAATAGCAGTAATATAAAGGGTCATTGGCCCGCGTAGCATCAGGAAACTATATGTCTTCATCAAATATGTATAAAATCGAAAGTGCACGCAGCGCTGTGCGCGGGCGCAGCCGGTGAAAGTCGGACCTTGCTCTTGAAAGCGAAAGGCTGGCACTTGACCGTTCTGCAACCAGCCTTCCTTGGCAAATAAACGTATTGTTTCATGTAATTGTAATGTATTGTATAGTTTGATTACAGGACGATTGCGTGTGTCGCTGCGCACGCGGCAGTTTTCACATTTTTTTACTGAACTAAGCAGCGGGAGCTTTTCCTGGTATCACGCAACATTACATTATTGTTTAGTTTTTCATTATTTGTTTTGTCTCATAGTTTGTACTGTGTTATTAATGTAATAGGAGAGGCCTAATGCCTATGTCACAGGCTTACCTAGTATAGGCATTAGGTGCTCAACCGAGCAACTATAATTACTAGCTGGAATCCTTTTTATTGTAAATTTATATCTACATATGTCATATTAGCTGCACTTTTGTACACTTCTTTTGTTATGAATAAATATTATTATTATTATTATTGTATCTTTCCTTTTGGAATTTCACGGTCCGCGGACCGGTCCTTTTGGAAGGCGTGCATGGGGATACAGATCCAACACGTAGAGGCCCCTTTAAGATACTTTAATGTATTGGGATATGTACACTAAGCGGGTTCTATCTCTGCCCGAACTATTGAAAAGATACGGCCAAAGACAGCACCCGCGAAGTGCAAGGACTATTGCAGAAAAGAAGGGAACTATACTGGGTCTATGGAAGGAGCTTGCTGGACTGGTTGCTGGGCTATTGATTGAGACAACGGGACGCCTGCCAAATCAAACGTCTCAATCTTGATATCCTGGCAGACGGTGACTCGCCGCTAACTAAATGGGCTCCCCAAAAACAGTCACCGAAACAATGGTGACAAAGGGAGCAACATTGGTGTCAGCAGCTAAGGGTGTAGAGAGGTGTGCACCGGTTTCACCATCGCGAGTAATCTCGGAGCGGGTTTCCCCGCTATTACGCAGATTGAGCACTTCCACCCTTTCGAGCATATAGCTCTCACGCTCCACTCAGGCCGGCCAGTGAAGGCAAGCCAGAGGCGGGGGCATAGGTACCGCCCCCGGGAGATCTCGGGTCCGTGGTGTCGCTACTCACCAACAGCTCGCCACAAGCTGCCCTGCGGCTTATTATTATTATTATTAATATTGTGTATTGTCATGAATTAAACTTTTTTCTTTCTTTTGTCTTCTTTCTTATAATCAGACATGGAAATACTAATTTACTTCTTATTTTATGTAGGGTAGAGGCACCAATAAATGAACGTTTAAGCGTTTTTTCCATCTTTAAATAGCTATAACTCGGTCATTTCATGACATAGGCACTTGTTGTTTTTTTCAATAATACCTTAAATCCTTATTAATTGAAGGATTAAAGTAATTATATCCTACATCTTCATATATTTTTTAAAAAATTGTAAATGTAAGAAAATTTAGGTTTTACCCCTATAGTTGAACACTGAGCCCTAATTATGAACGTTTTGTACCCAAAAGTTGAACTAACATTTGAATAGGAGTAGATTCCATAGTAGTTCGTTCATTTAATGGATTATTGAACCATAAAATGAACGAATAAAATTCTAAGTGAATATTATTCGTTCAGCTTGAGGCAAATATACCCAAAGGTTGAACGAATAAAATGTGAACCGTTCAAATTTCGACCACCGATCTTAACGGTGATTCTATAGGAAAGTTAGGTATAAAATAATCAAAAACACTAAAATAATTTGTTCAACTTTTGGTAAATAAGTTCATAAATTTAATAAAATTCATTTGAGTATTTTTGTTTTAGTGTTTAATCGTTAACTTATAGGTTTTAATGGGAATAAAAATTAGACCTTTTTCCATTAGTTGAACGCCGTTCATCTATTGGATCAAGTGAACAAAATTGAATCCATTACTTGAACAGTAAATTTCTATAAAAAACGGTAAATAATGTAATAATATACATTAAGTTATTGAAAGCAGAATATATCAAGATTTTATTCCAACCAAAACTGCTCTAATATGGACATTAATTCTTTCTATACGCTGACAATGTTCTTAAATTTGGAGGGACTTATCGTTATAAGGTTTCCATATAAAACCGATTTTTGGCGGGTAACGTAACATATAAAAATTCACCGCAAGCGCGTCTGGGCTGTCATTGTCAATGTTGTTAAGGAATATGGAAGAAAAAATATTGCCTTATGGGGAAAAAAATATTGCGATCATGTAAATTTAGGGATTATATTATATTTTTTGAATTTTCGGTCGATCGTTCATCTATTGGGGGTCGGTCATCTTTTGGTGCCACTACCCTATACTGACTTTAAAATATCAAAATTCAATCAAAATTTTTATTTCTTTTTTTTCTCGAGTTGTCATGAGCAGGTCAATCTTCTGATGCCCGCTTATCGTTGAATTTTGGGTCATTTTGTGATAAGTATTAATTTATGTAATAACGTGTTAATTTATTTATTATATTTTACGAATAATCTGAGTGTATCGGCCTCTAAAATTAAGTGCATAACTGCATTTATAGTGTCAGAGAAAATGTCAAGCTCGGAATAAAATTTCGATTTAGCAGATACTGTTCATGAGATTAGTTTCCTGAATATATTTCATGTATGCTTTGTCTATTTATCGCTTGTTTGACCCCAGTTTATAGACGCCAGGGTGACCTGGGATAAAAAACTAAGTAGAATTTCACCCAGTTCCAGTGGTCGGATTAACTTGATATGTGGTATGCATATTGGATGGCAACAGATATATTGAATGACAACAGTCACAAAAAAAGCTTGAATTAAAAATTAAATTTTTAGCAAAAAACTTATTTCATGTTCTGTTGCGTTTCACTGTATCGCAAAAAAGACTGGATAATTAGAGATTTTCCCGATAATTTTTCCTACATTGAAAAACTAATAGTGAGTCCATACGACATGTATAATACGTGCCACTAAAGATGAGACTTGACGCACCAAGTGGTTGTCGTCTGACGTCATGGATGATGACTTCTTCTTAGCGGTATCTATTTTATTATAATAACGCCCTGTCCCTTCCCACCTCAGAACTCATCCTGCTATAGAAACGTCATCATCAACGACGTCAGGTGGTGGGTCAAGTCATACAAAAGCAAAACAGTCTCGTGGGTGAGATCGTTCACTGCTGGGGATCGTTCACCCATAACTTCCCCCTTACGATTTGATATTATTAACATACGTACTTTTAGAATCACGCTATCAATCAAATCAGCAGTACCTACTTCTATATAATCTAACCACGTTACATACTTGTCGCTTAGGTTATGTTATGTCAGTGGTAGGTAGTTAAATTATAGCATTTTATTATATACTGCTTTCCTATTCCTACACCGACAAACGGCAAGTAATTCCGCTTGGAACCGGTCGGGATTTCCATTTCCATATACTGTACTTGTATTATTTCTTCTGAATCGTGTATTCCCGTTGATGACTTAGGATATGATCGGCCGCACCGCACTACGCCTTGTAATAGTTTCTTTGACCTAATATTATGGGCATAAAGTATTTTTTAAATACCCTGCAAACTGACAGATTGTGGAGTATTTAAATGTGCTTTATATAGATGAAGATAAAGACTTATTTGCACTGTAGCGTATTTTGTGTTGCGATGTTTGTGCTGCCTTGCAATATCGTTATTTATGGCCTCTACGATGCATATAAATAATCAATGTGAAATATTTTACTTACGATCAAATAACCAGAAAATCAGTGCTGCTACCCGGTTTCGGAATAGCAGTGTTATACTGAGTCGCTGACCAATTTTGATGTCACTCAACACTACTCTGTTTTTTACGCTTTTTGTCTGTTATATGTAATTTAATATGTGGTGTTGTGTCTATCTTAAAATAAACTTATTTTCATTCTTTCTTTCTTTCATATGACATGTAAAAAAAACTACGTTGCATTGTGTCAGAAAGTTAGTACAAGTTTGGTTTAAAGCAAAGCCACACATATACTAAAATATCCTCGTCTTTTTTGTTCTGTAACGTTAAAAAGAGACTGAGTGACTGTTTTACTAAACTTGCTTTAAATCATCTTTGGTAATACGGGGAATAATTTTTTGTATAATTTTGAATTATTTTGGTATCAAACACAGTATCATTAACAAGTATACCCGAGTCAGGTCATATAGCAACACGAGTTCTGCCGGCAACACCACAAACCGGTTGCAATGTCTCCATTGAGCTTTCTAGAGAGAAGCTCGTATTGCAGCTTTCGCATCCATTTACCAATTCATAGGTCTTGTTTTCTAAATAATCCATTGTGTTTATCATTTGATGAAAGATCTTCCACAAAAAAACAAAAAAAATTCCTTGCTGAGTTTCTTGCCGGAGTCTTCTCAGTTTAAGTGTATTCCGAACCGGTGGTAAATTCAACTGTATGTACCAATGTAACGTTCATAAGTGCCTTACTAGGGCCTAAACTGAATAAAAGACTTTTTGATTTTGATTTTGATCAGCTTTATGGCGAACTCAGGACTTTAAACCTTGTGATGAGGTCACAAGAATCACTTTCAGCCTGTGAAGTTAACTTTGGTGTAATAATACGAAATTTATAGAGCAGTCATAAAGATTTATATAATTTTGTACGCTTTGGTTTAAACTGTAACGTACGATTTGTAGATTAGTAAATAAATGAATAAAAGACGTTCGTAGGGTCTTTTTAAATGGTGGAACACTATTAATTTATTATTTAAAAATTTCGATTACTTACATATTCACAACTAATATTCTAGATAATCTTTATACAGATCATTTCTTCCAGCCTGCCGCTGATGACGACAGGCAAGGTTCCCAGTTTTTCAAGTTTCCTCTATAGATAGCCAAGTTAATGAGTTATAAGAAAATGATTATTATCCGTCGGTCTGTCGAGATCTCGATGATATTGAGGACTAAGTGCTTTTCCAGAAGGGGCGAAATCGCCGCGATTCTCTAGCGCGAATGCATTACGCACGTTGACGAGGTACTGGGAGCCAGGCAGTACTACAATCCTCTGTGCCCAGTGCCAGTACATTGCGTCCACAAATATAGAGCGAATTTAAAATACACGCGTAAATCGCGTGCACTTCCCCCATACTTTGACTCGTAATACGCGCGAGAGAATCGTGGCGAAATCGCGACAGGGTCCTTTCTGGACAGGGCCTTGGTATGAGCAACGTACAATGGATGCGTATTTTTTGAAATTTCAACAGTATTTAAGCTTGAGCTTGAGCTTTCGGTGAAGGAAAACATCGTGAGGAAACCATAGCACGGTGGTAGGGTACTTTGCAGTACCCGCCTGGCTGGCTACCACCCTCAAGTTGAAAATCCGTCGCCAAGCACCTTTCGGTGTGTTCCGACAGTTAGATAAGATAAAATGGTATTTATTAGACACACAGATTCACACACAACAATAAGAATAAGAAAGAAACAACTAGTAACATAAAAAATATAAGAAAAAACAACACAACAAACTAAAAGAATAATAAATATAATGCAATAATTTGCGTGTGATATCGTGGGTCTAAATGGCCCCAGCTCAGCATGTGCTGCAGATCACTACAGCGCTGATTTTCGGCTGAAGCCAACTTTGAGCACTTTAGAGACACTTGCACTTGAGAGCCAGTTCCTTCTAGGCTTTGTGTGCTTACCACCTTCGGCTACATCATCACTTACCATGGTGAGATTGTGGTCAAACACAGGCCTATAAACAGTAAAAAAAAAAAAAAATAGGCTACTTTCCTGAAAAAATCTATTTAGTCCGTCATATAAATTATCAAAAAATATTAGACACGTATTTTTTCTTTTGTCAATTAAACAAAAAAATACGAGGATATGGTTTGTTGAAGTTCCGCATGACGTCACGGTGTGGTACACATTTTAGGAACAAGTGCTGTCACGAGCCCCGACTCTCGAACTTAGTCGCGCTTTATCTTCGTCAATTTATAATGATTTGGTAAAGCAAAAAATACGTGTCCAATATTTTTTGATAATCTAACTGACGGACTAATTAGATTTTTTTTCCCAGGGAACATCCCTATTGTGTTTGAAATAAATCTTGATTTACACAAAGATATTTCTAAATTCATGAATCTATCATCGAACTCACGCCTTTGATAACCGCGACAATGCAATGAGTCAGCGTGAAACTTATCAATCGCAAGAATCGCAAGTAATGAACCGTTAAAACAATGCTCTACTTACCTATTCTATTTACAGTCAAGTTATGTAATAAATAAGGCTTGGTTGTGGTTAATCGTAATATTTCGGTGTCAGCAATGTTTCTCTACGGTTTGTGATTTATTGTTTTTATATTGAAATTAATAAAGTATTATAAAATATGGTTTGTAGTTAAGAGGAAATGCTGGTGGCGTTTGTTCCATACAAACGTAGTCCTCAGTTTCCTCTCTGGATAATGATACTAGAGCAATGATTATTTTACGATGAAATCTGTGGGTACTACTGCATGTCCCTCGGTTGTGTTTTTCTCCATAAAATAATTATTATAAGAATTAGGAGCCTTCTAAAAACATAAAAACTTACCATTTTTAACGCTCTTATCAGACGTCCAGCGAACAAAGACGACTATAAAAAAACAAAGGAAAACCGACAGACATAGCCAAAACCCTTCTTATTATGATTCTTGAATATTTTTTTTAAATCGATCCAGTTTTGGTGTAGAAAACCGGGGATTACGAAAAAGCGATATTGTGTAATTTAAATAGGTATAATCGGTCCAAGCTGTAGTTGTCTCTATCGCCCTCGGGCGGGATAGCACGGGCACAGTGCGACAGCAATAGATATGTTAAAAACCTATTTTTCAAATTTCTTTCAGCTATTCTCTCCTCACTCATGCGCATGGTCAATGCAACATGATTGAAACGTCAAGATTTAATTGTTTACTTATTCTGCTGTCAATGTTGTGTAATGGACACTGTATCAGAATAAATTAACTATCCTATTTAGTGTCGTCCTGGCAGAGCCACCATCATACATTTCCAGTCTGTCGCTATTTTGTCCCTGGTTCAAAAGTCATAGGAGTTTTTAGGATGGTAAAACGTAAGTAATTTCTCGAGTTTTTTTTTTTTTTTTTTTTAATTCTTAAAATAAACCGTGGCATAATAATCCTTACCATATTTGTGCGTGAAGTATCCACGAAGAGCTAAGAGTGAAATCTCTCGTACAAGTTCCATACAAGGTCTTCTCCTATACGCTGATTATTGTCTTACAACTTACAAAAAATCGTTTTATCTATCATAATTACTTGCATCATAAGCTGTACTTCTTCACAGATACTTTATGGATAATATAACGGTAAGATGATATCATTACGGGATAAAGTACCATACAGTTTAAGTATAATGGAATGAAATCGTAAGCTGACTTTTGGGGGTAACATTATTTCCAGGCGATCGAAATTATCTACTCCAAATTAGCTCTAAGTTTTTTCTTTGAATATCCATAAGTAATCAGTATCCAGAAGTAGAAAGAAGACAAAAACTACACAATGTTTTTCATTCAACGTCTACGCCTATCCGTAAAAATTGCCATAAACAAACTATGTTGAAGTAGATCCTCATCGTTACTTTATTGGTTTATTATAATTGAAAACTGTTTTACAAAAAACTTGAACCGACTTCAAAGTACACTAAAAAGTAATCAAATCCTGACCTAAAGATAATTTTCCAAATCGGTTAATAAACGACAGAGTTATGAGGCAAACATAATTTTAAAAAAAATACAACCGAATAGAGAACCTCCTTCTTTTTTGAAGTCGGTTAAAACTTTAACATAATAACATTAAATACAAACATATATTATAGCGAACTCTACCAGCCAACTTTCTTGATGTAGAGTTAACTCTCTTGAACTCTCTTGTTGTTATTTGTACTTATATTCTAACGAAGACATAAATAAAATGCATTTAAATCAATTACACGTCTCTATTTAGTGTTAGAACTTCAGAACACGTGACAATGGATGAGTTAAACAACAATTACAGAATACATAACAGTGTTTAACTTCACATCCAAACCGCGTTTCGCCAATGTCAAATTGCGTAATTTGACAATGATTTTTTTACAATAGGTTAATCGTGGTTCTATACATGTTTATAAAACAAGAGTTGTAATATGCAGGTCGCATCGTCCAAAGAATTAATAACCTATGGGGTCGTAGACATCTATCTATTTATTAAAATACTTACTTACGCCTAAGCCAGTGGTTCATTTCCACCAAGTTCAGAGGAAAATGTTAAGTTTTTGTGATTTTAGAAGGCTCCTAATTCTTATAATAATTAATTTATGGAGAAAACACAACCGAGGGACATACAGTGGTACCTACAGATCGCATGGTAAAATAATCATTGCTCTAGTGTCATTATCCAGAGGGGAAACTGAGGATTACGTTTGTATGGAACAAACGCCACACGCATTTCCTCTTAAAACAATATTATTATAACCTTACTTGTCTTTTGTCTTTCTTTGACATCCAACGTCAAAACGGGACAAATCAGGTTATTTTAACCTTGTTTTAAGAGCTTGTGGTAGGCCCCCAGAGATGATTAGGAAACTCTTCACGTAACTGAAAATGACAGCTTTCATACAAATTTATCAATAAGACCTTTGTAAAGACATTCTTAACACACGGCTATCTGATACCAAACTAAGCAGAGCTTGTACTATGGAAACCAGACTGATATACTACCCAGACTCACGATATGCAGACATGTTCATGCACACAAATGCATGTCCTGGGTGGGAATCGAACCCACGACCCAACCACGTCAACTGGTCTATCAAGTTAGCCATTGACATGAAAATGGGCATAAAAATAAAGAACTCTATTTTTTTATAAAGGATTTCCCGATACTAAACCCTCAAGAGGTGATAAAAAGCTGATAAGTTGAGCAAGAAACCCAGTCAAGTTTCAAAAGTTCACAGCTAATAGCCTGGGAATAACTGCCAGTCTATAAATACCGTAAACTCGATTGCTAAATACACATCACGACATTATAATTAATGCTAACATGTTTAGGATGACTAACTCTAAGGACAGGATGTGCCCCATCTGTTCTAACCTGTCTACGGCTGTTTGTTGGGAAATAATATTGGAATAAACTGTTTGAACATACAAATGTTGCAGTGTAGGTTTAAATATTAATGTTCTGTATGTAGAATTAAAAGCTTTTTTTTTTTTTCAAGGAAGATTAATTAGGTTTACGCTATTTACTTGAATATTGGCGACATTTGTTTTTTAAGTGAAGTTAAATATTAATTCTTTTACCATTGTACTTTGTAAGCTTTCGCGAACTAAATTCATTGTAATATTAATGTATCGGGTCTATTCACGGAGAGATTATTATCCAAATGTAGGTTAGTCAAAATTAAATTTTGATAATCTGTGCGCGAATAGACCCGATACATTAATCTTTTACCATAGATAAGAGAGTTCAATGTCATCAGCATATTTTTGGAGTTTTGAAATCATTTAAATTTCTTTCCTTTTTAGGGACCCGTACCTAAAGGGTGCCCAGTCCGTCCGTCCGTCTGTCTGTCAGTGGGTTTTATCTCAATAAACGTAATAGGTAGACAGATGAAATTTTCACAGAATATATATTTTTATTGGCGCTATAACAACAAATAATAAAAATGAAATAAAATTCAAAATTAAATGGGAAACGATACAATAAACATATTTTTTTTCGCGATTTTTTTCAAAGGCAAGTTGAGTTATTTAACACGGAACCATCCGTCTGCGAGTCCAACTCGCACTTGGCTGTTTTTTTTTATTTATTACCATTAGGATATGGTATGAGCCTATCACGGTTTTACCTTAATGCTACGACATTAGGTTCTTCATAAAGGTCATAGAAAGAGCTCACACTGCAGACTAATGAATAGTTTTGACGGTTCATCTTACGCGCCGCAGGTCGTGGGTTCGATTCCCACACAGGACATTTGTGTGCATGAACATGTCTGTATGTCCTGAGTCTGGGTGTAATTATGTATATTAAGTATGTATTTACAAACAAAAAGTAGTATATGTATTATATCAGTTATCTGGTTTCCTTAGTACAAGCTCTGCTTAGTTTGGGATCAGATGACCGTGTGTGAAGAATGTCCCAGGATATTTATTTAGTTCAACATATCGTAAATACCTCTGCTCGTGTGAATGTCTGCCAGATTGACAACATGCTAAATTAAAAAAAAAAAAAGTTGTGCTTTGTTTTCTAATAACATCCTCCGTCTTCTTAATATTTATGACCTCCGAAATAATAATTTATTATTGATTTCGTAAAGTTGCTCAATTTATCCATCCAGCGAATCGAGTGGTTGATCTTTGATTATTGATGTGTGAATTACCTTTGGACATCCTGTTACTGTTCGATTGACCAACATATGATAATCGTAATTCTGAGTCACTTATATTTTAAAAATAATATTGATGTAAAATAAGTTTAGACAGAATAATGCTATCCAAAACTGAATAATTTGTGTAATTACTTGGTGCACTTCCAACGTCACTTAAATCAACGTCTTTCTATCTGTCTGTCTGTCTGTCAGTAAGCTGTAGGGCATGAAACTTTATTGGTAGACAGTCGAAATTTTCACAGAATGTGTTATCTTATTACCACTGTAATAAAATTAATATAAAAAACCCGACTGCGTAAAACAAAAATTAACTGAAAAGAGAAAAACAAGCTCTTAAATCTATAGAATTTTGAATATAACTTGAATTTTATAAGGTATTGCAATCGGGGACAACCAATAACCTAAGTATGTATTTTTTTGTAATATTTGTTTATCCCCGACTGCAATACCTTATAAAATTCAAGTTATATTCAAAATTCTATAGATTTAAGAGCTTGTTTTCTCTTTTCAGTTAATTTTTGTTTTACGCAGTCGGGTTTTTTGTTTCTTTTAATAATTTAATTTATTTCAGACTTTTTAGTTTTATACAGAAAGAGTTGTATGTATAAGTAAGTAAATGAGCGGTACGGTAAAGGAACGCTAACAACCATCGCAACTCTGTGATTTACGTATGGTAACGGCTCAGTACCTACTGTCCTTGCATTTTGCAGTTTACGTCAAAATGGTAGCATAAAAGTAGTACAATATATACATATATGGAATGGTCTATTTACAAGCTTTCATTTGATACCCATATTGTTATAATAACGAAACTTTTATTTTTAATACCCCCCTATTTTTTTATTCTTAGGCGCCATATAAAAATAATATACCCTATGACACTCCCCCAGTCAAGACGAATCTAACGACACCTCATATGCTTAAATCCATCAAGCCGTTTAGGCTGCAGAGCGGCACAAAGAAATAGACATACATACATACATAAATACATACATACATACATACATATATACACCCTCCTTCCGGGTCAGTCGGGTAAAAATGATATAAAATTAAAAATTAAAGTGCAAGTCCGACTCGCACTTGGCCGGTTGTTACCTATATTATAACCATACAGCTCTCAGATAATCATACATCAGGGGGCCAACCACAAGCTCTTAAAACAATCCTAACTAATATTATGAATGCGAAAGTGAGTTTGTTTGTTTGTTACGCCTTCACGCCTCAACTACTCAACGGATCATCATGAAATTTGGCATGCAGATAGTCTATGGTATGGAGCTTTTTTCCCGGAATGCAGGGAAATCGCGGAGGACAGCTAGTATTATTATTACTTGTTGGCCCTCAGGTATAGCCTATCTAACGCAAGACAATGGCCAATTCTGTTGTTTACAACTTAACTAATTTTAGTTTCACTATGTCTCTTTCTAACAAAGAATTTAAGAAAAGGATGTAAGAAATTTAGTCCTGTCAAATTAGTCCAATGCTTGTTTTCAATATAAATTTAGTCACACATCTATCGCGGTCACTTCTAAATACCCGCAAATGAAGATGGCAAAGACTAATTTGCCAGCTTTAAATATGTTCTATCATTTTTCAATAATGTTCGTAAGAACGAGATGTGACTAAAATTAGTTTCGTGCGATTTACAACAGAATCGGCACCAATAACAGGTCACGTTTAGTTGTTAAATTTTGATTATTTTATAATAACCAATATATTCATTGTAAACTAAACCAGCAACTTCTGATGGCCGTTGTTTGGACACAAATCGGTGATCATAGCGTGCCCCACGTTAGTTGTCAATAGTATTACATTTGTTAGTATTCATTAATTTATAAATTAGATGGGGATCATTTATTAGTTGTTTAACGATCGACTTACACAACACTGGAAAGGTGCAAAATGTTGAATAGCAAGGTTTAGCTTATTATGCGATTCAATACTGACATTTTGAAAGTTACCTTGGTTAGAACTCGTATGATGATCTTCTTTATTGAACTGTTTATCTGTGACTGTATCTCAAATGTTTATTTTATATTGCAAAACGTTTTTTATATATTTTAGACCTGTTTTCACCTATTGATGTCGGAGAGTCGGTGAAAGAAAATGGTTATTCACTAACGTGAAAATCTATGGAATAAGCTTGGTAAGGTAGGCAAAACATAATTTCATATCAGAACTTTTTTAAATTCATTATTTGTTTATGATTGACTAACATCTAGTGATTGACAGTGGGTATTGAATCCGCTGGCACATTTCGGAGTGAGTATGGTGAGTGAAACAGCTCCAGGGGGCCTACCACGAGCTCTTTAAACAAGATTAAACACCTTATTTGTCTTTTGTCCCGTTTTGACATCGGATGTCAAAGAAAGACAAAAGACAAGTTAGGTTATAATAATATTGTTGTAAGAGCTTGTGGTTCGCCCTCTGAGCTGTTTCAGTCAGCATGGTTAACGGTGCCAGCACCGTTCAGGATAAATAGTAGTGGAGTAATTCCCGAGCTACTCACCAGGGCTATAGCTTTGACGCAAATGGTCCTTGGTGCCTTTGAAAGCGGGGTGCTAAGAAATGTTCTATTTTTGATATCCGGAAGGTTGGTAAAACTAGCCACATTAAACATGGGTAGGTTGAGAGGGACTGAATTATACTATAAATTTTCCAATCCTACCTAGCAAGTTAGTAGCAAAGTTTTCTTGGTGAAGGCAACATAAAAATTGCATGAATTAAAATAACCGGTAGTTACATTATCTTGCATTCTAAGATCGGATACTTAACTCGTTCGGATACAGTATAGAGCTGTGGATCAGTAAAATTACTATAAAACATTTAGAACGCATTTTGTTAATGAGATTTTCCAAGTAAAACATTTTGATTTGCACTTCTCAATATCGTGTGGCGAAATTTTAGCTGGTAATAGCTGTGGTTTTCCTTGATGACTTGACGATTATATAAGCTAAAGGTCAAGCCACATGTTTCACTAAGGTGTAGAGTTTGTGAAGTTAGGGCTTGTAGAGTTAGGGCGTGTAGATTTATAAGCTTGGCTCTACATGAGATCATAACTTTTTGACAGTACGAATCATATGGTCTCGTCTTAGCAACATTTTACGTGAAAATGTTTTTTAGTGGGATTTTACTTGTCTCGACGAGGTTTTTTTTACAACTAATTTCAAGTTATTGAAGTTAATAATATCTGTGGTTGTAATTTAATATTAGAATTTGTGCTTCAGTCTGAAGAGGCTTTAGAAAAGTTGTAAAAGTCTCATGAGTTTTTAAGTAACTCAAGCAAATTAGACGCAGCTCATCAGTTAACGTCAGCATATGATGAGTAAGTAATAACTTAAGACATGAAATCTAAATATCTTCTTCCTTATAAACGAATATGACGATGAAGACTTGTAGCTACATTCTTTTTCCTTTTCTAATTCTCTAAATAAGTAATTCGCGCGACAGGGATGGCATGCTGTCTCTCCTATTACGATTATCTTAGAATTTAGAGTGGTGATTGCTTAACTGGTCAATTAAAGTTGACGTATAATACAATATTTATGATATGTATTGCAACTTCGATAGTCTATTATTGTTACTAATCCATGCCATTTCATTAGCTAATTGAAATAAAAACTAGAAACAAAATTGTTGAAAATAAAAAGTTATAGCTGACATGAAATCGTATTACCCGATTGGACTTTACTTGCATATTTCGCAATTGTAGGTCTTGATTTTTGCGAAAGTAATTTTACAAAATGTCAATGTCAATACCTAACCATTTTCTTGATAATCACTGTATATGTATCATATACTGTGTCTCTGTGAGCTATAAACCTCGTGAGTCTCGATAATAATATGGAATTCTCTTGTCGATTAATATTTTTTAATTTACAAAACACCGAATTGCCAAAAAAAGATATAATTACAGAACCTACTTACAATATTTCACGAGAATTTTAGAAATGCGACTTGTACAGGAGAACAGCCGAACATCTGGACATCCTTTGGATATTTGCTATACGAAGCATTTCTGTTCAAGGAGACGCTTCGATCGCGCTTTATCCGGGCATCTGAGGATTTTCTTCTGTTTGATCGGCTGGGCCAAATTTCAAGTGCCCAGCTTGCAGTAGGCATTTGTAAGGCTATAGTTGGCTATAGATGAAAATGGGAAGGTAATTAACGCTCTACAATCGCGGAATAATAACAATACTCAACAATTGCCGAAATAAGTAACCCTTGGTATTTTTAGCAGTTAAATTTTTTATAGACAAAGATGTAAAGAACGTGAACGTGAAGATGTAAGTTCACTGGGAGACTTAAAATAATGGAAAATAATTTATTGAAAGCGATGTGATATTCATTGAAAAAAATAGCGTTTTAAATTTGCGATTTTCGCCGATATTTCCTTACAATATTACCGACACTATAAACGTTTGTTTTTCGATAGAAACGTCCATCTGCAAAAAAATCACGTGGCAACCCTACCAAAAGCTATAATTTGCGAAATATAGAAGAGAAAAATAACTCTACTAAATTATTTTATCAATAATAAAATATTACTTCTACTAATGGATCAGCTATCTCACTAATAGTATAAATGCGAAAGTTTGGATGTTTGTGGGTTTGGATGTTTATACCCCAATCACGCTTCAACATCTAATCAGATTTGGATAAAATTTGGCACGCTGATAGAACTCTATGTGTTAATTCAGAACATATCTGAATGTGGCCCATAGAGTACTTTTTATCCCAGGGGTACAACCACGGGGCGCACTAGTACTAGTAGTTTATAAAGATTCTTATTTCTGTTGCAAATATTGTGATTTGTGACCAACCTTTGGCATATTCTAGTTAGTGGGTCAAATCAATTTCTATTGCATACGAAATCTAATTATAGTCTTCGCTTTGTCGCTAATTAGGTTTTTACACACTTTCAATTTAGATTAATGTCGTGTCCTATCTTTCAGAACGTTTTTATATTACGTAAGTGTCCCCATTTGCTCTGGGCATCTCAGTCCAAATTTATCGTTCCTTGGATATTCCCATTGAAAGAAATTATGATACAGGCTGTGTATCAAAGTGAGAGTCATCATACATATTGTAAATAAATACATAAATATCCTGAGGACCTCTACAAATATGTTCTATTATTATTGTTAGCATTTTGAGAATAATGACAGCAGTTGAAGAGGCTGTATGGGTCGAGCGTTTGCCTATCATTTGAAAAGAGAAGAGATTCAGGCGCGACGTCAGAAAAAAATATAGAGAAAGGGGACCTGATCGTAAAGAATAAGAAGGAAGAATATATAAGAATTACACGATGATATAAGAGATAAAGGAACTCAGAGATGTAAAGAGTTAAAAGGCAATTATGCAAGTACATACAGAGCATGAGCTCTAGCCGAAGCCAGAAGAGGCTATACAAGTATCCGAATCATAGATTTCAACCAGTAGGGCTGGTGAGTGTGGAAAAGGACGGTTAAAAGGGGAGGTGGAGGCCGTAGGGGGGAAATATACAGCAAGGATATAAGCAAGAGACGCTTTCATTATGATGGATCTAAGGAAGGGTGAACAAACGAACCAACGTGTACAATATACGTGTATGTACCGGAACTTGCAGTCAAGATAATGTAATGCAAAGTATTGCACTTTTCTACCTTTTACTTGGACAACACTGATGCTCAATTTGAAACTACGCCAATTTCTTAAAGTACCACATAACACGATATCAATTTTCATTTGCATTGTCATACAGAAGTAACGCCCTGACCACTAGCTAGCACCTTCACGCTGATGACAGGCATGATTCCAACAGTTGCCTTCCAGAGCAAGTTCTCTTGGCTAACCATCACCTGATCTCCTCTTTAATACAAGAGGACATGAGTTAAATACAAAACCTTTCAAACTAAAGTACTACACTAACTTGGTCAACTCCTTCAATCTGGTAGCAGCTTGCAGCGTCGCGTATCCATATCTGGAGAATTTGGCAGAATCTTCGGAAGGTGCGTTGAAGGCTGCCACGTAGCGAGCTGGGTTTGTGTCATCGAGCCAGAGACCTGGAGCCAAGAGTAAAGGCGATCACATATGGAGAAAATATAATATGTCTTTTCCTACATTAATTACGCAAAGGTTAAGTCAAGTCTTTATCCTTTTATCTGAATTGATTGATTCTCAAGAGGCAATAGCGAAATTTTTTATAGAACTAGGCTACACACTAGGGAATGCAAACCGGTTTCACCGAAAATCGAAAAACCGGTTATTCGGTACGGTTTTGACCAACAAAAAAACCGGTTTCACATAACACCAAAACCGGTTTTACGATTTTTTTCGGTTTTTCTTTCAATGTTTGGATAAACTAAAAAAGGAAGATTTGCCGCCGTTTTGTAAACTGAGTGCAATGCAGTGAGTATTTTTGTGATGAACTGAAGTGTGTTGATGTGTAGTTTGTTGAGCTGGTAAGAAAATAACTTAAAATAATGATTGTTTTTATGATAGATATAAAACATGTAAAACTTTTTTTTTCAATACTTAGGCAGCAAACAAGCGTACGGCCCGCCTGATGATAACCAGTTACTCTAGCCTATGGATTCTTGTAACATAACGGTTATCACTCGCACGTTACCAACCCTCAACCTTTTTGAAGCGGGGAGCTCATTCCACAGCCTGAGCATCCACGATAGGAAGCTTCTTTAAAACCGCACAGTATGAGAACATTTTGGTTCCAATGTGTGAGGATAGACTCCCCATCGGTGACTACGATGGATCAAGGTAACTGGGCATCAGGTCAATCAAACCTTCAGAACACTGTTGGAAAAGCGGTTTAACACACATAAGAAGGCAGTCTCTCCTCAGACTAAGGGGCTTTAAAACACTTGTGAGCTCGGGATCATTGACAATTCTAACGGCACGTCGCTGAACTGAGTCTAAATACCCAAGCTGGTATCCAGGTGCCCACAGAAGACAGCATTACTTCATTTGGGCCAGACTTGCGACTTATATAGTTGCAGTCTTTGTCGCGATAAGAAGTACTGCTTCGCTCTATTAATCACACCGAGTTTTTTGGATATCTGTAGATGACTTTGGAACAGAACGTCGCTACAAATATTAACGTGAAGGATCCCAATGCTTTTCGTGATGTTGAGGGACATGTTTTAGAAATGAGGAGCCACAGCAAATGGACTTCTCTCAACGGTGAATGCGCAGGCTTGCGTGTGATTTAGTGGGGTTGAAATAGACTAGGTTTAGTCGACCCTAATCGGAGTCACTAGTTTGTGTACTCTCGATTTAAGACAAGTCCTTCGCGCCTTTTCTCCAATATAGAACGTGAGACATTTGCACGGTTCGTGTAATGAGCGTCCCATGTAATTTCATCTGCATAGCAATGAATGCTGGCAATAGAGAGTATATCATTAATATGCTGGAGGAACAGTGTTGGGGATAATTCAGAGCCTTTCGGGACGCCAGCATTAATGTCATGCTATCGGAGCAACTACTATCAACGAAGGCTCTTATGTATCTGCCAGACAGCAAGCGGACTGATTGGTGTTATTTTTTACCCGTCTGCACGATGGCAAAAACTGGGTAATTTTTTTTTATCTAAGGAAACATTCGTATAATAATAAGCACGTTTAAGTGTACTCGCAAGTTGCTGTGCCGCTACAATATGCCATGTATATTACGTGTGAAATTAATATCATAACTTACGAAACATAATTTAATAAATGTTTAAATAATTACTTCTTTAATACTGATCAATTTTTTAACATAGTCATAATATCTCATAGCAATTAAAAATAAAGCAAAAGTTATATGTTTTTATGATTTCATTCATTTAAAATAAAATCAAAAGCAACGAACCGTGTAGTCTATATAAACGAGTATCTGATCTAAAGAGTTAAATAAACGATTATTTCCATAAATTTTATGAAAAAGAGATGGATTGATTGTGTGAAAGATGATATTGGTAAGAAACGAGTGAATGTTGGTATAACGGATAGAAGAAGCGTACATATTGTGCCGATCCCAAATTATAGGGAACAGGACAGGCAGATGGTGATGGTGTCTTTGATGTTTCTTTTATACCCACTTCATTAACTTTAACTGACAATAATTCCTCAGTTTGTGATTTTTAAATCTTAGGCACGGTTATTATCTATAATTCGAACTATAGAAATAACGTGAAAAAAAACGAACGAACATTAAAAAAACCGGTTTAAAACCGGTTAACCGGTTTTTTCCTCTCATAACCGAAATAAAAACCGGTTTTCATTTTGCCACGGTTTTGCATTCCCTACTACACACACAATACAGTCAAATAAATATTTTTTACAAAAACTTACCCATAGAATACAATTTCGGTTCCAAAACACTGTACAACTCGTGCATCTTCTGCATCCCATATTCAGCTGCTTCTAAAATGTCTCTCTTCTCACTTACTGTTATATCTGGATTATCATCATCCTCCTCATCTCTTTCATCGTCATCATCTACGTAATAATCATCATCATCATCATCTTTTTCAGTTTTTAAATCACTTTCTTTACCAGATTCAAAAGTTTCATTTAGTTTTGTCAAGTTTTCTTTATCACAATACGTAACAACTATTGTTGATACGTTTTTTGTAGCAGAATATGAGTGATTCTTGTTATGATTTCGCTCTATTATGGTTATGTTATGTAATTCTTTCGTTAATGTACTGTTGAACATTGGCATTAGATGTTTTAGTACCTCTAAAATGTTATGAGAGGATATGTTGTTAACGTTTGTGTTATTAGGCTCTATGGTAAGTATTTCTACGTATTTTACTTTGTCTGTAGTTTTATTAGATGATGCTTTATTTGCATGAGTGTTGGAGTGTATTGTTGATATGTTTGATTTGACTATATCTATTTTCTCTTCCATACCGCTTTTAATATGTCCAACGCTTTTGTAATTCTCTATTAATTCTTTTTCTGTTTCTGTTTTATTCATGTCTTTTGGCACATTTAAAATGATAGCTTCATTCATTTTTGTATCATTACTATCTGAAGTTATATTATTCTTTATTCTATTAATGGAAGCGATTATATCATTAACTAACTTCTCTTGATTGTTTTTATTATAATTGTTATTAGTATCAGTAATATTGGCAATAGAGTTTATAAATATCTTGGCACGTTCGTTGTCTTTTAAATATATTCCACTTTCCGAACTTTTGTTGTGTATTTTGAAAATGTCTTCTATGATTTTTGAGAATGGACAGTTGGCTGAGTTTTCTTTTGGCTTACTCTTCTCACTGAGGTCTTCATTATTGACACAGCTTAACAATAGTGTTATGATAACGAAGACGTATTTATATCTGGAAAAAGAAAAAGATGTATTATGTTAAGCTTTTGAACAAAAAAGTTTTTGAGATAATAACTGTTAAATAAAAACTTAAATCCCTAATAAAGTTTCTTACCACAATCTATAAATTTAACTAAATGACGCTAACTCAAACTCAAATTTTTCAGTTTAAGATAGTTAGAGATTTTACACCTAGACCAAGTGGTATGTCAAAACTATTCGCGTTGAATTCGACGTGGGAATCGAACTAACAACCTCGCAGTCGGTAATCAACCTCGTTAACAAAGCCGATCCGTGACGTCGTTGACTGTTGACGATCGTCTAAACATTTCTCAAGTCATGGTATTTCATTAACGTTTCGCAAAATCTAATTTACAAAACTTAAAAAGTTACAATGATGTTTCATCATACAAAATGGACAACTGATTTATGTTTTTTGATGATTAGATTGGTTAATAAGTCACGCTTCACTTTTTTCCGTATAATATACAGTATACAATGGTCTTAACATTCTATTTTTTTTTTAAATTCTTATCGGGGGGCACGGCAGTGCCCCCGCCGAGTCGAGCGCGAAGCAAACACTGCCGTACCATCCTTTACTGGAACCATTTCGCCGCATTTTCAGGCCCCTTTTTGAGAACCTCTGCATAAGATCCGAACGCAGAAATTTTCGTCATCCAGTAAGCTATAATCACATACTTAAAATCCAAAATTTCAAGTCTGTAGGTCATTTAGTTCCGAAGTTAAGCGAAAGCAAAGTTTCACATTTATGAAACTCACTCACTCACTCACTCACTCATGATCATCAAAATAGAACTAGTAGGTACTTCCCATAAACTCAGAGAGCTGAAATTTGGTACAGAGTTAGGGTTTAATGACCACATAAAGGGAAAACTATAAAAACTAGGATAATCGAAGATCTGGAGTACCTGGTGACCCTGATTAGAAAACACAAGAGCCCAACCAAACTATTAGAGATCGACATACCGCCTTTACAAAAAATATTCAACTTGGTGGGCCGCTTCATTTTCTACAAAAAGAAGTGAAATCCCATCAAAAACATTCTGTAAAAATCTAGCCAAGTCTCGATGGAGCTGCTTGTTTATCTCTAAAAAGTAATGAAATCTAGACAAAGTCGTGCCAAGTCTAAGGTTCCTTACTGCGATTTCTTTATTATTATAGTTAATGTTGTGTGACTTGGCCGTTGAAGGGAACACAAGGGTACAAAACCAGGTGTTCCATGACACCATTGCACCAATCTGTACTTGTACCCACTAACTTATAAAGAATGTTCAACGGCCAAGTCACACAACATTAACTATAATAATAAAGAAATCGCAGTAAGGAACCTTAGACTTGGCACGGCTTTGTCTAGATTTCATTACTTTTTAGAGATAAACAAGCAGCTCCATCGAGACTTGGCTAGATTTTTACAGAATGTTTTTGATGGGATAAGGTTGTCTGGAAGAGATCGCTTCTTAGCGATAGACCGCCCATTGTACAATCTTGTTCTTTCTGTTTTGTTTTTGTTAAATGAGTTGAGAACAGCTTGACCGATTTGGCAGTTTTTTTGTTGTGATCTTAATAGGGATGTTTCCTGGGTAAAAATAATAATAATTCTAATTAGTCTGTCAGTTAGATTATCAAAAAATATTGGACACGTATTTTTTGCTTTACCAAATCATTAATAATTGACGAAGATAAAGCGCGACTAATTTCGGGAGCGGGGGCTCATGACGTCACTTTTTACTAAAAAGTGTACCACACCGTGACGTCACGCGACAAATCATATTCTCGAGAAAAAATACGTGTCTAATATTTGTTGATAATTTATATGACGGACTAATTAGACTTTTTCAGGAAAGTAGCCTATTATCAGGATAAGGATTATTATAATATTATATGTCTGTGGCATATCCTAACTTTTTATGAACGTGTTTTCTAAGGAATGGCTTAAAAATTCGATTCCTAAGGGGGTATCGCAGACGAAAACTGCAGAAAGCATGAATCATCATATTATGACAGAAATTGTAACCTCCTTTACAACTCAAGCATACGACTGGTGGTAAGCGGTTAGCCTTATGGACGCTTGTAACGCAGGAGGCATCACTCACGCGTTACCGACCCGCGCCTCACCGATGAGCTTTGGCATATTCACGCGCAGGAACACAACATAAAGTTATTTGGCTGCGGTATTCTGTAAGGTGGAGGTACTTCCCCAGTCGAGCGGTATGGCGCTATGCTTTACCTCTCTGCAAAATAGATATTATTTTATATTTAGCTGGGATTTCCTTTACTATATGATACTATACTTGACGGGCCAGTTGGCGCAGTTGGTTAAAGTTCACCTTACGCGCGGCAGGTCGTGGTTCGATTCCCACAGAGAATATGCATTTCTGTGCATGAACATGTCTGTATGTCCTGAGTCTGGGTGTAATTATGTATATTAAGTATATATTTACAAACAAAAAGTAGTATATGTATTATATCAATTATCTGGTTTCCATAGTTCAAGCGCTGCATAGTTTGGGATCAGATGACCGTGTGCGAGGAAAGTCCCAGGTTTTTTTTTTTTATATTTATATTCTGATGCAACATCTCAATGTCTTCTCTTCATATATCCGCGTGGTGAACCAGTACCCCAAAACATCATTTGCGCAAAAACAGTCTTATATCCGTATCCCAAGCAGGACAATGCAATGACTTATTTGGACAATATGAAATTGCACAATGTTCCAGTTTTATATGACTAGTGTTTTGGACGTGTTTACCTTATAGCAGGTATTTCGTTATGCAAATATTTAAGCAGATTTACGTAGTTCCGTGTGGAAGTAAAAATATTGAGGTTTTATTCAATGAGGTTCTTGATAAAACAATGATAACCAGGATTCTCCCTATTCCAAGAACGCCGGAACGTCGTAGTTAGATTATGGTGTATAATTTATCTACTAAATCCCAACGTCCGTGCCAAAAAAGCCCAACTGTTAAGTAGAAGTTGAGGGAAGCCAAAGATGACTTTGAATGTGATTTCTCAAGGCTTCCCCGTTATACCTTTTACTCCCGAACTAAATCAATACAATAATATCATAACTATTTTCAGTTCCACAGTAGGATAATAATTAAATATCCTAAATTTAGGATATTTAATACATATAAGATCTTTGGTAATAACTATTAAACCTTAGTATTTGAGTTTTCTTTGAAGAGTTTGTTTTTTGTAGCGTGAGATCATGACCTATGAATAAATATATTTTTTCGCCCCATTTTGGTGAAATTTTGAGTAGAGTGAAACTATTTCAGTGTGCATGACACGCAGACTTAATAGTAGGTGATATCCTACTTCCTAATTATACCTGTTATCCTAATCTCCTTTCTAATTATATCCTAACTTATCTTTACTAATATTATAAACGCGAAAGTTTGTAATGTATGGACGTTTGTTACTCTTTCACGCAAAAACGATTGAACGGATTTGGCACACATATAGAATATGTTCTGGATTAAAACATAGGATACTTTTTATCCCGGGGAAATCATATATTCCTCAAGAACACGGGTGAAACTGCGAGACGGAAGCTAGTATTTCGTAATTTTCGTTTTATAAAACCTTCACTTCATAAGTTATCTGAAAATATTGTAATTTGACTTAAAAGTATTAATGCCACTTTGGAAACCAAGCTACTTGTTTCTTTTACCGGATGGCTGACAAGCATGACAGGAGACAGCTGGGCTGCATTCAGTAACAACGCCGTGTGATCGCCCGACGATCATGGTACAGTAGTACCCAACTAATATGGCTTACCGATGTACCTGCGCATAAGATACATTTTCAAAGCGCGGGAGACGGTATTGGTCGGCAGCTGCCGCCATGTTAGCGCGCGCCGTGCGGAGGGGCGTGCCTTGCGAGTGAGACGGAACTAACAGCTGCAGTTTTATGAACCTTATAGTAGTGATCTAAAGTTGATTGTAAGTTTTAAGCATTCTTTTGTTTATCTTCGGGGCCGCACTTTTTTTCTGTGCGAACGAAGATTCACGACGCGCCATATTAGTTGGGTACTACTGTAGCGTTCAGTAACGGTTCAATAGTATGTGTGTTCACACGGTATGTATTTACTGAACACAGCCATGACCATAATACTAACTGGGAGATTACCAATGTGTTGCCGACCTTTACAAAACCTAGTAGCCAACTAACTCTTAAGTGCAACTTACGGCTGTCACCGGTAGGTTTAAATAGACGATAACTCAGTGATGGTGGCGTCGAATGCCTTGGCGAACGGCGTGGGTTCGAATCCTACCATTTTTAAGGCGATGATAGCTCAGTGGTAGTGACGTCGGATACCGAGACGAAGGTCCCGGGTTCGAATCCTACAATGGGCTTGAGCTTTCGGTGAAGGAAAACATCGTGAGGAAACCATAGCACGGTGGTAGGGTATACTTTGTAGTACCCGCCTGGCTGGCTACCACCCTCAAGTTGAAAATCTGTCGCCAAGCACCTTTCGGTGTGTTCCGACAGCTGTACTTGAGAGCCAGTTCCTTCTAGGCTTTATGTGTGCACCACCTTTGGCAAAACAGGCCTATAAACAGTAAAAAAAAAAAAACATGAATTGGGGCTTACATTTTCAAAAATGAATGAAAAACTTTGCAACGATGGTACTTCAGTCTTTTATCGGGGGCCGTATTCCGTCTGAATTTATTTTACATGTGTATAACAGAAAAAAAAACAAACCTGATAATTTCCATCATCTGAAATTAATGAAACATCCCACACACACTCCAATTTAGTTTTAATTAACTACAAAAAAAAAACAAAAGATTCCACATTCAAAACACCGTTATAAACGAAACCAGTTCTCAGTGCGTCTATCGCGAATGTCAACCCGTATATATTTTTTTTAAAGTGTTCCCGGATTGCGTGGTGCAGTGTTGCCAGGCACTGTAGGACTAGCTGGTTCTGCTGTTACATAACGTCTCGGGAGGTTGTTTGGTGATTAAAGTACTGTTATAAGAGCTCGCATCGAACGATGATCCCTGGCTCTCGTGCTTGTTTTGTGGCGAAATGAGCTTTTTTGACTCTTTTCACACTGAACGCTCGGTCGGAACATGGTTCTTTATATTTTTTTTGCTAAATTCGACGTGTCCGCTTTGGACATTATTGTTGCCGGCTCAATTATTAAGTGGCTACATTTAAAAAGTATCTGTGAACACAATGAAATGCAGGATGGATTTTTTACTTGATATAATTAAATTGAAGTCAATTATGGGGGACAGTCACAGCGGTGTAGACGTCGGTTTGCTAATATCGTACCGAGCAATAGCAATTCGAAGGCAAGTGTTGGCCCAGGTTTCTAGGCCATCTAGGTTAAATGCAAAGGTGTTCCAGGTTATAACTCAAAGCAAAACATTTTTTTTTCTTTTACAATTTTATTGTTTCTAGTTTACTCGCTCTACCGATTGGCAGCACTTATCCAGGTCCAAATAGTCTTTTGTTGTCCAATAGTATTCAAACACAAGTACCTACGAATCTTATTTGTTATTTACGTTCGCCATTTCACTTCGGTGTGATACACACCCATAGCGCCCGAAGCGAAAATCATTAGACATCGATACAGCCGTATGTAAGTGCCGACTGCCATGGGCGACTGTAGAGACCTGTAGAGACGGTTAAAGACCTTTACAACAATAATATTGTATAAAAAACCTTGCCATTGTCGCTCCGCCACGGCCAGATTAGTTTGGGAGATAATGGCTGAGAATCACCGTTTAGCTATTAAAAACCGTTTACTAACTTGAGACTATAGTGGGAAATTGATCATAGGTATTGAGGTACAACTATACAGGATGTTGTTTTGGTCGGCCACGAGCGACCCAGGAGCGGTAGTATAACCAATACATTTTCCAAAAATGGACTTAATTCCATGAAATACTGTAAATGCGTTGAGAAATACCTTATTCAAATTGAAATAAAATTACCGCAACGTATGGTCACAAGGCACGTGCACAGACTAGAGCTAGGCGCAAGCCGCCATCGCCCCACCCGTTTTGATATTACGTCTACACTTTAGCTTATTACATGATTTTCCAATATTATTTTTATTTTTATTAGGTATTAAAAAAAGTATTTTTTTTATATTTTTTTAGCACCAGTATCATTTGTATTATCGACCCTGGGTCGCTCGTCGCTGACCAAAACAACGACCTGTATATTAGAGGCATTTTACAGTACGCCTAGGGTTATTGTACTTACAGTGCGACCGCCGATAGAATGCGTTTCTGCGTTATATTGGCCAAATTATGGAAACGGGACTATGCCTAAGAAAATACTGAAAGTAAAAGTCTCATCGCAATTGGATTAGCCGTTTCCGAGATTTGCCCGATATTAACACGTGTCACAAACGCATTCTCTCGGCGGCCGTACCGTAAGTACCTAGTTCATGGACACCTATCAGCTTCCACCAGAACTACTTTCCTTCTAGGCGTTTTGTACACACGGTGCTGATTCTGTTGTTCACGACTAATCTAATTTAGTTTCACTATATCTCTTTCTAACGAATAATATAAGAAAAGGATGTAAGAAACGTAATTCCACGTAAATTTTGTCGCCATCTATCAAGGTTACGTCTAAATACCCGCAAATGAAGACGGCCAAGACTAATTTGACAGCTTTAAATATGATCTATCCTATTTCAATAATGTTTGTAAGAAAGAGATGTGATGTTACTAAACTTAGCTTAGTGCGATTTACAACAGAATCGGCATCACTATACATTGCCACATTGCCGACTTGCCATTTTCCATGTCGAGAACATCTTCAATTTCACGTGAGGACTTAACATATCTTCAGTACCTATATGAGGGTGACATCTTATGTGTATTTAGTATTTATGTCTACTTCTTGGAGGATAATGGTCGTGATATACCCATAAAATATACCTTTAAGTCGGCAAAAACGCCTGGTAGAAAGCTGTTAGGCGGTTAACACACTGCCACGCACCACGCAGCGTAGCACGTAAATACGTGTTTTAACGCTGCTTGTTAGTATCTCCGTTTGTATAGAAAAGACGCACAGTCCAACACGCGCGAAGGTGCGCGGCGAGACGTAAAGTGTGGCACACCGAGTCTCGTAGTGCCGTGCGTGATTTTGGATGGAATGAGTCAGAGCTGCCGTGAATCCACAAAACGCAACTATGCGCGTGAGTGCGTAAAAAACCCGCACGATGACGCAGATCTGCACTCCCGCAAGTAAGCGCGTAGCGTTGACACGCAACATGCAGCGTGGTTCGTGGCAGTGTGTTAACCGCCTTAGAGTAGCCTATAGACGCACATGCGTTACCGACCCTTCCCCCATCCCTGATTAGTTCTTGCGTTTACTCACGCGCAGAAACACTATCAGTCTTTTGGCCGCGGTATTCTGAAAGTTGGACGTACTTCACTGACGAGCTACTCTTTGAGAAAAAAACGCTATAATAATACAAGAATGACCACTACTAAAATTATCCCAGAAGTGCACTTGGTCCTAGACCCATAATTTTTTGCAGAAATACCAAAATTCTTAAGATTTTGAGAAAATCTAAAATACTAAAATTAATAATAATATATCTTTATTATCAGGCCCATAGATAAAAATCTTACAAACTAACATAAATATTATAATAAAGCTATATGCTTTACCTCAGGTATTGTACTAAGTACTACTCTACCCGCAATGGTCAGTAGCGGATTTCCCAGTCAAGGCATAGGGCGGCCAGATATTAGGGGCGGCTAATCGTGGCAAAAATATACTAATGCGAACATATAACTACACTAAAGTACCTAAAGACTCCAGACACAGAAATAAATTCAGTTTGAATTACAATGACATCGTAAAACTTTATTTTACCAGTATCAGTAAATGATGAGAAGGCGGCGGTTGGTACTACACGGCCTAGGGCGACCTAGACTGCTAATTCGCCTCTGGCTTCTTTATCGTTCTCTCAATCTCAAGCTCAATCATTCGAAGTCATTGTCATTTCTAAATAATTTCTTCTGGTTACAATAGAGTCTTAAAGCGCTCGACCAATGTTTAAAGCCTGCAATTATTGTCAGTGCGATTAGAATGTAAATATTATGTAATGAATCAAAGCTTGTTTTGAAAAGAGTAGGTACCACTAACTAACTACCTAATTGCTGAGTTTGTTGCCGGCTCTTCTCAGCAAATGCAACCTTCCGAACCGGTATTAGAGTCAGATATTTCATATGTGCCTGCGAAGATCTATTTGAATAAATGATTTTCAATTTTGAATTTCGTATTATTAACGAGATCAAAACTGAAATCCAGTCTCAAGAATAGATCGAATCAATAAAAAATAAATCTAATCATCGTTGCAGGTTCCAAATTCAAATGTTTTAATCTCGTCTCAAAACTGTCTTAGAATACGAGTTCAAAACATGCGAATCCAACGACCATGCGCCAACTACGGAAGGTAAAACAAAAACATAAAATAGGTTATGGTCAAACTTGAAACCTCTTTGCAACAGTTAGTAGGTCTCATCGCAGTCATGTCACGTTATCAAGTTGTAATAATATGCGTGAGGTAATACACCTTGGGACTCCTTAATGGCTTACGTGTTTGCACATCCGATGTATAAGGTGTCTTATAGGGTTGTTGAGGATAATAAAAGCAGGTGAGTCAGGCTTAAGTGAATGAAAGCTTAGGAAATGTGATAAAGATCGTGAGGAATCCAGTACGATGGAAGAATAGTTTGTTTAGTAAACTCTGGCTGCGTACAGTTCATAGATCTCTGTGGTACAGTTAATATCTGTGTGGTGCCAATGGTGCTAAATAAACGAAAAAACTAATCTGTTTTGAGATAACGCAAGAGAGTTTTGTTTTACCATATAAATTTGCTTAAAATCCTTTTCCTAACTTAATGTTTAAGGCGATGATAGCTCAGTGGTAGTTGTCGAATACAGAGACGAAGATCCCGTGTTCGAATCCTACAATGAGCTTGAGCTTTCGGTGAAGGAAAACATCGTGAGGAAACCATAGCACGGTACTTTGTAGTACCCACCTGGCTGGCTACCACCCTCAAGTTGAAAATCTGTCGCCAAGCACCTATCGGTGTGTTCCGACAGCTGCACTTGAGAGCCAGTTCCTTCTAGAGTTTGTGTGCTTACCACCTTCGGCTGCATCATCACTTACCATGGTGAGATTGCGGTAAAACACAGGACTATAAACAGTAAAAAAAAATTTTTGTTTGTTACGTTGGCACGCAGATAGCCTATGGTATGGAGGAGGACGTAGGCTACCTTTTAGTCCGAGAACGCGGCTAAAACGGTTAGAGGACAGTATTTTATAAATGCCAATAAAATTAAGACAATTCATCGATCAAATAAACTGTTTTTGGTCTCGGTTCGACATGGTCGTAGGTGGATATAAAGGTATGTAGAATTAGACGAAGTATGTTTGTCTCAAATAGGTAATTACATGAGCGCCAAGGACCAATTTCGTTATATTTATCTACTAACTTCTAAATTTCATACATGATTGTTAGTGGTGGTTGAAACAAATAAAAATTAGTATCCATTATTTTTATAAGTTTTATTAAAAAAATATAAAATTATCATTTTTGAACCTAAAGCACTGGCTCTGTTTTACTTTATGATTTCAATAGGTACAGTCAACGGCATATGTAGGTACAATTATATCGTTATTTTGGCACTATACTAACTTCATAAAGTACTAAAATTATCTTTATGTTAAGTACGTAATTTAAACATATTTTATGCTACTTGCGTGTACTGCACCTATTAAAATATTTACGTAAATAATTTTTAAATAATTTAAAAGGCGTTTTTCAGTAATACACAAGTAAAAGTTAAGTACAAAATTTACTTATTAAAAAAATCGAACATAAACTGAAATGTTTAACAATAAAATCTTTAAAAAAATTGTTAGGTACAATGCATAAAATCCATATTCTATTATAATAATAATATTTATAAATCTCTAAAACAACAACAAATCACAGATAAGTGTTGTGAAGGACATTTTTTTAAATAAAAACATGGGGTAAAATGTAGTACTAATTAATATATTACTTTGTATCCTTATAAGTTGCTTTATACTTCAAACTAGACCAAAATAATTTTCAAAAATGTAAAAAAAAAAAACGTAAAGTATTGCGTACTTTTACTGGTTTAAAAACTGGTTTCTCAAATTGCGAAAAGTTATTGGAATACAATAAACTATAGGTACCTTTTGCAATATTATTTTTAACAAAAAAAGTCGCAGTTAGGTAGAATAATTTATCATCAATCACTAGTAATTTACTTGCTGGGGTACAATGCCCCTAGCGATGACGAATATTATTCATAGGTACGTAATAACACAACTTGATACCTACAATAATAAATAATGTCAAGTCATGTAAGTGCAAGGTTCATTTTTAGGACTGAGTGTACAATTTTATAATAAGATCCCTAATGAAATTTTAAATTTACCGTCACTAAAGTTTAAGAAACGTATAAAGGCCGCTTTAGTACAGAAGGCTTACTACAATATTAAAGAATATTTAAATGATAAAAATGCGTGGTTGTAGCGCTCGCTCTCGCAGGAAACATCTGATGTAATAAATTTAAGTTTGTTTTTGAAAAGAGTAATTGCTGAGTTTATTGCCGGCTCTTCTCAGCAAAATCAACCTTCCGAACCGTGCATTAGTGCATTAGAGTATTAGAGTTTGACTATTCATAAGTGCCTGTGAAGGCCTATTTGAATGAATAAATTATTTCATTAAAAATTATTTCATTTCATTTCATTTCATTTCATTGTCATTATGTTTGAAATAAAAACATGAATGGACTTTTGCCGACTGCCCAACAAAGGAGTGTAAATCAGGGTTGTATATCAGTTTCTTTATTCCACCATAACTTTTAAATGCCTGAACAGATTTGCATGTATGGGGTATCGTTAGAATCCTTACATCATCTCGAGTGATACTGGCTATTTTTTAGATTTTAGTTATTTTTATTTTAGTTTTTAGTATTTTTTTTGGCAGGGCAGTCGTTTTTAATTTGTTTTAATTATTTTGACTTGTTTTCCATGTATTTACCCATTACCATTTAAAGTTTTCATCATTGTATCATACTTCTGCAATTTACCCAATGTTTTGTTTCACACAGCGACACTTTACTATTCCTCGATTATGTTTTTTTCTTTTTATTAAAATATACCTAAAACTTAGTATTTATTATAAAGTCTGATTGTGAGTATAATAATTTTCATAACAACTATGTTTTAAAATTTAATAAAAAATGTAAAAAAAATATTATGTGTTTTAGACATTACTCTGTCATCCGAGATCACTCCTTAGCTTCGATTATTTTCTTCTTATCACATGTTCAGCTTCTGAAAAATAAAATAAGATCAATATAATCCGTAGTACTGTACATATTATTAGCATATAAACTAGGGACGGTTTTCATAAAAACAGGTTAATTTTGGTGAAAAACGGATGTTTTTTTTTACGATGTTTAGGCCTGTGTTTGACCATAATCTTACCATGGTATGTGATAATGTGGCCGAAGGTGGTAAGCTCACAAACTCTAGACTTGCATCACAAGAGACACTTGCAGCACCCAGGGCATCTCACGCGTTACCAAGCCTTCCCACTCCACAATTACCTCTGGCGACCTAAGACCCTGTCCAGAAGGGGCGATTCTTTCGAATATTTGTAGAGACATTCCTTATATGTAAATATTGAAAGTAGTATTTATGACCAGAATGACTGAAATAAGAAAGAGGTCGCATTGTTACACCGTAGGCACCGTAGCCCTTACCTTGTGAGTTAGTGCCTGTCCAGAAGGGAATTTTTTGTATAATGTAATAATAGTTTGTGGGCATAATCAATGTTTTATTTATTTGCTTATTATCAATTATATTGGCCCTGACGCGTTAAGAAATACTTTTCAAGAGACTTTACTTTCGACAGCGATAGACTCGTTAGGCTTGTTTATCATAGAACGCCATCTATAGATAATCCCCAGTACTGCTACTCTAATTGGCTCGTCGCACAAGTAGCCGATAAATAAGTTCCACAAACCTGTCGCTAGATGGCGCTAGTGCGTCCGCCGTACTTCGCGCTCGGCCTTCTCCTGTCGTTTGAGGTCATTGATCGACGTCACGCTGCCGAAGAGTACTTTCGCCGTCACTTGCTGTAAAACGGTCAAATGATTCTAATTAATATTGACTCGTTACTCAATTACATTTATTAGAGCAATTTCCAATCCAAAAGTGTCACCAAACTACCGCCAGCTACGAGATTCTAAGCGCACGTCAAATTGGATTTTCTCGAGGTATAGAAAAGTAATTCCTAAAGCTCGTAAGCTTCTTCAACTTCTACAGTTAATAGTACTCCTATGGCTAGAGAAGATATCACCAGTGACCAGACCACATATATAGAAGATGTACCTGATATCTGTGCTCCAGACTAAGAAAGATTAATTTCCAAGCAAGAATATATCAAAACAGATATTGTCTTAGCAAAGATTGGGTGCGTTAGTAATGACAGAGTAACGACACTGGATGCATCTCAGCGTTTCGACAATATAATTGATTAGTCGTTATTATAACATGCATTTTTACATGGGATATACAAAAAGAATCGAAAATTAACGTGACTTTTTACAGACATCTTGAGTAAGACGTCTAAACAGTGGATTATGTAATGATAGCCGTGAGGCTTATGAGCTGGTTAGAACAAAATAGTCGTTGCATCTTCTAGTCTCTTTGCAGGTCGTGGGTTCGATTCCCACACAGGACATGCATTTGTGTGCATGAACATGTCTGTATGTCCTGAGTCTGGGTGTAATTATGTATATTAAGTATGTATTTACAAACAAAAAGTAGTATATGTATTATATCAGTTATCTGGTTTCCATAGCACAAGCTCTGCTTAGTTTGGGATCAGATGGCCGTGTGTGAGGAATGTCCCAGGATATTTATTTATTTATTTATTTATTTATTTATTTCTAATTGTATGTTAGATTGGCCTTAAAACTTATACGGTTGGATGAAACCAGTACTAAACATATCTGTGCTGGTGGTATCTATGTAGATTCCAAGTATTTTTCAGGAATTCAGGTATTTTCTCAATTCAGGTGAGAGGCGAAACTAAAATGGAAAGCTCCCTCCTAAACTTTTATCACTATGTATTCAGCATGAAATGAGCTTTTATGTTATGTAAATGAGTCCCTGGACCCGCTTTATGTTATTCTGAATTGAATCTAGAACGCTTAGATCTATTCAAATAGGTTTGATACCTTTTTTAGGTAAAGTAGCAAACCTTTACGAAAATGAATCCCGGAGCTACCTTTCTAAAGCTAACCTAACCGGGTAAGTAGTAACACTGATTTGATAGACACTGATTTTGATGAATACAGTGCTGATACACCTGATAGAACAGTCAGGTTTCTAAATAACTAGCAAATTCCCAAGGCTTCCGCCCTCATAGCTTTTTCTGTGAGAGCGGCATTCCAAAACGTATTACATAGGAGTTTTAAAAGAACCTGTACCAAAACTCTATAAAAATAAACCGATTTTCTTGAAAAAATAAACTGGATTCTACAATATTTTTGCATGTAATAAATGAGTGAAGCCATACCATTGGCAAATAACTACAATTTGTGCTGGTTACCCAACGTCAACGTGCGATGTATTCTGGAAATTGGATCGGTTTTGCTGTCGAAATTAACGACGCCACTCCAATTAGGTACGCCATTATCATTTATGGCGCTGGAGAAAGGTATTTAAGGCGATGTTATTGGTTCACACAGGTTAACTCTATTTTAACCTGAGATTTTTCTAAATACATCCACGTAGACTTACTGGTCTTGCAGGAATGCTTGCTGAAGTGTGATGGTACTTCTCTATCTTCACTTCTTGTCTCTCGTGTCCCTTTTTGGCTCAGATATGATCTGTCATTAGTGCCATCATACGGTGCCGCATCAGTTTAATAGATTTGATGATGGTTAAATTATGCTATTTTGATGAATCAATTCAATCCATTTTAAAACAGTGGGTAATATTATCATCATTTTTTATTTCTCCTTTATTTTGCTCATATCATTTGTCAAATCTTATAAAAAAGCATTTTAGAAATTCTCATATCATCAAAACAGACAAATACGTAGTTTACTAATCATTACAGTAATTATACTAACATTTGATAATCGAATCTCTAAATAATATTCAGTTGGAATTTATTCGCGGCAACACTCCAGGCAAATTACGTTTATAGAGCTAAATTATGGGCAAAACTATAAATTATACAACATTATCTAGCACATAATGATGTTTTATTATTGTGCATTTTGTTGAACAAATATGTATGCTCATAATGATTGCAAGATATACTAAAGGTTAACAGATAAATTAGCTTTGGGATTGGGATTGGTTTTAGGAAATAACTTGATTGAAGTGGATAATTTGTTACTCCTAAGATTTACGTTTTTCTTTTTAATTTGTATTTATGTTTTTAACATGTGTTTTTATTCTAGGTATAAATATTTATTTTATGTACTATAATTGTTATAATTGTAGATTTATAATTTTAGATTCTGTTCTTATTTTATTGTTAGATGTAAGGCAACACTATCGCATTTTTCACACACTACCGCAGGGATTCCTGTAATGATAGATGTTTTGTAGTAAATAAATAAATATTTTTTTTACAAACATTTAGTTAGAAAAATTGAACGAGATCTCAGAGGTTGTATTTCTCTTTTTAACCGACTTCAAAAAAAGGAGGAGGTTCTCAATTCGGTTGTATCTTTTTTTATGTTTGTTACCTCATAACTTTGTCATTTATTAACCGATTTGGAACATTCTTTTTTTTATTTGAACACTCTTCCCGTTTGGTCTCATTGTCAGGTCAATCAGGATTTGATTAGTTCTTAGTGTACTTTGAAGTCGGTTTAAGTTTTTTGTAAAACAGTCCAATTATTCATTTTATAGTTGAAGTTTTGACATATCAATTGAGTATTTTAAGATTTTGAGGATGAGCAATTTAGAGCACTAAGATAATTTCTTAAAAAAATAAAATTTGCTAACCTTGTGATCGGAAGCAGGTCCTTACATTTCAAAGAAAATAAGCTAAGCTTCTTGAAGAAGGTGGCCAAATATGACGCAGCATACATAGGTACCCATAAATATGGTGCTTCGGTCACATTATGATTGAATCATATCGCCTATAGGTTTCATACAAAACAACTATATTTCTTTAGTTATGAAATAATCCAATATCATCGCCTTAACAGTTCTTTTTAATGTGACGATCGGTGTTCGCTCTACATTTTATAATTATTATCTTACGAGACATCGCTCCAAAACACTGAATCGACTCCACTGACAATTTAATCGTTTTTACGTTGCATTCTTTTATTTTATTATGAATCAGTGTTTTTTGTATGAATGAGAATTTTTAATTGACATACTTTCTTTTTGGATTTCGATTAATAGTATAATTTTGGATTTGGTATTATTATAGTTGGGGATTTTGGGACTTGATTTATTTTATTTATTAAAGCCTTATAATTTTTATTAAATTTTAACAATATTTCACTTAATATTATTATATGTCATCCCACTGCTGGGCAAAACCCTCCCCCTTCTTTCTCCGTTCACTTTTTGCATTGCGGATCTGTGCATCTTCATAGTTATCAAGTTCATCTCTCCATCTAGCAGTTGGTCTACATCTTCTTCTTTAAGCATCTCTTGGGTACCATGCAGTCGTTATGTTACTCCATCTTTCTTCATTTGCCCTCTATAATTTGATCTATTACTCTCTAATATATTGAATAGGTATAAAGAGCTGAGTTTGAATATAGCTTAGCTAATTTGTCTACTTATGGACTGTCTGACCTACGGAGCCGAGACGTGTATTGTACATACACATACGTACGTAGACTGGCCTAAAAATTTAAAGTCACTCAGCGAGCTATGGAAAGAGCTATGCTCAAGTTTCTTTCAAGGATAGAATCCGCAACGAAGTCATCCGACTAAAAACCAAAGTAACCGACATAGCTCAACGAATTAGCAAGCTGAAGTGGCAATAGGCCGGTCACATCTGCCGCAGAACCAAAGGTCGATGGAGCAGAAGAGTTTTAGAGTGGAGACCGCATCTTGGCAAACGTAGTGTGGGGCGCCACTCAGCCTGATGTACTGACGACCATAAAAAAGGTGGACTGGGTTGGATGCGGGTGGCAAGAAACCGGAAGGAGTGGCTCGCTCTGGGAGAGACCTATGTTCAGCAGTAGACTTAAAAAAGGCTGATGATGATGATGATGAATTTGTTTACAGTCACTGTAATAATCGTAATGATTTGGCCAAAGATGGTAAGGGACAGAACAGTAGGACAAGTTCTTGAGAGTGGAAGCTAGCCAGGCGGGTACTAGAAGGTACTACCACACTGTGAAAAGTTACTAAGCTACTAGTCACTTGAAAGTGAACTTGTGAAACAGTCTGTCATGTTAGTGTAGTTAAAGTATACGGGATGCACGCTTCAGCGAACAAATGTTATGTGTTTGTTAATTTAGTTTTTAACTTATTCTGAACTAATTGGGCTCAATCAGCCACTTATATGCACATAAATATGTGTGTAAGTATGTATGTTAAATTCGCCAGGTCCTTAATTACGTAAATCTCACTAATATTATAAATGCGAAAGTTTGGATGTTAGTCAATCACGCTTCAACAATTGAACGGATTTGGATGAAATTTGGCACGCTGGTAGAACATGATCTGAATTACCACATAGTTAACTTTTTTTTCCCGAGGTAGCAAAATTGTTCCATACATTCGAGTATTCAGAAATTTGGTAGGTTCTATTGATATTTCAGATTTCGTCATTAATATTGTGAAGTAGTTAGCCATTTTAGTAAAGTTGTTTATAAATGAAGTGCTGCTATGCCTGGAAGATTTCCACCTCATACTTTTCTTAGTCTTTTAAAGAAATTGACGAATAATTTTGTTAAACATTTTGCATGCCAGATGCCTCGTAAAGGCAGACTATGGTCACAGTTTTACCATCATAAGATGATAATACTGTGGTATGATTCGATTCGATTATGACCCCTCCGAGAATCCCCTGTATGAACTGACGACCTGGGACGTGCAAGACTTCCTGGATGCAAGTGGCGGGTCCTTGACAAGGTATCGAATTTGTATATAGTGATAATTTCTCGTTTTCCAATGTCAATCTGAGTTGAAAGCTTTTTGTCTAGCGTAGCATTCTTGTTTAGGTAGGCCATGTATTAAACTATAATACCTGATAATTTCCATTGCTGGCTGCATTAGGAGGGGCGTAGCTTCGTCCCCCATACCCTTGCGTTGTCCCCCCATGGTACAGAGTGTTGTTGTTCGCATCCCGAGTCGTGGCCGTCGAGAATGTTGACTTGCAGTTTTGGGACATTCTTTGAATCTGAAATGTATGAAGAGTTTTCTTAATAAGTTGAAGTCACAAGAATTTTAGTGGATTTTGACGTGTGATTGTCGGTCGCATTCTGAAGACTTTGCCTACAGACAGCGAATTTGGAATAAACTAGGTTTTCTCTACGTTCCCGAGGGATCCCATGTTTCCCGTGATAAAAACGATATAAAATGACTTTTATTTTTACGAGTTAATTAGCTTGGGGCAACATTTACTCTTTATTTTATTGAAATCGGTTGACGAGAGAAAAAACGTTGGAAACTTTATGAAGACTGTACGAGTGAAGCTGCGGCGAAACTAAGTAATAACTATCTTAAACAAAGATTACAAGTTTATTTTTACTTGTTGACCTTTTTATGCTATAAAATAGTAATTAAGTGCGAGACAATAATTTTAATACTAATAGCAGTAAAATGTGTAAATTGGTATTTAGAATTCATACCAGATTAATGCGTAGACATTTTGCTTGTGATCTATTGAGTTAGGTATATCTATCGTCAAGTTATATATAATTTATGATCTCATTATAATAAATTCGATTTAAATAGTGAACACGTTCTTGAAAACTGCTTTTATTATAATAATATAATTAATAGTTCTGCAATTATAAATGGTTTTGATTATAGTTTCACTTGAATACCAGACTAGACTGGTATAGCAAACTTATAATTTACTTTAGAGAACAGATAGACTGACCTGAAAATATCACAGTCTATCTGGAAAATTAGAAAATATTTCACTTAAATTTTTCAGTAATTTTTAGGGACTAAACTGAATTCTCTTTCTCTTTGATTTTAATGAGAGTTTGCATCATCATCAGCCTATAATGTCCCACTGCTGAGCACAGCCTCCTTTCACAAATGAGTGTGAAAGGGAATGGGCAAATACTCGACCACGCGTGCCCACTGCGGATCGGTAGAGGTAGGCAAGTGCAGGGGTTCCCAAACTTAATTTAACTATGATGCCCTTGGGAAGTTGCCTTATTTTTGCGACGCCCTGGCCTTTACCTACTAGTTATAGTTCTAGCCTAATAACAATTTGTCACAAAACGAAAATAAACCTGTCTCGCACAAGTATGATGTCGCAAACGGTAATAAAACCCTCAATGCTGGCACGATATTCTTGATAAACTGAGCTCCAAAATTCAAGTAGCTGACACAGACAGCCAACCTATTTAGATCGCCTCACGACGCCACGACGCCCCTGGGATACTACCGCGACGCCCCAGAGCGTCGCGGCGCACAGTTTGGGAACCCCTGGGCTAGTGGTCAACCTAATGTTGTAGTTTTAAAGCTGCCTAGGAGGTCTCCAATTAGCTTAACGACTAGCACAATTTAAGTGATAGCCGGGGCAACGGCTTTACGCGCATTAAATTCACAATTACAGTATAGTAAATTCATTCAATTTCAGTTTTCATCAGGTATTAAAACAATTTCCAATAAATAAGCATTTAAAGTACCTCGTACCAAACCGGTAGCTTTTTATGAAACCTTACCCATTAAAAAAATAAGATTAAATAATAAAATCAAGTGATACCGCAACCACTTCGCTGTCGAGGTAGACAGTGTGGGTAATTAAAAAAAAGAACCGGCTTGCCCGAAACTGTAACAAGTCTGGTACAGTTAGTAACAGTAAATGTAACACGAAACGAACAATTAAAGAGGGGATGTATGTTATAAGCGAGAGCGATCAGCGGGTAATTAAACGCCTTGAAATTGGAGCAAGCACTGGTTTTTCTGATGGAGTTATAAAATTCATTGATATATGGCTTGAATATAAATTTAGGGGCAATCGTAAATGCTTTGTCTTCAAAATATTCATAAAAGCGTAGTTTTAGAACTTTATCGAAATATTGAAAGTGAAAACGTTTTAATTATGAAAACCCATTGGTATTAATAAATGATATATTTATTTGCCCGAAATAAGGTACATTTTAGTAGTTTATATGTATTATGTTCAATAAAAGCTTGGAAAATCTTACATAGGCCCATAACTTTTTTAAACAACTAGATTATATTATAAGATATAATTAACCTCGAACCCACTTATAACTTGAGGCACCAAAGCGCTACTTGGCATATTTTGGCGTTCCGTCAAAATGGATTACACATTTTCTTTTTGTTGACTGTACTGGCTGCATAGAGGAATGTTGTTTTTGTACAGAGCGCATTTGGGTGGTCAATTTCCCAAGATGGTGGTTAAAAATTCTTGCTTAAATTGTTTAAACGCAGTAATCATTGCTATGATATTTATTTTTAGTTTACAAAAAATAATACGGCTAAGCTGATGGTAAGCGGTTAACGTAGCCCTATGAGCTATGCAACATTACTCACGCGTAGGAAAACAACTTACTAACAACTTAGAAGAACAAAGTTTTTTTTTGGAATAGAATGGTTTGAAGTGATATGGATTTTTATGAGGTGGCTTAAAAATGATAGAAAGGATATAATACGACATTACGATACATACAAAAGGTACATTGAATTAATTATTTATTATTTTGACAGGAACAAAAATCTCAGCCACAATAACATAAGCATTTTAATTCTACGTAGCAGCTCTACATTGCCTTGAAAGGGTCTACCAGAATTTAATATGGAGCAATTATACAAGTATTTAGCAATTTTACATTTACGTTTCACATTAAACAAGTCCGCCGTATTCTGTAAGTGATAAGGTCGTCATTATCTTAAGTGGTGTGCATGTAAACTGGCTTCAAGTGCTCAAGATCATGTCAGTTGGAATTTTACCGCAATGCCTGTTTTTGAACGCTCCAAATAATATATTTTATTTGCTGTATGTAAATGATTATTTTTGGTACATGGTTAGTAAAGGCTTTACCTTGTGGAAATATATATATTTGCTATATTTATCCATGATTCACCACCTATAAGTACATATTTTATTGTTTCAAACCAAATTTATTTTAAAATTCTACCATTACATTTACAGTGCATATTTATCTTCATTGAATTGCTTCCTTATAGCAGATTGGGCTTAGATAACATTTTCTTAAATAATTGCTACAATACATCCTTCTTTTTTATTAACCGACTTCAAAAAAAGGAGGAGGTTCTCAAATCGAATGTTTTTTTTAAATGTTTGTTACCTCGTAACTCCGTTATTTATCAACCGATTTGGAAAATTCTTTTTTTTATTTGAAAGGGCACACATCAGATCAGGATTTGATTACTTCTTAGTGTACTTTGAAGTCGGTTTAAGTTTTTTGTAAAACATCCAATTATGTTTGATACATTTACGCATTTTCAACTAAATTTGCCATATTCCTATTGTTTTCCCTTAGCGACCCCGTCCAATATTATCTACAGAACCACAGCAACAAAACTTAATACGCTAACTCTACATATAAATTCATCAATCGTAGTTATCGGTACATCATCGACAGATATGGTCACTCGATCAATTTGTGAAAGCTACTCGATAATGACTTCTTGAAAACAATACTCAGTAATTAAAAATACCATTGAATTGTATGGGTTTATTACCGCTTAGCGTGGTATGGACATGTTATGAAAGCCACGTCACTAAAAGAGTTATGAATATGAAAGTCGATGGATATACAGGAAGAGGAAGACCGAAAAAGAGATGGATGGATTGTGTGAAAGATGATATGGGTAAGAAAGGAGTGGATGCTGGTATGACGGATAAGAGACGAATGGGAGAAGCGTACATATTGCGCCGACCTCAAATGATTGGGAACAGGGCAGGCAGATGATGATGATGTATGGGGTTTACAGTGTCTTCCGAGAAAATATTTATGGTGTCAAGTACACCATTTCGAATAGATGGAAAGTCTATAATTCTCTATGGCTATTTTTAGAAAAAGTTATAGTTGACCTGTTGATTAATAAGATTCAAGTGCTCTTGACATTCGTAGTCAGAACTTCTTACTTGAATAAATATTTACTAGTCTGTGGTTGAACTCAAATTCTTAGTAATTTTATACGCGTCTATGGTACAGTACCATTCAAATTATATATTCCCTTCTTTATAGGGTTCCGTAGCCAAGAGGCAAAAAACGGAACCCTTATGGATTCGTCATTTCTGTCTATCTGTCTGTCCGTCCCGAATCTATAAGAACTATACTGTTGAAACTTGGTAAGTAGATGTATTCTGTGAACCGCATTAAGATTTTCACACAAAATTAGAAAAAAAACACAATAAATTTTGGGGGTCCCCGTACTTAGAACTGAAACTCAATTTTTTTTTTATCAAACTCATGCGTGTGAGTTATCTATGGATAGGTCTTCAAAAATGATATTGAGGTTTCTAATATATTTTTTTTCTAAACGTTTTGCGCGAGATACATTTCCAAAGTGGTAAAATGTGTGTCCCCCCTGTAACTTCTAAAATAAAAGAATGATAAAACTGAAAAAATATTTGATGTACATTACCATGCAAACTTCAACGAAAATTGGTTTGAACGAGATCTAGTAAGTAAGTAGTTTTTGTTTAAACGTCATAAATCGTAATCCGCAATTTACCTTTCATTCAATATTTCTGGCGTTTTTTCTTCATAGCAAAGTTGAGTTACTTAATATTACACGGAACCCTCCGTATGTTAGTCTGACTCGCACTTGGCTTGTTTTTTTATTAAATACTATGAAAGCCTACGAAAATTAAAATACTTTTTTCTCTATAAAAAATTAAGTTAGCGGATTTCTGAATGTATTATAAGGTTTTTTCTGATTTGTTATATTAGAGGGATAAGGTATATTCTGAACGTTATCCTTGGCTTCATCGTCATTTTTTTTTATACCACTTACACTTTACGGAAAAAAAAAAATTATAGCAGATAGATGCCAATCAAGTAAAAAAATAGATACTTTAAATATGTTTTTATAGTCTGTTATAATCTTAAATCGAAAGCTCCGTGGCACTTTATAATAAGCATAAAATATGATAGGCATCTAGAATATTTACAACAATAAAAAACCTGGGTATTTCTCTTTTTTGTATCGGTCGAGTGACACGCATATCCTGCATAACTAGGATCCGGTTTGCGCCGGAGTCGATGTAGGATGTCCGGGTGGACGGATAAACTGAATATATTATCTGTATCAATTTAGTGCTAGGTATTGATGTCTAGAGGTTTGTGATGTTATCTACTCTTCCTTTATAGGGTGATTGTTTGAATTAGAGAAATATTTTTAGGGGTGAATGTAATCTCACTATCTCACTGACACAAATAGATTTCTGTGATCTCACTAATATATTATTATTTAAGTTTAAAAATGCGAAAGTTTGGATGGATGTTTGTTAGGTACTCAATCACGCCTCAACAAAATGGATTTGGATGAAATTTGGTACGCTGATAGAAAATATTCTGGAAATAGGGTACTTGTTATACCTACCGGGAAAGCATTATATACCTCGGGTACGCGCGTGAAACCGCGGGGTGTAATTTGTCATTAATATGACCAACTTTGACTAAAAGACCATCACTGAAATCTTACATTTTGGTAAAAAACGGCGATTTTTGAGGTAGTCTATTGAACAGGGGGGCCTTTTGCGTTTTGACACTAAAGCAAACTTGCTGATGGCATTCTGGGCAGATACTACTTAATTCCAATATTTTTTTCGTAAAATAGCTTCTCGTGCTATTTTATTCATTAAAAATATTTGAAATTGATGAATTGCATAAGGTCTGCTGTGAATTAGAAAAAAAAACACTTGATATATTGCCTTAGCTTTTTTTAGCCCCCCTGTTATTGTGTCAAAAGCATCGTCTTTTTTATCATGGGTTATACAAATCCTCATAGAATACTCGACCGTCCTCGGAGCAGCCAGAATATTCCCTGGTACTGGGCAAAACCCCACGGTGGTAGCCATCTACACGAAGATGGGGGCGGATTATCGGTACAGATCCGTCCCAAATACAATCATGGATATAATTAAATTAAAAAAAAAAAAAAAAAAATCCTGGGACATTCCTCATACACGGTCATCTGATCCCAAACTAAGCAGAGCTTGTACTATGGAAACCAGATAACTGATATAATACATATACTACTTTTTTGTTTGTAAATACATACTTAATATACATAATTACACCCAGACTCAGGACATACAGACATGTTCATGTACACAAATACATGTCCTGTGTGGGAATCGAACCCACGACCTGCGGCGCGTAAGGTGAACCATAACCAACTGCGCCGACTGGCCCGTCAATTAATTAATTTTTATCTTATCTTAGTTCCTTAAAAAACATTACAGTAATTAAATCTTTAAGAAGAAGAATTGCTTTCCGTAAAGTATTACAGTAATTGACAACGGTGTTCACAAAACAACAAATAAAAGTACATTTATTTACCGTAAAGTGTTAATTACAACAAAAAAATAGTCAGACAAAGCCACAGTGTGAGCCAGTTATATAATTAGAGTGCAATTGCTAACGGTAGTCGATTCCGGATGCGCTATGACCCAATGCTCCGGATAGAACGGGTTTGACTCTATTTGTTAGTACATGTCATGTTGTGGTCAGTCTATAGATGTGTAAATGGTAAAATTAATTGCCTATAAAGCCTTATTGGGAACAGATTGAGGTGTAAGGTCGTAAGGTTAGACGTTGGATCCGTTAGCTTCAAGCGATTAGTGCTTGATATTCGACATGCAATAGAAGATTAGCAAAACGTAGCAGTAAAGACCTAAGCTATTTATCAAAAAAGCGCTGCGATCATGAACGTATCGATAACTAAACCTATCGATTTTTGTCGAGAATTAGCTACATAACGACGTCTGGTGGGACGACCTCCCCCCAGGTGGAGCGACGACCTGCAGGGCTATTTTAAAACGTCGGATTCGATATCGGAAACGGATTCAAAAATTTCCGAGGCGAATTTAAGCAATTGCTATTTTAATTTCCGAGAATTTTTGGATCTATCGAATTGATATTTCCGTAAAGAAACATCAAAAATATTCGAATTCGGAAATTAAAATAGTAATTGCGGAAAATCGCATCGGTAGTTTTTTGAATCCGTTTCCGATATCGAATCCGAGCGTTTTAAAATACCCCTGCAGGTCAGAGTCGCTGGGCGCCGCTGGATACAAGCGGCCCAGAACCGTTCGAAGTGGAAATCAATGGGGGAGGCCTATGTTCAGCAGTGGACATCCATGGGCTGATATGATGATGATGATGATGACCTACATAACTCTACGAATGACATTTGATATTGCTAATAACCTAGTTTATCGATGTTTTAAACTTATTTACGATCCATGCTCGGCAGGCAGTTTCTATATAGGGTGACTGGTTATTAGTAAACGATACTTACACACATGAATGTACTCATGATAACAAACAACTTTACCAAAATCTTTTTTTTTATTTAAGACATGAGCCCATAATATTTAGTACCTAACAAGAATAAGAATACACTATCAGCTTTTATTTAATATAGTTATTTATCCCTATTTGTTTCTTTGGGAAAGTTGTATGTTATCATGAGTACAATCATGTGTCTAAGTATCGTTTACTAATTACCAGTCACCCTATATATCTTGTAGCCTCGACGCAAATTCAGTTAAATACGATGCTATTATTTGTATACCCAATCCAAGGTCTAGAGATCTGCGGTCACAGTTCTCCGTTCTGCGTTTACTGTAAACTATGCGGCGCTTTTGATCAATGCACACAGCGACCGCAGCGGTCATGGAGAACGCATGTAAAACCTGACTGAAGAACTCTAGACTGCTCGCTGTGAGATCGGCGCCTAAAATACCTGTGATAAGTTGGAAAAAAATACTTTTCTCACACAAAAAGTGCATGCTGTGCACATTTCGGTCGGTCGAAATAAAATGTTAAATATATCCAATTCCATCGATTATTTTATGATATATAAGGATATACCTGGGCAGAAACTAATAATAAGAAAACATAAGACTTACAAAAAAATGTTAAGTCTATGTAAGAAAACTTATAAAGCATCAGGCATTTGATTTCTGAAGGCAAAGGCGACAATGCTTCTCAAAACAATATCGAATATATTATAATTTTAATTAAGTCTAACTATCTAGTAGTTAGGTAACCTATCTACACTAATTATTCACTCAGTAATGCATGCAATCAATAGTAAGGTCAATCACTGATAACCTGCCGTTCAGCTACGTTAGAAATGAACTTAATTAAATAAAAAAATATGCATCGATTGGACCAAATTATTTTTTTATGCCTTTTACGGTCGAGACCATAAGACCATGAGGGTTTGAAGCTCGCCGTTTTGCTCGCACTTTGTCATCAAAATTGATCGAGGCCTCCAGAGACCAGCGGGCGGGGAGCTTTTACGCATCAGCTTGGCTATCCAAAGAGGAAACGCTGCCAGCCTTCTGGGAATCTTGCCGATATTCGGTAGCAGCAGAGACTCGATGAAATTTTGTATTTTCTACTCATGGCACGGCCGTCTGATTCCAAACTAAGATAAGCCTGAACTTGGATGAACCATCCACAACGATGACCCGTATTTTCGGGTATTCAAAATATTTTGAATAATTTACAAAAAAAAATTAACGATTAAATTTATGTTTAAATAAATCTCGATATTAAATACTATAGTTAAGTACTTATCTAAAATTAAATCATAAGATAAACTTTAAAATAAAAACACTTTTAAATAAAAAAAACCCTTAATCCCTAAATCGGTGCCTAGCACAAAATGATTAGCAGTAGGTATTGCCACACTTCAAGCCAATTCTTAGAGCAAAGTCGCGTTATGAAGTAAATTTAATTTGCACTTTTATTTTCACTCTCTTACCTTTTAACACTTCTATGCTACACTTATAAACACGTCCACTTTATATCAATTTGATTCACATTAACCGCATTAACTATATAATGTCGTATTGTACGTCTGTCAGTTTATATCCGACTAAATATAGAATACCAGCTACACTAGAGGTGGTATAACGGTGTTCGACCACATCCGGGTTCACGCGTCAAAATAGGGACACATGCTAATTGGTCGCGTATTCTACTGGACGGGAAAATCCCGGGCCATTATGTTGGAAAATGTGCTATTTCTGCATAGGGCAATGAATGAAGCAAAAATTTAAATCTGTGCCAACCGGATAGGTAGCAATTTTTATTCAATTTTTTTTACATAAGTACATACAGTTTTCGAAAAACAGACTTTTTATATAGCTCTGCTTGATCCACTGCCGTATTACCACAGAATAAATAATAGTACAGTTTTTGTTTTCTTTATTTATTTTAGGTCTCTTTTTAACATCTAAGGTCATTAGCGACTACAATAACCAATACTATTTTATAAATAGTACAGTATTGCTAAAAAGCATTAAAGAATATAAGTTTTATATTAAAATTGTCTATTTTCTGTTCAAAATCTTTCTATATATGAAAGAGAAACTGATTGACTGGTATGTCAATGTACAGTTAAAATCACAGTCTAAAAATTTTGCACACATGTTCCTTATAACAACGTAGGTATAACACAGGAAGGGTAAAAAACGAGAGTAACCCAGGATCCGGGTGAAACAGCAAGTCAATGACAAAAGTAGTGCATGGGAGATGTAAAATGATGACAGTCGAAGTTCCACATCTCCATTTAGCCATATAAACATGATTTTTCGTAGCATTTAGGCCATCAATGGCACGAAAACATCAAACTAATATAATAAATGCGAGAGTAAGTTTATTTGTTTGTTTGTTACCTCTTCGACACAAACTAACGCGATGAAATTTGGCACGAAGGTAGATTATAGCCTGGAATAACATATAGAATAGTTTTAATCCCGAGAAAACCTAAGATCCCTCGAGAACACGGGAGAAACGACTGGGACAAAAAACATAAGAAAAGACGTAAAGTGTGACAATTTCAGCTCACGTCTTTGTCTTTGACTTATAGCAAAGATACCAAATACGGCTAGATGACCTAGATAAAATTTGATATTTCAAGTGTCGTAAGAACATACATGTATTCCACTGTTTACACGTATCGAGAGACGGTCCACTAAGTTTGTGTGCCAATACTTAACGCGCTGTCGGGCTGTGAAACGCGCGATTGTATCAAATTTTAGATATCATCTTGAATGTCGGGATTTTAGTGTGCAAATGTATTGCGTTGATGTTTTTTTTCGTCGTGGTTAAAGAATTGTGGGATGTTTAGACATGTTTAAATATTTTTAGGGATGTTGGAATTAAGTTACCGTCATTGGTACTTAAAAATATTTTTGCACCCCGCCGGGATGAAAACTTGATAATCCGTTCGGCCCGTGCGGCGTGATTGAGTCAAAGTCAAAGCCATATATTCAATTTAGGCCCCAGAAGGGCACTTATGAATTCACATTTACTGAAGTTACCACCGGCCTTCAAGAATCGGGCAAGGAACTCAGCAAGGTTACATTTTTTTAATATTTTTTGGACAATCTGACTATGTTGGCTTTTTTTTCCAAATAATTAACAATAACAACAATAAAGAAAACAAAATTGTTCCTATATGTAATCCTTTAGTAATAAGCGATATAGAGTGTTTGTCATTTATGGCATCATCAAAACCCAAATAAAAGATTTTAATATGTAATTGGTAGGGACTTTACAATTGCATTAGAATTCTGAGTGAATTTTCTCGAGTATTTTCAATTTTATCTCAAGGCAAACTGTTGTATTTAATAGTTTCTAGTTTTATGAGATAAAATTAATGTTTACTCAGAAATTCATAAAGTTTGCTTGCTTTATATCATAAAATCTGCTTGCTGTACGCCGCGGTTTCTGGAACGCTACGAACGTTGGATACCTTATCTTTTTTTGAGTTCGGCGTCTGCCAATTACTGTTGTTTTGTTGATTTTCTTCATAAGGACTTCTGATGTTTTATTTACTGAGGATAGGCTTTTAATGTCATCATGGTAAGTTATGGGGTTGAAGGTGATAATTGCCACCGGAAAGGTTGTAGGATAGACAGCCAGCCAGACGAGTATGGCTTCATCACGATATTTTCCTTCACCAAATGCTCATGCTCATTGCAACCTCCACCACGTTTTTGAACTTATTGCCATTGGGCTTTCATGCTGTTAGAAAACCGATTATTGTAAAACCGCTTTTTCAAATAAAGTGGTTTTTGAACCTGCAACCTATGGCTTCTCAAATGGGACACACAACTAAATAGCGTATTTTATAGCCAAATAGTAAATAGAGTTCATCGACCGTACACTCGTATATCCGGTGTTAGATAAAAACTTATATATTGGCGCGGTTTGTTCTACATCCGGTTTCGGTTCGATTTGGGGCTTTCCGTCGGAGCTTTACAAAGCTTGACCTACTTTTCGTTCAGTGATTTGGTATGAGACTCTCTTTTAGATGAAGATTAACATTGTCTGCTAAATTAGGTGTTGTGTGTATTATATTATAGAATAATTAATTCTAAATATATAACTAGCTATCTCGCGCGGTTTCACCCGCATTCCCGTGATAAATAGTAGCCTATAATACTCGGGGATAATGTAGCTTCCTATTAGTGAAAGAATTTTTCGAATCCGACTCGTAGTTCCACTGATTAGCCCGTTTAAACAAACAAACAAAAAACTTCCGCTTTATTATATTAGTATATATAGATAAATCTTGAAACGTTTCTTACAGGAAGGAAACAATGTTTCGTTCGAAAATTTAACTTGCATTACATAACGTCGGGGATAGTGCAAATCTGCGAAACTACCATACCGTAAAGTGTACGTATCTGCACTACCTGTGCGTAGGTTACAGGATAAGGTTATAAGTTTGTTGTGTTTATTTGCCGGCCCTGTATACAAGCGGTATCGGCGATTCCTTGCATTCTATACGTTGCGTCGGACGAAAAGTCAAAGAGGTATATGCAAATCTGATGAATATGAAATTGGCTACATTTGTCAGATCCGTGGAATTATCCTATGCTAGTTCCGCGGATTTGCACTATCCCCGACGAAAGTCACTTCTATAGTTTGGAAACTCTCCAATTTATAGTATCTATGCAGAATCATCGAATAAATAATATATTTACGTACGATTATCGTTTACTAATTTTTTAAAGGATAGAACGCATTATTATTAAATAATGTCTTTAGAAAACATGTTTAAAATAAAATATGTTTTCGTTTATATTTACAACAAATATGCACAAATTACAATCTATATATGGTGACTGGTAATTAGTAAACGATAATTAGACACATGATTGTACTCATGATAACAAACAACTTTCCCAAAGAAACAAATAGGGATAAATAACTAAATAAAATAAAAGCAGATGGTGTATTCTTATTCTTCTTAGGTACTTAATATAATGGGCTTTTTTTTCTTTGGGAAAGTTGCTTGTTATCATCACTACAATCATGTGTCTAAGTATCGTTTACTAATTACCAGTCAACTTATATATAGAAAATTTCCTAATTTTTCCAGAAGGCTGGCAGCGTTTCCTCTTCGGATAGCCAAGCTGATGCGTTGGCGGAAAAACCTCCCCGCGCGCTGGTCTCCGGAGATCACGATCAATTTTGAGGACAAAGTGCGAGCAAAACGGCGAGGAAATTTATATTTTCAGGTTGCAGACCAATAAATTGTACCTACAAGTAAACACTTATTTTTCATATTGCACCCCTATTGTTTAGGTCCATTAAAATTTCTTGCCAAACGGAAATGAAATGTGCTACATTAAATAGAGACCGTCGGTTAGCCCTTTATACAATTTAAATATCCTGTTTGCTAATATAACACAACTAAGGTATATTATGTGATTTATAATATGATAAATTTATGATGAAGTCGGTTAAAAATGCTTGCATTACAAGTTTCACTTTTATAACTGTATCTTTTGTAACTTTATCCCCAAAAATATTATCACTAAAATCAGCGTTGCACCCAATCTTTGTTTTATATTTCTATTCATTCCCTTTGCTAGAAAAAACTGTTTTTATATTGAAAAACCCGCATTGAATCGCACAGATAAATCTGAATCCATCGCCCACCGAACGTTGCGTTGGTATTTGTTAACAAAAACAAAAGGGGCCTTTATTTCGCAATCAAATTGTATTCGCTGCAAAATGGATTGAAAATATATTTGTGTATTGCATTTTTAAATTGATTGGACTATAGTAGGGCTCCACTATTTGGGGATACGTACGTGACTTTGGAACCAACAAAAATAATACGTAAACAAAAATCCCTAGACATTTCTTAAATAATACAGACATGTTTATGTAGACAAAGAAGAAATCGTTAGAATTTGTGGCCATATTTTTTTATACCACTAAGGCAGCAAACCAGCTCGCGGGCCACGTGATGGTAAGCGATTGCCATAGCCAATGGACGCTTGCACCAGGGGTACCAGATCTTCGTTCGGTGTTTACAAAAAAAAAACTAGACTGCCCCCCTAGACAAAGTACTTTTCGTTACGGGCGTTTGCGCGAATAGAAACGCTACAAAATGTATGAGATTTGTAGCGTTTCTATTCGCGCAAACGTAACGAAAAGTACTTTGTCTAGGAGTACTGATCGGGGATTGAACCCACGACCTACAAGATAGAATTATATCGCTTTGAATACTATTGGACTATTGCATTATGTCCATGCTACAGTGTAAACCGATCTGCGTGAAACGTGAAAACTCGGAAAAATGCGTTTTTCCAGAGATGAGACCCAGCCAGATCGATGTTTCGCTCCCAAAAACCCCCACTTACCAAGTTACATCGAAATCGTTAGAGCCGTTTAAGGCTTAAGATTATTTATGACTTTTTCATCTTACTTTTAAGGTCCTCCGAAATTCACTTCAACCCGGAAATAGTTTATATAACCGTATTTTCTCGGATATCCTAAAGTCCTAATCCTGAACTCTGCTCAAATTAATATTTCCTAGAGCTTGGCGCGGGGGATTCAATTACCCGGTTATTTGAAGGCAGAACTAATAGCCGAGTTTATCAGGAGCCTTAACTGGGAGGTTGAAATTACAAGCATAGCTTAAACCAGACCTGTGCTACTGACGTCATTTATTTGGGGGTAAATTAGTTTTTAATTTAACAGGTACCTACAGTATTACCCAACAAATATGGCTTACCGATGTACCTGCGCAGAAGATACATTTTCAAAGCGCGGGAAACGCTATTCGTCGGCAGCTGCCGCCATGCTAGCGCGCGCCGTGTGGAGGGGCGTGACTTGCGAGTGAGACGGAACTAACAGCTGCAGTGTATTATGAACCTTATAGTAGTGATCTAAGGTTGATTGTAAGTTTTAAACGTTATTTTGTTAATCTTCGGGGCCATACTGTCTTTTCTGTGCTAACGAAGATTCACGACGCGCCATATCAGTTGAGTACTACTGTAACCGCTTATCATTAAGTGGGCCGTATGCTTGTTTCCTACATTCAAATCAAATCAAATCAAATATATATTTATTACTATGATCAGTTACATAATGTATTTTACATCGGTCCCCGCACTAGGCAAGCCTGTATCGCGGGAGATCTAGAGACATTAGTATATACAAAAAAAAATTATCTGTACGCACACTGATTGTTATCAAGATATTCTCGCGGGCACAGTCAAAGTAACTTGATCGAAACGTCGAGGTTAGTCAAAATTATATCTGTGCGTAAATACAGCCGATATATTACAAAAAAAGAAATGTAGTTTGCGAAAGCTGCGGCCATTTGCTAGTCGGAGACCTAACAAGAATAATTCTAGACGTACCTACTCATTTAATATGTTTTTTTTACTAAGGGACCAACTTTGTTTTTTTTTATAACTTTTCAGGCTTTAGGAGGGCATTTCTAATGGAATTCAGTCTTCAACTAAGAAGAACCGGTAGGAATGGCAGCAAGGTTAAATTCTTGAAAACCTATATTGGTTTTTTTAATGTCCAAAAATTTAAAATTATCTAAGCAATCTCTAATTTCTAACGCAATCTTAAAAACTAAAGAAATTTTAAATAATCTCTAGTAATCTGAACCGATTTTTAAAACTGTTATTTTACTTCTGACGTAATCTTATGACCTATCTCAAAGTTAAAATTAATTAGGATAGTGTCAACCCGAAAACTAAAAAGCGAAGAGAACAGCCCCTAATGGCGCAGGGTTGTCAACCAATGAATAGTGAAAGCTTTAATAATAACGTTCAATTGAGTGTGACAATATAACGCTCTGAAAGAGGGGTGGGAAAATCAATATTAGGTTACATTGTTGCCAAATATCGATATTATGGCTTGTGGTTCCGTCTTTGAAAAGGTAAATGATAGTTTGTTATATTCATTATAGAGGGTGTCCCAGGAAATATGGATCAAATCGAACAAGCCTACCATAGAGATGACATATTAATAGAGGGATAGCGTCAACAACATTACCTAGTGCAAAGTTTGAACAGTTTGCATATACGGGGTAGATACGATAATAAATGAAACCACGTAGAGTACTCATAAATACTATCAACTTTTCGGATCTTAATTTGCGATTTCGAAGTTTGTCCCAACAAAGTGTTTGTTCGGGACAAATTTTTATTAAAAGCTTTTATTTAACTTGCAATGTATGTATGTATGTTTGTTCGAGTAGAATCTTGCTACTCAATTTTCAACCGATTGAGCTGAAACTTTGTATACACGTTTAGTTTGGATGACAATACACGATAAGCTGTGTGACGTCATTCTAAATCAAATATGGCGGACCATCCAAGATGGCGGAATAGTTATTTTTAATGCATTTCTACAATATGGGTATCAAATGAAAGAGCTTGTTGAGAGTAACTCGAAAAATAATAGGACGTCATTCTAAATCCAATATGGCGGAACATCCAAGATGACGGAATAGTTATTTTAGGAATGCAGGATAGTACTGTCGACCACGCCGTTGTTTACTTAGGCTCGAAGCTCTTTGCTACTGGTCAAGCATACGTGGCCTTAAGTAGGATAAAATTATTAGGCGGTCTCCTAGACTGTTCGAAATTAACCGGCAAACGATCTTGCAACAATGATGCGTTGAATGAGATGAACAGACTTAGAAACCTAGCCAGCGATAACTAAAAAGTAAAAAGTAAATTAAAAGCAAAGAACCTTTTTTAAAAAAAGCTTTTTATTTAAATGTTCTATTTATTTAAAAAGAAAAAAATAAAATGTTCCTTTAAAATTGTAACTATCAACTTATAACCTATAAGCTTGTCGTGCGATTTACTTGTGTAAATAAACTAGTAACTATTTAATTGAGTAACTTGATCTGCAAAGTTTTTTTTTAATTTCAGTTTCATTAAATACTTATAGGTACTTACGCAAACCTCGCGAAAAGCTTTTATGATCATATAAATTGTGTAAATTTAGGTTATAAGTTGATAGTTAAAATTTTGAAGGAAAATTTAATTTTCTTCTTTTTAAAGCATTTAAATAAAAGCATTTAAGTAAAAAGGTATTTTTTGCTTTTATTATATAATAGGAGATTATAGTAATTTATAATTTGTTACACTAATACTGGGAGCTAACACCAATGCATGGCTCTTTACTGAGAAGAGTTTCGTTTTAAATCAGGCTCTTAAAGTTGTAGGTGTGGTAACAGCGCGTCTACAGACAACAGTAACTAGTTCATTTAGTATTTCATTCAGTTGGAATTTCTTTCAGTTATTTCCTCATGCCATTTAGTTTTAATTTAAATGTCGTGAGTAATGATAATGAATCATTTCCCGCTAGGGGTACGGCCTTCGAATATTTTGTCACAAAGAAAGTCACCGTTCATACGGCGCAGTTAGTCAGGTTTTTATAAGCACTAACAATGTTTATGCTATTTTTTGTCTAACTGCCGAACGTTTTTTATCGACTATAAAGCGGGTAAAAGAATGTAATTATTAAATTAGCTGTAGGTCCAACGCTGACGAGTTATTTTCGCATTTATATTAAGAGGAAATGCTGGTGGCGTTTGTTAGATACAAACGAAATCCTCAGTTTCCTGTCTGGATATCATATCATATCATTAGGAGCCTTTTAAAATCATCCTTATCAGACGGACAGAAATTTGAGGACTATGTTGGCATCATATTTTTTTTTAATATAAAATTGTTGACCTACTTAATCATCAGACCCCAGAGTTCTTATCAAGATGAATCAAACGAGTCCAAATTCGATGGGTTTGCGTCGTTTTATTACAGAGTTGCCATGGCCACCATCCAGCTCGATCATCAGATCATCTCCATGTCATAATAATATTTCATTATTATCCGATTAGCATGCAAAATTTCAGCTCAATCGGAAACTGAAAAGTGGGTCTTTCGCTTGCAAGATACAGTTGAAGTAAATAAAAGCTTGTAAAAAATATCTTCACTGTTACAGCATAAATTAACTAAAACTCAACTCTATCAACTGAAGAAGCAAATCAAGTATCAGTTCCTAACAAATGACGTTTTATAAACAAGCCATATAACTCAAGTCTGACGGCCGTGAAATACGCTTGTTTCTACGTCGCAAAAACATAGTAGGAATAAAATATTTTCTAGTCCAACAGCCAGCTTTCTAGGTTCAAAGACCTGGACCTATGCAGCTTTCACCACTTAGGTCTCGTGATGTTCTCACGACATGATGATACCTGGGTATCTGTGGCATTATAATTGTTTAGGTCTGACCTTTGTCGGGTTCAAGTAAAAACCTTTGGCTTTGATATTCAATTTGAAATACGCATTTATTTTTTTACCTGTACCTGTTTGCCCTGCGTGCCTTGCAATGTTTTATTCTTATGACTTCAAATTCTGGAATAGGACAATTTTTCGTTCCAGGAACGCGAGTTATACCGAAGGGTAGAAGCCACTTTTTAATAAGACTCATCTACCTACAGTGCTCGGCACTTGCGCGGCCCGCTCGCAACGCTTACTTGACTCGCGCGTGAAATATATAAATGTGTTACATCTGTTTATTTGTGAAGCAGCGTGTTTTAAGAAAAACGTACTACGCGACCGAACTGCGACATAATGTAAGTAATTAACGCAGTAAAAAGTAAGCCTGGTGTAGACAAAGGCGAATTCACAGATATACATCTAAATAGATGCCGCGAGTATATGTACTTCGCGTGTCAAAATCTGTGCAAAGATGGGGCAAAATGTTCTTCTTTTGAAACTGTTTCGCGTGGACAGGGAACTCGCATAAGGGTGCATGTCCACCAAACATGTAGCGAGGGATATGTTTAGCTGACAAATAGGATAGCTTCATTTTCACGTTAAAAATCGAATGCCATTCTAACTAAATCAATGTTGCACTGTGACATTATGGTAGGTACAAAAAAGTTACACGCTTGGTTTTCATACGTATGGAGGGACTTGCGGTATCTATTTAGATTTATGTCTGTGGGCGAATTGCATTGTGTGACTTACTGTAAAGTCAGCAAATATAAATTATAATTGATAAAGACACAACATTCCATCAAAATTAATATTTCTGGTCACCATTAAATCTCCGTAGCATACAAGCCAAAACGGCCGGTGAATTTATCGCGACATAATAATGAAATATTGTAATAGAAAAGACACAATTTATAGAGGGAGCCAATTTGGTAGATTCAATATATGAGTAACTTGGGCTAACATAACCGTATTGAATCGTAAACCAGCAATTTTGATGCCAATAACACATCTTTTAAGGGCTTATAAAAATGTTTTAATGGTACCGTACGAGACGGAAAGAGAAACTGTTAAGGAACTATGCACATAAGTGTATCAGTCAGAATGCGTTTGATCTAAAAATCCGACGATTGCTAATTGCTAGCAATAATGATGAATTTGGTGTTTTTGATTAAAAAAAAAAATTATACTTGTAAAAATACAAGTGAAGAGTTATATTTAAATCAATAAGGGCGTGGATGATGATTATATTACCCCAAATTAGGGACAATACTATAATTTAGTAGACAGAAGCTTTATAATTTAGCAATATTAACCGCATAACCGAGGGTTGTGATTTCTGATGTTCTCGGAATCATAATTATATTGCTTAAATTTCCCAAATCCGTTTAGCCGTTTGACATTACATTTATAATATTAGGTCTTCTTTATTTAAGATCTGTGCTCTTGTCGGTGTAGCTTTTACAATTCCACTCGAGCGTTACCTACATTTTGCCTTCATAACCTCTATTTTTGCCTTCACTTGGTCTATATAGCTTATCCTTGGTCTTTCTCGTCCTCGCTTTCCCTCTATCTTTCCTTCTATTGAGTTTTTGAAAAATTCAGGTGGCCAAACATCTTTCCCCTCCCATTTTCTATTGTCTACATAATGTTTATTTTCTCTTTTACTCGAAACTTCCTAATTCGTCACCCTCTCAGCCCAGCTAATCCTATCCCTCCTCCAACACAACATGTTTAAGACCTCCAGTCATTTCCTATCTCTTTGTATCATTGTCCGCGTCTCACACCATTGCAAGCTATGCTATGCTCCACCGTATGGGATGAGGAGATAATAATAAAATGAACATGGCGGCAAAAGTGAGCTAAACTTTATAAAATCTAAACATTGGTCGGTCGTTCGAACGATCGCTCCAATACAGTCAAACCTTAATTAAAGGTGACTACTAAGTTTTATGTTCCAGAAACATTATATTTTGATGACTTCTGAAACGTGGTCATTAACTATAACTACTAATAAAGTAAACAAGACAAACAGACCATTGTCCAAAATTAGGTTTGTTGCTTCGAAACAATAACTCGATAAAGTTGAGTCGACGAACCAAATAACCAATAAACTAACTTATTTCTTATTTGTGCCTCATATTTACTATACGACTATGTCTATACAGGGATGTCACACGGAGGGAAAGTACTCCAAAAAATCTAGATAGGAAAGAATCATGGCGAGATTTGTACAAAAAAATTTTAGAGACGTTGGAATAAAGTTATGATTGATCCTTGGTGTCTTATGGTGCGTCCATGCTAAGCAAAGCGAGCACGAGCCACGAACGAACAGGATTCGTTCATTGTTCGCGTAACGCGGACGGACTTGCGAGCCTCGAACGAGCATTCGTCTCGCGCTCAACTGCGCTCCGCCTGATTGACAGTTTTTTCACGAACACGGGGATTCGCATCACGCTCGTTGTAGACTCGTTGTAACGTCCACACTTGTCATCGCGAGCAACGAATGAATTCTGTTCGTTCGTGGCTCGGCTTGTGCTCGCTTCGCGTAGCATGGACGCACCATAAGGAAATTCTATGCCATGCCGGCGAATCGCGATCAAAACCGTTATGTTTTGCGGGGTTTATAAAATATTTGATTCTATATTAATATGTTTCAGGTAATGTAATCTCAACATTGGAAGTGATTCAAAACCCTCTAAAATGTTTAATATTTTTGTACAAGACATATATGGATCTCGCCATGATTCTTTGCTAATTACCACTAAGTCCCAATTTTACCAATGTCGGATTCTATCACTACACAGAATAAATATGGCTGTGTGACATAATTTGTACAGAGAATCTGTCAAGCTGTCACTAATCCTCTGCAAAAAAGTAACTGATTTTTGTATGATATTCAGGTATCAAACAAGCTTACGGCCCAGCTGATGGTAAGCGATCACCGTAGCTAATTGACGTTTGCAACACCAGGCCCCCTAGACAAGATGGTTGTTGACAATCGTTAGTAAACGATCAACCTTTGTATGGGATTGACATTTCAAATCGAAATATCACGTGATTTTTACATTGAGCTATTAACGTATAGAGAAGCTATCATAAGCAAAGGTTATGTCCCATTTTTTTAGAGTCAACTAATGTTCTCTTTAGCGCTGAAACAATAATTAGTCGTCTAAGCAAACAGTAGAAACACGTGGCGCTATCAGAACGTTTTTAGGAGTATTTTTCTCACAAACACCGTGATTTTCATGGCGCTTACGCGTTTCGTTAATCGTTCTACAACAACAAGTGCGGCCGGACGGCCTCACTTGAACGAAACATAGTTGTAATGTGTGGCGTCTTCTCTATACGTAGTAATAATAACTCAATGGATTTTTAACAATCTCTTATGTCAATCCCATACAAAAGTTGAAGGTTTACTAACGATGACGATTGTCAATAACTATTTTATCTACTGGCTCAGGGGTAACACTCGCTCGTTGCCGACCCTAAAAACGAAGTATTCCCATTTGCGCACCGATTTTTTGAGCACCGATTTTTTGAGCACCGATTCTATTCCCTTTTCAGCACCGATTCATATTTTGGATCGGTGCTCAAATGGGAACAAAAGTTTAATACGAAATCATTCCCTTTTGAGCACCGACGGTTTCGTAGCTTCTAGTGTTGTGGTGTTTAATAAAACGTATCGATAAAAATTTACAGTTTTATTATAAAAAGTATTATCGTTAGAGAACCCATTTTTAGAGCATCAAAACTATTTCGCTTTGAGTACTGTAGCCTTAGCACGAACCACTTTCGTATCGCCATCGTAGCGTCATCGTATCGAGTAGATGTCATTTTTGACAGAAGTTCTATCGTCTACTCGAAACCTAGCTTGCGAGCTACGTTAAATTCGTCTAGAAATTTTGAAACATACATTTATGATTTTATTGGTACACAATATTAAAATATTTATTTCCAATAACATAAACTAAATGAAATAATCAGCTTATCTTATATTATTAGCTAACGATATAAGGTATTACATCATCATTCCCATGTAAATGTTTTCTTTTTCACCATTGAAATGTGATGAATGTGGAAATATTTTTGAACGTACAGCAAAGAGTTCACGTTTTTAAAGGTTTGAATTTAGAACATAACAAGACGAAGAAGATGAGTCTTGTGACTCCGTTAGAAATAAACTCGACGATTTTCATTTCTAGATTTGTGTTTTAGCAGTTTTAGAGGATTTCATATAAAGAGTGGCTCAACTTGAACTTTCGACATCCCCTAACATTTATACACTTATTATAATTAAGTATATATAGGTGTTTGAGAATCAATGGGTTCGATACTCGCCTAAAAATTAAAAATTTCGGATAGTAGTCAAACAATACATGAGGCTAATACTATGAGGCCCTAATTGAATGTGTTTTAGTTAAAACTAACATAAATACTATATTATATGTAGTATTAAATAAAATTATATTATTTTAACTAAATGATTCACCATATTTAGTTATAAGATTATAAATAAAAAAATACAAACTAAAAATCTTAATACTTAAAAAAATAACACATTCGAAATATTCCAATTACCTAACCTAAGATGCGAGGTGTTCACGTAACGCTCTCACTGAAAAAAATACGGTGACAAAGTCTACGTTAGCTGGCTTGCGAGTAGACGATACCATACGTCAGAATTAGTTCCAATTTCAAATTATATACCAAACCACGTTTACGTAGTGTGACGTGAGGTTAACGTAGGTGTTCGTGCTACCGATTTGAACGTTTGGCAGCATTTGAATGACACATTCCCATACAAATTTGAGTTAACTCTCTCGATACGAATACGTTACGCTTGCGATAGATTTTCGTGCTAAGGCCTCTGATCAATATGTTAGGTTGGTTGTCAATTGCTGAACAAAAATATACTTACTGTTGTTGATATTACCTAGTAAAAATTATAAATTAATAATAAATTTATTTCTAAATAACTAATCTTAATTTATATATTTTTGGAATCTCCTTTTAAGCAAAGAAGACTACTACTTACTTACTCTTGTGTTAGAAAACCTAGGTACTGACTAATAATGGAAACATAATGTACTCTCCATTTTACTTATATTAAATCTCTCTCTTAATACCTCAAAAAATGTATACTTATGAAAAAATGGTACCAGGATAGCATAAGCTCGAAGGAGATAAAAACAAAACCTGGTACCATTTTTTCATAAGTAATAATAAGTATACATTTTTTGGAAAGAATATATTATAATATATGTTGTTTTGTGACTAGGGAGAGCTCCTTCAAGCTCACAACAATAACTATAATAGTCACACAACATTAACTATAATAATAAAGAAATCGCAGTAAGGAACCTTAGACTTGGCACGATTTTGTCTAATTTCATTCCTTTTTAGAGATAAACAAGCATCGAGACTTGGCTAGTTTTTTACAGAATGTTTTTGATGGGATTAATCTTACGGTCTCAATGTAATCCATAAATAAGTTTCAATCTCAGAAGTAAGTATAATTATATGCGGGTATCAACCTCTTAGCCTAAGCACCACTACGGCAGGTGAAAAGTAGGGCAGAAGCTACCTAGATACATTTGTTTGGAGAGTGCATCTTATTTTACAGCACTAATACAATTTTACGTCATACTGCATATTTTACGACCGCACACCGACAGTATTAAAACTTTTATGATCAAAAGTTGTAGTTTCAATTATTTTCAGAAAATGTCAAATACATATAATACCTACATGTTGTTCTTAAATCAAGGCTATAGTTGCTACGTGCGAAAACAAAGTGGCTTTTTATTATTATGTTGTGTTTTCGAACTAATTAACCTGATATTTTTTTTTTATTAATATAATACCACTCTGATTCCGCTGTGAAAACTGGATTGTTTAAACCAGATTTGCATGTAACGGGTCCAATTTAACTTTTTAACCAGTCGACGCGATAGCAACTGTATCGAATAGGATTTTATTGTGTTCTTTTAGTTTTTTTTTCTTCTCCATACTGTGGCACAGATCATATAACTGTGCATGCACTTTTTACTGCACCTGACAGTTTCTTGCATTCGTAACAAATCTCATGTCTATATTCTGAAGCGGTTGTAGAGTCGTAGATACTTTACATGATTTTTTTGATTTTGGTAAAATCTTGGTGGAATTGTTGTATTGTTCTATTGGTGATATATTGGTTTGATTAGATTTCTAAATTTTAAAAGGCTGTTTTTTTTTTTTTTTTATACCACTAAGGTGGCAAACAAGCATACGGCCTGCCTGATGGTAAGCAGTTACCGTAGCCTATGGACGCTTGCAACACCAGGGGCATCACTCGCGCGTTGCCGACCCTGAAGAAATCTCTTCACGCCCTTTTTGAAGAACCCCATGCTGTACTCCATTGGGAAAACCACGGCGGGGAGCTCATTCCACAATCTGAGCGTCCGCGGAAGAAAGCTCCTTTGAGCCCGCACAGTTCGAAACAATTCTGGTTTCAATATGTGAGGATGGACTCCCCGTCGATGGCGAGAGTTGCGATGGTAGAAGGTAGCAGTGGGCAACAAGTCGAACAATTCTTTAGAACACTCTCCGTTGTACAAGCGGTAGAACACACATAAGGAGGCAAAGTCTCTCCTTAGACTAAGGGGCTCTAAACCGCTTGTGAGCTCGGGATCGTCAACAATTCTGATGGCACGTCGTTGAACCGAGTCTAAAGGCCCAAGCTGGTATCCAGGTGCTCCCGCCCATAGGTGACAGCAGTACTCCATATGAGGCCGGACTTGTGACTTATAAAGTTGTAGCCTTTGCCCCGATGTGAAGTACTGTCTCGCTTTGTTGAGCACTCCGAGCTTTGGAGCCACAGACCATGGGGTTTTCTTAGCGGTGAACGCGCAGGCTTGAGTCTTGATAGGGTTGAAATGGACTAGGTTTAGTCGACCCCAATCGGAGACACTAGTTAATGTACTCTCGATTTCAGACATCAGCCGTTCGCGGCTTTCCTCCACCTCGGAACGAGGGATATTTGCACGGCCCGTGTAATAAGCGTCCCCTGTACTGTCGTCCGCATAGCAATGAATGCCGTCAATAGACAGCATATCATTGATATGCAGTAGGAACAATGTTGGGGACAGCACAGAGCCTTGCGGGACGCCAGCATTTATGTCCATGCTATCAGAGCAGCTACCGTCAACGACGGCCCTTATGCATCTGCTGGACAGAAAGCTGGCAATCCATTTGCATAATCCCTCGGGAAGCCCGTATGATGGTAACTTCGTTAAAAGACCCCTGTGCCAGACCCGATCGAACGCCTTCGCCACATCTAGGCTCACTGCCAATGCCTCACCTTGACTCTCGATGGCGAGCGACCAACGGTGCGTGAGATACACAAGGAGGTCACCAGCTGAGCGACTGTGGCGGAAGCCATATTGTCGGTCGCTCAACAACTCGTGATCCTCCAGGTATCTCAAAAGCTGCGTGTTGATGACGCGCTCCATGACTTTGGAGAGAAGGGAGGTGATGGCGATAGGCCTGTAATTCGTCGGGTCTGATCTGTCGCCCTTTTTGGGCACTGGGTGCACGTGGGCAGTTTTCCACGAAGACGGGACTTCATTTTTGGTGTAAGAAAGTGCGAAAAGACGCGTTAATACTGGACACAATTCAGGAGCACACTGTTTCAGTACCACTGCCGGTATGCCGTCTGGCCCACTCGACTTATGGATGTCCAGAGAAAGCAGTTCCCGCCGGACCTCCCGTTGGGTAATGCTTATCTCCGGCATGGAGCTAGCACACTGCGGGATGGTAGGCGGTGTGGCGCCCCCGTCATCCAAAGTCGAGTTCGAGGCAAAGAGAGAGCCCAGAAGATCAGCTTTCTCCTTTGCACTATGGGCCAAGTTTCCGTCCGGCTTACGGAGTGGTGGCAAGGACGACTGGCAAAAGTTTCCTTCAGCAGCTTTGGCAAGAGACCAGAAAGCGCGACTTCCAGACGGAAGGCTAGTCAGCGTCTCACCAAACCTGCCGACGAAATCGAACTTAGCCCTGGCAATCATTCGCTTACTGAACCTCGAGGCAGCGTTAAATTTGCGTTTCGCATCAGAGATCTTAGGGTCCTGATTAGTTCGGGCCGTGGTCCAAGCCTCAAACAAAGTCTGCTTATTTTGTCTAGCATCTTTGCAGGGCCGATTAAACCACGGTCGCTTCTTCACCCCTGCAGCTACAAGCGGGTTTGGGATATAACATTCCATTCCCGCCAGTATCGCCTCAGCGACGGCAGCTGCACAGGTGTCAGGATCATCTGATGCGAAGCAAAGCTGTCTCCACGGGTACGATGCGTAGAAATCTCGCAATCCATCCCAATCTGCCGACTTGTTACTAATTAAAAGAGTTTATTTAGGTATTTTAATACGAAATTTGTTGGTATAATTAGGTCGATTTTATATGATTAGAGGTTGCAGTAGGTATGTTATGGAACAATTTGTATGTACCTAGACATGTAGTGTTTTATTATAGAGATATATCCATATATCTATAGATATACAGTCTATTGTTTTTTTAAATAGATTTTTAGTATACATGTGAAAATAAAAAAAAAATTGATACATTGTTTTTTTTTTATATCTCTAATGCCTAAAAGCATAGAAATCGATTTCTATGCCTAAAAAATTTTCTTTGGCAATCCATAGGCATAAGCAAATAATAATAAAAAAATACAACATTAATTTAGGATCGTTTCTCTCGATAGGTAATAATAGTAGTTAATTAATCGAAGTCAGAACTCTAGGTATGACGAATTAGTCGCAGTAAAGTTGCAGTAATAAATATCTGATCATTGCACGTTTCAATTTAATACGACCGTAGGTACTAATTATTTTATTGTATTTTATATTTTTTATTGCATTACATAACACAGTTTATAATTAGATATAAAATGTTATTCGTTTTTAATTATTTTTGCTACAGTAGCTAGGTATAGGCTTAATAGACGCAAAAATATTAATTAATAATAACAAAATACATTTTTTGTTAAACTAAAAATAAAAAAATACAAATAATAAAAAACAACAGGTACAAAATTGATTAATAAGACCACAGGATCAATTAAATAAACATTTGTTACGGTTTATAAATCCATTGCGTTCGTAATATTCTCCTCGTAAATTATAGAAGATTGGAGGCTCAGGTAATTATATACTCATACATTTTAAACAATGTAGCAGGTTTTAAACTATAATTATACGTAATTAATAGGTATTACGCATCAGAATTGTACGTTGTTTTTTTATTGAGATTAATCAGTCAGAGAATAAAATAAAAACTCACCTTTGCAGTGTACGGGTACTACAAACAAATGAACGTGCATTCGCTTCACAAAAAAAAAAACAAACACTGGCCAAAAATATAACAAGTAAAAAAAGACGCAATCGGGAAAATGGCGCGCAAAACTGACAGCTTGTCAAAATGAATGAAAAACTAGGCCCGTTGTCTCTGCTAATATTCAGAAGCGAGATTTGAATGAAAAAAATATTCGGTACGAATTTCAAAATTTATAATGGCTAGTGTCGCGAGTGCATCGGTTAGTGAAGGCAGTGCGGTGCCGGTGTAATGAATGGTACGTAGTGAGGTGCTTGGTCGACCGGCTTTGTCGGTAAATGTGTGTCTGCTTGTGGCGGGAGTGATACTAGTTGATACTTTTAATTAGCAATTTTTACTTTAAATTTTGTATCTATAAATATTACGGCCCAAAGTATATTTTATGTCTCTGTCTTTAAAACCTTCTTGTAAATATAATATATATTTTGTAGATACATAAGTGTATTTATACGAAACATAAAATCTAATTACTGGATATTTGCGATTGTATAATGCAATGGCTTATACAAAACAATAAATAGATCCTGAGACATTATAAGAATTGCATCCAATTTAGCGAAGTGTCTGTGCAAGCCTTTAAGTTTAATACTCCCATTGAAATTCTAGAAACGACGCTTTAGTGGCCGCCTGTTTATCTGAGGATCCAATTGAACTGAATGGGTTTGCTAGTTTATGAAAATACAATACTTATAGTGATGACTAAAATAAAATACCATGAACGCTCATTTCTACTGTAAAAAATGGTCGGTAAAACGATAGTAAAACGTAACAAATAATGACACTGACCTTTGACACAAAAAGATTGTGTGTTGGTATTTGTTGGTGTTTGTACACATATAGGACACATACCCTAGAAAATTACAGGAATATTTTTATCTCCGGAAAACTAATAATATTTACTAAGCATATTTTTTTTTAGTTCTTTCAGGGAGCTTTAAAAAACATTTTTGTTTTTTTTTAATACCGCTAAGGTGGCAAACAATCATACTGCCCGTCTGATGGTAAGCGGTTACCGTAGCCTATGGACGCTTGCAACACCAAGGTTATCACTCGCACCCCATGCTGTCTCACAGTCTGAACGTCCGCGGAAGAAAACTCCTTTGAGCCCGCACAGTTTGAAACAATTCTGGTTTCAATGTGTGAGGATGGATTCCCCGTCGATGGCGAGAGTTGCGATGGTAGAAGGTAGCCATGGGCATCAAGTCGAACAATTCCTTGGAACACTCCCCGTTGTACAAGTGGTAGAACACACATAAAAAGGCAAAGTCTCTCCTCAGGCTGAGGGGCTCTAAACCGTTTGTCAGCTCGGGATCGTTGACAATTCTAGCGGCACGTCGCTGAACCGAGTCTAAAGGCCCAAGCTGGTATCCAGGTGCCCCCGCCCACAGATGAACCACAATGATGCAACTATGTATTAAAACAATTAATCGTGAACTTAAATTAAATTATTTGTATTGTGCCTATTAAAAGCTGAAGGATATGTGATAATATAATATTGTTATCTCAGTGAACAATCCTCCAACGCATTAAATTGTTTTTAAAACCCAATTAACATTTTTTAATTATCATTAATATTTATTTCAGAAAATAGAAAGATAACAACTAACCTATACTTATTACTAATATTCTGATACGGTATAGTTATTAAACATTTACATTATATATTGATTTATACATGAGCAAATTTTCAATCAAATATCAAAACGATTATGTCGCTGTACATAGTATAGCGGTCCGTAGATTCGCACCGAGTCAACTTGGCATTTTGGCTAACAAATGTTTGTGCGGGCCAGAGCTCGCGAGTATGGAGACGGATGATTTATTATATCTTATGATTAGGGTTCCTTGTGCATCTGGCGGGGTGGGAAAGCCGTTGCTGAATCTGTATGCATTAGGGAATCAAAAAATGCTCACTGCGTTTTTCGTAGAAATAATATGTTACAGATAAGTAAGAAAGAGATTACGATACATTTGGTTGACGTTTGACATTTTTATTTGCTTGTTTTTACCATTTTTTTTACATTTCGCTAAAACATACAAATAACAATTGCGAGGCCAAGTGCGAGTCGGATTCGCATAAGAAGGCTTCTATAAAATAGTGACAGTATGGGTGCTCTCCTTTTTTATTATTTGTTGTTATAGTGAAAATCATATCCTAACTAGTAGTATTATAAATGCGAAGGTGAGTTTGTATGTTTGTTTGTTACGCCTTCACGCCTCAACTACTGAACGGATCATCATGAAATTTGGCATGCAGATAGCATATGGTATGGAGAAGGACATAGGCTTTTTATCCCGGGAACGTGGGTGAAACCGCGGGGGTTAGGTAGTTTTCCATAAAAATGAAAACCTAAAAAGTACCTATTTGAAACTGCCGTAAATATTATCTTCGTAAATGTGCCTGAAAAATAAAGAATTATAAATAAAGGTATCAGACTGCAAAATAAAAAATAAAATACGGAAACCTCTTTCTTAAATGCTGTACGATGCATTATAGTATTACATTATATTAGCATAGTTGTTCTTCATCTAGTTGCATTAATAAAGGTCAGTTTCTCACAGCGATTGGTGACATCTTGAGCAGAAACTCGTAAAAGTTCCATTTTTTATTCTGCTGCCTTTTTTGGAGAAATTACTATATTATGTCCATTTATAGAATGGGACCATAAATAATATGGAATAGCTGCACTGCGTACCTTTTTATGATGGATATCCTTCTTCGAAAACCCCTAATATTGCGTTTAGTAAAAAAATAAATCACAAGGAATTTTTGTGAATGCAAAAAGCGAAATTGATTAAGCTGTGTGAACGAATATTGGTTATGTCAATATGTCATCTGAAAATCTCGATCTGTTTTATAGTTATGGTAATTCAGTTGGTATCAGTAATTTGAATCTTTAAGTGCGTCCATGCTACGTAAACTGAGCACAAGCCGAGCCAAGTGAACGAACAGAATTCGTTCGTTGCTCGCGATGTCAAGTGTGGACGTACGACGAGCCTACAATACGAGCGCGATGCGAATCCCTGTGTTCGTGAAAGAACTGTCAATCGGCGGAGAGCAGTCGAACGCAAGTCCGTCCACGCTACGCGAATCCGTGCTCCACGTGTGTTTGGTTCGCGTAGCATGGACGCACCATTATATTTAGCTTTGCTGAAATTATGTATCGGTAACTATAGCGTGTAGGCTGCTTTGTAGTACAGTATTACCCAACTGATATGGCGCGTCGTGAATCTTCGTTCGCACAGAAAAGAAAGTATGGCCCCGAAGATTAACGAAAGAATGCTTAAAACTTACAATCAACCTTAGATCACTACTATAAGGTCCATAATACACTGCAGCTGTTAGTTCCATCTCACTCGCAAGTCACGCCCCTCCGTACGGTGCGCGCTAACATGGCAGCAGCTGACGACCAATAGCGTTTCCCGCGCTTTGAAAATGTATCTTCTGCGCAGGTACATCGGTAAGCCATATAAATTGGGTACTACTGTACCCACCCGTTCATGTTGAAAAACTGTCACTGATGTGTTCCGTCATCTAGCATATTTTTATTCAGTAGTTTTAAACTCAAGTTAATCATTAAAAGGCTCTTAGCTTCCAACTAACATAAAAAAAACAGAAGTAGAGTCCCTCTCCTTACTTATGTACCTAAGGTTCTGTATTCGCCTATAGGTAAGCTTCCCACGGAGGATCGTACCAAACTCTGATGCAATTCCAGTGTCTAATGTCAGAGGTATACGTTTTTTGTACACCGTTAGGGCCCTGCACAATTGGTGGTCAGTACATGTGATGAGCGTCAGCGGTGACGGTATGAGATGTATCAGGGGCGATAATTAGTACTGATTCTTAGTAAATGTCTTATATGACCGCTTGTACAACGGAGAGTGTTTCAAGGAGTTTTTCGACTTGATGCCCACGGCTACCTTCCACCATCGCAACTCTCGCCAACGACGGGGAGTCAATCCTCACACATTGAAACCAGAATTGTTTCGAACTATGCGGGCTCAAAGGAGTTTTCTTCCGCGGACGCTCAGATTGTGGAATGAGCTCCCCGCCGTGGTTTTCCCAATGGAGTACAGCATGGGGTTCTTCAAAAAGAGTGTGAAGAGATTTCTTCAGGGTCGTCAACGCACTACAACGTGTTGCAAGCGTCCATAGGCTACGGTAACTGCTTACCATCAGACGGTCCGTATGCATGTTTGCCACATTAGTGGCATTAAAAAAAATATCGTCACATTAACTTAAGCTATTAAGATTGCCATGTAAGTGCTTCGAATGAGGATTAATTAATTCCGCTCTACATTCGCAGCACTTAATAACAGCAAAATGAAAGATAGGTACCCAACACTTTAGTGAGTGTATGTTCCAGACTTAATATCTCTGCTAATAGGGATAAAATACGAGAATAAAGGCTTTGTATGCACACCCCTTTGAGCACTTACCATGGTGCTGCAAAAAATCTTTTATTTCTTCTATTTAAATCTTATTATCCGTGAAATCAATCGAAATATATCATTTTTAAAAACGCAACCGCTCATAACTCGAACCACATGCCATCCCGGAGCCTCAGAAGCGATCTCATCGATAACGCTGGCTTTGTGCCCTCCAGGACAAAGGTCCAGCGGATGCCCGTGTGATAGTCTCGCGCGGCATGTCTGCTGATGACGGCCTTCTTTACCGGCCATGTGGTGCTGACGTGATTCTTCTTTGTGGGGATAATTAAATCGCAGGGAATTACCGCTTTAAATCTGAAGGCTCTTTTAAAAAATTATGGTTAGTAGTAGACTTGTAAGTAGGGATGCAACGCATAGTACTTTAGCGAATACGATACTTTGGCTCGCTTGTTATTGTAGGATGCGCGTCGACTCTAATACTCAAATACCGGTTCGGAAGGTTGCATTTACTGAGAAGAGCCGGCAATAAACTCAGCAATTACTCTTTTCATAACAAGCTTAGATTCATTACATAATATTTACATTCTAATCGCACTGACAACAATTGCGTGCCCCGGCGCGGCGGCAATACTACAAAGTAGACTGAATCGATATTTAATAAGTAAATAAATAGCAAACTTAAGCAGATCGGCCCCCACAAGCAGCACCTGTTCACAAGTATGACGCGTATGGCAGCTATCCCCCTCCTCGCCATATTGGAGGGAAGTGAGCGACCCGTCACACGACGCCGCCGCAAGCAAAGGCCTTAAAGTGAGCATGACTTACTTAAGTCTACCTTAGAAGTAAAAAATTCAACTAAAGAGAAATCAGAGTGCTTTGTCGTTGGTGAAAATTTTGCGGAATAGATTTCAAGCAAAATGAACGTCATTTTGCTTCTTTGGGTTAATTGTTAGATGGTGCTTAGTGACAATTTAACAACAGGGTGGTAGCTAAGCAGGCGAGTACCTTATACAAAGTACCCTCAACCACTGACAGCTTATAAACAAAAGCAGAGGCGTACTTAGCAACCGAAGCTTTTATGTTAAGCTTAAAATACTCGTAAATTGTCGCTTTCTCGTAGAACTTTCAAAGTATGAGTTGATAATTCGATGCGAAAGTTTGTTTTGGATGTTGTTAGCAAGTAGGTATTATATTATCACTTCTTAACATAATTTAAGTACGCCACGTCTGTCTGTATACGCGCGACATTCTCCATGGAAAATGGATTTGAGACACATTAGGCACGACATAAAACATACTGTAAAAGTTGATATTTTTTTATTTACTCTTAGGAATATTTATAGTTTATTTCTACGATAAAGTAAACATATTGTAAAAATTCTTCAAACTCAAAAATATTATTTTATATTTTCCATGACCATGGATGGACCATCCTACGTAAAGTTTGACGAGGTGGATCAGATTTCGCAGATTTCTTTATGTTTAGACATAAAGAATTAGCTTAGCATTCTGAGATTGCTCTTAGCATGCAAATTAGAGGTCACTTTTGATAACTTCTAGCAACTTGTGACCAAGATTATCATAAATAATTTTGTTTGTATTGTGACGTAAAAGCAGAAAAAGAAAAAAAAATATATATTCAAAAACACATTTTGATTTTCTTCAAAATTCAGCTCGGGGTTCCTTTCAGACTTTTCTCCAATCAATACCTGTAGTTCAGAAGTTGCCCTCACTGGCTGGAAAAAGAAAATCAACCTGTAGGTATATTTTTTATTACTGATAGGCTTGTGTTCACAGCATCACAATAGTATCTAATGATGTAGCTAAAGGTAGTACAGTATTACCCAACTGATATGCGGCGTCGTGAATCTTCGTTCGCACAGAAAGAACCGTCTTCGTCCCCGAAGATTAACGAAAGAATGCTTAAAACTTACAATCAACCTTAAATCACTCAGTGCTTATAAGGTTCATAATACACTGCAGCTGTTAGTTCCGTCTCACTCGCAAGTCACGCCCCTCCGCACGGCGCGCGCTAGCATGGCGGCAGCTGCCGACGAATAGCGTTTCTCGGGCTTTGAAAATGTATCTTCTGCGCAGGTACATCGGTAAGCCATATCAGGTGGGTACTACTGTAAGCAAGAAAGCCTTGAAGGGTGTCTCTCGATTGCAGCTACAGGAACACATTTGTTGGTGTTCCACAGATTTTCCACATTATAGGAAACCCAGGGCTCTACTACCGAGTCATGGTTTCCTCACGCTCAACGAAAGCACAGAATAAGAAATAGAACTACCGTACACTCACTCACATTCCTCATACACTGGTCCCAAACTAAGCAGAGCTTGTACATAGATATTTTTTGTTTGTAAATAAATACTTATTAAAAGAGAGAAAAGATTCTTATTTTTTTTGTCTTGTATATGTGTGTTGCCAGCAAAAATGATTTTCGTTGTTGGAACATTACGGTTCTATTCGGGCCGTACACAGTAGTTTATAAGTTATGTTGAATTATTATTATTTTTTATATAACGTATATTCCTTTTTCCTTTGTTCTTTTTATTATTTGATTAACGACTTAAAATCAGTGCTGCAGCCCGGTGCTTGTACTGGGCTTGCATTTTACAACCGAGTCGCTGTCCATTTCTGATGACACACAATACAATTATTATGTTCTTTTTCTCATTTTTTTTCTGTGTCTGTACCTCTGTACTATTTTATGATTGTGTAATTGTGTTGTATGCTGTTGCAGAATAAATCTTTATTCTTACATTCTTTAAGAGGAAACGCTGGTGGCGTTTGTTCCATACAAACGTAATCCTCAGTTTCCTCTCTGGATAATGACACTAGAGCTATGATTATTTTACCATGCAATCTGTAGGTACCACTGTATGTCTCTCGGTTGTGTTATTCTCCATAAATTAATTATTATAAGAATTAGGAGCCTTCTAAAATGGCCAAAACTGACCATTTTTACTGCCCTTATCAGACGTCCAGCAAACAAATTTGACGAATATAAAAAATAAAAGGAAAACCGACAGACATAGCCAAAGCCCTTCTTATTATATTCTTGAAAAAATATAAACAAAATGATGGAGTATTGGAGGAGGAAACTGGGGATTACGAAATAGCGATTTCGTCTATTTTATGTTGTCTCTATCGTCTCTCATACATTTATATCCCAGCAACAGCGCGACAGCAATAGATTTGTTAAATACCTATTTTTCTAATTTCATTCAGCCATCCTTTCCTCTTAATATAACATAACTACACTCAGACTCGGGATATGCAGACATGTTCATGAACACAAATTCATGTCCTGGGACCAGCGGCGTGAGTTGAAGGTCATGAATATCAAACTCGATCAAAACTTAAGTGGGTTACAACTACAGGAAATGATAAGGTAGGTCATAAGAATAACAATTTTATTGACGCACCTTATACCTTGAACTTTGTTCTAGATTATAAAATTCAGGCACGATTTGATATACTCGTAAAAATAAATAGACTGTTTTTGAATCATACACAAGGTCTGTTGGGGTAATAGGTTATTTTAAATGCAGTTCAAGAAGTGCGCTTGTGATTTTTGATATTATATTGAGGAAAACCTTGCACATTTCAAAGGTGCGTCTATGCTACGCGAACCGAGCATGAGCCGAGCACACGTGGAGCACGAATTCGAGCGTAGACGAAGTTGCGAGCCTCGAACGAGCGTTCGCCTCACGCTCCACTACGCTCCGCCCGATCGTCAGTTTTTCACGAACACAGCGATTCGTATCGCGCTCGTTGTACGTCCACACTTGACATCGCTAGCGACGAACGAATACAGTTCACGTTACACCAGTTGTGTCTGTCCTTGGCTGTGTGAAGAGCGTCATGGAAGTTCGTCTCCAGGGATTTGCGGATCAGCAGGGTTATTTTAAAACGCTCGGATTCGATATCGGAAACGGATTCGAAAACTACAGAGGCGATATTCCGCAATTGCTTTTTTAATTTCTGAATTGGAATATTTTTGATGTTTCTTTACGGAAATATCAATTCGATTCATCGAAAAGTTTTCGAAAATTAATATAGCAATTGCTGAAATTCGCATCGGATTTTTTAAAATCCGTTTCCGATATCGAATCCGACGTTTTAAAATAGCCCTGCTGGTCCGAATATCTGAGTGGGCTGCGCCATCTTGGACGTTTGCCATTAACCTTCCTGCTCACCATCAGCGGCTCGAGGTTGTCTCCAGACTTTCTGGCTAAGTGACTAAAAAATATCAGGACTTTAGAAATACACATTCTGTGATTTCAACGTCTACCTATTACGTTTTATGATATACAGCCCACTGACAAACAGACGGAGGCTTAGTAAGGGACCCTCCCTTTGAATACTGAACCTAAAAATGATAAAGTACGTCCAGTTCTATATCTTCTGAGCTCTACTAGTATCAAAGTGTAACAAACCGTAAGCGGAAATTGTGTGCTAGTAAAAGCCTTTGACACATTTCTTCACAGGATATCGTCTAGTTTACTGGCGCGAGTCCGAGTCTCTGGCAATGCATCGCTTCATTTTACTGATTCCCTGGTACTTATACCTAAGCACTTTTGTGTGCAGTTTAAAAATCAACGTTTGACTGTTTATCTGTTTTTCTGTTTGCAACGTATACGTTCTTTCCAATACTGCGACCGTTCTAAGATTCTGATGAAATGTTGGTGAATGCACAGGCATGGATGGTTTATAAAACTTAAACCGATTTCAAAGTACACTAAGAAGTAATCAAATCCATGATCCGATGACCAATGGGACCAAACGGGAAGTGTACCCTTCCAAACAAAAAAATAATTATCCAAATCGGTTCATAAAATGATAGTGTATTTTTTTAAATGTTATAAACATTAAAAAACGAATTGATAACCTCCTACTTTTTTTGAAATCAGTAATTAGTAATAAAAAAAACGACTACAAAATACACAAAAAATTATAAAATAACTCTAATCTGAAACTGATTTGAAGTCAACGAAAGATCACGACGTATTCCATTGAAAATATTTGAATGAATGAATGATGATTGGTCACAACACAATGAATAGTTTCGGATATGCGTGGACAAATGTCAATACATACACCCATGAAATTTTGATATTCGTTTGGAAGCCCTTATAGATTATCATATTGAAGTTCCAATAATGTTACATACTGTTGAATTGATAATCTCTCTTTTCGAAGTAGATTAGCTACAGAGAAGAGAGTTTCAGAAATTGATGGTGCAATAAAACTAGGAAAACATTAGCTAGAAGAGTTAGCCATGGACCATGGTAGCTACTTTTGTAACTCTCAAAGTATTTACAGTAGTACCCAACTGATATGGCTTACCGATGTACCTGCGCAGAAGATACTTTTTGTACATTTTCAAAGCGCGGGAAACCGCTATTGGTCGGTAGCTGCCGCCATGTTAGCGCGCGCCGTGCGGAGGGGCGTTACTTGGGAGTGAGACGGAACTAACAGCTGCAGTGTATTATAAACCTTATAGTAGTGATCTAAGGTTGATTGTAAGTTTGAAGCATTCTTTCGTTAATCTTCGGGGCCATACTTTCTTTTCTGTGCGAAAGAAGATTCACGAAGCGCCATATCAGTTGGGTAATACTGTACCATAAACTATACTTTATAACTTATCAGAAACAGGCGCTCTACATTCCGTAACTCAAGATGCAACTATTCCACCCAAAAACGTCGAAAAAGATCTTTTCAAAGGAAACCATATTTCAAGTCAAAAAACCCGTGAAAAAGTTAAAAGAACCGACATACCGAATGAGTGAACGATTCATCGCTTTCTTACAACTCAAGGTAGAAGCGACGAGCGATTATTGTCGTCTACATATTCCGTAAAGGATATAATAAACTGAAATATGATGACATAGCTCATCGCACTTATATAGGGTGACTGGTTATTAGTAAATGATACTTAGACACATGAATCATGATTTGTACTCATGATAACAAACAACTTTCCCAAAGAAACAAATAGGGATAAATAACTAAATTAAATAAAAGCTGATGGTGTATTCTTATTCTTGTTAGGTAATTAATATTATGGGCTCATGTGCTAAGCAAATTTAAAAAAAAAGTTGTTTGTTATCATGAGTACAATTATGTGTTTAAGTATCGTTTACTAATTACCAGTCATCCTGTATATGTTGTTGATGTTTTTATAAAAACTAACCCGTAATTACGTGAGATGGTTTAAAGCAAGTCTAAAAACCTAGGTTTTAAGATAGCCCTACATCTAGACAGCGACGGATATACAGGTCGTTGTTTTGGGCAGCGACGAGCGACTCAGGGTCAATAATACAAATGATACTGGTACTAAAAAAAATACTTTATTTTTTTAAATAATAAAAATAAAGTATTAAGTCCATTTTTGGGGAATATATATTTTGTACTACCGCTCCTGGGTCGCTTGTCGCCAAAACTTGTTGTTGGCACCAAAACAACATCCTGTATATAAAACCAGGGTTTACTAAACTTGGCTTAAACCTTCTTTTGTAATAAGGGGGTATTAAATTGTCACAAGAGTTATTTTTTAAATATGTGTATGTGGTAGGCCTGTGTTTGACTACCATTTCACCATGATTATGTGGCCAGAGGTGGTAAGCACAAAATGCACCGGGACACACTTGCAGGTGTCCTTCATGGCGCTGATCTATCATTATTCCTGATTTTATCTTAATCTTCCACTCTGTCAGTTACTTCTTTGAAGTTTAGTTTAGTAAATATATTCTACCTATTCCGATCGCTGGTCCCAGGATATTTATACATTTTATAATGCATAATCAATGCTATCCGCTGAAACCCTTCCGCTTATAACTTGCACCAATACACCACGCCACCATCGATCAAAGCATTTCTCGTTCGTTACATTTTCCGCGTGTTTCTCCCGTAATCATACAGGCCGAAGCGCAAAATAACTCCGAATTTACGCGGCCGCCGCCGCCGCCCGCCGCCCCGGACCGAGTACGAGCTAAGTAACCGCTTACATAACTAAATCAAGCGTGATCGTCAAAGCTGAAGAAAAGAACGCATCTCGAGGAAATAGCGATAAAGGATTGATGAAATAATTGTTTAAAACAAAGATGGTAGGTGCTTTTTAGGGTTTCGTACTTGAAGGACCATAAGCCTCCGCTGTCCGTCCGTCTTTTTAGTAAATGGGCTTACCTTTGGCCACTGACCCGCCCATAAGGGACGAAGATGAGCCCTAACATGGAACACGTTTACCCAGAAGGAACCTATTCACTCTGGCCTTGAAAGTCCTTAAGTTATATGAGTCAGGAAACTCAGACGCCGGAAGCAAGTTCCACTCCCTTGCTGTCCGCATTATAAATGAGGATGCAAAACGCTGTGTCCGTATTTTCGGTATGTCAACAACGTACACCCGTAAGTTTTCCCGGCGTCTTGTGGTTCGGTGTAAGAATGAGGATGGTGGAATTAGGTTGAATAATTCCTGCGCACACTCTCCAAAATATATCCTGTAGAAAACTGATAGGCAAGCAACCTTTCTTCGATGGTCGAGGCTCGTGAGTTTCGCCTTAATTAAAGACTCATCTCCCATGAGTCTCCTGGCTCGGCGGTCTATTGAGTCGAGGGCCTCAAGCTGGTACTTAGCGGATCCATCCCAAAGATGGCAGCAGTACTCCATGCATTACCGGACTTGTGCTTTGTAAAGTTGGAGCAACTGCCCAGGCGTGAAGTACCTCTTGACCGTCTGTATGTCAGTGGGCTGTATCTCATGAACCTTAATATGTAGATAGCTGAAAATTTCACAGAATAGGTATTTCTATTGTCGCTACAACAATAAATATTAAAAATGAAATATTAAAGGGGGCCATACAATAAACATTTATTTCGGCGTTTATTTTTTGTAGCAATATTTAGTTAGTTATTATTGTATGGAACCCTCCGTGTGTGACTCCGACTCGTACTTGGCCGGTTTTTTATATTAATAAGGTAGCAAACAAGCATACGGTCCTACTCATGGTAAGCGGTTACCGAAGCCTATGGACGCCCTGCAAAAATCTTTTCACACCCTTTTTGAAGAACCCCATGCTGTACTCCCTTGGGAAAACCACGACGGGTACTTATATCCTTATTTGATTGAATGTAATAAAATCTTGCAAGTTAAAGACCCACCTCCCTGTTTCTGATTGAGCAGAAATTATGCATATCGGATAAGAATGCAATATTATTATGACATGGAGCTGATCTGATGATGGTGCCAAAAGATGGCCATGGGAACTCTGTAATAAAACGACGCAACCTTATCGAGTTTGGGCTCGTTTGATTCGTCTGGACAAGGACTCTGATCGAGGGCCTGATGAATAAGTTAAGTCGACTTTTACACAAAAAAATACAGTTTAAAAAAAAACTTTGATTGCTTTTTATTTCAAATCGTCTATTTTTACGCCCTTTTATCCGAGTTCGAGTTCACTTTTGTTAATAGACATGATATCATGATTTAATTTCGATAATTATTTTATGACCACAATATTATCGTTACATTATTTTCACCTCGGTAATTTTTAACGTAACTCATGCGAAAATGCCTTTCCAACAGTATAACTTTAGATAGTATATTTATTTTAGCAACCCAGAACAAAAAATACAAGACAAGTAAATAATTTGATGTCACGACGAGTGAAACGAGTACAGACGGTTCCTATTTATATTACGTGTATTTTAATTATGCTGGGTAAATACTCGTTAGTTAGTGAGATTAGCGAGTTCAAACATACCTTTTAACTCATCAGCTATATAATATTAGCATATTTTTTGTAATATTTATGTTATGGATCTTGCCATATGTCCATTTTATAAGTAGGTTAGAGTTATATCCCAAAAATTCAACATTGCTCTTTTAAATTTATAGGCGTTAAGCTTTTATGTTGATATAAAAATATTCCGATAGATAAACCTTACATATATTATAAGTATACAATTCTAGCCAGGCAACATATATAAACATTTTTTTTTATACTACTTTGGTAGCAAACAAGCATACGGCCCGCCTGATGGTAAGCGGTTACCGCAGCCTATGGACGCTTGCATCACCAGGGGTGTTACTCGCGCGTTGCTGACCTTGCAGAAATCTCTTCACACCCTTTTTGAAGAACCCCATGCTATACTCCATTGGGGAAACCACGGCACGGCAGAAATCCTTGTGCTTTTTTACCAATAACAAATAAATTGAAATCAACAAACAATTAACCCGAAAAGGAAGTATACGCCCTGATTGCCTAAGTCAAGGACACATGTGCTCTGATTGGCTAAGTTAAGTAAACACTAAACATTAAGGCGCCGATCCCACAAAGAGAGTTCTAGAGTTCCGAGTTCCGAGTTCTGCATTCCGTGTTGACTATTGTGCACACAGCAAGCAGTCTAGAGTTCTAGAGTTCTGCAATATTCGCTACTGATCGCACATCATACACTATTTTTACTTTCAAAGGTCCCACTTAGCTTACAGTCAACGCGAAATGCAGAACTCGGAACGCGGAACTCTAGAACTCTTTTCTGTGGGATCGGCACCTAAAATGCAGTGACAGTACCTAATCAGTGCAAAATCACTCACTAGTTGCGGAATTTGCAATGACTCCATTTTCAATTATCGTAACAACTGTATTAATTGGATACTGGATTGGATATTCATTATGTTTTCTACTAGTTTGTTTACATTTTATAATTAGGTACCTACTCTATATCTTGTGCTAAAATTGAATGTCGACATGACCTAAACATGCGTTGATTATATTTGTAGAGTTCCTTAGTTAATTATAAACAAATTTGAATTTAGTAATGAAATTTAAATGAACTCACGTGATTTAGGATGTGATTTAGATTCAACAACCCGTTTCAACTTACTATGACGTACGTTTAAATATTAGTGTTCACCACAGATATACATCTAAATAGATGCCGCGAGTGTATGAACTTCGCGTGTCAAAATTTGTGCAAAAATAAGGCACAATGTTCTTCTTTTGAAACTGTTTCGCGCGGACAGGGAACTCGCATACGGCTGCATGTCCACCAGAGATGTGTAGCGAGGGATGTGTTTAGCTGACAAATAGGATAGCTTAATTTTCACGTTAAAAATCTAATGCCAGCCTATTTAAACCAATCTTGTGACATTATGGTAGGTAGATAAAAAGTTAGACGCTTGGTTTTCATACGGATGGAGGGACTTGCGGTATCTATTTAGATTTATGTCTGTGGTCTTCACGCTTACACAAATTTATTTATTTATGGGTTGTATCACGAATTGGAGTCATTGTCAAAATAATACGATCCTTTTGGAACAATATTCCCCTTAATCTTTATATACCAAAAGACGAGGGGTAGAGCATAGCGTTTATTCGCTCAAAGAGCAGCTCGACTGTGGAAGTACCTCCACCTTACAGAATACCGCAGCCAAATAACTTTATGTTGTGTTCCTGCGCGTGAGTAAGGTCGCCAGGGTTCATCGGGGCGTGGGGAAGGGTCGGTAACGCGTGAGTGATGCCTCGTGTATTGCAAGCGTCCATATGGCTACGGTAACCGGTTAACATTAGGTAAGCCTTGCAGTATAAAAACCTACTGAGAAAAAACACCACAACTGAATATCTCTTCGTATTCTAATGATGTTCGTTACATTGTAATGCCTTTGGATTTGACTTCTCTGGATGCAAACCTTCAACGAAAAGCCAGTGATGCACTGGATATTAGATCAAACTTGCATATAGAACTAGAACCGAAAATGGCATAACCATAATGGGTAGATACCACTGAACCACTTAGGGTTAGCCATCGCTTTTTTAACATCGACACAGGTAAAAGGGAAATTCCGAACAAAGATGATGAAGGTGTTGGAGACGGAACCCTTGTTCAGCAGTTCCTCCCAATATCTTGTCTTATTTTTTTCTTATGTTTATAAAAATCGTAATTATCATGCGCCAGCACGATAAATAGATCAGAGGTCACTGCCCAAACGTATTTTAATACTCTTTACAATATACGTTTCAGTAGTTTATCAGCCATTGACATAAACGGCTTTAAAATGTGGCTTAAAATTTTATTAATTGTGTTTGGGTGTTCAAAGTCCGTAAGTACACTAATCTGTAATTTACTGAGGACTGAGAAGTCAATAATAAATAGCATGTCATACCTATCCTATATGAAGACCCTATCACAATCGAGGAAGATAGCCGGTAGAAGGTAGTGTAGTCGAAAATGCCTTGAGTTGAACCCGCATTGGTTGGATTCTGCAATGAGCTTGAAGAAACCAAAGCTCGGTTGAAAAGTACTTTTTCTTAACCGTTATTGTACTAGAGTAAGTGCCATGACACAGGTACAGTCAACGCAGCTGCGACACAAATTCTTTCGACTTTTAACAAAAGTGCTATATGTGTATAAAGCTATACATTTCCAGTATAAGCTGATCTTGCATTGTATAGGATGGCCGTACAATGAGAGGTCAGCTTATGTTGGAAATGTGTAGCTTGAACTGTGCGTAGGTACGTCACGATTCGTGACTCACGAACCCGAGGTAGGTCGATGAAGAGGAGGCCTCCAACCAGGCCGTCGCTGCTGGGTACGCGGACGAAGGCTTCAGCATCCCCGTATACCCAGTCGGCAGCGACAGGTACTCCTTGGGGTTTTAGTCATTATATGAGTCTTGAGTGCCCGGGACACAAAAGGATTTTCCTACGAAAAAAAAATGCACAAGGTTCTTAAGAGTGCGTACCAAGCCAGAAAAATATGGCAATGTCAGATGAAACAAACTTATGTCTAAACTTCGCGTGGCATGAGACGGAGATAGCGTGTTTGGCGGAACAAAAATGAACTAAGCGCTTCTTATCTAAATAACTCGTAAAGTATAGAATATTTTAAAAAATCGATAGTTTCAGCCCTAGATCATACGTAACTGATATTATTTATCGAATTATTGTATTAATTAGATACACCATAAATGAATAAAAATGAAAATTCATTATTATTAGAGATAGCTTTGTGATTTTTTCTATCGAGGAATTTTCATTCCATTATGTTTTTGCTTCGATAGAACCCTCGCGTATATAATGAAAATATCCATATAAAAATATTTCTTAATTTAAATATTATTTTCTTGGCTAAATTTCAATTCTAAGATAGGTATGTTATTTTGCTTTATACGCACTCTTAAATTCGGTTATATAAAGTTGTTCGGCTATCACTACTAATATTTTCTCTCTATGGTCACCAGCCCCCTGCCTTATAGCCTTGTTAGTGCCTTGTGATCCTCCAAGTATTTGTGATAGGTATTTGATGTCCATGTGACTGTAGCTATTTACCATCACGTGCAAAATCTGCCTTTAGTCAAACAAAAAAAAATCTATTTTAAATATTTCAGCTCACCACATCCTTCGACCTTCGAGGAGTGACGTCTGGCAACAGAATGGCAGCAGTGCCACTTGGCATGTCCCTCGGCAGGGGCGAACTGGACGTAGAAGGCATCTGCATGCAACCTGGTATGGCATGCCAGAACTGCACGCTCGCAATACAGTGTATACCTTTGCCAGTTGGTTTCTTGAAGGTAAGTTTGGTTTTTGGATTTTGTTCTTTCTTTCCGTATTACAAAAATCTTTGTCTATGGTCTAAATGGACCTTTTCTGACGTGGCAATTCAACCTTTTCCTCTCGTCTCATAACTGCACTAACTATGACCGGCTTCTGCAGTTTTGGACACCTCATTTGTCCTTAAACAAATCATCGTAACATGAAGTTCCTTACATGTGAGAACTTGACACTGCAAATTCAGCTTTGATATAATAGTTATAATATAGGTTTTGTTTTATCTCTAGGTACCTCTGGAGGAGTGCGCAGAAGGTCTTACATGCAATGCTCACATCGGGAAGTGCGCCAAGGACCCGGTACCTGAATGTGACAGGATAAGCCATTCCTACGAGCACACTTGCGAACAGGTAGACAGTTGTTTACTGGTGTCATGGTAATGATTCCTCTTATAATGGAAATTAGTTGACGGAAAAGTCGAAAAGTTCGTCCGTGTAATAGATGACAAAAAAGCAAAAAAAACATCACTTCTATTATAATTTTAAATTATATTTAGGAGGGCCCGCAATGAGGACATTCGTAGGAAAACGAAAACGACGGTTATAGCTCGTAGAGTTAGTAAGCTGAAGTGGCAGTGGGCAGGCCACAATCGCTCGAAGAGCCGATAACCGCTAGGGAAGAAAGGTTCTCGAGTGGCAACCACGTACTGGAAAGCGCTGAGCGGGACTACCTCCCACCAGGTGGACCGACGATCTGGTCGCTGGGCACCGCTGGATGCAAGCAGCCCAAAACCGTTCGAAGTGGAAGTCAATGGGGGAGGCCTATGTTCAGCAGTAGACATCCATAGGCTGATATGATGATGATTTAGGAGAAAGTCATCTTTATCAATATTATAGAAGTCCACGAAGATTATTTTTTCCCCGATGCTTGTCACGATTTTTAGACATCCACCTTAAGCCATGCATCCACCATCTTTCACGAAATCCTTTAGAAACTCATTCTTCCCCTTCCTAGGTCGGCATCTTCCCCGATGCCCATGACTGCAGAAAGTTCCACCTTTGTTCTCCGCCAGATGGCTTACCAGATGGAAGACCAGCCGACCATAGGGTAGCGTTGTGTCCAAGGCATTACGGGTATAATCCACAGACTGCACAATGTTCGGTAAGACAATTATTTCTTCGTCTTAGTTTTACATTTGGCAACCAAATCCTTTTTATTAGGACTTAGTTTTGCCAGTGTCGAGTTATAAGTTCTAGTTCCATTGAATTAGTTTTAAATAGTCCGCACGTGTGGCGTCCATGAAAGGCATTTTTTAGTAAAATGGTGGCTATTGTACTGAATCTTTTCATGAACATTTAGAGACAACTTGAAAAGTCACGATACACGTAATTCATTTCATTTCACTTTACTGGTGCACATGAATTAATGTTTGTTGAATAAAACAACACCGAATATGCAATAAAACTTAAAATACACGAATTAATAAGAATAAAATAAAAATGTAACGTCACTTTGCTAGTTCTCGCCAAAAAAACACGTTTATTTAGCATGGTCACATACATGTGAAGAATATTAGTGTTTTTTTTATTGATCTCAAAAATTAAGGTTATTTTTAAATAGAGTAAAGTAATCAAACCTTTATGTAATAACTGTTTTACACAAAACTTAAACCGACTTCAAAGTACACTAAGAAGTAATCAAATCCTCATCAAACGGGAAGAGTACCCTACCAAACAAAAACAAAAAAATTCCAAATCGGTTAATAGGTAAATGACGGAGTTATGAGGAATATTTATGACGAATTGAGAACCTCCTCCTTTTTTTGAAGTCGGTTAAAAAACTATCTTAATAAGTGTGTGTAATGCACTTGTTGTCAGAAAGTAGAAATTTAGATATATTAGTTAATCATTACAAAAAAAAAAATTACAGTTTGGGAGTGAACTGAGTTTTTTGAATCTGCTCCTTACTCCTCACAAAATAAATAAACCCTCGATTTTATATCCTGATTCCAGATATCACTAAACAACGGTCAGTGCGACGATAAACCAGTACCAGAATGCACAATGATCGGTCAAGCTGATGCTTTAATCACAAGCCCCAACCACTACTACGTATGTCTGCTAAGACATGGTATCTTGCATCCTCAAGTCTTCATCTGCCCACATGGTTGGTACTTCTGGGAGTCATACTGCCGCCCTGAACAAAAGCCTACAGATAACAAAATCATAAAACAAGAAGACAGCGCCAGCAGTGAAGAATCAAGTACAGAAAAAGAATCTACGATGGCTACAAGTACATCAATACCAACAACAGAAGCTACAACGACAAGAATGGACAGTTTCTTCTCTACTGACAAAGCTACTACATATGCCGCCGATACGTTCTTAGCTGATAAATTCGATTTGTCTAACTATGAATCGACGGATGATGTCGCGCCGTCTAATGATGACTTTGCCAATTCGTTTGAGAGTGGCAATGATTTCTGGTGATGTATTTTATATAAGTTCTATATAGAAATAAAAGAAAAGAAGAATCAATAATTGTCAAAGCTCAAAATCCCTCCCTCAATATTATTAGTTTTATAATACATTTATTACGGACAGCACAAGCAGCTGAAGTGAGTTTTACGGTCAAAATAAAATTAAACACCAATTACTTACGCACTACAATAGAGTACAAAATTCAATAACATAACACTCGTCTGAAGCAAGCAACATAACAAAGAAGTTTTTTCAGAGTCACTTGCTGCTGGATGCAATTATGTTCAGGATTTTACATCCCTGGTTGAATTTGGACATGATGGTGATAAAATAAATTGAGGCAAGCATAAAAGACTGGATTTTGATTTGAAACACCTGACAGAAGAGAAGAGTAGTTGTGTATAATCATATGAAGCGGTTGAAAATTAGTTCAAAGTTATATTTAAACATTTTATAGATACTCCTTTTGGTACCACAATAAAGCTTAAAAAACAAAGGCTATCCTTAACAATGAGAGCAAGAAGTAACCTTCATTGATCTAGTTCAGGGACAGAACTATTTTTCAACTGTTTTTTGCCCGTCCATAGCAGATGCCCTAAAAAGTTTAAAGTGTCGCCAGTCGTCGTGACCGCAAGCTTGGCAGTGTAATCGTGGTTATCAACTATTTTGCTCGCCCACGGTGTTGCCAACACTGATTCAGATTTTAAATTGTGCCAAGACTGAGTAGTGTTATTTTCTTATTGACTTTCTGGTGCAAGGAATTGTGGCGACTTGCGCGCCACCTATTCATTTCATGTACCTACTGACCACAGACATTTAGTTCTGGCTGTTTGTACACACGGCAACACATCAAGCTATACATTTCCAGTATAAGCTGATCTCGCATTGTATAGGATTTCCGTACAATGAGAGGTCAGCTTATATTGGAAGTGTATAGCTTGATCTGTAGCCGTGTGTACTTATTTTTAATAAAGAATAATATTATTAATTGATTTGTATTGAGAATGTGACATGCCGTAATATTCGAGTCGCTGTTCAGCTCCAGACCTATTGGAGATTTTGTCAAGTAAAGAAACATTATACCTATTCAGTCATTTCAGTTTGGTTTCTCATGAAATGTAACGATAAATTATTGTGAATAAATAAGCAGTGGAATATACTTATCCGAATGTAATATCAAGCCAGGAATTACAAGATCCAATAGTCTATTTACTGCGGTTGCATTTTTAGGTATCCAGAATCCCTCAGAATAATAGGTCTGTATCAAAGGCATTGCGAGAAACGCATTTCATCTGGCGAGTTTCAGTGACTTACATGTTCATAACTTAGTGGTCAATAAGTGGCTCAGAGATTTCCAATATGATGAGAAAAATTAATAAGAATCTTTTCTTCTTTTCCTAATCAAGCAGCTACAGTCTTACTCATACAATGTTATTTGATTAAAATACTATTGTAAATTATAAATGATCTCATAAATAATGTCACCTTAATAAAAAAGAGAAATGGACTTTTCTTCTTCACTTCATTAGAGAAGAAGACAATGAGAATGAGATAAGAGAATAATCCATTAAACAGTGTTTTACTTAAATAGCGTTTCATGAGCAACAGTGTTAATAATTAACCCAATTAATAAATCCATAACGCATTCTTTTTCGAATGATCAAAAATTCAAACGTCACAAAAAAAAAACAAAACTCAAACTAAAACATCAAAGGCAAGGTTTTGTTATTCTGTTTTATGTGATGGAGGAACCCTAACGAGTTACCCACAGGTCACATATCCACAATTAACTGGACGCATAGTTGCCAATGTTGTGGTGACCACACGTTGCGGCACTCTAGCTATGCGTTGCATTGCGATATGGCGCGGGACAGTGCGGTGCGGAGCGGTGCGGGACGGTGCGGCACTCTGCGGCACGGTGAAGTTTCTATCTGCGAGTAGTTTTCAGGCTGATATATCATACCTATTTCAACTCAATTGACTACACATACACTTCATGAGTAAGCTTCAATTCGACAGTAAAGTTTTTACTACCTCGCGTCTTTCACCTATTTTTTTTTTAATATTTTTGAAACATCTAATAACTTGAATAATCTCTGTGGTAATGACGTCAAATGCCGTGAAGGGTCGTGGATTCGAATACTACAATGATCTTGACCTGTCGATGTCAGTGAAGGAAAACATGTATCTAACTAATTACTAATTAAATGGATCTATGGTCTGATATTTTGAATAAGAAATAAAGAAATGCGATGTATTTGGTCAGTTGCTTGAGAGCCAGTTGCCTTCTAAGTCAACCACAACCAATTCAATAAACCAAGCTTTTCAAAAACACCAGCAGACATTCAATAAGTCTCGAGTCACAACCCTCTCTCATTTGATCGCATAGTAATATTCACCCCCGAGCACTGCCACTCCGCTGTATGGTGTATGTAATAACAGACCAATTTCCATTGGACTCGTATCTTCAAGCACATAAATCGTCCCAAGACAGGACGAACAAAAATGTATGGGCCTGCCTGTGCCAGGGACCGCCTCAGTTATTTGAGGGCTAAGTGAGAAGCGATAGTTAAGCCGCTTTAAGCGGTGTCAGCAGAATTGCAGGGCAGTAATAGTAGTTCAATACAGCTTTATTTGTTGTCACAGTTTATGGTGCTCTGGTACTTTGATTATTCATGCATAAGCCATAAAACATCAGCAGTAATATTTTTTTCTTTATCGGACAAAAAATGGAGGGCTTGCGTTTGATGCATCTGAATTATGTTTCATGTTTAACCTAGATGATTATCTTTTCACTTCTCTTGAAAAAGTAAATGCTTTATCTGGATTCTGTATTACCAAACGAATTGTATATTTGAATTGTTTTTTTGAGTAACACGGTCGCCTGAATTAAGTTTTTTGATATCTTATCCAGAATCCCTTTTTTAATAGATCAGTTGATAACTCAGACCAATCAAATAGCCCAAAAGTTATCCCCAAGTTTGTTATTGGCGTAATAATATGATGAAGGAAAGCTGTACTGGCTCTGGGAGGTCAATAGTGTCTTGAACTTGAGTGTTTTACTTTTCCATGTGGGTAGTCGCATAATTTCTCTCAATCAATCGCGTTCTTCAATATACTATGGTAAATTCTCTACCTCCTCTCCTTCTCTAATAGATATTACTTCTTTATTTGTGAGATGCAATATACTTTAGCTTGAATCTTCAGTAGATAAAATTTGCATAGGGTTTGAAACCGTGTCACAAACTACCGACCTATTGCAATACTTACATCGCTGTCAAAAGTTTTGGAAAAAATTATTAACGTTAGACTGACAGGATATTTAGAGAAAAATAAACTTCTGTCAAAAGGACAATTTGGGTTTCGCACTGGCAAAAGCACTGAAGAAGTACTAAATGAATTTACTGATTTTATAGTCCGAAAAATTGATTGCAAAAAAAAATGCCTTACAATATTCTTAGATCTTGCCAAAGCTTTTGACACGGTTTCTATCCCCAACCTCATACGAAAATTAGACCACTTAGGAATTAGAGGAACACAGCTTAATCTATTAACAGACTATTTGACAGATAGGATGCAAAAAGTTAAAATTGACAACTACACAAGTAACTGCTTACCTATCACACATGGAGTACCGCAGGGTAGTATACTTGGCCCAACGCTGTTTTTAACTTATATAAATGAGCTTACCCTGCTTGATATTGACGGCTGCAAAATTATTTCTTATGCTGATGATACAACCCTGACGTTTTTCGGTGATACATGGGACGAAGTATACCTAAAGGCTCAATCAGGCTTTAACAAAGTCAATAACTGGTTGGCTCTCAATTACCTCTCTCTCAACATAGACAAAACTAAATTGATTCCCTTTTCGATTCGTAATCCTGCACATTCTCCTTCAGAAGCATATAATATAACGGTTCATACCTGCAATGATACATCCTCGAATACCTGCAACTGCTCTGTGCTATCGGCGGTGGAGTCAATTAAATATCTAGGAGTTATATTTGACAGCAACCTTAATTTCAAAAGGCACTTAAACCATGTGTCCACCAGAATAAGAAAGCTGATATATATTTTTAAGCAACTAAGACACTCCGCAGATGCTCGCTTAATGAAGATGCTATATTACTCGCTTTGCCAATCCATTGTGACATACTGCATTACATGTTGGGGCGGAGCCTCAAAAACTAGCCTTTTGATCACCGAAAGAGCCCAAAGGGCGTTATTAAAAGTAAGCTATTTTAAACCTAGGCTTTATCCCACTAGTGACTTGTATAAAGAATGTGAAGTATTAAGTGTCCGCCAGCTCTTCATACTTCACATCATTCTTAAGCAACATACTACTATCATGCAGGATGTAGATCCTCTACAGACGTCTAAAAGAAGAAAGTTTGCAGTTTGCAAATATGCTAGTTGTCGAACAAGCTTTGCCCAAAAATTCCTACATTTTCATGGACCTAGGTTATATAACGTGGCAAATAAACAGCTAGATATCTTCCCAATGAATAAGAAATGTTGTAAACAAATTGTTCTGAAATGGCTCCTTTCTTTGACATATGATTCTACGGAACAACTAATAACCATTACTTCTTGAAACCTTAACACTCAAATAAAAATATAATAAGTACTTATGTATTACCTACCTATAATAATCTCTTACATGTGCATCAAATTCAAATAAATTCACCTTTAAAAACACTCATGCAATCACACTAACTTAATTTAACGTTCAAATTATATTATTTCTTTATATTGTAAAATAATTATTAAATTAAATCAGAAAATATCAAAGTAAATAAAAAACCTGTTTCGCCAAGGGTGGGCGCTAATACCTATCATACAGGATATTTTATCTTAGTTTAGGTATTAGTTATAACTCTTAAATTGTAACTATCAAACCATGTTATTTACAAATTGATGTTCATATAGTTTTAATTATCTTTTAAGGTGCAAATAAACATTTTATTATTATTATTATTATTATTATGTAGCAGTGCTAATGAACTGTAGGTATGTTATTAAAACTAATTGACCTACAATCTAGATACAACTTTGTTCTGAGGTCACTTTGGACTTTTATATTATTTCATTAACAGAAATATTGCTTTAAACATCTCTACGAATTATTCCCATTACTCTTGTCTGCTTTTAATAACATTAAAGTCTCTGCAAACTAAATGGTCAGTAAAAATTCGCCAACATTAACAGGACATAAATCAGGAAGGGCAAAGGCGACTCGTTTCCGATTAAATTCGCAACTCGATGAAGCTATAAATCGACTACGTCGTTAAGGCGCGTCCTTTTTGCGGGTCCTGATGTCGCAGACTTTTCAAAACCCTTACTATGAAAACAATTATTAACGCCTGCGAGTTTGAGATTGGGGACCTCACCACTGAATCCTGTGGAACCTGGTTACCTAGCTATGATCTTGAGGACATCGATTCCTGTTGAAAATTTGCTTTATAATGTTTAAAAAGTAGGATGACAAGTTTAAATGGTATCATTATGAAATCACTTCATTCGTTCATTACAAAACAGCTTTTAATTTGCGTAGTTTTTGATATAGGTGAATTTGGTAGTTTTGACTGTTGTATTATTTATTACAAAAAAAAACATCATTACCATTCTCCGATGATCCAATCCGAAACTTTGATGTAAATATCATAGGATAAATAGAAAGAAGGTTCTATACTAGTATATTTTTTCGAAATTCATTTAAAAGCAAACTTAGGTACTTATGCGGTTCAGTTTTTACAACAGTTATGGCCCATACCAAGGAATCTCCATCCATCCATCCAAGGAAAATCCAAGGAAGGTCGGATCGCTCGGTGATCGAGTCAGACTCAAACTAGCTAGCTCTTGGCTGGTTTTTATTTTACTATAGGAATAGTAAATCTTTGCATTTGACAACGCAGTTTCTTAATGGAATACGCTTTTTCCTATCCCGTTCAATAGCTCCCTAGGGATACAAAACTACGATCAAACAGAAGTTGCGAACTTGGTAATGCAATTTAAACTCCTTTGGCCTTTTCTTGGAGTAAGCGATCAGTTCAATTAATCTTAAGGTGTGTTGTGTGTCTATTTGAAATAGGTTACGTTATTTTCTAGAAGTTAGTCATTTATATCCAAAAAAGTCAGTTTTGTCTGGGAATCCAAACCACACACTTTTGATATTATCGAGCGTTTCTGTCAAACTTTACGTTTTTAGTAAAAGTGGGATTGATGTCGAAGTCACGAGAATTGGGACTGAACCTTCTGAACTCAAATCATACTGGGTGGAAATTTCGGGATGGCATATTTTCGAAACCTATGTTGGATTAAGGAACATATCAAAAAGCGGTTGTTGAGTAGGGCCTATTATAAAGTGTCTCATTATATTGACGACAAGGATGTATGGAAGTAGCTTCTCTCTGCACCTGCTTCACTTAGCAGCTAGTTCAAGGTCCATTTTAATTCTAAGTATGCTATTATTATTATAAGTTATCTTTTTTTATTTTTTGTTTAATTTACAGATTATTACTTATAGTAATTAATTCAATTTAATGTTTTTCATTTATTTCTAAATTCTTCAATAGATTATGTCTGTCTCCTTAATTGTTATATTTTCTATACATATACCTAAATGATATTTAGTATAAACTTGTCAATAGTCACAGTGATAACAAATTGCGTGTTTAGTAGTTTCCCTTTAGTTTATTTTTTATTTCTAAGCCAGACTTAAGTAAGTCATGCTCACTTTAAGGCCTTTGCTTGCGGCGGCGTCGTGTGACGGGTCGCTCACTTCCCTCCAATATGGCGAGGAGGGCGATGGCTGCCACACGCGTCATACTTGTGAACAGGTGCTGCTTGTGGGGGTTGGTCTGCTTAAGTTTGCCATTTATTTATTTACTTATTAAATATAGATTCAGTCTACTTTGTAGTTTTGCGGCCGCGCCGGGGCACGCAATTGTTGTCAGTGCGATTAGAATGTAAATATTATGTAATGAATCTAAGCTTGTTTTGAAAAGAGTAATTGCTGAGTTTATTGCCGGCTCTTCTCAGCAAATGCAACCTTCCGAACCGGTATTAGAGTATTAGAGTCAGACTTTTCATAAGTGCCTGCGAAGGTCTATTTGAATAAATGATTTTGAATTTGAATTGAATTTGATTAGTCATTCTGAACAATTTTTACTAAGACACAAACACTGAAATCTCGAAAAAAAAAATATCACACATTATGATAGCGCAAGGTTGACCGTTAGTATAGAAAGTAATAATTTTTTTGAGAATTCAGTTTTGGTCACATTTTAAAAGTTGCTAACCATGACTAACCCAACCTAGTTTTTAACCGACTTCAAAAAAAGGAGGAGGTTCTCAATTCGAATGTAGTTTTTTTTTTTTTTTTTTATTTTTGTTACCTCATAACTCCGTCATTTATTAACCGATTCGGAAAATTCTTTTTTTATTTGAAAGGGTACGCTTCCCGTTTGGTCCCATTGTCATCAGATCAGGATTTGATTACTTCTTAGTGTACTTTGAAGTCGGTTTAAGGTTTTTGTAAAACAGACCAATTATTAAAAATATGCCATTTTGAAATCTCCACCCAGTATGGGTGAATTAGAATGCTGATGGTATGACACCGCCTAAGCATAAAGGCTTGCCAATGTGTGTCGACTACACTACGGATAAAATAAAAACAGTACGCATTTTTACCCGACTGACCCGTTAGGAGGGATAAACAAATATTATAAAAAAAATACATACTTAGGTTATTGCTTGTCCCCGATTGCAATACCTTATAAAATTCAAGTTATATTCAAATTCTATAATTAAGATTTAAGAGCTTGTTTTTCTCTTTTCGGTAATTTATGTTTTACGCAGTCGGGTTTTTTCTTTTAATAATTTTTAAAAATTCATTACTAACGTGGTGACCAATAGTTGTGGAGCCACCATGCCGTGTTTTAATAACTACGTCATTTCACCGATAAGCATCCCGCACTAAAGCAATCAATGTGTTTCTGACGAGGGGTGAGTCGGGGTGACGTTTGAAATACGACCTGGTGACGTCATCATCATTAGCCTTTAGATTGCAAACCGAGATTCAGTTACTTATAACTTTAATAGTTACTACGTGTTCGCTTAATTACTTTTTAAGTTATAAACTGTAATTCTAAAGTTTGTGTGTATCCTAGGTCGTTTCGGAAAATCCTTTCTTATAGCATGCCATAAGAATAATCCCTTTAGAATAGTAATACTGAACAATCAAATTCCGCAACTAGTCAGTGATTTGTCACTGATTTTGAACAATAAAGACCAATCACTGCATCGTGTATTTTAGATTTGGCCAATCAGAGTGCATGTGTCCTTGACTGAGCCAATCAGAGCGCATTGTCGGTGGTGGGAAATTGGCGGAATATATTTCAGACAAAATGAACGTAATTGCGCATCTTTGGGTAAATTGTTCGATGTCACATGCATACACCTTATAAAACCTACCAGCCAAAGAATCATGGCGAGATGACATTTATTAGTTCAAAAAAAATTAATATTTTAGAGAGTTTTGAATCACTTCTGATGTTGAGATTACATTACTAGCAACCACCAGTAATATATTAATATACTTAAAATATTGTATAAACCCCGCAAAACATAACAACAACATAATGGTTCCGGTCGCGATTCGCCGGCATGCCATAGAATGTCGCATTTTTATCCCGGGGATCTAAAAATATATTAAATGCGTCATTATCACTTAGGCACCAAGGATCAATAATAAAGTCATTTCAACGTCTCTAAAAATCTTTATTTTTTTGTACAAATCTCGCCATGATTCTTTCAAGATTGCAGGCTTAAGTTCCTGAGATTTTGTTATTAATCAGTAAGTGGTACTTTGCTTTTATATAATCTAGCTATTACAATTAGAATCTTACCTTACATACTAAATTATCTTATGTAATGCTTAACTTATTACAAACTTCTGTCAAAAAGTTAGGTAATAGAAAATTTTGACGTCACACAAGTGAAATGAAACAGTAATTTTACAAAACATAATGCCAAAGTGTGTAACTAATGTTTTAAGGTCTACCCGAAAGTTTTGAATGTTCTTTATACGATACGATTACAAAGACATAGTGCTTTACCCTCTTATTACAAAACATGGTTTAATCCAAACCCAGGTTTTAAAATAGCCTCGTCTCTTTTTGTTATATGATGTTACAATTTGACTGAGTGACTGGTTTTTAAAAATTCCTTTAAATCATCTTGGGTAATAAGTGTTTATGTGTTTATATTAACAAAAAAATGCCTCTAGTAGCCTTAAAATAACCGTATCACTATTATAACTGTAACTATTGCTTTTTTTAGCTCTGTAAATATTAAGTTTTTTGTATTTACATCTGAAGTGATGGTTACTTGCTGAAATTAGGATTCCCCAATAGATTTCACACACTTTTCCACTAAAATCCAATAAATATTAAATATCGTCAGTTGTAAATGAGCTAAACTTATGCGAATATAATAAAATATGCAAAGACTGGCATACATTATGGTTCTCCAGATTGATAGTTTTTAAACCTACGTGCTTGTTTATTTAGGAACCAAACCTGTCAAGTTTAGTTCAAGCTTTAAGGGTTGTCTTCTCACTGACCAAATTAAAGACCCCTTATTCCCGTTCCGTTTTTATCAAGCCCAAATTTGAAATACTACTACAAGTACTTTGGCTACTGTAACCGTTTACCATCAGGCGCGCCGTACGCTTGTTTACCGACTACTTCGTATAAAAATAAATATGTTTGAAAAATTGTATGTATTTCAAAGTTTTTTTTTTACCGCGGTTGCTCAGGTTGTGGAATGAACTCCTCGCCGTGGTTTTCTCAAGGAAGTACAGCATGAGGTTCTTCGAGAAGGGTGTAAATAGGTTTTGCAGACTCAGCAAACGCAGCAAGGTCTACAGTAATCGCTTAGCAGTCAAGCTGTATGTTTGTGTGCTACATTAGTTCAATATAGTACATTATCATACATGTGTGTAAAGTTGGTGATTACACACGAGGCGGTATTAAGTGCGTGAGCCGCAAGCAAACGCAATAAGGGAGCCGAGAGTGTAATTATCAATGCACACGCTTGTCATACGACGTTTTTCAATAAACGAGGAAAAAATAGAAAAAAATAATTATAAATAGGTAGATTTTTTATATTAATCAATGAGAACGTCATCAAGTAGGGCGCGCAGGATTTTTTTGACAGCGATGCGCTGTCTAACTGTTTTACCCGTTTAAATTAAGAATGCTACGTCTACACACATATCAATTGCATTGAGGTAAAAACATAACATAATCGCGATTATACCTACATATTTTTATATCTTTTATGTTTTAGTGATAAGCGCATCAGGAAATAAGTTTAATAAGTTAAACCTATATTTACTTAAAAAATTGTTAACTTGTTTCTGTTGCTTGTCCAAATAAATAAATATATATACCTATCAAAAAACTGTGCGGTAATCTAAAGTAAGAAGCACTAATGCGTAATTTTAATATGATATACATTGGTGCCGATTCTGTTGTAAATCGCACTAAACTAATTTTAGTCACATCTCATCTCTTTCTTACGAACATGATTGAAAAAGGATAGAACATATTTTAAGTTGTCAAATTAATCTTTGCCGTCTTATTTTGCGTGTATTTAGGCGTAACCACGATAGATGGCGACTAAAATTATATTGAAAACAAGCATTGGACTAATTTGACAGGACTAAATTTCTTACATCCTTTTCTTATGTTCTTTGTTAGAAAGAGACATAGTGACATTAAAATTAGTTTAGTAGTGAAAAACAGAATCAGGGCCATTATGATACTCAAAACGGAATATATGTCACTTTACGAACAAGTGTGTTGTAAATATTTTAATAAATAATCATATATCATTTCATAGTTTTGAAACGGAAGTCTAAAATATTCTAAGTGTTTCAAGCTCAATCAAATATTAGACTTCGAAAATTCTAAAACAGTCTCAACATTGCTTGATATCGGCAACAAATGCTTTTCAAAGAATTCAGCTCTGGAATGTTCTGGACCATTCTGTAGCCAAATAATACAAATGCCGCGAGTGTGTCGCATTGCTTACTGCCCGAGTTATTTATTTAAGAGTTCTGTGGATGTATCAATATTAGGTTTTGCTTGGTTAATATAGCTATTATCGACATCGTCTGGTAAATTTCATACTTCTTATTATATTATTCTTGTTCTGTTGACGGTTTTCATAAAAAAATAATATGGTTTTACGATTGAGCTATTATTACTATGTATAGAGAAGATGGCACACATCTCAACTATTTTCCGTTCAAGTGAGGCCATTCGGCCACACTTGTTGTTGTAGAACGATGAACGAAACGCGTAAACGCCGTGAAAATGACGGTGTTTGCGAGAAAAATACTCTTAAAAGCGTTCTGATAGCGTTACGTGTTTCTACTGTCTGCTTAGACGACTAATTATTGTTTCAGCGCTAAAGAGAACTTTAGTTGACCCCTAAAAAAATGGGACATAAACTTTGCTTATGATAGCTTCTCTATACGTAGTAATAATAGCTCAATGGGTTTTACAATCCTGTTTTTCTTTATTTTCTCTATTTTTATTTAATATCTGGAAATAGGTTCTTATTTCAGGGAAAACGCGTTTTTCCAAGTTTTCACATTTCAAGCAAATAGTCTTCTTGCACTGAAGTATATAGGCCAGTGGTTACAACGTTAGAATTCAATCTCGGAGGTCATCGGTTCGATCCGTGGAATCTTAATTGTATTTTTTGGACCATTCTTTTTTGTACACCGAGCAAAGTATCCACAGCAATTTTCAGAAATTTTCAGATTAAGATGAAGTTTGGTTTAATTACTACAATTTTCATTATTTATGGAATAAAATAATTAAAAGAACAATAAAACATAAAGGCATAGTTTATGCACAATGCACATACATGCACTAAACTCTATCTTTTAAAACATCCACAAGAATATTAGGGAATGTTTTCACCCCCCACATTAAAATCCCGAAAAGCCGTGTAAAGCCCGGGATACGTTCAAGGTCCGTGCTGCGAGTCCTAAGTCCGGACTCAGCGTACCTCATAGGTAAGCGGACCTATCACATATATTATCATTATCCCTTCGTCCCTGGTCGTCCTGAAACGTGACCGGGACTTAGGTAGGGATACCATGTCTTGAATTTTGGTAGGACAATTATTTTAAATGTTTTTAACTGGAAATTATCAATGAGATGCTAAAATTATTCATGTGTTTTTACGATGACAAGTAAGCAGAAAGTTCTCCTGATAGTAAGTGGTCACCGTCGTTTAGGGACATATGGGTTACCAGGGGGATTGACGATGTATTGCCGACCTTGAAGAGCTGAGGGAAAACCGCAATAGGATCATTCGACTGAATCTTTTTGTGGACGATGGATGCGGTCTAAGAATTATGAGAAAGATAAAAGAAAAACTGCTGTAGACTGTGGAATGAGCTCCATGCCGTGGTTTTCCCAATGGAGTACAGCATGAGGTTCTTCAAAAAGGGTGGGAAGAGATTTCTGCAGGGTCGGCAACGCGCGAGTGGTACCCCTGGTGTTGCAAATGTCCATAGGCTACGGTAACTGCCTATCATGAGGCGGGCCGTATGCCTGTTTGCCACCTTAGTGATATAAAAAAATAAATAAAAAAAGCAATGGGTACACCAAATAAATAAATATCCTGGGACATTCCTCACACACGGTCATCTGATCTTAAACTAAGCAGAGCTTGTACTATGGAAACCAGATAACTGATATAATACATAACTACTTTTTTGTTTGTAAATACATACTTTATATACATAATTACTATTACCCAGATTCGGGACATACAAACATGTTCATCCACACAAATGCATGTCCTGTGTGGGAGTCAAACCCACAACCTGCGGCGCGATAGGTGGAATCCTAACAACTGCGCCAACTGGCCCGTCAAATCTGCGGTACATATACAAACCTGAAAATTTTCAAAGAATTTGAAAGGTGATCGATGAGATTCTGAAGCGCACAAAGAATGATGATATTTTTTATTTTCATATTACAAAAACGTGTACTACATCATGGTAACCCTACGTCCGGTGAGAAAAATGGACCGAGAAATGTTCTTGATTTCGTTGCGTAAACGGAAAGCTTTGATATCTTTTATGAGCTGAAGTTATGCATGGAAATAGGGTTGTCTCCGTCTGAATTTTTTACGCTGATAAGTTAATAAGCCCAATTTATTTTATATACTAAATTATGCTGAAGTACTAGAATATTCTAGGAATATTACGTTAGTGTTTTATTTTGTAATAAAATATTGAGTAAATCGCCTCGAGCCTCCGCTGAATACTTTCTAGATCTTGTTTTAGCCCTTTTTAGGGTCGAGTACGCAAAGGGTTTTAACGGGACCCTGTTACTAAGCCTATCATCTATTTGTCTGTATTTTAAAGACTGTCCGAAGGCTGACAAATCTGATGGTCTTATTATAATGTAAAGGACATTTCAATACAAGTATAATTATGTCCCGCAGTTTAACAGTTTTTTTAGACATCTTCTAAAAATATTCCTGAGAAAAAAGTTGTCTTGTTTAAATCACCAATCTACAGAAAACCTTCTACATCCACTACAGTGACTATTTACGTACAATCTCTGAAACATTCCTCTAGCACACATACAACCTCTCACTCACGCTACACAATATCACACACACATACACAACACTAACATACACAACACATACACACACACCTACATTCTCAGCATGTACTTATCATTCATAAATAAATAATATTAGGTGTATACGAGTAGAATCACTGCATGGGAAGTCACTAGTCTCCTAAGATACAGAATATACTTCTAGTTTAGGAGCTAGGGCAATAAATGTATTTTGTAGCCTTATTATGTGTAATAAAATAAATTATTATTATTATTACCCATTATTATTTTATCCCAAGGAATAAAATGTTTTTAGGAGAAAAAAGTACCTCAAGTTTTATTCCAGAATTTTATCTATCTATGTGCTAAGTTTCATTTAAGGTGCTATATTCAGTTTTTTTTTTTTTTTTTTTTATCTTTGTGTGCCTGTATCTTAATTAATACAAGGGTTGGGGATCCGAGATTTTATTATATGATTTTTGAGATCTTAATTGAGTGTTACCTTGAAGGAAAACACGTTTGATAGAAATTTTCTCGATAAAGTTTAATTCCAAAGTAGCCTCTAGATAAAACTCTTTTACACTATAACTCCGTCAAACAGGCGAATGAGAGGTGAAATTTAATGCAAAAAATTGGTAATTCATTCTTCTTATACTGTGAAGAACAGATTTTCTATACATTGCATGGTTATTTTATAAACAATTTATATTTGGTTTGGTACTTACGTCGTTTATTAAAACCTGCGGCTTGCCCGGGCAGAGCACTATACACATCTCTTTTTAGCACATACGAAATCACGGTGAACGTATTTATTATACTACTCTTGCATCGCTAGGATCGGAGGAGGAAGACCCTCTCCCTCCCGTAACCCCTGACGAAGTTAAATCGATCATCAGGAAGCTCCATCCGCGAAAAGCCCCGGGCTCGGACAAAATCACTAATAAAGTGATTAAGCTCTTCCCCGCCCAGCTCATATTCTTATTAACGTCCATTTTCAATGCGGCCCTAGCGTGTAGCATCTTTCCACATCAGTGGAAAGAAGCTCACGTTATTGGGATCCACAAACCCGGCAAACCCCGGTCCGAGCCCTCCAGTTACCGTCCCATAAGTCTGCTCAATATATTGGGTAAGATTTATGAGAGGGTAATTCACACCCGCCTCAAGGCATATGCCGACACTCATCACCTCCTTCCTAACGAGCAGTTTGGTTTTCGAACTAAACACTCGTGTGTTCAACAAGTCCATCGTATTGTTGAACATATCTCTTATCACTTTCAAAAATCCAGTAGCATGACTGGCGTCCTGTTCTTCGATGTCGCAAAGGCATTTGACAAAGTGTGGCACAATGGTTTAATTTTTAAACTATTCACTCTAGGTGTCCCACATAGGCTCGTACTCATCTTGCGAGACTTTTTGTCAAATCGCCACTTTCGATATCGTATAACAGGCGCCCTGTCCTCCCCTCACCCCATCTGTGCCGGAGTCCCCCAGGGCTCGGTACTCTCCCCCTTATTGTTCCTATTATATACGAGCGATATCCCCATTATTAGTCAAGTACAGCTAGCTCTGTTTGCGGACGATACCGCCATCTACTGTACTGGCAGAACCACCAATGCCATTGTATCCAAACTCCAATCCGCAGCAGACGCCCTAGGCGTCTGGTGTAGGAAATGGAGGATTGAGATAAATCCCACCAAAAGTCAGGCGGTCCTATTCTGTAGGCCCGCCCGATGTAAAATCCCCCCTATCGTAAAGTCTGTCACCATGTTTGGCGAACCGATCCCTTGGGAGAGGCAAGCCAAATATCTAGGTGTCACCCTCGATGATCGATTGACCTTCGGGCCCCACATTAAAAAGGTGCGTTCGCGCGCCTTTTTCGTGATGGGACGCCTTCACTACCTTATAAATAGCAGGTCTAAGCTTGCGTTAAATCACAAGATTAGACTCTATACTGCTTGCATTCGCCCCATTTTCACCTATGCATGTGCTGTGTTCGCACACGCATCACCGAGGCGGATCCATAGCCTTCAAGTCATTCAAAATCGTTTCATTCGCAAGGCCACGGGTGCCCCGTGGTTCATGCGCAATGAAAACCTCCACCTCGACCTGGGCCTTCCCACGGTCCGTCAATTCATGAAACGCGCCTCACGCAAATTCTTTGACACCGCGGTCAATCATTCGAATCCATTAATAGTCAAGGCGGCTACTTACACGCCATCCCGTATATCCAACGTCCGCCGGCCGAGGCATGCCCTCATCGAGCCCGATGACCCTATCACCTTAGCTCAGCTCGCAGCTTCCGAAGCTCGTACAAATACAAATACAGATGCGAATCGCGGTGACCGTTCACCTCGTTACCGACCTCGTCGTCGAGGTCACGCGCCGCGACCCTCTCTCACTCAGTCTCGTCCCCCCCTTGTTGTTGCTCGACAAGCGGCCCGAGCCGCCAATAATAATCCGCTTCCCTCTAATTAGTCGTAACTCGTTCTAATAATGAAGTCCGTCCCCTCCCCTCGGTAACAGCCCTGAGCCGAGGCTCGGCCCCAACTGGGGCACCCTCAGGCCATGTTACCTAAATCTAAACCGGTTGAGAGCTTGCTCGCCGAACTTGTCCGCGTAAGGGTACTTAGGCTAGCTTTGGGCCAGTACCTTCATGTCCATTCAAAAAAAAAAAAAAAAAAAAAATCGCTAGGATCATTCGGCCGAAGCCTTTGTCGACGACGGACCTACGCTAGTTTTTGCGACCGGCTCTCGTAGTTTTAAACATTAAATATTTTCGTAGCATATTCTTTATTGTCTTCAAAGATAGTATTATAGTTTGTAATATCGTATTAATTTCAGTTTAGTGTGATAACCTAGTTCAATAGTGCTTGTAAATATAAAGTCAGTTGTGTAGTTTTGTTTTTATTATTTTTATAGTGTCAAGTTTAGTGTTAAAGTTGATTTTAATATAATTTCACGACATGGGTAATAGAATAAAGACCAAGGAAAAACAAAAAGCAGCATTTGGAGCAAATGAGAGCCAAAAGCTCGATACATGACAAAAATTAAAATGTAAGTATTAACAATACATATTAATATTTTTTTATAAATCGTTAATAACATAACTAACGATAACTTATTTAATTATTTTAGCAATTATATATTGCAGTTAGATCATTATCAGTTTATCGTTCACGTACCGGATAGATTTATACGAACTTATATATAAGTTCGAGTCCGAGTCCGAGATCAGAGAGAACATGAAAACTATGATAACAACTAATTTGTTATTATATTTGCGGATTATTATTCTCTTACTTTACATTACATTTTATTACCAAATATAACATGATTTGATTATTATAATTATTTATTATGGTGTATGGACAAATACATATTTTAATGCCTAAAAGTTTTATTAATAAATTTTGTAGGTACTATAAATTAGTATTTAAAATAGGCTACAGTTTACAGTGTATTTCTTATGGTGTACTTAGGACAACTATCTCTTTTTATGTGTTATCTTTTTATTAATAATATTTGTAGGTGCTATAAATGAAATAAAATATTTATGATTCACAGGGAACAATCTCCACAAAAAAGTTACAGTCGTGAAAAGATCATGGTAGAACCCACAGAATAATTTTTGACTTCCTTGGTAGCGCCGCTGGCAGCTTATGATGTTGTCGCAGATAATGAATTGTTTTTCGAAAATTTGGATAAGTCCTCCAAAGTGAATTTGGAAGTAAGTGAGTATGTATATTGTACACTTACTTAGGTCTAGCATTATCCGTTAGTTTTTAGTATCCGGATAAAACAAATATTACTTTTTTAGAGGTAAAACCGGTTAACCGGTTATTTAAATGTTCACTCGTTTTTTTTCCACGTTATTTCTATAGCTCGAATTATAGATAATAACCGTGCCAAAGATTAAAAAATCGTAAATAGGAATTATTGTCAAGTTAAAGTTAATAGAGTGGGTATAAAATAAACATCAAATTTTTTTTTTTTTTTTTTTACTGTTTATAGGCTTGTGTTTGACTGCAATCTCACCATGGTAAGTGATGATGCAGCCGAAGGTGGTAAGCACACAAAGCCTAGAAGGAACTGGCTCTCAAGTGCAGCTATCGGAACACACCGAAAGGTGCTTGGCGACAGATTTTCAACTCGAGGGTGGTAGCCAGCCAGGCGGGTACTACAAAGTACCTTTCCACCGTGCTATGGTTTATCATCAACATTATCATCTGGCTGCCCTGTTCCCAATCATTTGGGGTTGGCGCAATATCTATGTTTTTTCCATTCGTATCTTCTATCCGTTATACCAAAATTCACTCCTTTCTTACTCATGTCATCTTTCACAATATCCATCCATCTCTTTTTCATCAAATTGATAATAAAGATAAATCTACAGAGTTAAATAAACTATTATTTCCATGGTTTATTTAACTCTCTTTATATAGACTACGCGGTTCGTTGCTTTTGATTTTATTTTGAATGACATCATAAAAACATAATATTTGCTTGGTTTTTAATTGCTATGAGATATAATGATAAAGTCATTATATCTCATAGCAATTAAAAACTAAAATGTTAAATAAAAATTAGATCAGTAATGAAGAAACATTTATTAAATTATGTTTATTTAAACATTTATTAAATTATGTTTCGTACGTTATAATAATCATTTCACACTTAATATTATGTTACATAGCAGCACAATAACTTGCGTGTACACAAACACGTGATTATTATTATACGAATGTTTTCTTGCCTGTTCTTCTCAGTTGAAGGCCGACTTACGAACTGGTGGTAACTTCAGTAGCTTTGACCTTCATAAGTGCCCTACCAGGGCACTTATGAAGGTCAAGGCTTAATTGAATAAATGGCTTTGACTTTGACTTTCCTTAGATAAAAAAAACATTACTCAGTCTTTGTTGTCGTGCAGACGGTTAAAAAATAACACCAATCAGTCAGCTTGCTGTCTGGCAGATACATAAGAGCCTTCGTTGACAGTAGTAGCTCCGACAGCATGGCGTTCCACAAGGCTCTGAATTATCCCGTACACTGTCCTTCCAGCATATCAATGATATACTCTCTATCAGGCGGGCCGTACGCTTGTTTTCTGCCTAAGTAGTATATTTTTTTTACATTTTTTATACCTATCATAAAACAAAAAAATATTATAAGTTATTTTCTTACCAGCTCAACACTATACGCATCAACACACTTCAATTCATCACAAAAATCCTCACTGCATTGGAGTCAGTTTAAAAAACGGCGGCTAATCTTCCTTTTTCCAAATAAAGAAAGAAACCGAAAAAAATTGAAACCGTTTTTTTTTTGTTGTTCAAAACCATACCTAATAACCGGTTTTCGATTTTCGGTGAAACCGGTTTGCATTCACTAATGTGTGGAATGTTGGTAATTACAGACGAGGTATTAAGGCGAACGCGATAACAGAGCCGAAAGTGTAACGATCAATACACACGCGTATCATACGACGTTTTTCAACACACTTGAGAGGAAAAAACAGACTTGTATTTCTTGGAGTAAATTTTTGATAATAATCAACCACACAATGAAAACGTTAACAAATATGGCGCGCAGCTTTTGTTTTTTTTTTTACAGCTAAGCTCTGTCAAACTATTTTACCCGTTTAAATTAAGAATGATTCGTCTACACCATATCAATTACATTGAGGTACAATTAGGGCATCGGAACCGGGAATTCCCGGTTCTGAGGGTTGCAATAAGAACCGGTTCTTAAATATAAAGAACCGGTTATTTCGGGTCTTTCGGTTTCTTTCGATTAATTTTAAAAGGTCGTTTAGGATGGATCAGTAAATTTCGTAGAACAATCAAAACACACTATAGGTGGTTAGTGTCGCAGCATGAAGCTACTTGTAGCGATTAAATAATGTTAATAAAGCAAAACGGCAGCTTGTGAAGAGCCATTTAACGATTTTTAATTGATTATGTGTATAATTATTAACTATTATTAATTGATTATGTGAATTATTATGTATCATTGAAATTCCTATTATGTTCCTAAAATTTAATAATACCTATAAGTAATTTATTGTTCATCATCTACATATCCTGTTCCCAGCTATTTGTGATCGATGCAATATGTTTGCTTCTTCCATTTTGCCTTTCTATCCGACATAATAGCATTCACTCCTTTCTTATTTACACTTCCCGTGTATCCAACCACTTCCATATTCATAACTCTATTACTCACGTGGCTTTCATTCCTCCTCATAACATGTCCATACCGCTACTTTCAAGCTTCCTCTTATGTACTCATTATTTATCATATCCATTCTTGTCACTCCATACATCCATCTCAACATAATCATCTCAGCTGCATGTCTTTCATTCATTTTCTATACCTAATGCCCAACATTCTGAACCATATATTAAGACTAAGACCTGTCATCACGGACTATATATTTGTTTGACCTTGGATCACATGTTTACTTTGTGACCTGTCGTCATTTCATCCAATCTACATCGTTCTGCATTTGTGAACCGAGGTACCAGAAGTCGTAGAAGACTGGTACTGAAAGTCCATCAAGTAAAATAGACGCGAAAATAGAAATACTGCCAAAATCGCAGACATGAAGCAATATTGCTTCATGATCGCAGAACATATGTTCAGTTTTAGTTCAGCTAATTTTCAAGCTCTCTCCAGCTCTTGTAGCCATTTCAACATCTACTCTTTCAACGACAAATCATCCATTACCACCAGGAAGAGATAAGGCATCATAGCAGACCCTTAGTGTAAGCCGCCACCTAAATTTAACGTATCGTTATCTATAAGTACAGTAGTACCCAATTAATATGGCTTACCGATGTACATGCGCCGAAGATACATTTTCAAAGCGCGGGAAACGCTATTGGTCAGCAGCTGCCGCTATGTTAGCGCGCGCCGTGTGGAGAGGCGTGACTTGCGAGAAACGGAAACGGAAATAACAGCTGCAGTGTATTGTGAACCTTAGATCTCTACTATAAGGATAGTAGAGATCTAAGGTTGATTGTAAGTTTTAAGCATTTTTTCGTTAATCTTCGGGGCCATACTTTCTTTTCTGTGCGAACGAGGTTCACGACGCGACATATCAGTTGGGTAATACTGTAATTTGTTATGTTAGGTACATTTTTATTTCAAAAAATCTAATATAAATAAAAAAACTGGTTTGTTAAATGACTTGATTACATTTATGTTATTTTAATCAAAAGCTGTGATTCAGAAATCACTGTTTGATTGTCATTCTACGACATATTCGAACATAGAAAACTATTTTATTGTTATTATTATACTACCTATAATGTTTTTGATCATAAATTAATTAAAAGAACAAAAGTTTATATCGAATAATTAATGGAACCGAAAGAACCGGGTACCCGGTTCTGGATTAGAACTAGAACCGAAAAAAACGGTTCTCAAAATATGGCCGGTTCTCGATGCCCTAGGTACAATCTTAACATAATTAATAATAATAATACTACATTGCCTGTGTCACAGAGCGCATTGACTTCTTGAAGCAAAAAGTTTATGCGTGGGTACGCCGTATTCGCCGCTACAGAGAGCGTGTGGATCGATTCCAACAGAATCACTTCTTCCAGAGTGACCAGAGGAAGGTATACCGAAAGTGGAAGGGAACCGACCAACGTGTGTTGGATGGACAGCTGCCAAGTGCTACTGCCATGATTAATTTCTGGTGTAGTATCTGGTCAATGCCTGTCCAACACACCGAGGGTGATTGGATGAGTGTTGTCAAACGTGAGTGTGAGTCCATCGAACCAATGGAGGCCATTACCATCAGCCCCAATGACATAAGTTGTGCAATCCGCACGACCCAGAACTGGAAAAGTCCTGGGCCGGATGGATTGCACAACTTTTGAATAAAGTGGTTTCGATGCTCACACGAACGGTTGGCAACGCAATTCCAACAAGCTTTTGAGTTTGGTTCATCCATTACATCCATTTTGAGAACAAAAATTAATACGCACATTGTTTCGAACAACGTTTTGGCCTCCTCTCAAAATGGATGTAGGGTTGGGTCCCGTGGTACCAAAGAGCTCCTCCTCATTGACATGACAATTTGCCAACAGGTCCGCGGGACAGGTGAGCCGTCTCGGCTGCCTGGATTGACTACAAGAAGGCATTTGATTCGGTGCCTCACTCATGGCTGGAGAGGATCTTGGAACTGTATAAAGTTGATACAGCTTTAAGATCCTTCTTAAGCGCATGTATGAGGCAGTGGATCACAGTCCTTCATCAACCAGGTGGTGGTGATGGCACCTCTGGCCCGCAGGACTTTATAAGGATTCAGCGAGATATTTTCCAGGGTGATAGTTTGAGTCATCTGTGGTTCTGCCTAGCTTTGAATCCGCTCAGTACTCTGCTGAAGGATTCAGGACTAGGCTGCCGGCTTCGGAGAGGTGGTGAGAGCATTTCTCACCTGTTGTACGTATGGATGACCTTAAACTGTTTGCACCAAAACGTCAGAACTTGTTGGAGCTACTGAAGATTACAGAAGTGTTTAGTAGCGCCATCAAGATGGAATTTGGTATAGATAAGTATGCGGTCATGCATGTACAGCGGGGGAAAGTCGTAAATTCGAAAAATTTACAGGTTTCTGAGATAATGTCTCTCAGATCTCTCTCCGAAACAGAAACCCATAAGTACCTTGGTATGTCACAGTCGTTGGGTATTGTGGACGGGGACATAAAGCGGGCGGTGAAGGAGCGCTTCTTCTGTCACCTGACAAAAGTATTGAACAGTCTATTATCGGGTGGCAACAAGGTGCGCGCCTTCAACGCCCCTGCTCACATACTCCTTTGGCATACTAAGGTGAACTCAAAGTGAGCTAGACGCCCTAGATAGAAGGGCCCGTCTTCTGCTCACAACTCATCGCATGCTACACCCACGCTCGTCTGTTAAGAGATTGTACATCCCGCGTAAATGTGGAGGCCGTGGCTATTTAAACGCCAAGGACCTCCACAACCGCGAGGTGTGCAGTCTTAGGAAGTATTTCCTTGACAACGAGTGTGGGATGCATCGCGATGTGGTGGCAGTGGATAGGAGCCTCACCCCATTATCCTTGGCAAACGAGAACTGGCGCAAACCAAAGGTGCTAAGTATCGAGGACCGCAGGGACGTATGGAAGAGTAAGGAGCTACACGGGCGGTTCTACAGGGCCCTAACAGTGCCCGATGTAGATTTGCTCGCGTCAGTGAACTGGCTATGCTTTGGTGACCTATTTGGGGAAACCGAAGGTTTTGTCTGTGCAATTGCGGATGAAGTTATCAAGACGAATAACTACCGAAGATATATCCTGAAGGACGGTACGGTCGACATCTGTCGAGCATGCCGCATGCCGCTCCTAGACGCCGTCCCAGAGATTCACTCAGGCATATTATCTCCGGCTGTTCTCATCTTGCTAACGGTGAGTACATGCACGGACATAACCTAGTAGCCAGAATCATTCACCAGCAACTTGCTCTTCGATACGGCCTTGTATAGTCCGAAATACCGTACTATAAGTACGCACCTGCGCCAGTTCTCGAAAATTGTCATGTCACGCTCTATTGGGATCGATCTATAATAGTACTGTCCGTGATGAGAGAGCACGATATGAGGCTTATTAGCCTCATATCGTACTGACAGATCGATCGAAGCGCCGGGCAGTGCTCGTCGACATCACCATCCCCCATGACGAGAATCTCGTGAAGGCCCAGAAGGACAAACTCAGCAAGTACCTTCACTTGGCTCACGAGGTAACCGCCATGTGGGATGTTGATTCGACGATCATTGTTCCGATAGTTGTTTCGGCGAACGGTCTCATAGCGAAGAGTCTCGACCAACATCTTAAGAGGCTTTCGCTAGATGGCTGGGTCAAGGGTCAGATACAGAAGGCGGCACTCCTAGACACGGCGCGCATCGTCAGGAGATTCCTCTCTCTGCAGCCCTAACCACCGCACCGGTAGCTTGGGCCCTACCCCACTGCCGGCGGCACACTAAGATTAGGTTTTTTTATAACATTGTTAGATTTTGTAAAGATATTCTTTATAATATTTTTAGATTAGATTAGATTTTTTATAATATTTTTGATATTTTATACTAATGTTATAAAAAAAATATTTTAAGAATCAAAATAAATAAAGTGAATAATAATAATACACAGTTACAACAGTTCCCATAATACTATCATCCACTGGTATTGTACCTCATACTTTTGACACCAGGCTAAAAATACTCGGAATCCATAAAATGACATACATCCAACTACAAAAAGCCGTTACCTTGAACACATGTAGGATAGTCCGCAAATTCTTGACAATAGACCAATAATATCACACAACAAACAAACACACACTCATGAACACTTTACCCATTTTTTTCTTTTGGCCAAAAGCCCTCGATAAAATGTAAATACCCTACCAGTAAGTAGGAGAAATTTAAAAGAAAGTAAAAAAATAATAATAATACGTATTACCAAAATAATTGTTTACAATTTTTCTTATTTAATTGGGATTATACCTATCATAAAACTGTGCGGTAATGTAAAGTAAAAAGCACTAGCTAGTGCGTAATAAGCTGCATTCAGTTACTAAAAACGGTTCAATAAATGTCACTTTACGAGCAAGTGTGGAAAAATAAATTATGTCCCCAGTCCTCACAGCTCATATATTATATCCTCATTGCTGAGGTTTGAACTTCTCCTTACATAGATCTTAACGCCATTTTTAATAGACTAGTTAGCCTTCGTGTTAAATTTGTAATTAATATTGTAACTTTGTTTCAGAGTACATTGAAATCTTCAGTAAGTTCAGTCACAGATTTGTTGAAATACAATTTTTTTCAACGAACTGTTGAAAATTTCTAGGCATGAGTCAATGCTTCATTGTGGCTTCAGTACTAATGTGATTATTTCAGAATAAACATCAGACCTTACATCGATTTTTACGTTATGTTGCTCACTATGTAAAAAGACTTAAGATACGAAATACCTCCAACAACTTAGATAAAATGGCAGTTGCTGGTGTAGTCGCTGCAGGTTGTGGAGCTGTAAAATTAAACCAATTTTGAGCTGCTCTTGATCTAACACTAATGTCAGAACTGAATTATAAAGCAGCCCAAGATGATAAATAAAGATAATTAAAATACATAATTCGTTTTTCTCCTATCCTATCCAAAGGTACTCTACGACATGTGTGATGACATGACAGGTATGATCTACGACACAGACACTGATGATTGCACTAGTATTTGCTTTTATTTCAATAAGTAATAACTTCGGGAACAGGGTGAAAGCTAATTTATTGAATATTTAAAATTCATAGTATAGCATTTACCTCTAACAGATTTTACCTAAATAGTTTATTTCATAAATCTATACAACGTGTAACAAAAAAGGTATATATAACTCTCCGAAAAGGGATAATTACATCAGGGAGTTAGGTATTTAGGTAGCATTCACACCAATTGAAAAATTAACTGAAAAGAGAAGAACAAGCATTGTAACCTATAGAATTATGAATATTCTTGAGTTTTATAAGGTATTGCAGGCGGGGACGTGTTATTATATATATGTATATATCTATATGGAAATGACTACAAGCTTTTAGGGGAAAGTGGGGGGGATTCGTACACTTTCCACTTCGAGCCCTATAGCAGAAAAAGTAAACGCTATTTGAAAACAATTTGAGCATTGCTAGATTGCTTGTATATTTGCCTACAATATTCCCTTAGACGACTAGCTCATAGAAAGAAGTGTGGCCAAGCTATGACGATTTAAAAAAAAATCGTACGTATGTACCCCCACACACGGGGTAGCTTCGTACATGTGTTGGGGTACCATAAAAATTAAACTTTGTACTCAGTATGATTATATTTGGTAATCACATGACCAACATAGTGTTTGACAGACTTTTTCTTCTCGAACTTCACTAGAATAAAGCCTTTCTCTTTCACGAATTCAGTTATATTATAACTAGAGTTTCGTTCTCCACATCAGATCCTTCAGCAATCTCTTCAATGGGAGGACAGGAAATTTCTCTTAAACTCATGTCAGTCTCATCTTCACTTTCAGTGTCTGTACTTTGCTTCTTAACCAAAATTTTACGTACATTATGGGTATATTCGTACAGTACGAACGGGGTGACCGTTCGAACCTGTACGAAGCTACCCCAACCAAGAAATTCAACTAATTTTTTTTTTATTTATCCTAGGTTACACCTTCTTTAGTGTTCCCTATTCATACCACAATCTAGCCTTAATATTAGGCTAATAAGTAATTTAAATTTAACATAAACTTCGATATTGACCATAATTCAACTAATATATTAAAAATAAAAATAACTGCTGACATTATCTTCAAGTAAATGTCGAAATAATAAACTTAAATATGTACCCAAACAGCACAAAGAATCAGATATAATCACTTATAGAGATAAACACGTTTAAAGTTGCATCCAAAAATTACTTTCGCGAAGCGAAAACTCGTAACATCCTGTCACATCGAAGCCGGCGGCCGCATTGGCAAGCCACTCCGCGGTTAGATTATGTGTGTGAGTGGGCATTACACACACAGATAAGAAGGCGCCACTATGTTGCGTATTCGAATTATGGCCATTGCACGAATGCTATATGCTAATTGCCCGGTGTACGAATCCCCCCCACTTTCCCGTATTTGATATCCATATTATAATAATAATGAAAAAAAACTTCCTCTCGTTTTTTTATTAATAGATACCACATAATATAATAATATATACTCGAGTTAGGGCATCGAGAACCGGCCATATTTTGTGAACCGGTTTTTCGGTTCCAGATCTAATCCAGAACTGGGTACCCGGTTCTTTAGGTTCCATTATTAATTCAATATAAACTTTTGCTCTTTTTAATTATTCATCATCAAAAAGATTTTATTAGTTCCTTTAAATAAAAATATACCTAACATAACAAATTACTTATAGATACCGATACCATCAATTTAGGTGTCGGCTTACACTAAGGGCCTGCTATGATGCCTTATCTCTTCCTGCTGGTAATGGATGCTTTGACGTTAGGAAATAAGAAGGAGGTACGTTGGAAATAAGAAGGAGGTACCGTGGTACATGCTTTTAACCGATAACATTGTTCTCGTCCGTGAAAATGGATTTAATGTCCATAGTAGGATGATGAAATGGCAAGAAGAAAATTAGCTGAACTAAAACTGAACACATGTTCTGCGATTTTGGCGGTCTCTCTACTTTCGTGCCCATTTTAATTGAGGAGTTTCAGTACCAGTCTTCTACTACTTCTGGTACACATGGCCACACATCAAGCTTTACATTTCCAGTATAAGCTGATCTCGCATTGTATAGGATTTCCCTACAATGAGAGGTCAGCTTATATTGGAAACTATAGCTTGATCTGTAGCCATGCGTACCTCGGTTCACATAATACAGAACGATGGTAATACTAACCGTGATATAAAGTAGTGTATCATCTCAGGTTGGATGAAATGATGACAGGTCAAAAGACAAACATGTGATCCATGGGATCTCTGAAGCTAAAGGGGAAAATATATAGTCCGTGATGATAGGTCTTAATATATGGTTATGGTGAGAGAACCCGTCAATATGTAGTTCCACGATTATACAATAAGTACCGTGTATTGAGAGATGCGAATATTAAAAGTAAACTTCTATTGAAACGGAAAACAAGGGAACTGTTGTCAAAAATTGTTTGAATACATGTGTAAAATAAAGGATAAACTGTGTTATGATTAATGAGAAAGGTAGTGAGTAAATGTACCTACTTATGTATATGATCATGTCATTGTAGTGATTGTGTTGCAAGGACATGCTGATATATGTTAAGGTCATATATGTGTCAAGAGCGTTACGCCTACAAACTGCATTAGCAGTTTGGCGATTTTGAACTTTGCAATTTTGGTGATGTTTGGGTTTAATAAATGTTTATAAAAAAAAAAAAAATTGGGCATTAGGTAAAGAAAATGGATAAAAGACATGCAGTTGAGATGATAATGTTGAGATGGATGTATGGAGTGACAATAATGGATATGATTAATAATGAGTACATACAGAGGAAGCTTGAAAGTAGCGGTATGGACATCGGACATGTTATGAGGAGGAATGAAAGCCACGTGAGTAAAATAGTTGAATTTGGAAGTGGGTGGAGTTATGAATATGGAAAAAGAGATGGATAGATCGTGAGAAAGATGATGTAAATAAGAAAGGAGCGAATGCTGTTATGACGGATAAAAAGGCAGAATGGAAGAAGCGAACATATTGCGTCGATCACAAATTGTTAGGAACAGGATATGTAGATGATGAACAATTAATTACTTATAGGTATTATTACATTTTAGGAACATAATAGGAATTTCAATAATTGCATAAACATAATAATTCACATAATCAAGTAATAATAGTTAATAATTATACACATAATCAATTAAAAATTGTTAAATTTCTGGAGTTTGGTGTCGCTACGCTACACACCAACATGCTCGCCACAAGCTGCCGTTTTGGAATATTAATAATATTTAAACGCCACAAGAAGCTTCATGTTGCGACAATAACCACCTATAGTGTATTTTGATCGTTCTACGAAATTTATTGATGCATCCTAAACGACTCTTTAAAATTAAATGAAAGAACCGAAAAAACCGAAAGAACCGGTTCTTTATATTCTAAAATCGGTTCTTATTACAACCCTCAGAACCGGAAATTCACGGTTTTTTTGGAACCGGGAAAATACGGTTCCGATGCCCTAACTCGAGTCCCACAGTTAAAACGAATCTAACGACACCTCATAATTATGTTTAAATCTATCAAGCTGTTTAGGCTGCAGCGCGTGCCAAAGAAATAGACGTATATACAAACACTCAAAAACATATATAAAAGTGTATATGTCACCGTATTTTTTTGAAAACCGTTAGTTTATAATCAACCTAGCGAGATTATAAATTCCCCGAAATAGTGTGAACTGTACCATACTGCTAACAATAGTAACAATATAACGTATTCATTTTCGATAGTTTATAATCTAACGTTGTCAAACCGTCATATTGTAAACTGGCATCATACTTGAACTTGAATGCGTCGGAACGCACTTTGCGCGCTGATTGGTTAAACGTCATATACCCTTTTTGTTACCTGCAGTATATATACATTGTATAAACTCGTATTGACATACAAATATACTCATATTTGTATGTCAATACGAGTACATTTCATTCATGTTCATTATTATAGCTTTTGGTAAAAAATCGTTAATTGCAAGTCTAATAAAAAAAATAAACTTATACTGCTCTCCAATAAAATATACTCTGTGATTTAAACGATGGCGGTTCGGCCTTCGTGTTTCTGCCGGCGTCGCCCGAGTCCGCCCGAACGTATCTTGCTGTGGCGCGATTTTTTAAAACTTTGATAGTTCTCTAGGGGCAGTGCCCCCCGCGCGGCCGCCTAGGCCACGCCTTTCAAGGAACGATTTATTTCAACTATATCCTCTTAACTCCGTGCAGTCATTACGGCATGGTTGAGTAACAAACACACACTGCAGTTTTTGATTGTATATCAGCTCTAATCGCGTGGCAATTTGTGCAACGTTATAAGACAGAATAGGTTTCATCAAAATCGATCTAGTAGTTTTTAGGTAAAGCTCGTACAGACAAACAAACGGATAAAAATTAAAAAATCGGTGATTTGGAGCCAGGGACAGCGCATATAGTAAACTTTTAGTGTAAATATCTCCAATATATAGAAAAAATCTTTAACACTTTTATAACAGCAAAGAATAACCCGACTCTTTTTGATATACAGGGTGTTGTTTTGGTCGGCGACAAGCGACACAGGAGCGGTAGTACAAAATGTATATTCCCCAAAAATGGACTTAATTCCATTAAATACTGTAAATATGTTGAGAAATACCTTATTCAATTTGAAATAAAATTACTGCAAAGTATGGTTACTAGGCACGTGCACAAACTAGAGCTAGGCACAAGCCGCCATCGCTCCACCCCTTTACTTCCTCATACTCCCGTTGAGTATTATGTCTACACTTTAGCTTATTACATGATTTTCAAAATTTAATTTTTTTTATTTTTATTATAAAAAAAAAAGTATTTTTTTTAAATTTTTTTTAGCACCAGTATCATTTGTATTATCGACCCTGAGTCGCTCGTCGCTGACCAAAACAACGACCTGTATGACGTTAGAAAGTGACGGATGTATTATCACCATCTCATGCAGTAAAGAATAGGTTTAGACAATAAATAATGCCTGTTTATTGGTCGTAGCTCACGAGCTAGGCATAGCGTGCAATTCCCCTAGGTTTACTTAAGCTATAACGTAAAACATCGTTATCAGCACATCGCGATAGCGTTGTTAAACGTTTGCGTTAATGTAGATACGTGGGGTCCCGGCATGTAAATGTTGCTTTAAACCTGATTTTTTTTAATTTATTTTTTTATGCTAAAGGCTCACTAGCATGCATGTATTGTGTATGGCTACTGTCTCCTATAGACATTAGCTGGGTAAAAGTCTGCTAAAATGACATACTGACACGATACAATTGCAATTTCATTATGATTGAGCCGATGTGCGCAGTCTACTAAATCATAATGGTCTCATAATGAACGAAAATAATTTTAGTAGAAAAACTGTAAAAACTGACAACTAAAAGATCATTGTGGCACGATTGTAGTTTCAGTGGAAAATCATCGGAAAGCTATTATGACGCCGTTATGACGCTATTGTGTTAGTAGACTACCAAAACAGTAAAATGTGTCAATTTCGACACCACTGATAGTTCATGGGAATACAATTGTAATAGCAGACTTGGCCCCTGGTGGTATTGCTGTGTTGTCAACCTTTACAAAGCCTAGCAGGCAACTGGCTCTCAAGTGCAACTGGTGATAATAGAGCGACTCTACTAGAGTATGTGCTGTGAGCACGGGTATTTGCAACGCTGCCTTCAACTGCGAACCAGTTCGCGCAGTTGGTTAAGGTTCACCTTATGTGCCGCAGGCCGCAGGTCGTGGGTTCGATTCCCACACAGGACATGCATTTGTGTGCATGAATATGTCTGTATGTCCTGAGTCTGGGTGTAATTATGTATATTAAGTATGTATTTACAAACAAGTAGTATAATATGTATTATATCAGTTATCTGGTTTCCATAGTAGAAGCTCTGCTTAGTTTAGGATCAGATGTCCGTGTGTGAGGAATGTCCCAGGATATTTATTTATTTATAATTTACGGACCGTTATCGGTTAAAATTAAGACTCTTATATCTTTACTAATAATGAAGCAAAGACCTCAAAGCTTTGCATAGCAGACTCTCCCATATGGAAGTATCATCAGTAAAATTAGCTTGCGAAATGATCTATAAGCCCAGTTTGACAATAAAAAATCCAAGTATTGGTAAGCAAAACGATTCGTTTTTGTTTATAGAAACCGGGCATAAATACATATAATGAATGCCAATTTCTTGTTTTTTATAGACTCTTGTACTGAGAACAAAATGACAAGGAACTCATACCGTGATTTTTTCTGACAGTTAATCACTAGTGTACTATATATCTATGAATGCATCTATATGCACTGCTCACGCTGCGAACAATAATTTTGTTAACCCTATCACTCTATACCTATTCATACTCTATGGTGGTCATAGATTTTTAACTTGCGGGTGGCCAGGTAGGCAAGTACCTACTACAAAGTACTTTTTTACTATGCTATGGTTTCCTTCATTGAAAACTCAAGCTTATTATCGAACCTATGGCTTCACGGCACTCGACGCGAACACTGAATCTATCATCGCTCTTTTTTTAACCGGCTTCAAGAAAAGGAGGAGTTCTCAATTCGGATGTTTATATTTATATATATATATATATATATTTATGTATGTTTGGGTATAACTCCGTCATTTATAGACGGATTTGCAAAATTCTTTTTTTGTTCGAAAGGGGTATATTCCGAAATGGTCCCATATAAATTTCATATAGATGGGACCATTTCGGAATATATATAAAAAGTATAAAATAACTCTTATCTGACACTGTTTTGAAGTCAGCGAAATATTTTCTATAGAACACGTCATGCGATTTCGATCACTTCAAAACAGTGTCAGATAAGAGTTAATTTATACTTTTTAGTGTACTTTGAAGGCGGTTTATTTTTTTGTTAAATAGTTATTTTATTTGTTAATTTTTAGTTTCATTACATCAATTTCACTTTAGAGCTAGTTACCCTTTCTTCCTTAGGCGCGTGGTTATCACGAACATAAGTTTAATTAGAGTAAAAAACGTTTCATGAAAAGTAATCACATTCAAGCCAACCTTTATGCTAAGATTTAAGCGCGTCGTCTTTGTAAAAGAAATACATTGGCTGTTCCAATCGCAGTCCCGGGATACGGACGCCGCGCCGGGACTTACAGGGGTCAGGTGTACACAGTATTTATTATTTTTGGACCTTACAATAAAATACCATGAGTCCTTTTCTGAAGCTTTGTGTAAGGAAAAGGTATTGTAGGGATATTCTTTTATTTCGTTTTAATGAAAGTCTGATAATGTGGCAAAGGTGGGAAAAGGAACGCTATATATTTATGATGTAAAAAACGATGACTGAGTTGCCTTATGGGGCCCACGCCATATTCCCAAATATAAGAGGGGATGAAAGACTCGGTTGCGCTCTTCACACTAATGGTCATACTCGTTCCTTTTCTTTTTGTCCTCGTGCCTTCGTCCGCTTGATCCGTACGCGTTATTAGATTGTCAGTGGAAGACCTTTCAGCCGGTTTTCATAAGAATACAGGTTCAATGTACCATATTCTAGACATTAGTTAGTTTATCAGATGGACTACCTGATTGCCCGTTAGCATTTGACATAAAAAAACAGAAATAAAACAGATGTGAAAGCCATTTTTTTTCAAGATTTGTGTACTTCCCACTTACGCCACATCATGAGTAAATGGCCAAAAGAGCGGTTTCAAAGTAAAAAAAAGAAACAACCCCAACCTCACAATGTAAAACATTTAAATTACGCAAAAGAAGTAACGAACAAGTATCATAAAGATTTTTTGTTATGTTTTCATAAGACGATGAGTAACAAAGTGTAATAAAATGAAAACATATAATGTACGGTCGGCAACAAAATAATATACAAAAGTTCGTAAGGAATAAAGAAAACAATTAATATTTGTAGAAAAGTTATTTAGTTAGACAGGCCAGTTGGCGTGGTTGGGTAAGATTCCACCTATCACCCAGGATATGCAGTTGTGTGCATGAAGACTAGCGATGTGCCAAAGTTGGCTGGTATAATTTTTTGATTAAATGTTCATTGATTCCTTTGTGACAGCGATTGTTTTTTTTTTTTAATTAGATGGGCTTACGTTTGGCCACTGACCCGCCCATAAGGGGCGATGACGAAGCCTAAGATGAAACACGCTTACCCAGAAGAAACCTATTCACTCTGGCCTTGAAAGTACCTAGATTGTAGGCGTCAGGAAACACAGACTCCGGAAGCAAGTTCCACTCCCTTGCTGTCCGCATTATAAATGAGGATGCAAAACGCTGTGTCCGTATATTCGGTATGTCAACAACGTACGGGTGAAAAATTTCCCGGCGTCTTGTGGTTCGGTGAAAATGGGGATGGTGGAATAAGGTTGAACAATTCCTGCGCAGTGTGCGCAGGAATTGTTCAAATTGAAAGAATTGCGTTCATAAAAAGTCACTGCACAATTGGATGTGATCACAGCCCGAAGGTGTGATTCAAAATATGGCTTTTAACACTTAACTACGTGACATAGGTTTCTTTTTCTTTTGCTTACCAAAGCTTGTATAGACTAGCCTTTCACCCGGTACCCACCCACTTGTCGTTGAGTTTTGTGGACACCTGTATATTATAGGGATCATCACCAGACTAGATTAAAATAATAATTTTATATTACATGCAAATGTAGAGTTTATAAATGGATTAGCAAAAAACTATTACAAAAACCTACTGGATAATGTAAAATGATAAGGGCCTAAAAGAAAACTGTTTTAAAAAAACTTAAACCGACTTCAAAGTACTTTAAAAAGTAATCAAAGCCTGATCTGATGACAATGGGACCAAACGCGAAGTGTACCCTTACAAACAAAAAAAAACTATGTCGGCTAATAAAGAGAACCTCCTCTTTTTCTGAAGTTTTTTTTAATCAAATGGTGCGATGTCGATGCCTAAGATGAAACACGCTTACCCAGAAGAAACCTATTCACTCTGGCCTTGAAAGTACCTAGATTGTAAGCCAGTTAAAAATGGATTATATTGCAGACTGTACCACACACTCACCAAATCTCCTTAACCAAGTTGGAAAGCTTCGGGCAATATTTCGTATTTTATTGTTCAAGTAAAAGTTGGGAGCTTATGTTTCATTGAATATGAATGAGTCAAGTTCAGGCAGAGGACGGGGCTAAATGTAGGCATAACTCTAATAGAATAAGTATAATGTGCTCGTGCTCGGTTCGCATAGCGTAGACTTTTACAAATATTAAAAGCCTGATACCCCTGCCCCTCTTGACAAGATGGTAGTCAACAATCGTGATCGTTAGTAAACGATCAAACTTTGTTTGGGATAGCCATCTTGTCTACTGGCCCTGCTGTTGCAAGTGTCCATAGGTTACGGTATCTGCTTACCATCAGGCGGGCCGTATGCTTGTTTGCCACCTTAAAAAAAGCAAACTCTTTCACGCAAAAAATAGTGATAACTAGTGATTGGATTTAGAAGAAATTTGGCACACAGAATTATATTCTGGATTAACAACAAGGAAGGCAGAACATAAACTAGTATAAAATAGAAACATCTCTAAAAACATCTAGGTAAGGTTATTACAGTAGATTTCAAATAGCATGAGTTCGGTGACACATGGTATTTTATTAGATTTCTAAATGATGGTTCATAACGGTTTCTCATTTCGATATAATTAAGGAATACTATGATAGAGCGAGGTTTCATGAAATATTTTGAGTACCATTTCAGAGTAATCAAATGAAATTTCACTAGATATTGGTAAATAACCCTTGACCTTGACGACTCATCCTATGTGAAATAGAGTATAGTAAACGAACATTACCAGTCGCTCTTTAGGTAGGTATTTGGTGATCAAACTTTGCTCGAAAATTCAGAGAAACGCGTTTTCCCAGAAAGAAGACTTACCTAGATTAATCTTTCGCCCCAAAAACCCACATATCATCAAAATCATTAGAGCCGTTTTCAAGATCTCAAAACATAGGATAAACTTGGGTGTATTGTATAGGCGTAAATATTTTTTATTATAATTTTAGGTTATATGATATGCAACCGTTTGTGGCACACTGCATTATGGGGGAGCCTCTGAAATATTAGCCATGGGATTTGCTTAGTCATACATGGGGTGAACGGTAAGGGATCTGTAAAAGGTTTTCAGTAACTTCACTTGAGTTTATTTGCAAAATATGTTAGAGGTAAATTTATGAATGATCAATATTTTCGTAATTGAAAGATCTTTTGTCATCATACAAATCCTTGCTGTTTTTTTAAAGTGCTTTGCTATACCAAGAATACTTTTTTACATTGAAAATTAAAAAAAAAACGGTTCTCCACCGGCATCGGGAACAGGGTCCTAGGGACCGGTGGTCAAGGCTCCAGAGAGCGGAACATCCTCACTGTGCGCGCCGTTTTCAGGAGCACTGCCTTCTGAATCTGACCCTCGATCCAGCCACCTATCGCGAGCCTCTTTGACTATATTGGTACATTTTAATTATTATTATTGTTTAAATTTAATGTTTGAGTTTCAATTATAATTTCAAAATAATACTCCATTGCATATCGTAATGGGACCTCTACACGTTTGCCAAACCTCGGCAAGCCTCCGCAAATTCAAACGTGTGGATGGGTGTTTGCCGTGGCTTGCCAAGCGTTTGCGAGCGCTTGCCGCCGATCCGAGCCGTGTCGGTTTTTGATGCACAAATCAAAGGAAGTTTGCGGCAAGCGCTTGCGAACCATCCACACGTTTGGTCGTTTGTGTGTAGTTAGTATCGCTTGCGCACTGGCGGCGAACAGACGTGTGCCTGCGTACTGTTAAAACTATAAAATGCCTAAAAATATATGATTTAATGGTCTATCCAGTAATTTTACAATTTTTCGAATGCTGAAAAATACAGGGTGCATTACCCTGCATTTTTAACCGACGCGACGGAAAATCGGAGTATGTTTACAAGTCGTATATATTTTTTTTAAATCTAGGAACGCGCAACTTACTTAACTTTATAGAGTAGGTAGTCCGATTTTAATCATTCTTTTTTTATTGGATAGGGTTCACCTCGTAGGTCTCACCCATATAAATTTGGAAAAAAATACCTACCCTAAAGGTGGGAAAATAGGGGTGATTTATTGTTCACTCACAGATTTTAATATTGAATTGTATATTACATTAAACGTAATCAAAAATTAAGTATCAAGTAATGCATAAACCTACTGCGTAAAACAAGAGTTAATGGTAGATCCAGTAATTTTACAATTCCCCGAATATTCTGCATTATCCCGCATTTTGAACGTAAAGAATGCATGGAATCATGTCAGTAAACTTTAAAAAAAGCATTTTATGGAAATAAAATACAAGAAATAAATACTTATGTTTCACATTCCGTAAACATTTAAAGAAGAAACATTATTGCATAAACGAGCTCGACGTCCGTCATGCTTGCTTGTCAACGCACTACCAACGCTGCTCGCAAGCGTTTGCAAACGTGTGGATGGCTACGTCTGTCTCCCTTGATTTGTCCAAGCGTTTGTGGGAGTTTGGAGTTTGCGGCAAACGGCAAGCGTATGGACGAGGCATAACATGTGCAAAAAATTTACCTTAGGTAGAACTATTTATTTTCTTATCCTGTCTCCTATCTGATTTTCTCGCCGGTTCTTCTCAGTCGAAAACCTTCTGAACTGGTGGTCACTTCAGTAGCTTTGACTGATAAATGGCATTAACTTTGACTTGACTTACCTAACAAGAGATTAAAAAGACCGTGAAAATTTAATTCACGTCTCATCATTTTCTTTTCACGTGTCATTTTTTCTTTCTATTTTTTCAGCTTTTTGTGCTTACGTATTTAAGTACCTACTACGGTTTGTAGTCAATTTAATAAAATATATGCTTTCCTATTTCTTTGTACAAAGATCCTAAAATAAGGAGGGTGTCATGATGAAAAATTCAAATATTAATGTGTGCTCGCTTAATTAAGTGCAGCGTATTTGATTAGGAATTTATTAGGTTTTTTAAGAATTTTAACAAAAAAGTTACACGTTAAATTACCTTCAATATGCAGTTTGTTTCAATTTTATGCGGAATTAGAGTCAAAAAATTTATAAATGATTTGAATATATCTACATTTTATATATTAGGTCCTTACATATGAAATTAGCGTTTTGTCGTACTGACCACTTTGATCTGAAATATCTCCTCTTTGGTTAAGAATTCCAAATTCAAATTTATAAATTCATTTAGCTGGTACATTTGAGTTTTGAAAACAGTCATTCATTTGTTTTTTCCTCATTATTTTTTTCTTTGGCGTCGCTTATTATGCACAATGGAAAACATGAAATATCGGCATAGCTCGAAGGATAAATGATGTGTACGGCGCTGGTGTCGCAAAAGAAAGCACGGTACGTTTTTGGTTTCAACATTTTCGTTCTGGAAATTTCGACCTTCAGAACAAACCTCGTGGACCTAATTTAAATTATGATGCTAGATTTTTATATATAAAGTCTACGAATCCAATTTTAAAATAATGTTCATATTTCATAATGACAGGGTAAAAAAAGAAAAAAAGTCACTTGGAAAAATGTAACTATAAAAGTGCCAGAGCTCATAAGCGAAAGGTGCACTATATGATTTACGTCCAGTCCCGACATATTTTCAGTTAGGTGCTGATTTCCCTTGCGATGTGTAGGGTCACGGCACTCACTACCTATGGATTGGATGATAATTTCGTTATGGGAATATAGACTTAGTGTATTGGCAACGTATGAGGCAATTTGGCCGAATATAATATTGAATAGTGTAACCTTTTAGGGTTCCGTATGTCGAGAATATTTATGACAGGGGTTTCAAATATCTTCCTATGTATGTTTTGTCTGCAAAGCAAATTCTTACTATATACTGTGTATAGGCCTGTGTTTGATCGCAATCTCACCATGGTAAGTGATGATGTGGCCGAAGGTGGTAAGCACACAAAACCTAGAAGGAACTGGCTCTCAAGTGCAGCTCTCGGAACAGACTGAACTTGAGGTTGGTAGCCAGTCAGATGGGCACAAAAAATTACCCGACCACCATGGTTTCCTCACGATGTTTTCTTTCATCGAAAGCTCATGTTCATTGTAGGATTCGAACCCGGGACCTTCGTGTCATCCAACGTTACCACCACTGAGAACATCGCCTTACGTGAGATTCAACACGTAACTATTACAAAATGGTAACATTGCTTTGTATTTTCACTCATTTAGTATTTTAATGAAATTCGTCGCGGTTTACGATTGCCAGTGTTGCCTCACCAATGTTTCCCAGTTTCACGAGCCGTAGTTAATTTGCGGGAAGCGCTATGTCAGATTATTGTTTAATAGAATGAACAGTGGACATAGTGGTATTTAGAGCTCTGTTGTGTTTACACAAAGCTGTTTGGTAAGTTTTAACCCGGAATGTAAATAAAATGTATAATTGAATTTTAAAAGTGTGTTTTTGTAGGTGCAGAGTTGGATGGAAGCTTCAGGCTGATATGACGAGGTTTGAAGTATATTGTAATGTTAATAAATTAGATCTGAATATCACCAAATGCTTCTGCATATCTTACACTCGAAAATCCTCTGTCGTCGGCCAAGGCTACTATCTCATAGGCAAACGAATTGTTAAAGTACATGATGTGAAGGATTTGGGTGTCATTCATGATTCGAAATTATTATTTGATAAGCACGTCGATAAAATTGTCGCAAAGGCATCTAAGGCCCTTGGTTTCATTATAAGAACTTCGGCAAACTTTCGTTCACTAAAAACAATTAAAATCTTGTACTGTGCATATGTCCGCTCGAATTTGGAATACGCTTCTCAGGTCTGGAATCCTCGTTACCAGATATATAGCAATCGTATCGAGAGCATCCAGAGGCGTTTTCTTCGATATTTCTTCGAGAGAGGTAGAGCATAGCGTTTATTCGCTCAAAGAGCAGCTCGACTGGGGAAGTACCTCCACCTTACAGAATACCGCAGCCAAATAACTTTATGTTGTGTTCCTGCGCGTGAGTAAGGTCGCCAGAGCTCATAGGGGAGGGGGGGAAGGTCGGTAACGCGTGAGCGATGCTTCGTGTGTTGCAAGCGTCCATATGGCTACGGTAACCGCTTACCATCAGGCGGGCCGTATGCTTGTTTACCGACTTAGTCGTATAAAAAAAAAAAATAGATTTTAAGGCTCGCCAACTGTCTACCGGTTATTATCACCGCTGTCACCGTTATCACTTTTTACCATTGGCAGTAAGGCGCAATATTAATGATTTATGTTATTTGGTAAACATTGCTAATGGTTTGATAGACTGCCCGGAACTACTGTCTAAAATTTTGCTGAAAGTACCAACCAAACAACGTAGAAAACCGGTCTTACTATTTACGCCATGTGCAGGCTCAAACTATAGACAACATTCTTATTTACTGAGAGTCAGTCAACAGTTTAATGTTCTCAATATTGATGCTGATCTGTTTTGCACTAGCGCTAACCAGGGTTGGATTTCGTAGTATAATTATACTATTTGTACCATAATTTTGTGATGTGTAGTATGTAGTATCGTAATGCCATTATACTACGCGAAAATACCATAATTTTACCTTTAGGTCGATTGCTACTGTTACTGGTAGAAATAAATTAAAAAATATTACTTTAATTACGAAATAAAGCTGTAATTGTTGTTGTAGTTGTAATAAATCGCTCTAATGACTCCTGATATTTTCATGCGATGCTGTGAAAGAAAGTAAATGTACCTAATGTGTATTGAATTTATTCCATCTGACGACATGCTATGTCGTGTCAATACCAAAGACGTAGTTCCGATTGACGAATTGGCTGAAATAAACATCTACTTGCCTAAATTTGGTTCATTTGTACAATAACAATAAAACCAAAATTTCCTTCCAAATGTACTTTTATTTAAATTCATAACAAACTGGACGAAAAACGCGAAACGTAGTATAATTTTCGACAAGTAGTATAATTTTATTTTCCATAGACAATAATTTTTTGGGGGTCTGAATCCAACCCTGGCGCTAACTCAATTAGGAAACGAATGGCTAATACTTTTTTTCACGAGCACGGAAACGAATTTTTTTACGGCTTTTTTTGGAATATGTTAAACTTAATTTATAAGCTATATGTGAAGATTTGTAAATGGCATATTGTTATCTGTTACTGTTATTATTACTGTCAAAAAGCTGTAAATCTTCTGAAAAACAATAAAAAAAAAAAAAAAATGAAACCTCCATTGAAAAGGGAAGATCTTCCGCCAGGCTGGGTCATCGTGCCTGGGGACCGCGGTCTAACTGTACATGTCGGACACTTGTATACAGGGTGTTGTTTTGGTCGGCGACAAGCGACCCAGGAGCGGTAGTACAAAATATATATTCCCCAAAAATTGACTTAATTCCATTAAATACTGTAAATATGTTGAGAAATACCTTATTTAATTTGAAATGAAATTACCGCAAAGTATGGTTACTAGGCACGTCCACAGACTAGAGCTAGGCGCAAGCCGCCATCGCCTCACCCCTTTACTCCCTCGTACTCCGCTTGAGTATTATGTCTATACTTTAGCTTTATACATGATTTTCAAAATAATTATTTTTTATTATTAAAAAAAATAACTATTTTTTTATATTTTTTTGAGCACCAGTATCATTTGTATTATCGACCCTGAGTCGCTCGTCGCTGACCAAAACAACGACCTGTATATACAGATCACCGAGAAAACTTCGTAAGTGCGATGCAGGATGTTGTGGCGCCATCTATCTTTCTACGTCTGAACTATCTTAATGTAACTGATCATAGATGTCGCTGTTTTCTATCTATGATAATTACTTTTTAGTGTTCCATTGTTAAACAAGGGATAGTCGTGAGTATCGACCTTCTTACTGGTTTGTAGACAAAGATAAGACTATATTATGGAGCTGGTGCTCTGAGGTGAGGGCATGGCAACCACCCTCATACAGGTGGGTACAAAGATGAAATCTGGGACAACCTGGTCGCTCCCCCCAGGGCGGTCAGGTTGTCCATGAGGACTTCTCCACGATACAAAAAAAAGTGGTATCTTGCATCGAACCAAATCTTATCTTTGCCACCATGTGTGACGAATATGACTCATGTAGACTTATCTAATAAGCACAAAATGTGTGTTTAATGTAAATGATTCAGTTAATCATCTTCTTGCTCCATCCAGACTACCATGACTACGTGCATTGAATAGGACTTTGTAAGCTAAATCTAATGAGCCCGAACTCCGTGGATTATTTTATTATTAAATCGACTCGCGTTTGGGTACTGCTGACCGATAACGGACGATGTAGAAGCCTAAGAAGCACGAAAGAGTTCCCAAAAGAAACTTTTTCACTCTGACATTGAAATTTCCTAGATTTTTAGCTTTTTCCCCCTTTTTTAATCCCTTGCTATTCCATTATAAATGAGTATCTCAAATAGCATGGAGTGGAGTCCGTTACACAAGTTCAGTTTGTCCGTTATCCCAGATCACTGGCATGTCATGTTAGTTCGTTAAATCCGGATTTATTTTAATAGGCGAACGAATAATCCGTGGACGGTTGCCAGGCACTGATTGAATACGCTCGAACGATTCAAATGCGGTGAAGTTTTTATGTTGAAATACAAATGTTTTTTGTCTGTGGTTCGTGGATGATTGATATGGATGCTTTATAAAATTTTTCGTTTAGTAATTTTGGCTGTTATTTAGATGGGAAACTTTTAGTGGGAAATTAAATGCTTTGTTACTGTTTTACTTTTTATTAAAGTGTTATTTTCTACATCAATTACAAACCTTACAATTAGCTGGCTACTTTATGATTTTTTTTATGTGAATTTAAAAATATTTGCATTTACTACATTAATCTCGTGATGCCCGTGCCTATTGGTTCAGTTCGTCTAATTAAGTTACTTGAACCACGCGTATCTGTAGCTAAATTTTTTATGATACCTGAAAATAATCAAAATTAATGTGTATACCTAAATATTGATCAGGTTGCGTAGTTTCTAAAGAAGTGTCTAATATGTTGTTGTCCTTTACAAAACCAAGTCTAAGTTAGCTGGTTGCTGGAATAGTTCGGTAGGAGCTTGGAGACAGATTTTCAAATTGAGGGTGGTATCCAATCTGGCAGATACTGAAAGTACCCTTTCCCTGTGCCATGGTTTCCTCATGATGTTTTCCTTTCCTTCATTAAAAGCTCTAATTCATTGGATCCATGACTTTCGTCACAGCATTACTCGAACTCGAACAATTAACCCAAAGAAGCGCAATTGTATGAAATCTATTCCGCCAATTCCGAACCACCGACTATGCGCTCTGATTGGCTACGTTAAGGACACACTAAATATTTAGATGCAGTCATTGGTTGGTACTGTTATAAATCAGTGCAAAAGCACTAATTGCGGAATTATACAGGTTGTTGTTTTGGTCAGCGACGAGCGACTCAGGGTCGATAATACAAATGATACTGGAGCTAAAAAAAATATAAAAAAGTACTTTATTTTTTTTAATAATAAAAATAAAATCATGTTATAAGCTAAAGTATAGACATAATACTCAACGGGAGTACGAGGGATTAAAGGGGTGGGGCAATGACGGCTTGCGCCTAGCTCGTCTGTGCACGTGCCTAGTAAACACACTTTGCGGTAATTTTATTTCAAATTGAGTAAGCTATTTCTCAACATATTTACAGTATTTAATGGAATTAAGTCCATTTTTGGGGAATATATATTTTGTACTACCGCTCCTGGGTCGCTTGTCGCCGACCAAAACAACAACCTGTATAGCTCAGTATCTAAAGGGATTTTGCCTCGATGATCATCGTTAAGATACTCACATCTCAAGCATCATTATAAAGGTAGCCAACAGATACCCTCCAGCTAGCAGCAGGAATGCAGGTGCAGCGCCACCCAGCGCCAGCGCTCGTGGGGAACTACCCTCGCATTTGACTTCTTCTGTACTAGTGCGGTGCTGTATACAGGATACTATACCGCGCTCTGTTAGCCGCATAAAACTGGAATTTTTAATGTTAGTTAGCCATCGCAAAAAGTCTTTAATTAAGAAGCGGTCTGAATTTACGCTTACGGTGTTTTGATTGAATTAGAGTGCGAAAATTGCAATACGTTTACAAAAATATGATATATTTTTTTTACTTTGCATAGGCCTGTGTTTGACCACAATTTCACCATGGTAAGTGATGATGTGGCTAAAGATGGTAAGCACACAAAGCCTAAAAGGAACAGGTTCTCAAGTGCAGCTGTCGGAACACACCGATAGGTGCATGGCGATAGATTTTCACCTTGAGGGTGGTAGCCAGCCAGATGGGCACTACAAAGCACCCTACCACCATGCTATGGTTTCCTCACGAAGTTTTCCTTCAGTGTTTTAGATGTTACGCTACAACAAGAACTGAACGCTATTGCTTTATTGGTAAACCTTTTCATGCACCATACCTCCAGACCAAAAACTCTTTATATGGACTGTTCTTCTGAACACCCGTATATAGGAGTGTTTTCTCCATTGACTGCAAAGATCCCAGTTCACAAAGCTCAGTCTGTGTGAACGAACTAGATATTAATTCATTCGCTGTATCGTCTTCTATGTGGTAGGCATATCCTGGAAAATATGGAACATTGTAAGAATAGCATTTGATTTCAGATTAAAGAGAGCGAGGAAACACACCAGATTCGCAAATTACTTCATGTCAGCCTGAGAGATTCTTAGGGTTTAAGATCTTGGGAGTGAGTACCAGCGATATGATTACCGATCAGTGTTGCCAACAGCTCTGGGCCTAATGTCGCCATTTTTCACAGCATAAGTAGCCTAAAATAGCCGAATTTCAAAGCAGGTAGCCTAAAGTAGCCCAAAAGCCACAATAGAGCTATGAATATATGTATTTTTAAGGTTATTATTTTTTATTTATTTTCTTGTTCTTTTTTCGTCTGTATCTATGCTTAGGTATATCTTTTTTATTTTTAATTATTTGGAAAAAAAAGCCAAACATAGTCAGATTGTCCAAAAAATATATAAAAAATGTAACCTTGCTGAGTTTCTTGCCGGATACTTCTCAGTTGAAGGCCGAGTTCCGAACCGGTGGTAACTTCAGTAAATTTGACCTTCATAAGTGCCCTTCTGGGGCCTAAATTGAATAAATGGCTTTGACTTTGACTTTGAAATAAAATTAAGATGTTGTTATTAATTAATTTATATATGGAATGTTTTTTCTTCTCGCCAGTATGGGCAAATTCTGGACTACAGCAGGTCGATTGTCAAATGCTCTCGTTTTCGTGAAACCGATAGCGATGCTCTCGTAAGTTGTTATAATTTTGATTTTGTGTAACTTTTACGCCAAAATAGACGCCGGCTTCATTTGAAATAAGTTAATTGTAATAGTTTTCAATTTTGCTATCATTTGTGTTACGTAATACCCAAATTACAAAAAGTTTTAAGAGCCTCGCTATCGGTTTCCCGATAACGAGAGCATTTGACAATCACTCTGCTGGTCTGAGAAAAAAAACGCTGAAAGGAACCATGAGCTGAATTTTGAAGAAACTAAAAAGGGCATTAAAAAATATTGTGTTTCCGTAGATATGAAATTTTTTCAAAACATTTTTTCGATATTCTGCTTTACGTCACGATACGAACAAAATTATTTATCACAATCCTGGTCACAAGTTGCTAAAAGTTATCAAAATTTACATCTAATTGCTTGGCAGAATGCTAGGAGCTGATTCTTTATGACTAAACATAGTGAGTGCCCTGCAAGTTCTGCTCCAACTCATAAATTTTTACTGAAATTTCCAAATGAAGCTTAAAAATACAATAAATGTATAGTGTCCGCTACGTTAGGCGTGTACCGGCGCCGAGTGTGGCTTGTTAGTTTCTTCAAATCAGTATACCTATATACGTGGCATTTGGAGAAAAATACAGTCGCGTGAGCACCCGTGCGCAATTTTCACTGCATGTAGCAGATACAGTATGAGGCACGAGTGGTGAGCACAAATAGTTAGTAGTGGGGCAAGCTCGCGCAAATACACTTTTGGCCATGTCACAACCCCTCAACTACTCAACGGATAATCATGAAACTTGGCATACAGATAGCCTATAGTATGGAGAAGGACATAGGCTACTTTCCCTATCCCGGGAACGCGGGTGAAACCGCGGGGGACAAGAGAGGTAGCCTAAAAGGCGACCAGTCGCCATCCCGAATTTATCGTCGCCAATTTTCGTCCTGAGTAGCCTAAATGGCGATAAATCGCCTACGTTGGCAACACTGTTACCGATATGATTTAGGATTAAGGTTGGAAACAGGCGTACGGCTTTTGATACCTGCAATAACTGGAAGGAGCTGGTAATATCTTGCCAACACTGCAGAGATCTCTTCACTCCTTGTTGGAACAGCCCCATACTAATACTCCTATTACTCAATGTGACAAAGTGATCCGTGAGGCAGAGACTTATAATGGATTTAAGTGCTCAGCTCTCCAAGTTCTGCCTCACTAGGTTAAGTTAACATTCTATGACGAATCAGTCCAGTCATTATTAAAAAGATGTGTATCAGGAGTACATCCTAAATTGCAATTAACCTTCAGTTATGGTTATAGATATGATTCAAGGTAAGGTCTTCAAAGTATGAACTTACCTCCAGCTTTGACCATAGCAATGCCCTTTTCAACTGGAACCAATAATGGTGCTCCAGGTTTCTTGTTGAACACTTTCTTCTGGCGAAGTTCGTCTTCTATAATCATATTCCTTTTATTGTAATAATAGCCTGGAATCTAAAACGAAGAAGACAGAAGAAGTTACTTCAAGTAGTACATGTTTATAGGGCAAAGGTTATCGCTTCTCTTTTCTAACTCTTTTTGGTTCAGGGCTTTTTAGGGCAATCTCTCTCGTCACGCTACATTCTCCTGGATTAACCTTGATGGTAGTTCGTCATAACTTTGGCCTTCAATTTGTTTAATATGTAGCAATGGAGCGTGATCCACCAATATGATTTTGTTTGACTACCTTTAATCCAATTCAGCGATATAAGTTTTAGAGAGTAGTATTGAATTCATAATTTGGACCTTAGTTGGATCCTCTGCAAAAACACACTCACACCTAGTTTGTTCGGGGCGGTAAATAAGTAGCTGAAAATTACCGATTTTCATGGAGCTATGAATACGTGCTATATTCTCTCTTTCATAGTTGCTCACATTCTCATATTTCACATTTATTCCTACTTGCACCGACTATTCCGGTTAAACATCTTCCGATTTTTCAGGAACATGAACCATTTTGATTGATTCGTTCTTTTCTGATAGATATGAGGATTTACCTGCAGCCAAGACCGTGTATACCCGATATCCTCATAGATCAGCTCGAGTGGACTATCCAGAAGTTCTCGCAAGGAGTTGATCGATGGTGGTGGACCGTTCAGCAGCCAGCTCACCACACTACTAGTGTAGTAGTTATAGAGCATAACGCATGATAGCCCTGTCACCAGGATTGTTACTTTTCTAGCTGGAATTATAGAAAGAGGTACACAGTTGTAGATTAACTTTTTATTTCATCATTCAAGGTTTTAGGAAACTGTGAAGCAATTATTGCCTACTTGCAAAAAACACGCTTAATAACTCCAATGATTGTTTATAATACTTATTCCTTAAAAGCTAGATCACTCCTCGTGATCAAACGCAAGTCGAATCGGTGATAAGTGAATCCGAGACTATAGAATACCTCAGCTGTTGAGTGAATCTGAGACAATAGAATACCACAGCTGATAAGTGAATCCGAGAGTATAGAATACCTCTGATGATAATTGAATCTGAGAATATAGAATACCTCAGCTGATGAGTGAATCCGAGACTATAGAATACCTCAGCTGATGAGTGAATCCGAGACTATAGAATATCTCAGCCGATGAGTTTATCCGAGAGTATAGAATACCTCAGCTGATAAGTGAATCCGAGAGTATAGAATACCTCAGCTGATAAGTGAATCCGAGAGTATAGAATACCTCAGCTGATGTGTTAATCCGAGACATTACTAACTTGCAAGTCTCTATACGTTAAATGGTTTTACGTTAAGCCACAGATATGTTCAAAAGAATGGAGTACATTTGTTTAGGCAAAGCTTTGAAGTTTCACAAGTTATGGGAGTTAGGATACAGCCGCTGGAACCAAGATCCATTATTTTGAAATCCGCATACAACTTACCCGTTGATATTCTTCTGCTTGCGCTGTCATCAGTGTCTTCAAAAACTGAAATAATAACAGTTTTTAAAAAAAATCTACCATTTTACAATTTGATTTTGCAAAGATCATTACTAATTTAATAAATACAATGAATTTCACAAAAATACATACATTGCTGGCAAACCGTAGCAATGACAGAGAATATAGCGTAATGAGTCGACGATGGACGGTGTTCAAATTTAGCTGACGCCAGTAGAAGAACTGCACATAATGACATCACGGCCGCCACGCACCCCCACGCACCATTACTGAGGGGCGTCAGGAACTGGTTCTCAAACTTTCCTGGACCAGATGTTGGTATACGGTAGTAGTATCTAGTTCTGAAAAAATATCGCCACAATTAATCAGAATACCAATAGCCATATGGACGATTGTAACACACGGGCATCACTCACGCGTTACCGACCCCTCCCCTATGAGCTCTGGCGACCTTACTCACGCGCAGGAACACAACATAAAGTTATTTGGTTTAGTTATTAACCGACTTCAAAAAGGAGGAGGTTATCAATTCAGATGTTTGTATGTTTTTTTTTATGTATGTTCGGGCATAACTCCGTCATATATAGACGGATTTGCAAAATTCTTTTTTTTTTCGAAAGGGGTTGATTCCGAAATGGTCCCATATAAATTTCATATAGATGCAACTAAAAATTTAAAAATAAATTAACTTTTTAACAAAAAAAAAACCGCCTTCAAAGTACACTAAAAAGTATGAAATAACTCTTATCTGACACTGTTTTGAAGTGAGCGAAATCGCATGACGTTTCTATAGAAAATATTTCGCTGACTTCAAAACAGTGTCAGATAAGAGTTATTTCATACTTTTTAGTGAACTTTGAAGGCGGTTTTTTTTTGTTAAAAAGTTAATTTATTCTGTAAGGTTTGAATAAACGCTATGTTCTCTACCTTTGTTAAACCTCTACCTACCTTCTTTCGTATTTAGATGTTTGCCAGAAAGCAGCTTATGTCTTGGATTTAATATGTACCGGGAACGCGAGTGAAACAGCGGAACGAAAACTAGTAATAAAATAAATACAAAATTGTTGTTTGTTCATTTGTTTTTCCTTCTCTAAAGCCTCTATATTAACCCGGCACCAATGACGCTGGGTAATATTAACCCGAGGCGATTTAAAACAGACATATTAACGTTTTTCGCCGCCCGTCCAATTTTTACTTTTATGTAGCGTATCGACGCCCAACCTTTGCAGTGAGATACACGTACGTCAAGTCAAAACGGCGTCTATATGAAAATCCAAAATTATAACCCCCTTATTCATCATAAAGTTATCAAACGTTGATTAGCTAAAATTCCGAAGTCTTTATCTGACAGGTGACATTTGGTGATCGAAAGAGTGAGACGGGGCACACTATTAGACTGATTTAGTTAGTTGGCACATGTGTAGTACCCTTATTTAATAAAAACTAAATAAAATTAAGGTAACTCACAAATTATGAGATAAAAAACGGGTTATAATGACTCCGCGTAATTATTTTGACGTCATTGGTACCGGGTTAAAAAGCGTAGGCGTGATATGGTCGTAGTCGACCACAGACTGCCGTTTGAACGTCACCGCAGGCCGCGGTACTCTGTGAAAGGCTTTGCTTATAATTAACGGAGGAAAATTAAGTCTAGGTTTTTTGACAAAATATTTAAACCAAGAGTAAATAATAGTACATTATGATACAAATATGCTACGTTTTTTTTTTTAAAACAGACTTCTATATTTATAAGTTGGTTTATTGATAATAATCAATCAACTACTCAGACTACTTGAAATATTGAACTGAACATAGTTTAGATATGTGGCGTCTTCTCTATACGTAGTAATAATAGCTCAATGGGATAAACAGTTTTTTTACATACTCACAAAACGGTTTTATGCGGCTAAAATAGCCTAGACATTTTCTTGAATAAATAAATTTTAAATAAGTATGATAAATAGTCGTCTTATAAACATACACATAAACTTACTCAACTTAGTACTTACTCAATAGATGTAAGCGGTGAATGTATAATGTCGATATTGTCGTGAACTGTTTTTATTAATCGAATAATCGGTGTCAGATCTTGTTCTTTCAAGTATAATGCATTTGATGCTGCCTAAAAATAAGGTACTTATTTAAAAAAACAATTATAAAAGATAAAATATTATACAAGGCGTATACTTTTTTTTTTACTGGTTATAGGCCTGTGTTTGACCGCAATTTCACCATGCCGACTCGGCCGAAGGTGGTAAGCACACAAAGCCTAGAAGGAACTGGCTCTCAAGTGCAGCTATCGGAACACACTGAAAGGTGCTTGGCGACAGATTTTCAACTTGAGGGTGGTAGCCAGCCAGGCGGGTACTACAAAGTACCCTACCACCGTGCTATGGTTTCCGCACGATGTTTTCCTTCACCGAAAGCTCAAGCCCATTGTAGGATTCGAACCCAGGACCTTCGTCTCGGTATCCGACGTCACTACCACTGAGCTATCATCGCCTTAATACTTAATACTTTTGTTGATATCTTTTCCATTTAGAAAAGAAATATGATTTACAAAATTAATCTATGTTTAAAAAATACATTTCAAAGTATTCACCGAGTATAAAAATTTAAATACATAATATAGATTCCTTACGTATGAGCTATTCTTTCCAAAAGGACCAATCCATCTATCGGAAAAAGAGTATATAAACCTGAAATACAAATAATAATACAAATGTATAAAGCATTAGATAAGATACAATCATACATATTATATTATGCTTATTTGATTGAAGACTGTCAAAATATCAAGACAAAAAATATATTTTTAGTATTGTAAGCGAGTTATTCCGAATATTTATTTAAATATGGTTTGGTTTAAGGCCAGGTCTAAGCTCAAATACACAAAAATGAGTTTCTTCGAGAGTCGAGTATGACGCAACGCAATGAAAATACCTAACACAAAAAATACTGTGGACAGAAGAGGGTTTTGAGAAAAATGTTAACCGAATAGAATATTAAAAAGTGCTTTGATATTTCTAATAAAAAATTCGTAAGTTACGTATAAAAAAAATTTCATCTTTCATATACCTATTTTGATTATTATTTATAATATTCATAATAATTATTACTTAATTCTACCTGAAATTATGTATTTCAGCCAGAAAATGTAAAATAACTTCTGATGTTTTAGTTATAGTGATCACGCCAGGTGTGGGCTTTGTGTCCTTAAATATAGACGGGTCAAATGCTTTCAGTGGTGATGAAACCTGAAATAGGAATAGTATTTTAAGTGGGCCTGACATTTCACAGGGTATCGAGCGGCGAGCTATATAAACTAGGCGTCAACAGCTTTTAATCTAAATAACTCGTAAACAGGGCCGGCTTTACCAACCAGGGTTTGCGACGCACACGGGCGCAGGGTCTCAGTGCTCCCTTCTCTCCAAAGTGATGGAGCGAGTGATCAACAAGCAACTCTTGAGCTATCTCAATCAATCAGGTACCTATGTACCTAGAAGATCACGATCTGTTGAGCGACTGACAATACGGTTTCCGCCAGAGTTGCTCGCCTGGTGACCTCCTAGTATGACATACTGTTGGTCACTCGTCATCGAGAGTCGAGGTGTGGCATTGATAATGAGCCTAGATGTAGCGAAGGTTTTTAATGCACCCGAATTTCCGATCACTGGTGAAAATATGTCCTGTAACCTGTCTACGCCGTATATGTGAGTACTTCGGCCACATTGCAAGAAAGAGAGGCGACAACCTTGAGAAGTTGTTAATTACTGGCAAGGTGGACGGAAAGAGGCCGAGGGGTCGAAGCCCGATGCGTTGGTCTGATCAAATACGCGCAGCATTGGAAACCAGTGTGTGTGATGCTATCCACACAGCAGAAGACCGATCCAGATGGCGAGCAATAGTCCGTGAAAAGATAACCCACAAAGGTCACGTCCCTCAGCAATGAGGTATACGATGCAAGGAGGGAGGGTGAAAATATAACTGAATTCTATTTCGATCGCGCTTATTAAGGTGGCCCTCTGTGGCCGGCGCAACTTCAACGCAAGCATAGTCTAAAAGCTTGTTGTTTCATCCAACGTAATGTTTGACTGCGAAAAAAGAGAGACAGCATCAGGGCCGTCGTTTATCAGTCGGTAAATTCCGCTGATCACTCGCGGCCGCTTCGCTAGGTCGTGATTCATGATTTCGCATTCATAAAACTTGTTCCAGGAGTATACTTCTTGTGAAAAAATCTTACAAGTTTGTGAAAAAAAAGTTAGTTATTTAGAATCTTCAATACATTTGCAAGTCTGGTATCTAAATGTTTTCTTTACTTTTACATTTTATAGGTACATTAGATATGGCCAAATTTCAGGCAAAAACGCTGTTTTTCGGAGGCTTTGACTGAATTTGTTTCACACTTTTTTTAAATTACGCCTAGTTACACGGCTAGATATAGCGCACAAGATACTAATTTGTTCAAAACATCTAACGAAAAATGTTTAACAACGCCATAATAAGTACAGAGGTTTTGTATGAAAAGTATGACGAATTGAGTCCTCTTAAAGGTCGCCAGGGTACTGATTGCACCCGGGCGCTACATGGGCTAGAGCCGGCCCTGCTCGTAAAGTATAGAATATTTTAACAAAATCGTTAGTATCACATCTAGGTCATACGTAAGTGATATTTCACTATTATCACTCACGCGTTACCATCTTTTCCCACCACCAGTTGAACTCTGGCAACCTTACGCGCAGATTTGGCTGCGACTTACTGCAAAAGAACTATATCACCGTGAAATGAAATAAAGTTTTAACTTACAACAATAATCATTCGCATTTGCATTTGTTTGAAGTTCCACCGTCTGTAGTATTTATATCCGGCCATATTCAAATCTAGACCTAAATGACAGAACATAATATAAGTTATGTTCATTGTAGTGCAGCTAGAATCGATCCAGGCACCCTAGACAAGATGGTTATGGTCATCGTTAGTAAACGACAATCTTTGTATGGGATTAACATAAGAGATTGTTAAAAGTCACGTTATAATTCGATTTGAAATGTCAATCCCATACAAAGGTTGATTGTTTACTAACGATGGCGATTGTCGACAACCATCTTGTTGGCAGAACCGTCAACGTCAACTTCAGAGTTCTGTAAGTTTTTTCTCCACCTGGTCATGGAAGAAGACTTTGGGCCGCAAGAATACAACCATATACAGGGTGTTGTTTTGGTCGGCGACAAGCGACCCTGGAGCGGTAGTACAAAATATATATTCCCCAAAAATGGACTTAATTCCATTAAATACTGTAAATATGTTGAGAAATACCTTATTCAATTTGAAATAAAATTACCGCAAAGTATGGTTACTAGGCACGTGCACAGACTAGAGCTAGGCGCAAGCCGCCATCGCCCCACCCCTTTACTCTAACTAAAAAAAAAAAGTATTTTTTTTATATTTTTTTTAGCACCAGTATCATTTGTATTATCGACCCTGAGTCGCTCGTCGCTGACCAAAACAACGACCTGTATATTATTTATGTTATTAAGTTTTTCAATGGGCTAAAGTATTCTGATAATAAAAACATTATTATTAATGTTTGATATAGTAGTGCAAAACGTGAGCCTATTCAATGGAACCCAGTATGGATTGTCAGTATTAATACACCTTTCAAAAGTAATATAGCCAGATTTAAGTAAATTATTTTTGAAGTTTGTATGACGTTACAATTGATCCTTGCTACCTCAGGAATTACTCGGGACATTTAAAATATTTTTGGAACTCCGGAATAATATTACGATATTCCATGTGATTATTATACAACTGTCAAAACGAGACCAAAAACTAAATTTAAATAAAGAATTGCATATGGCTTAAAACAGCTTAGCAACCTTTGAATCCGTAGGAACTCCCGAACTGGTGTAGGTAAACTGTGTTTCAAGAGCCAGAAATTTCTGTTGATTTTCATGTTATAGACTAATATGTATGAAACATTTGGCGATAGTAAGTTGTGAAAGTTCAGCAACTAAACTAATAACAGAATAGATTTAGAGAATAAAAGATAACATTGAAATAGCTGAGCGTACCTGTATTAGAAGTCCAAGCACCTAATTTTTGAAAGCTTGTATTTCCACCCTGTATTTTTCCAAAGTTATGTACTTCTTGTAGTTCAAAATGAGATGATTCTGTGGGATTTATTGAGATTATAAATCTGCATTGCAATTGAAATTTGTAGAAATAGATTTACCTAGAAAGAGCTTCGCCAAACTACACGACTATAACAAGTTCTTTGTTATAAATTTCATTTTTAATACAAGCTTTTTTTTGGGTGACTGTACTTTTTGTTGACTGTACTTGCGACAAAGTACAAAGTACTCATCAAGACGAATCAAACGAGCCCAAACTGGATGGGGCTATGTGGTTTTATTACGGAGTTCCTATGGCCACCTTCCAGCTCCATCATCAGATCAGCTCCACGTAATCATAATATTGCATTGTCACGTGATTTGCATATTCGTGCAAAATTTCAGCTCAATCGGAAACCGGAAAGTGTGTCAAATTTAACTTGCAAAATTCCATTACAGACAACGGGACAGGTGAAACTAAATAAAAGCTTGTAAAAAACAGGCCAACTTTTTAGGCTGGTGCTTGACAGCTACGTTTGACGCTCACTCTGCGTCATTCTGCTTGTCATAGTGACGTTCATAATGATATTATTTGTTGATAATATTCCAATTAAAATCGCGAGAAATTTTAATATTAAACATTATTTTACATTTGTATTATAGGGGCTAATTTTTCGATGCGAGAACAGATACGACGCTCAATCTGGATATATCATTAATCAATGACAGATTATTATAATTTACCTTTTCTATTAGCAAGTATTATATCAGAATCTATGCTAATATTTAAGTTCTCGAGCACTTCAACTATTGTATTATTAGTTAGAAATGTATCCGAATAATTATTTTTTTCGTAATATTGATATGAATCTTCATTAATTATTAGCCATTTATGCATAGAATCAAAATATGAATTTTGAGATGCCTGAAAAGTAATAAGTGACTTATTAATTTTAATATTTTTTTGTTATATTTGTTTAATTATGTACAGACCGTAAGATATTGCGTCTAGGATAGGAAATTCTATACTCACAAAGTATAGCACATCTATGTATTTATCACATTTAGTATCAATAACTACTCCAATTGATGTAAATCGTTGCAAAAAACAGGTATTTAACTTGTTATCATCATGATCATCGTCGACATTCACTTTTGATACGGCAATCGATTGTTCTGAAGCTTGCTTTGATAATTTAGGAATCCCTAAAAACATAAGTACCTTGAAACACCCACAGGTTAAAATAAGCAGTGGCGTAACTATACCATCTGGGGCCCGTGGAAAATTATTTTGATGGGGCCCTATCAGTAAAAATCGTCACGTTGTACTCAGTTTAATTTTAATAAACTTCGAGATTTTCAGCGTACTCAATTACACGTTGTATATGTCCCACTAATGGCCATAGGCCTCCTCTCTTAGGCGAGAGGGAATGGTCTGTAGTCCCCACGCTAGCCCAATGCGTATTGGAGACTACTTGTCTCACTTTGGATTTTAAGCAGAACTTATACAAATATACCTTTCAAATAAAATAAAATACTCAGGTACAATGTAAAAAAATATTTTTGAGCTCGCGGCCTCTTGGGCCGGGGCCCTCTTGGGTCGGGGGCCCGTGGCATTTTGCCAGCCCTGCCACCCTATTGTTACGCCACTGCATAAAAGTACACGAGTCATAGAGATAAATTTATTTCTATGACACGGCTTCTTTGGTACTAGGCGCACAGATCATGAAAGAGAAATTTCTATAATAATATTAGCAAGTGACATGAAAGATGACCCCTCATTGAGCGGTGACACGTTGGTTATGACTTTAATTCAATAAATTTGGAAGCAATAAGTTTTTGTTAAAAATTTCATTTTTAGTACAAGCTTTTTTGGTGACTGTACTTGCATTTTCATCTAATATACTAATGTATACATAATATCAAGTCAATTCGACCACTGGAAGTGGGTGAGATTCGAATTGCAAGATTCCACCCGAACAAACATACATACATACATTGCAAGTTAAATAAAAGCTTGTAAAAATAATAATGGCGAGATTTGTACAAAAAAATTAAGATTTTTAGAGATGTTGAAATGATTTTATAATTGATCCTTGGGGCCTAAGGAATAACTTGAGGTATTTAAAATATTTTTAGGTCCCCGGGATAAAAATGCCACAATCTATGCCATGCCGGCGAATTGTGACCAAAACCGTTATATTGTTGTTATGTTTTGCGGGTTTTATGCTGGTAATGTAATCTCAACATTGGAAGTGATTCAATACCCTCTAAAATGTTTTTTTTTTGTATAAATCAATGTGTGGATCTCGCCATGATTCTTTGGTATGAATTTAGAGTAAATTATTTTGAGCTGAAACTTTTTATAGAGAGTCTATACGTGATATACTCTGACTGCTACGTCACAGGTATTGGGTTCGATTCCCACACAGGATAACATTTGTATGCATGAAGTAATAAGCATGTTTATGCACACACATGTTTGTCCTGGATGGGAATCGAACCCACTACCTGTGACGTAGCAGTCAGAGTATATAGCTTGTTAATTGAGTGTACTAAGTTTTCCCATAAGTTAGCTATTACTTACATGCATTACTATCACACGCAAGTAAACAAATAAATTTCACATCTCTATGTTTGAAATAATCAATGCTCAGGTTCATCGTGATTTCATCAAATCCTAAAATTGAATGCGATGTTAAAAGTACCGATACTATTTTGACGAACAACATTTTTGCATTCTCACCACGTTTTGATTCAAATGAAAAAGCTTTCTTCTTTTATAGGATTATTTTTAAAATACTCATGTTAAGCACTCAGGTTTTCTTATATTAGTTATTTTGATAACTATAGACTTAGGATTTCGCTACGATAAGCAGATCTCCGAAGCGTGAAAGAGATATACCACAATCCTTATGAACTCTTTACGAGAGAGAAAGAGATACATAACGGTTTAGATGTGAGCCTAAAAAAATTTGAGTAAGAGCCATTCAAATTTTACTTAAAATTTATGATCGTGCAAATACAATTAGAATAGTTTATGTTAGAAATTGTGACTTTGTGACGTGCATAGAAGGGAATAAACCCACAAAATTATACTTTTCACAGGTAAATTCGTATTTTTTCATTGGAATGTTATCAACAATGAAGGGGTGAAGAGATTTTTGCAGGGTCGGCAACGCGCGCGTGATACCCTTATTGCAAGCGTCCATAGGCTACGGTACTACCATCAGGGGGCCATATGCTTGTTAGCCACCTAAGTGGTATAAAAAAAACGGCTCCAAAATATTTTTTTACAACAAGATATCTATTTATTTATATCTAATGTAAATATAACAACATACATAAATATGTACAATATACATGTAACATAGTGTACAGTATTACCCAACTTATATGGCGCGTCGTGAATCTTCGTTCGCACAGATAAGAAAGTATGGCTCCGAAGATTAACGAAAGAATGCTTGAAACTTACAATCAACCTTAGATCACTACTACTACTACTATAAGGTTCATAATACACTGCAGCTGTTAGTTTCGTCTCACTCGCAAGTGACGCCCTTCCGCACGGCGCGCGCTAACATGGCGGCAGTTGCCGACCAATAGCGATTCCCGCGCTTTGAAAATGTATCTTCTGCGCAGGTACGTCGGTAAGCCATATTAATTGGGTACTACTGTACACAGCACTAGTTTTTATTTTTCCCATACAATTCCCATACATTTTCGTTGCGTTTCGATCTGTCTCTGTTTATCTTGGACATACCAGATCTTTGGTATTTATTATGTATAGGTCCGTATTTGATCACTATCTAACTATATACAGTGGAATCGCATTGGCCATAGTTTATCAAGATACAAAATTCTGACTATCAGATAGTCAGAATTTCGTACAATATCCCGCATGAACAGACATCCTTTGAACAGTTTTTATATAGACATATATGAATTTTATACCTCGATTACCATTTGATTTGATATCAATTGAATTGTCATAATTTGCTTTGTGTATACGATACAGTTTATCATGTCAACTTTTACTACAAAATGGGACAATCAAAAGCTTTATAACTCTACTTTGTGTCATTTAACCCTAGAAAGATAATCTGCGTAAAAAATACGCATGCGCGATCGAAATATTGCTGTATTTTTTTTATTTGCGCGAATCGGGCGCTGAGGGTTTCGGTAATCTCACTCGTCCCTTGGAGCATGCGTAAGGTGACCGTTTTGCTGAGGTAAGTGCCACCAATTTCGAAATATAACGATGGCGGAGTAAAAAATACGCAAGATTATCTTTAACGTGACTTTTAAGATTTCAACTTCTTCGACAAATCGTGTTGTTTTTTATTTGTAAGTTATTGTTGTGTAGTTTTTGCATTGTTACTGTATATATGCATGTTTCTATAAATATTTTGGCCCATCAACGCTAAGATTGGGAGTCGAAATACGGGAGAAGAGCGAATTCTCGCTGCTCTTTTATATAGTGATGGCGAACATATTAGTAACGACTCAGATAGTGAAATTGCACATCACGATATTGAAAATGACGTGAAAAGAGGCTTTCATAAATGAGGAAAGGAGAGAAGACCCGGCTCCTGGTGAAAATTTGCTCTGATGTCATGTATCAGAAAATCGAATCGATGGCATATATGGTTATTGGTATTCTATGGAATGATAAGTATAGCTTGCATTAGTTGCATTATTGCCAGCCGCAATGTTTTCAGTAAAATCGACAAGGTTCTCAGGCGGAAAAAATACATGTAAAAACTTAGCCTAGCTCAAAGATAACCGTTTATGGGCTATGGATTGGAAACCCCTCCTCTGTAGAAATATTTTCGGGAGACTATCTCCCACATTCTGCCAAAAGATGTCCCTGATGTCCCTGATGCACCAGAAAACAATCCAGAGGAGCCAATGCCAAAAAGTCACATTATACTGTGCGTTTTGCCCCTCAAAGAAACGGCGAAAGGCAAAAACATTGTGCAATAAATGACAAAAAGCTATTTTTCGAGAGCATAATGTTGACTTGTGTCTAAACTGCATCTGACTGATTTATAAGTCATTACGTGTGCTGTTATAATAGGCGGTATCTTACAATTTCTGAATGTTCATTAAAATTACTGACTATTAGTATAATTTTTTTTACAGTTCATTTTTAAAAATTAGTTTCTATGTTTTGATGATTTTTGCAGAGGCTCAAAGTTTTTGCTTAATTTTAATATGATTAATTATTATATACACATAAATCATTGTTTTTATTATTCTTTAATGTATAGAAAAACAATATCAAATAGCTTTTTTAATACCAGCATGTAAAACAAAATATTATAGCCTGTCAAAATTCATGCGTATATTTTACGCATGATTATCTTTAACGTACTCTAAAATATGATTATCTTTCTAGGGTTAAAATATTTGTAAGTCCTTGTAAAGTTTTATCATTATGGATATTGAATAAGTTTTCTCTTTGAACGAGGACTTTAAGTTAGTTCTAATTTGTAGAGTATGATCCACCAACGCATTGAAGCGTCAATAATATTTTGAAACTATAATTATTTATTTTCTTTTTTTTATGTTTGTTACCTCTTAACTCCGTCATTTATTAACCGATTTGGAAAATTCTTTTTTTATTTGAAAGGGTACACTTCCCGTTTGGTCCCATTGTCATCAGATCAGGATTTGATTACTTCTTAGTGTACTTTGAAGTCGGTTTAAGTTTTTTGTAAAACAGTCCAATTATTTTTTTATATGAACAATTTTATTTACAACGAATATGTACAAATTACAATCTAGCTGTGGAGAATTTTCTCAAGTCTGCCGCTTATTCCGATTGACGGCAAGGTTCCCAGATGGCTGGCAGCGTTTCCTCTTTGGATAGCCAAGCTGATGCGTTGGCGGAAAAAGCTACCCGCCCGCTGGTCTCCGGAGGTTTCGATCAATTTTGACGATGACAAATTGCGAGCAAAACGGCGAGCTTCGGACGCCCAAGATCCCATGGTCTCGACTGCAAAAGGCATAAAAATATAATTTGGTATAATCGATTAAGAGAATATAATTTTTTAAAAGAATAATTAACAGATCGAGGGTCTTAATAAAATGTTACTTAGCTTTTCATTGACTCCAGTGACGAATCCATACACATTTCACAGTAGACATTATAATCTCACTGTTCTGTAGTCAGCTATTTTTAATACATTTCGACGATCAGTTAGACGACTTTCAAAGTGCTTGCCTCAAAGCCTACTTGAGTTTTGTGTTTAAAGTAATTGAATTATACCCATTAATTTTGTGGTTTAAGGGCTCTCCATTTTAAGCAGGAATAAAATCTATGGTGGGTTTTGTAAATTCTTTGCAGTGGCTGAATACATTTGACTAAATGGTACATAGAACACATTCATATCCATATATTCTTTTTATTTATTCTAAAATACATAAGGCACGAGAACGCACGGAAAATTGCTGCAATTATTCATTTTTTTTTTCTAGTTCAAAATGAAAATCATCTACTTATATTAGTACTTTCATTATTATCAGCTAGAGACGGGAAATGCCGTTTAACATTAGATAGTCAGTAATAAGTTTTAGTTAAATAACTAAAGTTAAATATGTAAAAGATACCTTTAATACCTTGGGGTCGCGGTTAAAAATATAACAATGATGTCAATTGTTATAATAGGACGCGCGTCCCTCGCGAGAACCAACGGGTAAATATCCTGGGACATTCCTCACACACTGTCATCTGATCCCAAACTAAGTAGAGCTTGTACTATGGAAACCAGATAACTTATATAATACATATACTACTTTTTGTTTGTAAATACATACTTAATATACATAATTACACCCAGACTCAGGACATACAGACATGTTCATGAACACAAATGCATGTCCTGTGTGGGAATCGAACTCACTACCTGCAGCGCGAAAGGTGGAATCTTAACCAACCGCGCCAACTGTCCCGTCAAAATAATACCAATATGAAATAATATAGCGATGTTTGATAAAAATACACGTATCTTGTCTAGTTATGAAGATAATAACGATTCAGCTATATATTGTTTCATATGAATACTCAACTAACTTTATGCTTTTAAAGTTTGTTCTACTTTGTACCAGTTCGCTTCGGAATAAAAAAAGTGTAATGCAATCATCAACCAATGCCTAAGTTAGAAATAATAACTGGCTGGCTACCACCCTCAAGTTGCAAATCTGTTGCCAAGCACCTATCGGTGTGTTCTGATAGCTGCACTTTTGAGCCAGTTCCTTCTATGCTTTGTGTGCTTACCACCTTCAACCACATCATCACTTACCCTGGTGAGATTGCGGTCAAACACAGGCCTAAAAACTGTAAAAAATGATATTTTTTTCTGAAAAGTTAGTCATTTTCAGTTGCGATAGGAATCTCCTAAACGTAGGTCATCTCTTAGCTGATTAGTGAACATTTTACTGACTTTTTATTTCATAGAATGAAATTAGCTTAAATTCTCAGTTTGGCCAGAGTGCATAGGTCTACTCTGTGCAAGCGTGCTCCAAAAATATCATGAAAGTGTATTTTACCAACAATTGAGGTAAGTTAGTGAAGAGATTTCTTCAGGGTCGGCAACGCGCGAGTGATGCCCCTGGTGTTGCAAGCGTCCATAGGCTACGGTAACTGCTTACCATAAGGCGGGCCGTATGCTTGTTTACCACGTTAGTGGTATAAAAAAAAAAAAAACTCTTTCTGAACTAGTTTTCATACCACGGTCTCAACCGCGTTCCCGAGGGATTTAATATTTTCAATATATAAAGAGTATCCTGTATATGATTTCAAGATAATCTCTCTATGTGCCAAGTTTTGTCCAAATCCGTTCATTAGTTTTTGCGTGAAAGAGTAATAAACAACCATACATCAATACTCACAAATTTTCGCGTTTATAATATCTTAACTAATATTATAAAAGTCGAAAGTGAGTTTGTTTGTTACGCCTTCACGCCTCAACTACTCAACGGATCATCATGAAATTTGGCATGCAGATAGCTTATGGTATCGTAAGGGCATAGGAAGGAATACTTTTTATCCTAGGAACGCGGGTGAAACCGCGGGGGACAGCAAGTGAAATAATAAGTAGGATTGGATAAGACTGGACCCAAGTAGAGCACAACACGAAGCGCGACGCCATGGAGTCTTCATGATTTACGGAGCATTATTTATGTACCGCATCGCGCCTGCTTTGCATAGGTGAGTGTACAGCTACCCTCACATAATACACTTTAATTGTACTTCTGTACGCAGCTCACAGTTATCTGTCATTTGGACTAAAGAGTTTTCGTTTGGAAAGATAGAAATGAATACATAAATAATACTGGGTTAACGGAAAGGCTATAAAGTAATCCACTTTTTTTGGTACTAGGCGCACAGATAACGGAAGAGAAAATTTATATTAATATTAGCAAGTGACGCAAAATGATAACAACCCTTAGTGACCGCTGACATGTTGGTTATGATTTTAATTCAATAAACTTGGATCAAAAAAATTGGTATGAATTTTTGAGGAATTTATTTTGAGCTGAAACTTTTTATAGATAGTCTGTACCTGATGTAGTCTTCATCCCTTTCGGATGTATATGTTACCGGCCAAACCCGATTTTCCGAAAATCGGGTTTGGCCGGTAACATATATACCCTTTTCGTAACATCCAGTATAGTATTGCACTCGCCTTGACTTAGAGCGCTCGCTTCAAACCTAACTGTTAGTTCACACACTTGGGATACACATGGTTTATCTATGTACCATGTACCTAATTCCGTACAGTATCCTGGTACCCAGTAACAGCATTTTGATCTGGTTACTGTCAGTTGAAGCGCTCGTGGTGTAGCATGATTAGCCGTTCTTAATCGATCGGCAAAGTAAAGCTACCACCGTCGTGGTCGGTACCTGGATGAGTGACCGTCTATTGGTATTACAAATCGAGCGTTTCCGTGCTTCGGAAGGCACGTAAATCCGTTGGTCCCGGTTATCACTTAATTGTGATAGTCGTTAAGCTAGTTGGAAGCCTCCTAGGCGGCTTGAAAAATTCCAACAGTAGGTTGATCACTAGCCTACCCCCACCGATCCGCAGTGGGCACGCGTCGTGGAGTATTGCCCATTCCCTTTCACCCTCATTTGTGAAAGGAGGTATGTGCTCAGCAGTGGGACATTATAGGCTGATGATGACGATGACTGTCAGTTGGCGTGTTTTCGCTATACTCCTTCCACTTATTACTTTACCCTATTTTTATGCCAAAATTTAGATTATTCGGTTCCATTATATTTCAATGCCTAAAAATGGGTACCCGCAATCCTGAAATTTCTCCTTAAAACGTCCACGATCCAATTTATAAAAATAATTATAGGTACTAAGTTAGAAGAGCGCGGTGTATTGATAAAGTGGTCCTCGGCTTTGTATGATGTGTTAACCATCAAGGTCTTTAAGCTGATTTTCAGCTGAAGCCAAGTGTGACTGCAGAATTGAGTGTTAATTATTAAATACCGTAAACTAAACAAAACAATACTTAAGTATTTTCCAACGTCAATTATTAACACCAAATCAACAAAGATTTTAATGAAAAACAAACAGCATAACTGAACTAAACCTCACGACAAAACATTCATTGAATTAGAAATGTTCAGTGGGCATAAGCAGATTGCAAATTCAAGTCCGAGGAATGCTTGTTGAGGGAAAAATCATGGTTCTTCCAAGTCATTACCTTTGGAAACGAATTCAAATTTTATCTGTGGTATTCTTGAGTTTGACCGCAATCTTGCTGAGGTAAATGATGATGTGACTAAAAGCCTAAGTGAAAAAGAAGCCTTTTTATTACATTCCACAGATAAACTTGTAAAATTTGCTAATTTAGAAATTATTAACATTGCAGGTGAAGATTGAATTGATACAACTGTCTTTTTACAGCATAAGTTAGCAAAAATAAGTTTTGAAAAGATACCATCTCAAAATATCCTTATTTTTTTTTACTGTTTTTAGCCCTGTGTTTGATCACGCAATCTCACCATGGTAAGTGATGATGCGGCCGAACGTGGTAAGCACACAAAGCCTAGAAGGAACTGGCTCTCAAGTGCAGCTGTCGGAACACACCGATAGGTGCTTGGCGACAGATTTTCAACTTGAGGGTTACCTATCACCGTGCTATGGTTTCCTAACGATGTTTTCCTTCACCGAAAGCTCAAGCTCATTGTAGGATTCGAACCCGGGACCTTCGTCTCGGTATCCGACGTCACTACCACTGGAGCTATCATCGCCTTAAAATTATATTAAATTCAGAATAATATGATACAAAAGTCTATTAACTAGTATTTGAAACCTTCAGGATATACGTCATAGAGTTGATAATGGTAAGACTTCAGATCAGTAGCGACAGCCCAACAAGACAAACTATATACATTAACATTCTAATCTCGAGGGAACAAATCGAATGGCTCCCAGCCAACTGTTGTCGGTATGTGCTTCATATTGCTGCAACTTGCGGCATTCTTGTGCTATTGCCTTTGGAGGTTCACTCACCAGTTCAGGAGCTAAGCTACGCTAATTATCTATGACATTAGAGGTCGTTGTTTTGGTCAGCGACGAGCGATTCAGGGTCGATAATACAAATGATACTGGTGCTAAAAAAATACTTTATTTTTTTATAATAATAAAAATAATTTATTTTTTTTTGAAAATCATTAATAAGCTAAAGTGTAGACATAATACTCAATGGGAGTACGAGGGATTAAAGGGGTGGGGCGATGGCGGCTTGCACCTAGCTCTAGTTTGTGCACGTGCCGAGTGACCATACTTTGCGGTAATTTTATTTCAAATTGAATAAGGTATTTCTTAACATATTTACAGTATTTAATGGAATTATGTCCATTTTTGGGGAATATATATTTTGTACTACCGCTCCTGGGTCGCTTGTCGCCGACCAAAACAACACCTGTATATGTGTATTTATTTATGACAATACTTTAGTGACTATCTCGTACGCAGTATGATGCAGCAGTGCCAACCCACTGAAAATCAGCACTGCATGCATGCTGACTGGTGCTGAGTTGTGGACCAATGTCAACTGACAAATGTTTCTGTGGGGCGATTACGTAACTATATTTCAATCATTTTCGAATTGAAATCGGTTCAATATAGCGGTTTTCTGATAACTTTTTACGTACTGATATCTGCAATTACAAATATTGGTTCATTAGAAATGGAACCATTTCCGATTTTGTAATATTTCTACCGATTCAGAGGTTATTTCAATAAATAAATAATAATAAATAAATAAATAAATATCCTGGGACATTCCTCACACACGGTCATCTGATCCCAAACTAAGCAAAGCTTGTACTATGGAAACCAGATAACTGATATAATACATATACTACTTTTTGTTTGTAAATACATACTTATTATACATAATTACACCCAGACTCAGGACATACAGACATGTTCATGCACACAAATGCATGTCCTGTGTGGGAATCGAACCCACGACCTGCGGCGCTATAGGTTAAGACGCCACGTCTTAACCAACTGCGCCAACTGGCCCGTCATCAATCAATTCAATCTAAATCGTCGTCAATCTAAATTTCATTGCAATAAAGTTACGTAATCCACGTACTGGTAAACTGAAGGTGTGTGTGTGATAAATAAATATTTCATTGTTTTAAGGTATTCCATTGAGTGCTTTAGTTTCCTACACCGAGCTCAAGCTTATTTATAAGATTTATTTTTATTTATTTATTTACTACAAAGTCCACGGCTCTTGAAAACGAATAGATATAATTTTCTTATTAAATATAAAATATACTCGTACATACCTACTATAAATTTACTACCACTGAGCTATCAACACCTGTACTACTTCATAATAATTGTATATTAATAGCTTCAAATATTATCGCTTTGAATGTTATCGGTACACTAACGTCCGTAAACGTTTCATTCTGTTAGATCAGGGACAATAAATCTTTTGTTTTCTCAAAAGATGAATAAACTTGTTTTGCTTGCCATTAGGTAAGTTCTTGTTCTCGAAAACTTGGAGAGAATGGGATTTATTGTTGACAAACCGCAAATCTTACGAATACTATAAACGCGAAAGTTCGTGAGGATGAATGAAACGAAACGAAACGAAATTTAATGAAATCGGTATATCATAAAACACTAGTGCGGTAATGTAAAGTAAAAAGCACTAGTGCGTATTAGCTGCATTACGATACTAAAAACGGTGCAATAAATATTACATTACGATCGAGTCTGTTGAAAAATAATTTTCTTTCATATATTTTGTAAGTATTTGAAGCTTTTTGAAACAATCAAAAAGGGGTAATTAGTTGTTGGTTGCGCTTGTCTTTTCCCTCCGTCCGAGTTTCGTAAGAGTCAACAAAAACGGCTAATTAGTTAGTACAACGGCAACTTAAGCTAAGAACAACAAGAAGTAGGTAGTTCACACTTCTTAATGAAATTTGTGTGGTACAAGTAATAAGCTTCTTTATAAAGAAAATACGGTTTAAGTCCTCAACATGTTTGTTTTAGTCTTCAGGAATAAACGGTGTGTAGAAATATAATTTACTGGGTTCCTTACCAAAATTTATTAATAATTATAAATTTATAAATTTATAATGTATCGTTGGCTACAGGTACATTCCCGTCAGAGTGGAAAAAAGCCAAAGTTGTTCCTGTCTATAAATCGGACAAGAAAGACATCATCTCCAACTATAGGCCTATTTCAATTCTATCTACCTTTGCCAAGATCTTTGAATCGATGATCTGCCCGTACATCCAACGCCACCTTAGACTTTATCTAAGCGACCACCAACACGGTTTCGTTCCAGCAAGATCCACAACCACTAATTTATTATCTTTCACGGAGTCTCTGGTGCAATCTGTTGACTCTAATAAACAATATGACGTAATATATACCGATTTTAGCAAGGCCTTCGATAAAATTTCCCACTCCATTTTAATTCATAAACTTTCAGCGTATGGTATCACCGGACCCTTGCTAATTTGGCTAAAATCTTATGTTATGGAACGCGAATTTTATGTGGTTGTGAATGGTTTTCGATCTGCAAATTATTGCATAACTTCAGGTGTGCCCCAAGGTTCTCATTTGGCCCCCATACTGTTTAATTTATTTATAAATGACCTTCCCCATTGCTTCCTTTTCTCGGAATGTTTCTTGTACGCCGATGATCTTAAGTTTGCCAGAGTCATTGAATCATCGAGCGATACTAAGCTTCTACAGGATGACCTGAACCGACTTGTCCAGTGGTGTAGTTGTAATAAAATGGAATTGAATTTAAGTAAATGTTACCACATGAAATATTATAGGAAGACTCGCCCCATACACTCAGAGTACACAATAGATAACCAAATAATTCAAGAGGTTGATTCAGTTAGGGATTTGGGAGTACTGTTTGATAAAAATATCACCTTTGTGCCTCAAATTGAATATATCACTAATAAAGCATCCAAAATGTTGGGGTTTGTTATACGTAATACCAAGGGTTTCAAACAAATCAGCTCGAAAATTATGCTTTACAATAGTCTCGTACGGAGCATCTTGGAGTATTGCAGCATTATATGGAGGCCTCACTACGCCACACATATGCTAAGCTTAGAGCGGCTGCAAAAAAGATTTCTGTGGCACCTTGCATTCTCGAGAGGAAAATCAAAACAACTGCCCTCCTATAATACCCGTTTGCAATATTTCAAGATGCAACCATTATCAACCCGCAGAGATGTCTCAGATGCTCTGTTTCTATATAAACTTTTAAGAAATAAAATTGACAGCCCTAAGATATTGAGTATGATTAATTTTCGGGCCCCTACCAGATACCCACGTAATATCATTACACCGTTATGTCCACCTCTACGAAGAACGGTTCTTGGTGCAAACTCGCCAATCCCGAGATTATCAAAAATTATAAACAGTTGTGGTGACCTAGTGGATGTACACCATGATAGGTTTGGAATTTTTTGTAAAATAATCATTAAACATTACTCTCAAATAAACTACAGCTAAATTGATTGTTTATTGAATGCTTTATGAATATGTTATAATATAATTTATTTTATGATTTATGTACAATGTCTATAATTTTTACTATTTCTTTTCATAAGATGAATTTAATTAATTTACTATTATATTAATTTGTTCAATACAAATTAATATTTTGTTTGGGTTTTTTATATGAATGTAAATTATTATTATTTGAATGTGTATTTATTGATCTGTTATTTTTTATTATTATTATACTATGTTGTAAACCATTAATTATGAATGTGGTGTTAGCCTTTAAGTAATTTGTTACACTTAATAATGTTAATATTAATATCCAAAAACTGTAAATGAACTGTGTAAACAATTGTTGGCTGACCTAAAAAAATAAATAAATAAAATAGTAAAAGGCAGGCAGGCCCTTAGGTGGGGTTTCGGTCTCTTACTGTATGTCATGTTGTGTTTTATCAGCAACTATGAATGCTATTGATTTGATTTTTTACCCAACTTTAGAAATTGCTTGCCTATTTCTATCTACGGTGATTTGATTTTTCACAAATCTACATAATGTAGAATAAAATTGTTTTATTTTTCTAGCACAGTTTTTAGGTTATTTGTGGCCAAAAATATACTATAAGACCTTTTTTCATTTTTCTTACCGGTAAAATATAACATCGCTGTTTACCTACAATACATCGCATAGATTAAGGATATACGATACATCGTAATAAATAGATATGTATCATTATTAAAATGTCTATTTTCATGCCATGAAGACGTTTACACACAATAAACTTTACATGCTCATAAAACGATAACTAGCTGAGTCAAAAACTCATAAATGTTATAGGTTGACGTAAAAATGTGTATTTGGACGTATTTGGAATGTCCTTATTGCGGAGGCACTTGTTTTTTTTGTAACCAGTGGATTCTCTACATTGATTTTCAAAAAAAGGAGGAGGTTCTCAATTCGGTTGCATGTTTTTTTTATGTTTGTTACCTCATAAGTCCATCATATAATAACCGATTTGTAAAATTCTTGTTTTAACCGACTTCAAAAAAAGGAAGAGGTTCTCAATTCGGCTGTTTGTTTTTATGTTTGTTACCTCATAACTCCCTCATTTATTAACCGATTTGGAAAATATTTTTTTTATTTGAAAGGGTACACTTCCCGTTTGGTCCCATTGTCATCAGATCAGGATTTGATTAGGTAACTTCTTAGTGTACTTCAAAGTCGGTTTAAGTTTTTTGTAAAACAGTTCAATTATGTTTGGAAGGGTACACTTCCCGTTTGGTCCCATTGTCATCAGATCAGGATTTGATTACTTTTTAGTGTACTTTGAAGTCGATTAAAGTTTTTCTAAGACAAGATCTAATACTTTTTTTTTCTATAAGTAATTTATTTTTTATTTTTGTCTTGTTACATTCTTTATTTACAACAAATGTGTACAAAATACAATCTATATATAGAAAATTTCCTCATGATCTTTGCGTGTAGTTCAGTCATGTCAGACATAGTCAACCAAGGGCTATATAGACGCAGACCCTATGTAAACCTGGATAGAGCTTTTCATGGGACACATTGCTCCTATATGTGTGGTCTATGTCATTAAATGAAGGCGACTTTAGTTTTCACAATAATTTTCTTTACAATACTCCTGTCGCCCTAAAAACTAATAATATATACTTAGTGGTACATCCGTCTCTTTCGTCCGCACACAGAACGTCACTTACCAGAAAGAGACTGGGAAGATAAGATAATTTAGAAACAACAACTTGTAGAAACAGCGATTCTAAAATGTATTTTAGTTTATTACTTTAAATAACCACATTTGTGTGTATTAAGTATTTAACTTATTCGAAGGTATTTGGTATGGGGATTAATAAATAAATATCCTGGGACTTTCCTCACACACGGTCATCTGATCCCAAACTAAGCAGAGCTTGTACTATGAAAACCACATAAGTTTTTGTTTGTAAATACATACATAATATATATAATTACTTACTCAGGACATACAGACATGTAGGTACATGTTCATGCAACAAATGCATGTCTTGTGTGGGAATCGAAACCACGACCTGCGGCGCGATAGATGGAATCTTAACCAACTGCGCCAACTGGCCCGTCAATGATTGATGGGATTGATTCAGATCCTGGTGGTAACTACAGTAGCTTTGACCTTGTTCTCTATACCATTACAGACATAAGAAAATTTCGAAGATTACACATTACTATTAAGATTTAATACAACCTCTCTGCCTCATATCTTATGTGCCACAGCCCACACTATCTATGTATGTAGTACGACACGCAAGGACTCGAAATGAGCATACAACGCATCTTTACTGTCGCTGATGTGCCAGACAGGGTATAGACAGCAAAATAAGAGGGAGGGTTCGGCGCACAAACTTTGAAAAAGTGTGCATCGGTGTCATTTTGTGTAAGGAAAGTAAAAGCTTCCAATTTTTTAGACGTCAAGAATGCAATTTATTTAGTTGTTTGCTCTGCAGGATAAAATGTCAAAATAATAAATTAAGTAGTATTACAAAAGGGCCAGCTGGCGCGATTAGACTCTGGTTAAGATTTCACCTATCGCGCCGCAGGTCGTGGGTCCGATTCCCACACAGGACATGCATTTGTGTGCATGAACATGTCTGTATGTCTTGAGTCTGGGTGTAATTATGTATATAAAGTATGTATTTACAAACGAAAAGTAGTATATGTATTATATCAGTTATCTGATTCCCATAGCACAAGCTCTGCTTAGTTTGGGATCAGATGACCGTGTGTGAGGAATGTCCCAGGATATTTATATTTATTTTATTTAAAAAATACTATAGAATTAAACGAATGACGATGATGAAAAATGTTATCAAATAATTTAATAAGGACACTTTTGATTTGAATGTAAATTGATGGTGTAATTATAAAGCCAAGTATACTTAATATGCCTAAACTATTTTCTAACAAATACCACGCAAATATATACTCCAAAAACCCTTTTAAACTAGAGCATTTAAGTTACACTTAAACTTCAATATGTTACTCGACACTGTAACAATTAACCGCTGCCAAAAACCACGTAACTTGCACGGCCATTTTGTTTGACAAAAGTTTTATACTAAACGTTCCGTCCCTTTATATTATTTGTTTTACACATGAGATACTGCGATGTACGAACATTGGAAGTGACAACTTGAGTTTATATTTATTTAGATTTGACGTAATTATGTTTGATCATTATTAGTATCTATAGCCCATATTGTACGGTAGTTATATTTATGGACACAATAGTCTCGTCCCGTTCAAGCGGCCCGAGCTGCTTCTATCGCATAAAATTCCGCCCCCCCCGGTATTGCTTTGAGCCGAAGTTCATGCTCCCCTAGACAAGATGGTTGTCGACAATATTTATCGTTAGTAAACGATCAACCTTTGTATGGGATAAAAGATTGTTAAAAATCACGTGATATTTCATAATCACGTTATACTAATGTTGATCGTTTACTAACGATAAATATTGTCAATAATCATCTTGTCTACTGGCCCTTGAATTGAAAACACTAGCAGGTACTGGACGACATGTTTTATGTATCTCTTATCCCTGACCCATCTAGCTGGCTACCGTTCTCATGTAAAAAATCTGTCTCCAATGATCTGATAGCCAGTTTCATTCTATTTTTTTGTGGACAAAAAAGATTGTGGCCAAAAAAAGTAAAGAAAAACCCAGTTACTCCAGTTAATAAATTAGAAGAGTCATATACTTTGGATCCACAAAAGATCTTTATTTTGATAAATAACGTTAAAATGGGAACTAAAATAGGTACATAAATTATGTTGAGCATTTAAACTGGTGCTTCCAGAGTCCATTGTGTCCGCGGACAATCCCCCGAAATGCTTTGACAAATAAAAGTGTTTGCGGCTCTCATTAGTATAAGAGCTTTTCCATATAGTACGGGTAAATCGAGGTCACTGGAATTCATTCGGCTATTATTCACTACACACTAATATTGCCTTTTAATCATTGGTTGCGGTTGGTATATTTAAAGAATATTATTTTTAAAATTTCGTTTTTGAAACGCACTACATTATTTTTTCCTACCTCATCCTGATTATAATCCCATACAGATTGTCTTGAAAATATTATTATTTGTGTATTATATATTGTATTTTATTTCGTATCTATTACAAGCGACTCAAGGATTTCGTTGAAACTTCATCATCACATCAGCCTATGGATGTCCACTGCTGAACATAGGCCTCCCCCATTGACTTCCACTTCGAACGGTTTTGGGCCGCTTGCATCCAGCGGCGCCAAGCGACTCTGACGTGGTCGTCGGTCCACCTGGTGGGAGGTCGTCCCGCTGGCGGTTTTAATAAAAATTCACTATCACAAAAAATCTCCGGCAAAGATTAGATCTCTTAGGAATGTAGATAAAGCCGTTGGGCAGAATCTCATCATCATCATCATCAGCCTATAATGTCCCACTGCTGAGCACAGGCCTCCTTTCACAAACCAGGGAATGGGCAGATACTCCATCACGCGTGCACACAGCGGATCGGTGGAGGTAGGCTAGTGGTCAACCTACTGTTGGAGTTTTCAAGCCTCCAACTAGCTTAACGACTATCACAATTAAGTAATAACCGGGACCAACGGCTTTACGTACCTTCCGAAGCACGGAAGCGCTCTATTTGAAATACCACTAAGCGATCAACCATCTAGGTACCAAACACGACCGTGGTAGCTTAACTTGTCGATCGATTAAGAACGGCTAATCATGCTACACCATGAGCGCTTCACTTCACGGGTGGAATCAACTAAAATATAAATAACCTGAAACTCTATAGCAAACTCCAACATTCCTTAGTGCATAACAAACGCCACACGTATTGTGTCAAAACAAAAGATGTAGGATGCCAGCTAATCCTTTAGCTTGTGTTACGAATAGAAGGTGTGTCCCATTTCCCTCATTGTTCCAGTGTCAGGATGGGTGCTCTTTCGTACGTTAACAAAAGCCTCCGCTGGGAGCCACACCCAAGTGTTTTCTTAGTTAAAACACAATCAAAACATTGTTGCCTGTTAGTTCAGACTTGAGTAAAAGGCCGAATACATTATGTTTTTATTTATTTATTTTCTTTTATGAGTAGTTCTCGCATCTTCTGCTTTTTAATCAGAACAATTTGATCTGTTTTTTTTTTTAATGATTAGTTAAACCCAAATGAGATAAAGAATGAGAATTAGACTAAATGTAACATTTAACTACATTTATTACATCTGTCAGTTAGATTGATAGTTACATTTTGTCATTACATCAAGACTCAGAACATAATGAAATATGAGAACGACTGATCGTAGACGCGCGTAGATCTGTCTACGAGCTACGAAGCTACGAAACTCGAAGTGAAATTGAATGTATGATAGATGCATTATTACATAAATAACTAGCTGTTCACGCGGTTTTATCCGCGTTCCTGGAATGAAAAGTAGTAGGAATAATGTAGCTTCCTTTTTTATTGAAAGAATTTTCTGAATCGGATCTGTAGTAGTGACGTCGAATCCTACAATGAGGAAACCTTCACTGAGTAACAGTGAAGGAAATTACCTTCTAGGCTTTATGTGCTTACCACCACACTTAGGCCACATCATCACTAACTAAGGTGGGATTGTAATCAAACACAGGCCTATATATAATATAAGTATATTTCCCTGCAATATGGCGAGGAGGGCGATGGCTGCCACACGCGTCATACTTGTGAACAGGTGCTGCTTGTGGGGGCTGGTCTGCTATTTTCTGTCTACTTTATAGTTTTGCCGCCGCGCCGCAGCACGCAATTGTTGTCAGTGCGACTAGAATGTAAATACAAGCTTGTTTTGAAAAGAGTAATTGCTGAGTTTATTGCCGGCTCTTCTCAGCAAGTGCAACCTTCCGAATCGGTATTAGAGTTTTAGACAACTTTTCAAAAGTGCCTGCGATGGTCTATTTGAATAAATAATTTTGAATTTGAATTTAGATAGATGGTAATTTGTCGTAGACTTTATTATTAATCGTATTCTAGGGATACGAGACTCTATCATTGGGGAATAAAATCTAATTTTTCGTTCCTCAGGCAATGCACGTATCAGCGAGAATATGGCAATTACACTAAATTTTAAGGCGATGATAGCTCAGTGGTAGTGACGTCGGATACCGAGACGAAGGTCCCGGGTTCGAATCCTACAATGAGCTTGAGCTTTCGGTGAAGGAAAACATCGTGAGGAAACCATAGCACGGTGGTAGGGTACTTTGTAGTACCCGCCTGGCTGGCTACCACCCTCAAGTTGAAAATCTGTCACCAAGCACCTTTCGGTGTGTTCCGACAGCTGTACTTGAGAGCCAGTTCCTTCTAGGCTTTGTGTGCTTACCACCTTCGGCCACATCATCACTTACCATGGTGAGATTGCGGTCAAATACAGACCTATAAAGAGTAAAAAAAAAAAACACCACAGATATACACAATAACTTATACTACTACCTATAAAGAATCTCCAATAGATTACTACATTTATAATTCCATGAGAGAATAATAATAATAATAATAATAATAATTTTATTGTTCACAAAAAACGATATTACAGTATTACATGAAGCCCTGTCGTCTGTGCTAGTTATATAATAACTGTGTTACAGGCGACAGTGTCTTCCCCCCTAAAGCTAATAATATTAATATATATGAACAATTGATTGAATAATTTATAAAACAAAAAGAATAGTAATTACAAGATAATAAATAAAATGATAATTTAACATTAATGTGTGTTTGTGTATATGTGTGTGTGTGCGCGTGCATATTTGTGTTGGGTATGTTTGTGTGTGGGGTATGTGCATGTGTGTTTGTGGGGTGTGTGTGTGAGTGTGTGTTCAATTTTTATTTTTATTGCAGCCTAACGAAAATGTCTTCTGTTGCAGCGTAATCTAGATCACTAAGCCAATCAATAACTCTCTTTTGAAATTCATGAGAATTACATGGCTTATGTTTTAGTTTCATATTAATTTTATTATACAGAAGCGTGGCATTATAGCTGTAGTGTCTTTTGGCAAATTGGCTTTTACAAATTGGCATAGGAACTCTATGAAGTCTCTTTTTTGAAGGTGGAAGTGCGGGGACATTGATGCGATGAAACCTTTGTAGACACTGCAGAATATAGAGTTTTCTTACCGATAGAACGTTCGATAATTTATACAGGTCAGTTGTTGGGTGTAAGTAAGGCAGTCTCTTTATTACTTTTAGAAGGCTACGTTGTGCTCTCTCTACTTTAATAAGGTATGTTTTTGCGGCTCCTCCCCATGATCTTATACAATATGTCAGTAAACATTCGGCTAAAGCCTTATATATTCGCATAAGTAGCTCGCCTTGCATATTGTCTCTTAGGCTCTTAAAGACGTAGATAAGTTTACGGATTCGACTTGCTACATTTGTTATTTGCAAACCCCAGGTTAACTTATCATCTAGTATGACACCCAAGTATTTAACTTCATTCGCATTTTGCAGTGAATCACAATTGCAGTTTGCCAAGTTATTGGGATTTCTATTACATGGGTAAGTATGCATTTTCAAATTTAGTTTGTGTGGTTTACTAACGTTTGTTTTACAGAATGTAAGGTATTTGGTTTTTCCAATATTCAGTGAAAGTAAACTGTCCTCCAACCAAGCAGAAATTGTTGCAAGACCCATTTCAGAGACTTTAAAAACCGATTCCCAGCTTCTTGCGCGAAAGAGTAGAACCGTGTCATCAGCAAACATTGTGAGATCAGTTCCGTCAAGTTTTAGGCTACATAGGCTATTGATGTACATTAAAAATAGGGTGGGCCCTAAGGTGCTACCTTGTGGGACGCCATAAGTACACAAGGAGCTATTGCTAAGGTGACCATCGACTCTGACGCTTTGATTTCGGTTGGTAAGATAATCTTTAAACCATGTATGAGGTGTTCCTCTGATGCCGCAGCTCTCCATACGTGCCAGTAATATCGGAATAGATACAGTATCAAATGCTTTTTGGAGATCTAGAAAGACCCCCAGACATTTGAGCCCTTGGTCTAGATACTGTACTATTCTGGAAGTAAGATGGAGAATGTTATCCCAGCCAGGGGCACTGTTTTGTTTTAGACTACCAATAATGCTGCTAACCTCATACTGATCAACTGGGTACAAAGAAAAAGAAAAACTAGGAGAATCAGAAGACAGCGCCTTGGTCGCTAGTTTAGTATCAGTAGTATTTAGTTTTATTAGTAAATTATTTGCAAGTGACTTTCCTACATTAGTAAAATAGTGATTTACTTCGTCAAGGGACTCTATTTTGGAACCTTTGATATTCAGTAGGGCTTCAGCCGGCTCATTCGTTATTTTTAGGTTACCTATATCCTTTATGAGTTTCCATGTCAATTTACTATTACCAGAACACTTAACAAATTGTAATTTATAGTATTCAGATTTTAGATTTTTAATAATTTTATTGCATAGGTTTCTGTATTGATTGTAAGTAGTTTTTAAAAGATTGTCATCAGGAGAAGATTTGAGTTTTTTATGCATTTTATTTCTGTTTCTTATAGATCTTACCACTCCAACTGTGATCCACGGTTTTAATGTTTTTTTTCGGCAGGGCATTATGGAAGATTTTATGTGAGAATTTATTGTTGTCTGTATTTTATTTATCAGTGTTTCAGCGGCAAGGTTAGTGTCTTCTATCAAGCAATAATCATTCCAATTAGTTAATGCAAGTGATTCTCTTATTGCACTATAGTCAGTTTTTATTTTTATATGACAGTTATTCTGAGTTTGTGGCATATTAATAATATCAATTAAAAGTAGTATCGGTGCATGGTCTGTTAATTCTTCGAAAGTAAAAAAACAGCAGCGTTTCCGTGTTTTTACCATAAAGTGGTCTATACAAGTTTTTTGTCTGGTGGGTCTATCAATTGCAGGCAGCAGACCACAGTAGGCCATTTGTGACAAATAGTTCTCAGCGTGGTTGTTTAGTTGGCCAGGTAAAATGTCGATGTTAAGGTCCCCTGTTAGAATAATATTAGTTGATTTAGTTGTTTGAAGAAGATTATTCAGTGATGCAATAAAGTTGGAAGGGTTCGAGAAGCTGGGTGGTCGGTAGGTGCATACTATAGACAAGTCCTTACCAACTCTTAAGACAAGACAGTTTCCATCTCGTAGACACTCTTCATGAGCCGAGCATTTGAGCTCATTACGTGCATAGACCACTACGCCATCATTTTGGTTTAGTTTTCTTTTCGTGTAGTAAACTCTATAATTGGTTAAGCTAGGAGGTTTTTTAAATTCACTTGTCCAGCATTCTGTTAGAACAATTATATCTATAGTTTCGCCGAGTTCAGTAACGAAAACTAGGAATTTGTCAATATTACAGCTACTACGTATATTGAGGGTTAATATAGATAGTGGTTTAGAAAAGTTAATTTCTTTAAGAACTGAGGAGTATTGAGCTGTGTCCTCTAAGAACCTGCATGATGGGTTTATTGAACTATCTATTTCATTTAAGTAATTGGGTGTGAATTTTAAAACGGATTATAATAAAGTGGCTGATCAGTGAGTTTAGTGTGTAAGAGTTAGTAATGTTCACTAAGCACGGTGGTAGGGTACTTTGTTGTACCCGCCTGGCTGGCTACCACCCTCAAGTTGAAAATCTGTCACCAAGCACCTTTCGGTGTGTTCCGACAGCTGCACTTGAGAGCCAGTTCCTTCTAGGCTTTGTGTGCTTACCACCTTCGGCCACATCATCACTTACCATGGTGAGATTGCGGTCAAATACAGACCTATAAAGAGTAAAAAAAAAAAAACACCACAGATATACACAATAACTTATACTACTACCTATAAAGAATCTCCAATAGATTACTACATTTATAATTCCATGAGAGAATGATTAATTATTACGAAATATTAATACTGAATGTTAGTCTCGTAAATGCAATTATTATATTGTGTCCCACAGAGATATATCCCCCTTCTCCTAACACAGAGGGGGATTAAGGCCAATGTCTCTTATATTACTTCTCCACCATGCAATTTTCCTTCACCGCAGGCCTTTTTTATGTACATACATAAATGTATATACTTTGTGAAATTCAAAAGCAATTTTTACGCGCATTATAGGAAATTCAATTTTAAAATATTACACAAATCATAATAGTAATGTTAAAAGATTCTACTTGCATAATATCTTATAATTTCAATCAGTGGGTTAAGAGAAAATCGCTGTTGAATTTCATAATATTTTACTAATAATTTTAACTTTATATTCACGTCCTCGACGGTATATACCTAATTTATCCCCCGGTTTAACCCGGGTTCCTAGAATAAAAAGTAGTCTATGTCGCTCGCCGTATCATGGGCTATCTGCGAGCCTAATTTTATTGAGATCGGTCTAGAAATGTAGGCATGAAAAGTAAGAGAAAAACGGAGAAGTAACTCCGTTTTTCTCGCATAATATTTGTATGGGTATAGCCGTAACGGGTCGAATACAAACCACTTTTTTATTTACAACTTGTAGCAAAAAAATAAAACGTTTACAGCAGTTTAAATAACTTGAGCTTAAAGCCTATTTTCCTTTAATACCCGGTAATGTACTTAACATTGACCTAATAAAATGAGGAAGCTTTTTGTAGGGTCACATTCCGCCCTATGACCTTTCCGGCAGATACTGTTAGGGCGGACTTGCTTTTTTTGTGTAAAAACAAGCGTTCGACACAATTTTGGCGAGAAAAAGGGTTTTTTGTTCAACTTTGAAAGGGATTATACTGGTAATATAAGGGACAAATGTTCGCACCGTTTTCAAACTGCTGTTAACCTTTATTTATGCGACTTGGACGAGTTTTACAAAAAAGTTTTGTTCCCTGTTGTTTATTTTTATAAGAATCTATTGAAAAGATTTGTGAGTATCGGAACAGTTTTTTTGTACTCATTTTATTAAGATACAGTTTAGAGGTGTTATAAAAATGAATAACCTTTAAGGTGGATTCCACCTAATGCCATTTAACACATGAATAACTATACCTAGAATATATAGAGGGCTATAGGTATATAGGGCGAATTTTTATTTCTAGCCAGTGTGGGCAACTTCTGAACTACAGGTCTTAGAGAAAAACACTGAAAGGAACCCCGAGTTGAATTTTGAAGAAAATTAAAATGCGATCAAAATTTATTTAAAAAAAATAGTATTTTCGAAAATATTGAATTTTTTCAAAAAAAAATTTTTTTCGAAATTCTGCTTCTTCGTCACAATATGAGCAAAATTATGTAAGACAATCTTCCTCTCAAGTTGCTAGAAGTTATCCAAAATATTATTTTATATTTTCATTGACCATGGTTTTATGCTGCGTAAAGTTTGACAAGGTGGAGTAGATCTCGCAGGGACCTCACTATGTTTAGCCATAAAGAGCATTCTGACAAAAAAATTGAGGTCAATTTTGATAACTTCTAGCAACTTCAGACCAAGATTGTCATACATAATTATGTTCGTATTGAGAAGTAGAAGCAGAAAAAGAAAAAAAAAATTAAAAACACATTTTTTTTTTATTTCTTTTATGGCATTTTTATTTTCTTCAAAATTTAGCTCGGGGTTCCCTTCAGCGTTTTTCTCTAAGACCTGTAGTTCAGAAGTTGCCCTCGTTGGCTATAAAAAAAAAAACACTGTATATAGCTACATAAAGGTATAACGGAATAAAACTACCATTATGCTTGTATACGTACCGAATTCTCAGTATAAAAAAAGGAAATAAATAACTCTAGAGTAATTTAGCTCAGTATAAGACTTATACTAGTTTGGTCGAATCCAGTATTAATAGGATTTTCCTATTGGGTTGACTTTTGTTCTATGAGGATAAAAAGTGGATTGTGGCAAGATAGTAAATAAATAAATTCCAACATTGGAAGGATATTTATCCATCATTTATAATGATAACTTTAAAATGTTTTTTATCACGCCTTTTTCGTCAGTAAATTAATTTAAAAAAATCGTATCGTCACATATTCGAAAAAAAATCAAACGACGAACCGCAGATGTAGATCTAAATAGATGACGCGAGTGACTTCGCGTGTCAAATCTGTGCAAAAAGGGAGAACATTAATGTTCTTCTTTTGAAAGTGATTCGCGAACACTGACAGGGAACTCGCAGAAGGCTGCATGTCCACCAGAAATGTGTAGCGTGTGTAGGATGTGTTTAGCTGACAAATAGGAGAGCTTCATTTTCACGTTAAAAATCAAATGCCAACCTAACTAAATCAATCGTGTGACATTATGGTAGGTATAAAAAAGTGACACACTTGGTTTTCATACGTATGGAGGGACTTGCGTTATCTATTTAGATTTATGTCTGTGCGACAAACTCACTTTCGCATACATATTTGCAAGTTCCTAGTACCGAAGGGCTGGCTTGTACTTCGGTCAAAGATAAGCCTCGCTATCCAGCGAGGTAACGTAGCCTTTTCTTCTTCCTCTTTTGGGCGTCCTACCCATAGACAGCGACCAAAATTACGTGCATTATTATTATTATTTTTTTAGTTTTGGCGTCGCACGGCTTGTGTATTTTGCCATTTTCCAGTAATATTGTAAGTTCTAGTCACAATAAATCACTTTCACATAGTCCTCAGTCAGTCACCGTCCATAAAAGTCATGTTTTAGTACAATGGTGGTAAATTGTACCAAAACTTTACACGGATTTCTTGAGACAACTTGAAAAGACACGATACACATAATTCATTTCATGTCACTTCACTGTGCACATGGATTGATCTTTATTGGATAAAATACCACCGATTATATGCAATAAAACTCAAAATACACGAATTTATGAAAATAAAAATGAAAAAGCAACGTTACTCTGCAAGTTCCCGCCAAAAAGTCCGTGCATTATTTATAAATTTCTGTGTAATTATTTTTTGAAAATCTTTATTTGATCCTTTATTGTGTGTTAATATGTTTTTCAACACACTTGCTCGTAAAGTGACATTTATTGCACCGTTTTTAGTATCGCTTTTTAATTCACATTACCGCACAGTTTTATGATAGGTATAAGCCCGATTATGTTGAGTTTGTACCTCAATGCATAGATGAAGCATTCTCAATTTAAACGGGTAAAAAAGTTTAACAGCAAATCGCCGTGAAAAAAAAATACTTGCGCGCCATATCTGTTGACGTTCTCATTGATGATTAACAAAAAATTTACTTAAAATAATAAAAAACTGTTTTATTCCTCTCAAGTTTGTTGAAAAACGTCGTATGACACGCGTGTGCATTGATCATTACACTCTCGGCTCCCTTATCGCTTAATATCGCCTCGTCGGTAATTACCAATTTTGCCCACATGTATCATAATGTACTATTAATTATAAATAGACCATACGTTGTATTTATTACAGTAATACTTTGTCTTTGATAAGATTATAAAATAACTTGGGTGAACATAATATGTTCCTCCTACACCCATATTCCAATAGAGAAATCTTAGAGCCGCTAATTTAAAATTTCATTATTTACCCTGAGATAATCTTATATCTCTTCCCCGTAGTTGTTACAGCAACTCACAAGATGCGCACTTTATGAACTCTTGTGTCTTCAAACACGATATTAAACACAGCCAGCACAACTTCAGTGTAACTTAGACAAGAAAATATCTTCTTAACAACTGCAGTTAAGTTTTGCTGTAAAAAACTTGAACATTCCTAATGTAAACTAAGGAAAATTGTTAATAATATATTTTCTCGTCTTGTTATTTTTATGACTTTATATAGTTTTTATGTTTGTGTATTTTATTTTATAAAATAAAAAGTATGTATGTATAATGTTTTGGAAAAAATAGCCAATACATCAGATTGTCCCAAAAAAATATTTAAAAAAATGTAACCTTGCTGAGTTTCTTGCCTGTTCTTCTCAGTTGAAGGCCGACTTACGAACTGGTGGTAACTTCAGTAGCTTTGACCTTCATAAGCGCCTTACTAGGGCCTAAATTGAATAAATGGCTTTGACTTTGACTTTGTTAAAGTGTGTCGTATTATAATTAACATGGCAATTTTGGAGGGTAATTGCCTAATTGTCAATGTAATTTACATCTGCGTTCCTGGGATAAATAACCCTTGTACCTGCCTAGGTAACAGGTAGCCTTACCACCATACCAAATTATGTCATAAGTGGTTGTACATTTTTATTTATTTATCGCAAATTATAACACCATTACAGTCAATAATACTAATACGATGCTATAACTAAAATTCCAAAAGAAGTTACATAAACATTATATAAAATCTAACCCCCTTATTCATGATAAAGTTAACAAACGTTGATTAGCTAAAATTCCGAAGTCTTTATCTGTCAGGTGACATTTGATGATCGAAAGAGTGAGACGGGGCACACTATTACACTGATTTAATTAAAAAGCGATTATGAATAAGGGGGTAAGTATAAAATTAATATAGTATTACAACATAGAATACCTAATAAGTAGGATTTCAACAACACAATACTTGTGTCATAATGACACATCATTTTCAATACATTTGCATGCTGCATCGATGAATTTCGACTGGTCATAATAAAAATATCTATATCTCGGGAAATAATATTCATACACCGTATAGCACGTGAGAGTGGGAAATTGTTTTAAACAAACTCACATTTGCATTGTGCATAGATCTTTTAAAAAAAAGGTTTTTTATGTTTTTATGCTGGCGTATTTTGTCAAATAAAAATTTGGAAGATAATTGGCAATATGTCCAAAAAATATTTAAAAAATGTAACCTTGCTGAGTTTAATGTCTGTTCTTCTCAGTTGAAGGCCGAATTCCAAACTGGTGGTAACTTCAGTAGCTTTGACCTTCATAAGTTATAGGTTTAAATTGAATCTGACTTTGACTTTGACTCTTACCAGCAGACCTGTCAGCCCCGTTCCTCTTTGGATAGCCAAGCTAATGCGTTGGCGGTAAAATCTCCCCGCCCGCCGGTCTCCTGAGGCCCCGATCAACTTCGATGATAAAGTGGAATAAAATGTTAATTTTATTAATCATTGCATTCATGTTTTTGTAAGAATTTTTATCAATTCAGATGTTTGTATGTTTTTGTTATGTATGTTCGAGCATAACTCCGTCATTTATAGACGGATTTGCAAAATTATTTTTTTTGTTCAAAAGGGTTTATTCCGAAATGGTCCCATATAAATTTCATATGGATAAAACATTATTCAAAAATAAATTAACTTTTTAACAAAAAAATAAACCGCCTTCAAAGTACACTAAAAAGTACGAAATAACTCTTATCTGACACTGTTTTGAAGTCAGCGAAATCGCATGACTTGTTCTATAGAGAATATTTCGAAGTTAATTTATTCCAAGAATCAGTCAGTAGTACAGTATCACAGAATTAGTAGTACAGTAGTTTTTATAACTATATTAGGTTGATCAAATAAAGTTAATATTCAATTTTTATTATTTAAATGTGACATGAACATAAGTTAGAAGCACTTACTAAAAGCTTTTATTTTTGAATGGACATGAAGATGCCGGCCCAAAATTTGACCTTAGCACCCTTACACGGACAAGAAACAAAAGGCATAAACAATTATAGGATCTCGATAATCTCTTCCGATTTTTCGGTTCGGGATTGATCTCGTAAAAAGCCTGGAGATCTTGCGGGATCCCGATCTCGCGAGATCTCGCGGCGCAAGTGTTTCAATGTATCATTTGCATTTCTAATATTAGGATAAGGAATTAACTTAGTTCATTCAGTTTTCCTTATGATGTTTTAATTCACCAAAAAGCTGATGGGGCATCCGTTAATTAGTTTTCAACTCATAGGACAAGATGTAGTGCTATCATTCGCTTTGAATATACCGACTAAAACAAGCTTGTAAATATTGCTATCTAATATAACTAAAATAGCTATCCAGTTGTTTCATTACTCATCGTATCAAAGATTCCAATTATACCATCCATATTTCATTATAATCTGACAATCTGTAACAGTATACAGTATTCGCAATCCTCTAAGATACTTGCGTAGATAAATCAATCAAATTGGCAACAGGATCTCTGTAATGACTACCCATTTCTCTAGGCCTACGATCAATAAAGCTTTAGCCAAATCCTTGTTTACTCGACCAGCGGATAATACGGAAATCTTATTGAATAACTTATGTTGAACAAATTGAAATAAGTATGATGTAACTTAAGCGTAAAAGTTCAACAAAAGAAAAGTTATTGCAATCAACCCTAAGAAAATCAGCAACACGCATGTTGTCCAGTAGCTATAAGAAAAATAAGTTTTTGTAAAAAAAATCATTTTTAATACAAGCTTTTTTGTTGACTGTACTTGCATTGTCTTCCAATATACCAATGTACACCAAATATCAAGTCAATCCGACCACTGGAAGTGGGTGAACCATTCCATTCCATTCCACCCGAACGAACAAACATACATACATACATTGCAAGTTAAATAAAAGCTTGTAAAAAAACCCTAGCTGCCAAATATCCAAGACTTAATATCTTTGGACAAAGTATGTAACAATTCACTCACCGGAAATTTACTTAAGTAGCAATGTTGACGAGCAAATAAATATCGTAAAATAAAAAAAAAAACATTTTTTTTAGATCAAATTAAATCATAAAATCTTTGAATTAGATCATTGTCTTGTATGCTTAAGTAAGGTTGGTTCTTGTGTATAAAACTCAGATGATTTTATCAACCAATATTAGGAGCATAACATAACTTTTTATGTTTTCCCTTCTTTCATGTGGAGTTTCTTAAAAGTTCTCATTTAAACTTTTTTCATTACTGACGCCTGAAACTTTATGTTAGTTCCGATCAGTGAACTTAAAATTGGAAATGGCTTATAGAACTTTCAAACAGCTTCTATTCAATAAATTCTTTTCTGGAACGCTGGTCATTTCAGTGGAACAATATAGCTTTAACATTTTCCATTGGGTATGTTCATTCAACTTCTTTATTGTTGTAACTTTTTAAGAATTAAAAATATGGTAACCAAAAACATCGTAATAAAACTAATTATATCACATTGTTACTGCATTTGGATGTGGAATGACTTCCCCATTACGGTTTTCCTTCGGCGTTTCGGTGGACGGTGACGACCTGTCGAGATGAAAAAAGAACTGGGCTCTCTGGATTGCTACCACTCCTTGGGAATAAAAAATATGTCGCCAAGCAATTATCAGTGTACTCGGCAGTTAGAGCTTCAGCTCTTATAGGATCAGTTTATAATACTCTGATCGCATCACCACTTTGCACACAGATGATGGGATTAGGTGAGTCTAACAGTGGACCATGTCTTAGAGCCCCTCGGGCTGATAGACGGACCAACATCTCAAAAAGTTAAGACAGGACTGGATGTGAATAGCAGGGATTGAAAAGATTACCCTTGGTCGAGTCTAGATCATGAACCAATGATGTCAATTAATTTTCATAGCTATTTTATTATCTACTTATGGCTGAATTAGTGAAACAAGGACAGGTATATCGTAGTAGACGACTAACAGACAGACTAGATAACATAAAAACACCAACTATTACAGATTTTCATTTATTTCAGTGATTACTGATTACATATTTAATAATAACATACGATACCTTAAAACTATTGATTCTAAAAAAATCATTTCCAATATCACCCTTACCTAGTTATTAAATTTCGGATTAATCCATTAAAATGTACTGTTTATGTTTAATTTCTTAACTTACGAAATTAAATAGTAGGGGGGCAGGTAAAACATTTATCTTGAAACTGTACTTTATCTTCGAATTATGTTTAACCCGCGCCTCCGTCCAAAATCTTTGAATGGGAATCTTTGGTTTCATAACTTAGCGTAACAATGGAATAAATTATTTAAAAAAAGAAAAAGAAAACAAAAAACTTAATAAATTAATACGGCCATAAAGCGACGCCTTGAAAATTTGCCGGGGCTCAAATGAAAAACTTTAGATGCGTAACAAAAACTTTGCCATCGTTAAGAACTTTGAGATCCCTTATATTTACTACATCATTTAATTTAACAGTTACACTTGTTTTTTAATTATCTCTAAGGTTAATATTCTGAACTGCATTTTTATCGTATAGATTAACAAACAACTTTTGATTTTTTTTTCTTATTTATTATCATCTAAACACTACACTTTACTCGCTAAGATTCTAATTGTTAATGACTATTTTTTTATGCTAAGAAAGGGTAGTGAAACTTATAGTCGTAGAGATGATAGACAAATGAAAGTATGTTAGAAAGAGATGGGTATAGCTGGTGTTGGAAATGTAATCGATAGATGTACGTATAAGGAATTGACATAAGTTTCTTTAGTGTCCAATGATGCTACTAACGAAGCTGCGACTCGAAACAAAACTAATAATCTGAGTGACGATTATTGTCAGTGTTAGCATAGACGTGGTATAAAAAACAATAAGTCCATATCTAAGATAATGAGCGAAGCCTCACTAAACAAACCGGAAGTACTCACAGCCAGAATGATTTCCCATACTTCATGTCTAGATATGGTAAAGGGGAAGGTAGTATTTTTAATAAGATTTAAAGTTTTTTTTATTTAATTTTATAGTTAGACTTTTTTTAATCTATATTATCTACAGTGCGTAAGTTTAAACTTCTCTATGTTAATAAAAAATATTGGGATTCAAGGCGATCCCTTTTAAAATGGAATGTTAGATTAGTAGCGCTACATGAATCAGCGACATTTGAACTTCCCTCAAATTGGAATACTTCGTAAATTTTTACTGAATACCCAAAAGTATCAATCGTGGAAAGTTTAAATGTAGCAATTCCAGAAATCTTAGATTTAGAAGAAATTTATTTGGATACTACGATAGTTCGCTTTAATAAGTAAAGTTTGAATGTCTTAGGTAGATATTTTTCAAATTTAATTTTGAATTATACTAAGCTAATCAAGTGCTAGATTTTAAATTGATAGTTGATATTTAATTATTTATTATGTTTAATATCAGGCTTTGGAGTAACTGAAATTGTAGGTTATTGAACATATACTGTAGTAAATAGGATAGTGGATCAATAAATATGTCGAAAATGGGGATAGAAGAAAGATTGCTAATAGCTAAATTGTAGAAGCATTACGAGATAATGGCACTGCGGAATGTACCCGTGTTCATAAAAAAGTATCTTAATACAGCTTACGACTATTTTTTATTTATTTTGTTTTCAAACAAGATTATGTTTCATTTAACTTCATTCTTAAATTTACAACCTCCATTAACTCGTCTAGTTTAACACCTTCATACGTTTTACTACGTTCTCCTTTATTGCCAATAATTTATACGTCAAATTTGTCTTAATTCCATGATTCAGCAAACATATGTTAAGTTGTGATCTGCGTTAACCCTATAGTTTAATTATCTTTATTTTTTTAAATACAAAGATTCGTGAGCTCAAGGAATCTTCGTATTTAATTTTGTTTTTAAATTCTAGGGATGGCAAAGTTTTTTTCTTTACACCTGTCTAAGCATACTTAGATCAGTTGATATGAGAATCCATATCAAATCCATACAAACATTTGAAAGAGGAAGTTGCTTTTATTTGTATGGAACTGAATGGGTTCTTTAACACAACACTTACAATCAATATAAATTTTATCATAACCATTAAATTCCACCGGTAAATTTTCAAAGCGATCGCTAGTTAAATAAAACATTTGGTTAGTTCACATAAAAATACTAATTAAAAATAAATAGGTTGTTAACGTTGATGTTTTTAGATTAATTTAACATTTTTTTAACCTCATTCATTTAACTTTCCTCATTTATCTCTACCGATAGTGTCACTTCCGAACATTCTATTACTAGAAATACAAAATTTAACGTATTTACAACCATTTTTTTAAAACCTTTGTTTTTATTTAACAAAAACACTCATAAGTACATCCTTGCTTCGCAAACAGTCAAAATGTACATTTCTCTACAACTTTAATGTAGAATTACAAGGACTAGATTCGTTTGGGAACAAAATACTAACGAACATAAATTAAATTAAAACTCGTAATCAAACATCTTCTCCACTACATTCTTGATGTTGTTTATCTAATATGGTTTAATTATATTGTCTGGCAGTTTATCCATAACATTGTTAATTTCTTCGTTTTCAAAACATCTATCTTCAACTGAATCATCGATGACATCCAGACAAGCGTTGCCTATTCATCCACTCATTGCCTATTCAGAGTTAATATTTTTTTTAGAATTTGGTGATATTTTAGTTTTTGCTTAATTTTTAGTTTCATAATGATTACATAATGATGCATTTGCCTTTCTCGGCCCATGGGTTGTTTTTCTTGTCAGGGGCATGTATGAGAGGATCATTTTTCTCGTTCTCCTCCACATATTCCCGCATTCTGTAACAAAATGATAAAAACACATTAGTTTCGGGGTATAATGTAGCATTATTCTCCCTAATATTATTACAGTCTCGGACGAGTGCCTTTTTCTGAGTGGATGTGCTTGATTGACTTGTTTTTACTGAATAACTGAGCCATATTCTTTTATTAATGTTATTTGTGCTTAAGGTGGCCCTCTGTGGCCGGCGCAACTTGAACGCAAGCATAGTCTAAAAGCTTGTTGTTTCATCCAACGTAATGTTTGACTGCGAAAAAAGAGAGACAGCATCATAGCCGTCGGTTATCAGTCGGTAAATTCCGCTGATCACTCGCGGCCGCTTCGCTAGGTCGTCATTCATGATTTCGCATTCATAAAACTTGTTCCAGGAGTATACTTTTTGTGAAAAAATCTTACAAGTTTGTGAAAAAAAAGTTAGTTATTTAGGATCTCCAATACATTTTCAAGCCTGGTATCTAAATATTTTCTTTACTTTAACAATTTATAGGTACATTAGATATGGCCAAAGTTAAGGCAAAAACGCTGTTTTTCGGAGGCTATGACTGAATTTTTTTCACACTTTTTTTAAATTACGCCTAGATACACGGCTAGATATAGTGCACAAGATACTAATTTGTTCAAAACATCTAACGAAAAATGTTTAACAACACCATGATAAGTACAGAGGTTTTATATGAAAAGTATGACGAATTGAGTCCTCTTAATCGATTTTCTGTGTTATATTGCTGATTCTATAGTATCTCTAATTCTAGACTTAAGGTAGGCTTATCATAAAATACATAAGATCTAGAAAGGTTCTGATTTCTGCCGCCTTGTTAGCACCTTTATAAAGCCTTAAAATCGCAAACTCCGCTAAAACAATTAATACTAAAAGTTAATTTAGCACCTCGCATCGCCTGAAACTTTACCTACGGGGTTCCCGTTATTGAAAGTTGAACGTTTATTTATGGTTCTGAATAAATCTTTGCTCATAAATTCAACGTGCTATAAGGAAAACTCGCTGAAATTGATTTACACGTGTGACATTTGGATTATTTATATACGTTTTATATGGCTGTCAAATGTTTATATGTGGTTTTGTATGGTTAATGATATGGGAATTAATAGATATGTTGCCTGGGTAAAAATATACCTAATAATTCTAATTAGTCCGTCAGTTAGATTATCAAAAAATATTGGACACGTATTTTTTGTTTTACCAAATCATTAACAATTGACGAAGATAAAGCGCGACTAAGTTCGGGAGTGGGGGCTCGTGACGTCACTTGTTCCTACTAAAAAGTGTACCACACCGTGACGTCACGCGGAACTTCAACACACGATATCTTCGTATTTTTTTGTTTAATTGACAAAAGAAAAAATACGTGACTAATATTTTTTGATAATGTAAATGACGGACTAATTAGTTTTTTTCACGAAAGTAGCCTATTAACGAGGAGAAATGTGTTTTAAAGTGTTTTCAAAGATATTTAAAACCTAACTATGCTAAGGGGTAGCTTTTAAATAACTTTATCCCACCAAAAACATTTTTATGTAAAATGTTGCCGCCAAGACATATGGCTCGTACTGTCAAAAAGTTATCAGATCTCATGTAGAGCCAAGCTTATAACTCTACATGCACGTACTCTATAAGCCCTAACTTCACAGACTCTACACCTTAGTCAAAATATGTGGCTTGGCCGTTTCGCTACCGTCACATGGGAGTAAGGTGAAAAATGTATTCACTGTTCATAACTTTTTTGTTATTCAATAGTTCTTGTAGTAGTGAAACGGCCAAGCCACATATTTTGACTACGGTGTGTAGAGTTTGTGAAGTTAGGGCTTATAGAGTACGTGCATGTAGAGTTATAAGCTTGGCTCTACATGAGATCTGATAACTTTTTGACAGTACGAGCCATATGTCTTGGCGGCAACATTTTACATAAAAATGTTTTTGGTGGGATTTCACTTCTTTTTGTTAGTTGCTTATGTTTTTTTTTTGTTTGAAATTTCCAAGTTTTATAATTTTTTTGTTGTTTGTGTACTAATACAAGCTTACATACCAAATTTCAGCTTTCTAGGACTTCAGGAAGTACCCTATGAGTTTTGATGATCATCAGTGAGTCAGTGACGAAATCGGGGTTTTTTAGATATCAATAAAATCTAAAGTATAAGAGCTATGTTATTGAAACTTAATATGTTTAATAAGTTCTCTATTGACATCATATCCTGAGAATTTTGTTTATCTGGTATAATCCAAACCCAAGTTATGAGGGTTCAAAAAAACGACGAAGCGCTTCGAGAAAAGGTAGGTAGTGCCCTTTCGCTTCGCTTGGCTGTCTTGGCGGGGGGCACTTCCGTGCCCCCAGATGCACTTATATAGACATACCTTGTACTACGGAAACTAGATAACTGATGATTTACAGAATACCGCAGCCAAATAGCTTTGTTGTTTTCCTGCGCGTGAGTAAAGTCGCCAGAGCTCATTTGGGAGGGGAAAAGGTCGGTAACGCGTAAATGATGCCTCGTTTTCGAACATCCATATGGCTACGGTAACCGCTTACCATCAGGCCGTTTACTTGTTTACCAACCTCATCGCATAAAAAAAATTTGAATAAACAAACGAGTTCTTGCATACAAATGTTAAGGTGAGGATCGAACCACAGCCTAGTGGTGTGGCAGCCACGGTACCTCCATGCCAACCGACAAATTATAACATTCCATTATTATTTATCTTCAAACACAAAAGTCCCGCCGAATACAAAAATACCTACAACATACACTCAGCCATTAAAAACCTTAAGTGGACATAAAAGTACTGGATCGTTTTTTACGATTTCAGTTTAATGACTATAATATTTATAAAAGCGGCCATTTCCGCCTGTTTATTTAAGGTTCATTACCCAAAGAACGTATAAAAAGTACAGGGAAGTGGGAGGGACGATAAGCAATATGGGATGTGAGGAGTGGAACAGTTACATAATAATAAATGTGAAATGAAAGCTGTGGTATTGACTAAAATCCTTGGGACTTGGAGGAGGGTGTAAAAGATTGTGGCAGATTCAGATACAGAATAAAAGGTATATGGAGCTCGCGGAACACGAAGGTGAGGCCAAAAAAGCAAATACAAATTCAATATCAGATACCTGGTCATCAGATATTCGCTATTTTTATATACAAAGGTTGTAAGTGCTTTTTTTTAAGTTTTTTCTTTGAGGTGGCAGGTATATTTATTGTTTTTGACAAATGTGTATGTCTTATTTTATGATGAACATAAATGAGTTATTAAAATAGTTTATTACTATTGAAAAATATTTCACTTTGGTCACTGTTCAAAAACTGTGGCCAAAGTGAAATATTATTAGGCATAGGCAATACTGTGCTTTGGTTTTGTAGTAACTATGAATTATAACAAACAATAAGACCATTATACATAGAGATCAAAACTCAGATCAAATAGTTCGTTTAAATCGAAAATAAAACTAATATAATTGTTAATTGGTGCAGGTTCCAAATTTAATTGTTTTAATCTCGACTTTGACGTTCTGGACTTATTATTAGGTTGACCTGTTTCCATAGATCTCTTGTCTTGATATCTATGACTTCACCCATTTCTAGCGGTTGTATCTATTTGAACCTTTGCAAACATATAATTTTGATGACGATACTATTATGATATCATCGAGGTGATCTGATGATGGAGATAAAAGGTGAGAAATCTTTAATGGTTTCTAGTAAATCCACTGATATTGGGCATATCAGATTTGTCATGACGATTCATTCCAAATGATGATGAAGGTCTGATGATGAAGCTGGGACCCACCTTCCACTTTTTATTTCCGATTATTTCTGTTTTTTTTTTTATTGTTTATAGGCCTGTGTTCGACCGCAATCTCACCATGGTAAGTGATGATGCGGCCGAAGGTGGTAAGCACACAAAGCCTAGAAGGAACTGGCTCTCAAGTGCAGCTATCGGAACACACCGAAAGGTGCTTGGCGACAGATTTTCAACTTGAGGGTGGTAGCCAGCCAGGCGGGTACTACAAAGTACCCTACCACCGTGGTATGGTTTCCTCACGATGTTTTCCTTCACCGAAAGCTCAAGCTCATTGTAGGATTCGAACCCGGGACCTTCATCTCGGTATCCGACGTCACTACCACTGAGCTATCATCGCCTTAAAACTTACTACTGCTTACTAGTCATCACTCTAATAAATCATCAGCTTTCATTATTGAATTAAATCCCTTATTACAATTAAAACGTGTTGAATATATACAACCGTGGTTTACAAACAAAGCTGTTAGTAAACCAGTCTGTCCGACCAGACAGACGGCTGGCTGGATGGACTATTATTGGATTTTTGCCAATCACTCGTTCCGACATTCCAATCTGCGTTGATTAAATTTTTCACCGTATTTTAATAGGCATTTACTGTTGATTGTAAATTAATGCACAACCTTAATGTCGCCATTGTAATGGGAATAGCTATGATCTTCATAAGAAAAATTAAATATATTTTTGGCTGTTTTATTTAAATACTTTTTATAAGCATAAAATGCAATAAATAACAAATTTTCTTTCTTACCGATTAAAAATGTACCCATATCTTCTTTTTTCATAAATAGAAAGATATGAAAGAAAACAAAATCTCAGACCAAAGTCGATATTTTGTTAGTGATACAAACACACGCAAAAGTAACTAACATTTTACTTATACATACAGATAAAAAGAACAAACAACACAAAACTTATATCTGCTATGCCGCTCGTTGCACTACTAGTGCAAATAATTTAATTAATCAAAAATTTTCAAAATGTCATTAGCACTCCCACGCACCCTGTGCATCAGGACTGTATAGAAATTATCTATTTGATGCACTGCAGTATCTAGTAGCAGTGGTAAGTAGCGAACTGTAGGCCTGCTGAGGTGGTCGTATACGATAGGTTGAATTTTCTCAAAAAGTTCACGAGTACATATTTTTAACTCAATTTTACTTTCGTTCTCTATCAATATCAGATATTTTTTCAAGTCCCCCTTGATCCAGAGCATCACGGCAGTATTTTCTTGCTAGTCCCAAACAAGCTTACTTATCTGGACACATCGAACAACTATTCCAAAGACGCGCAATGTCGTTAATTTTGTTTGAAATCTATTCCGCCAATTCCCTACCACAGACAATGCGCTCTGATTGGCTAAGTCAAGGACACACTAAACAATTTAGATGCATCGATTGGTCGGTATTGTTATTAACCAGTGCAAATCTTGTTACTCGGTATAATAACTCTAAAGGCATTTTTCCTTATTTTAGTAATACATATCTCAAGCCCCTAAAGAAAGTCAAATTATATTTAGAGATGCTGTACCTGTATTCTATCTCACCCAAATAATGTAAATACCATTCGACAGATTTGAACATAATATTATTATGAACACCGGGCTGCCTGGACACTGATAAATTATTCAACGTCTAAAAGTCCGGGTGGACGAAAATTGATATTAAACAAATCAGGGTGTATAGGACGAAATTATCATATTTATGTAGTACGGTACGCCTGCTCGCGATTTTTTCAGCATGGTAACTTCAGGTAGCTTTCATCATCAACACATATGAAGTTGCTATTGATGTACCCTCTTATTCATAATCGCTTTTTAACTAAATCAGTGTAATAGTGTGCCCCGTCTCACTCTTTCGATCAGCAAATGTCACCTGACAGAATTTTAGCTAATCAACGTTTGATAACTTTATCATTAATAAGGGGGTTAGTTTATAGCTCTTTGCATTCCCTTTCGGCCCGTGCTCATAAGTGGGACATTTGGGCTGCTGATGATGATGATGATGATGAATATTACTAACGTGTAGCTTTCTTGCATCATTTTTATCATTATTCAATTTTTGTCCTCTTTTCTCGATGTACGTAAAAATGGAAAAGCGGGAAAGGACATGTTACATATTTTTATCGAGGTACGCTACGGAGCTACGGAGCGGAAAGTAATATGAAAAATAAGAAGCAGATGTGTTCCTAATTTACACTGCTAGAAAATGTGTTTTAAAAAGGAGTTCGAATTGAAATCATTGCAAAATTCTTAAAGCAAACATTTAGTAAACGTATACATGTCCATAATACCGGGAGTCCAGTCTGCTATTATAATTGTGTTCCAATGAACTATTATTGGTGTCAAATTGACACATTTTACAGTTTTGGTAGTCTACTAACACAATAGCGTCATAATGGCGCCGTAATAGCTTTCCGATGATTTTCCACTGAAACTAAAACCTTGCTGTCAGTTTTGACAGTTTTTGTACTAAAATTCTTTTCGTTCATTATGAGACCATTATGAATTAGTAGACTGCGCACATTGGCTCAATGATAATGGAATTGCAATAGTATCGTGTCATTATGACATTTTAGCAGACTTGGCTCCCGGATATAGAGCCGCATAAAACTCTGCATTATTAAAAAAAAGAAATCTTTATCTTTCGACCCGTACAAGTATAATGTGAAACATCAAACAACAAAAATGCTAACCCCATGTACCGCCTAAAATGTAATATTGTTAGGGATCCATACTTTCAAAACCCCTCTAATTAAATTATCACAGATACAAAAATATTTACATAATATCGTGGGATATTTGAAGCTATCCTGTCAAATTACGCCGACAAATGAGTAGATATCACGTGATTATAAAGAGTATCATTATAAAGAGATAAGACTATAAAACCATAATGTTACAGATATAGCAGTTGAGCCGATGAGACATACCACGTGGAGGGAAAATGATTTAAATATTGTAGATAAAACTTTTTACTGAAAAATATTTCATTTCATTTTCAAAAATAAGTACAGGCTTATTTCTGATGTGATGATTGAAACGCGTAGTCTCAATCTTATTAAGAGGAAAGTATGGCTGCAAGAAATTTGAAAAATTGGTTTTTAACATATCTATTGCCGTCGAGTTGTGACCGAGCTATCCCGCCCGAGGGCGATAGAGACAACTAAAGCTTGGACCGATTATACCTATTTAAATTAGAAGAAATCGCAATTTCGTAATCCCCGGTTTTCTGCTCCAAAAATGGAACGGTTTAAAAAAAATCAAGAATCATAATAAGAAGGGCTTTGGCTATGTCTGTCGGTTTTTCTTTATTTTTTTATATTCGTCAAATTTGTTCGCTGGATGTCTGATAAGTGCGTTAAAAATGTTAAGTTTTTGTGATTTTAGAAGGCTCCTAATTCTTATAATAATTAATTTATGGAGAAAAACACAACCGAGGGACATACAATGATACCTATAATCATTGCTCTAGTGTCATTATCCAGAGAGGAAACTGAAGATTACGTTTGCACATACAAAACAAAACAAACGCCACCAGCATTTCCTCTTAAAGTAAAAAAAAAAAACAATATTATATTCTGCAGAACCAATGTTCCGTAAACAAGTAACTGATCTTTTTTAATTTTGCCAAACGCGGCCGCTTTGTATGAAGGCGGAATATTTTTCCTCGGGCTGTAAGTTAATCTACGTAATCTTCCGACGTAGAGCCACGCATTGGGTGTACGCGGGTAGGTAGTTCGTGAGGTGATTCATAGTTTACGAGCTTGCAAATTAGTTTCGACCTGTTGGTGGTAGGTTACATGACTAGTCGTATTTTGTATGAGTGTGAAAATACAGAGGGATTTGTAGCGTTTACGTAGTTTTATTAACGAACAGTTCTTCGTGGTTTTATCTATGTTTTTGCGATAAAACATACCCTATGTACCAGATCCCAAACTAAGATTTCCTGACTAAATTCCTGACATTTACTATGATAACATTTTCAACGCGCGTTCGCGTCGCGTATGCGATCAATGCTGTACGAGCAAACTACTTTTTAGTGCTAGAATAAAGTAACGTTAGAATAATACAAAATTTTGATTCAAAAATTCCTCATACACTTCGATTTTTTCCTGTTTCCCCGACAGAAGGTCTTAATTACTGATATTTCACGAAAAGCCTGTCGTCTGGAAACCCTATGTCTCTCTCCATACGATTTGGGTGTTGATACTTGTTTGAGGCACATTGTAGTTGATAGAGGTAAGTAACAAGCACACAAACAAACTTACTTTTGCATTTAAAACATTAGTCACGATTATAATGGTTAATCTTATAAAAAAATCTGGAATTAAATATACATAAACATACAAATCATTAGATTTTTATTTATTTTTTTCGATACATCTCTATATATAAAAATGAATACCTATTTACCTTGGACACGCCATACTTTGAGAACGACTGTACCGATTTCATGCATCATTTTTTTAGTTTTATAATACTCTGGAGGAGGTTCTTACGGATCAACTTGAAATCGCAAAAAAATACAGCTTTTCGTACAAAAGATCAATGTCTCCTCATCTAAAATGTATGAAAAACAAAAAGTTGTTCCCATAGTAAAAGTTGTTCGTATTTATGAGTACTTTACGTGGTTTTCTGTATTGTCGTACCCATCCGGAATAAGATTGAGCTTTAGAATTGAGACTTGGACATCTGGCTAAGCTTTACGAGTCAAATACCTACTATTTCAATTACTAATGCCCAAGTTCACCCATTACAAAACTAATAGTAACATTCGCAATGGTCAGACAACTGTTTTTAATTACTTTAGTAGTTACTTATGAGCACTCAGCTAATTGGTTCGGACGCTTTACTTGCAATTAAGCCCGTTAGCACAATGACGCCGCGCTTTTGGCAGGCGTTACTGGTACACATGTAACCCCGTGTTTATTAAATTTAGATAGCTCAATTTACTAAGAAAAAACATGTTCACGCCTTTTTAGCTCAAAAACGCGTATAGGTATGTTAATATATAAAATGTGTTTGTGTGAAAAAAAAGTGTTTGAAAATAACGCTGTGAATTGGCATTTCTAATTTCATTGACTCATGAAACATTCCGAAACCCGGTTATCATTCAAAGAAACTATTGATTTTTGATTAATTAGTGTTTTTAAAGAATGTATTTAAATGGCTTTGACTTTGAAAGTTTTGATTAATTTAGTTACAACTGCGTAAAGTCAAGTCTGCTAAAATTTCATACTGAGACGATACTATTGCAATTCCATTATCATTATCACCGATTATCGCCGATGTGCGCAGTCTACTAATTCATAATGGTCTCATAATGAACGAAAAGAATTTTAGTACAAAAACTGTCAAAACTGACAACTAAAAGATCATTGTGGCACGATTGTAGTTTCAGTGGACAATCATCGGAAAGCTATTATGGCGCCATTATGACGCAACTGTGTTAGTAGACTACCAAAACTGTAAAATGTCACAATTTTGACACCACCGAAAGTTCCTTGGAACTCAGTTGTAATAGCAGATTTGGGCCCCCGGTTTTCTTACATTTTGTTTTCTCTCGCTAGTGAGGTAAAAAGTTGTATGTGTTACACGGGAGCGAAGTGATTTTTTTCGCCTTTGAATCTTTCGCTAACATAGAATTTCACTTGCTGAGCTCGTGATTCAATTTTAGAATCCTTCGCTTGCTCTGGATTCCAGTACGTCATTCGCAATAGAAACAAACTTTGCTCTATTATTGCACAAATAACGATTATTTATTTGAACAAAATCGAGGGATATATTGCTATTGGTTCATTCGTTTATTTCGGGACCCGATGGTGGTTTGAAGAATGCTCCAGGATAATTATTAACTATAATATAGGACAGCGCTCCGCAGTAACAACAACATTATGTTTAATTACCGTTTCTATTTTATGGTCATGTATTTTTATTTATCGAAATTCATCATGCGATTTAACAGTTAAAAATATATTAATACAAATGTTGGACATAAAAACCCAATATCACTCCAACAAGTAGCTAATAAAGAACCGTAGCTCGGTACGACCTAGTACCGAAATTATGACCTAGTATCTAGTCATATCTTATCAGTATTTACCCTAAGCACACAATATCGACATGAGTACTGGATACTACTGCGATCTCATTATTTTATCAAAGCCATATCTGTCAGTTAGATCGATACGTCATATTGAATTGCAAAATTATGACATTTATTGTAAATTTGTGATTTTTATTAATTAAATGGGCTTGCGTTTATCCACTCCCCAAATAAGGGACGACGACGAAGCCTAAGATGGAACACGCTTACCCAGAAGAAACCTATTCACTCTGGCCTTGAAAGTTCCTAGATTGTAAGCGTCAGGAAACACAGACGCCCGGAAGCAAGTTCCACTCCCTTGCTGTCCGCATTATAAATGAGGAAGCAAGACGCTGTGTCCGTATTTTTAGGATATCAACAACGTACGGGTGAACATTTTCCCGGCGTCTTGTGGTTCGGTTTAAAAAAGTAAAATGTATTGGCTTCAGACGTAAATTGCAGGTAATTAAGCATGAGCTTAATTACCTGCATCTTAGCAAAATATATTCTTCTCAATTACTTAAATATGACGTTCACTTTTTGCAATGTTATTATTGCATTGTATCAAGAACCTTCATATTTATTTACAGACGTCAATTGTGATGTATATTTAAATATCATTTAAGGTAGAACTACTCGTTTAAATGTAGTCAAATATTTGTCCTAGGTAATTTAATATAGTGTTTTGTACGTACCGAAATTGCCGTCTATGCAAATAGCATATAATTGTGTAAACGAGCCCTTAATTAGCTTCTGGCTCATGAATTTGTCTGCGGTATTCTAAATTGTTAAAACATGTTTATGGTACAAATAATACTTGTGGTTAGAAGCAGATTACAGGTTTTATTTAAAACACCTAACATAATTTATTTTATCGAGAGTTGTGTCTTCAATATAGTAACTATAATTATTGAAAACCTTACTAACTTAACAAAATCAAGTTAGAATAATCTGTAAAAAATGAATTATCTTTGTTATGACTTGCTTGGCACCTTCGACCTATCCATAGAATCTAAATAAGTTTTTGTTATTCGTTTAGTTTTTTTTACCACTAAGGTGGCAAACAAGCTTACGGCCCGCCTAATGGTAAGCAGTTACCGTAGCCTATGGACACTTGCTAACACATCACTCTCACGTTGCCGACCCTGAAGAAATCTCTTCACGCCCTTTTTGAAGAACCATATGCTGTACTCATTTGGTAAATTTGTGACTGTACTTTTTGTTGACAGTACTTGAATTGTCTTCCAATGTCCTAATGTATACCGAATATCACCACTGAAATACAAAAATTATGAACTAAAATAAATCGCTCGAATTCCACCAATCATTAGCTTCATTAAATCAATTATATTCATTATTATCAATTATTCCGTATAGTAAATACTCTAGAGACACTACTACACACCACTGAGCCCGTGTCTTTTCCTCGTATAAATAAGGAAAAATATAACTATCTATAGTGATTTCCTGAAGGTAAATTCGATTTGATAACACTAATGTTCTCAAAACATTTACTACTAAAATATTGAAACAAAAAATGTCCACGGAAAAACAAATGTTTAAAACAAAGTGAAAAATACTGAATTTAGTAATTAGTCATGAATTCAAATATTTTAAAGAATCATGGCGATATCTATACATTCATTTGTACAAAAAAATAAAACATTTTAGAGAGGTTTGAATCACTTCCAATGTTGAGATTACATTACCAGAAACATACATTATGTTATTATACATTAAATATTTTATAAACCCCGCAAAACATAACAACAACATAACGGTTTTGGTCGCGATACTCGCGATTCGCTGGCATTGCATATAATTTCGCATTTTTATCCCGGGGTTCTAAAAATATTTTAAATGCCTCAATTTGTTCCATAGCCACCAAGGATCAATTATAACGTCATTCCAACGTCTCTAAAAATCTTTATTTTTTCGTAAAAATCTCGCCATGATTCTTTGCTAATTATTTATGAAATTTGATTAAAATGTTACAAATGTTAACCCCAAAAATATCGTTCCATTAAATACCCGAATATTAAAACAATAAACAAATTGAATGTGCCAAAACACATTATACCCTTCTTAGTAAAAAGGTCTGACAACACAATTATCAGAAATACATAACATCGAACTTAGCCCCGCCCGATGGGTGGTTAGGGTTGTTACACAACATTTTATTTATTAAATACCTTTATTCATAACGGCTTCTGTATAAGAATGTGCCCCTTAGGGCATATCCACCATGGATATTTCGTCTAAACATCACTAGGACCGCTGGTAAAGACTGTGAATTGTCAGTCAGTCAGTCATTCCGTCAGTCACGGTACTGTTTTATAAAACACACTCGTGATTATAGACAGAGTAAGGGGACTAGGTATAGGTAAGGGGGTAAGGGGGTAGTGAATTGCCAATGGGCGGGCCACATCGCTCAAAGAGCCGATAACCGCTCGGGAAGAAAGGTTCTCGAGTGGCGGCCACGTACTGGAAAGCACCGAGCGGGACGACCTCCGACCAGATGGACTGACGACGTGGTCGATGGGGGAGGCCTATGTTCAGCAGTGAAAGAAAGAAAGAAAGAAATAACGAAAACATATTTATTGACCCACAAGGACAGGCTGATATGATGATGATGATGATGATGGGGACTATAGATCACTAATGAGGGCCTAGATACAAGGAAAGGTGCTTGCTTGTAATATTTATTTAATGGTCTTAGGTATTTCTTTTATTTAGACTAAATTCTTAACCAAAGAAGGTACTTTCTGTATGAGTACGAATCAGAATGTATTTTTGATATTTAAGTGTCTTTGACAACCCTATTATTTTCCCGAAATCCACCTCTTTGTCGCGGAGACCACTCAGTTTTTGGGTCAGTTACTCCGAGGTAGCTTGCATTACGTTGATGACGTTACCAGTCTCATTTCATACGGAAGACGTGATCAAGTGAACTTTTTGTCATCTTCCATTCCTTTTTATTGTTACAAAGATGGGCGAGACGGGTAGATGTCCCACCTGATGCCTATTTGGTACGTGCCCGTAAAATTTTAGGAGCTATCGTTTATACGTTTCCATATGATATATATTCGGGGGAAAAAATTGGGATATTTGGGTTGGATGGATTAGGTTCTGCAAAAAGAGAATGTTTGGAACCGCAGCTGATCATTTTAGGTAACAGGGTTGCGGTACTAAAATATGATGAGAAAATTGTATTAACATTGGATTTGGTTCGTAATTTGACTCGTGTCTGAACGTTATTTAAAATGAAGCCATTTCTTTTACTTTGTATTGGCTTATGTTTAACCGCAATCTCACTATGGTAAGTGATGATGTGGTCGAAGGTGGTAAGCACATAAAGCCTAGAAGGAACTGGTTCTCAAGTGCAGCTGTCGGAACACACTGCTAGATGCTTCACTAAGCAAGATGGTGATGTCACTACAGATGAGGGTGGGAGGGTTTTAGCCGGGCGGGCAGGTACATATTACAAATCTACCACCATGCTATGGTTTCCTCACGATGTTATCCTTCACCGAAAGCTCAAGAAATTTCGAAGATTCGAACTTAGGACACAGATTAAGACGTAACCTGGGACCTCGGCATCCGATCTAATTTATATGGTTTCTATAAAAAAGTTATTTTGACTTTAAACCAACTTTCCTGAAGATGGTGATTATTATTCACGCAGTGTTACAAAATTTAATATTTTATGATAAAGAGGAGTATTTTTATGAAAAATCTTCACCGGAGGGTAAACATTCATTTCACTTAACACAAAAGGACGAAAATGTAAATTAAAACGGAATAAAGCCTGTTCAAACAGCTGCTATATTTAGATTCTATGTTCTTATAATACCGCCTTTGATAATATCTGGTTTGTGATTATAAAAAAGAAAATATTTATTGAGGTCAGATATTTAAGGACCATCTTAGTATCCTGTTAATCAATGTGGATCGATAAATCATTGAGCTTTGTAGGTATCTTTGCATAATGTCTATAAACTATATTAAAGGATGAATTTTTGAAATCCTGAAGTAGGAGGCACTAGGGAAAAACGCTCAAAGGAGTCTATACTTGGATTTTGAAAGTGCATTAGTACATTAAGTGCACTTTTTTAAGAAAAAAGTAATTTTAATACGACCATTTCATAATTAAAAGTGTTTCATAACTAAATTTCATCATCATCTGCCTGCCCCGTTCCCAATAATTTGGGGTCGGCGCAATATGTAGTTAAGCTTCTTCCATTCGGTTCCTTCTAATGTCTCTGCAATTATTCTTTTCATGAAGATGATAATTATGTATTTATGTTTTTTAGTTTTAAGGTTTTATTTTTCTCGTATATAGGGTGACTGGTAATTAGTAAACGATACTTAGACGCATGATTGTACTCATAATAACAAACAACTTTCCCAAAGAAACAAATAGGGATAAATAACTAAATTAAATAAAAGCTAAAAGCTGATGGTGTATTCTTATTCTCGTTAGACACTAAATATTTTATGGGCTCATGTGCTAAGTAAATTAAAAAAAATGTTTTTTTGGGAAAGTTGTTTGTTATCATGAGTACAATCATGTGTTTAAGTATCGTTTACTAATTACCAGTCACCCTATATAGGTATGTGGTTTGTTTGTTTCTTGTTTTCTATTTAGTCACGCCGTTTACCTACGCAAGTTCTCAATAGCGCTGGTTGTATAGTTTTTATTTTTTTAATTGGAACGATTTCATAATTTAAATTTGTTCTTTATGATTTTTCTTTTGTTTTTCTCTTCTCTCTATCGCTTGTGCTTGAGCCTGACCCGCTATAAAATCATCCCGCTTCTTTTAATATTATTTCCTTTAAATTCATGACAAATACATCGCCAAACACCACCTACACACAGATAAACATACAGTAACACAATTTCACATCTTTACACTACATATTACCAACGGTGTAAGTGCAGTGCAAACATCTCCGCATCACGGGTAAGTGGTAGAACTATAGTCCTCATTATTTCTCTTCGATTCCCGCGAGATCAGCACAATCAACGGCCACAGGGTGATTCCTGTGCCCGGCGTGATTACTATTAATAGAATACACAATTCATGTTGAGGATAATAATATAAAACATTATTTTAGGTATTTATATCACGATTTAATTACAACAATTAATTGCGTGTTTGTTTACAATGCCAATAATAAGAACACGTGACTCATTTAAAACAGGAAGGGAATTAAAATGGGAGTACGTGTATAAACCTGAATTTAAAAACAATACTTTTGTAAACGTTTTCTCTTATCGGTTGCGATTGATCGAATTACTCAGTTCAAAATTCAAAATCATTTATTCACGTAGACCTTCGGAGGCACTTTATGAAAAGACTCGGTTCGGAAGGTTGCATTTGCTGAGAAGAGCTGGCAATAAACTCAGCAATTAGTCTTATCAAAACAAGCATAGATTCATTATAACATTCACATTCTAATTGCACTGACGACTATGACGTGTCCCGGCGCATCGACTAGGTAGTTTCGGTCACTGTCCGAATATTCAAAATCAAATCAAAGTCAAAAAGACATTTTTCAGTTTAGGCCCTTGTAAGGCACTTATGAACTTCTTGTCCCAATTATATTATTTAATAGACCTTCGCAGGCTTTTATGAATACTTTGACCGTCTTGGAAGGTTGCATGGTAGGCACTGTCGCGTTTGCATTTTTTTAATTTAATTTCATATTTTTAATATAATAAGAGGAAACGCTGCCAGCCTTCTGGGAACCCTGCCGTTAATCAGAAGCAGCGGCAGGCTTGAGGAAATTTTATATATATAGACTGCATTTTGTACATATTTGTTGTAAATAAAGATATATTCTCACATATAATAATAATATATTAAAATTATGAAATTAAATTAAAACTTACAAATTTACATTTCTATAAGATTGGTAGAGTTATCTCACAGATAATGATTCCAATACAATCACGGAAAAAATGCGCGTCTGCCAAACTATGCAGCCAAGAATAACGTTTCTCACAAATATTGTTTAATATCAAGTAAATATTTACTAGAAGTAAGAATAATTTCTTAACTTGAGAATTATGGAATTCTATCAGGTAAACAATAATTTTATTCTTCGTATCTGAGTTTATTTTTATTTCTATGTTCGTATCAAATACACAAGAATATTGTTTCAATTGAAGACAATTTGTTGATTGAAGAAAAATTGTCTTGAATAAATAAATACTTAGTTTAAGCGTTTAAGTAACGCAGTCTTGGATCAAAACAGTTATTTAGAGAGAAATATACAAAGTGGAAAGGTTTTTTTTTTTAACTTTTTATAGGCCTGTGTTTGACCGCAATCTCACCATGGTAAGTGATGATGTGGCCGAAGGTGGTAAGCACACAAAGCCTAGAAAGAACTGGCTCGCAAGTGCGACTATCGGAACACACCGAAAGGTGCTTGGCCCTACCATATACCCTACCACCGTGCTATGGTTTCCTCACCGAAAGCTCAAGCTCATTGTAGGATTCGAACCCGGGACCTTCGTCTCGGTATCCGACGTCACTACCACTGAGCTATCATCGCCTTAAACAACATAAAATCTATGTCTAAATATAAATCTATCTATATATAGGTATATAAATCCGAAAGGAGTGAAGACTACATCAGGTTTATACTTCTGTATCATTCAGTGTCAGTAAGAGCAACAATTCTATATGCATTTGATAAAAACTTTTATTTATAAACCCTTTTCTTTCCATTCTTAATTTTGATTTTTATTATCGAAATACTTTCCAATAGCCTAATTGATGACTTTGTATTGTTTTTTTTTTAAATAAACGGAAGCTGAATCAAACAGCTGTTATACCATACCGATTTTATCACGTATACAATTATTATAAATCTAATATCCCGCCCAAGTCGCAGCGAAACTCTGAACTATGTTTATTTTAGTAAAGTCTGTTTATAGTCGAGGGTGTGGTAAGCATCGTTTAAATCGGCGATAATTATTTATTGGCAACATTGATGAAAAATAATGTACACAACGGAAACAGTAGAGAACGATCGTTTACTTATTTTGACATATTTTGAATTAACATTTAAAAAATGGAATATGTATACAGGGCTAGACAGTATAAGCTGATCTCGCATTGTATAGGATTTCCGTACAATGAGAGGTCAGCTTATACTGGAATGTATGGCCTGAACTCAGTGAAAACAAAACACTAATATCAACACCCATTTATAAATGCAATAAAAGCCTTTACCCAAGCTTTAAGTCATACAAAAGTGTTTTACAATACTGCAAGTTTGACGAAGCATTGTCACTGCAGACGGTATTTAGCCAGTCGCAGAGAACTCTGAATCAATACTACATACTTTGACGTGCCAATTTTAAATTTCGAATTATTCTGCGGCATCTTAGCATGTTTTTAATTCTGAGTAAATTAATTGAATGAGTGAAAATTGAGCTCGTAAAGAAAAATTATGTGTCAAATTTCATAAGATTGTAACTATCGTAATTCTGCCCTGCCACCTATCTTATGTTTTATTTCAGCGTATGGATCTATCTGTGTGTCAAAGTTCATCAAAATCTATTCAGCATAATTCAATGTGATTGAGTAAAAAATATCCTTACATATTTGTGCGTTTATAATAATTGTAGAATTTAATCCAATTTTTGTATTTGAGATTACGGAACATAATCTGCTTAGCATGAGAAAAGGAGACAATATAATCCTAATGTTTACGTCTCCGCATAATCCTTAGAATCTACATCTCTAAGATCGAATATTACATCTCTAAGACACCGATCCCACAGCAAGAGGTCTAGAGTTCTGCAGTCAAAATTCTACGTTCCGCGTTCACTGTGATCTATGCGGCGCTTTTTATAATTTCTATGGCGCCGATCCCACAGAGAGAGTTCTAGAGTTTCGAGTTCAGAGTTCTGCATTCCGTGTTGACTATTGTGCACACAGCAAGCAGTCTAGAGTTCTAGAGTTCTGCAATATTCGCTTCTGATCGCACATCATATACTTTTTTTACTTTCAAAGGCCCCACATAGCTTAGACACCGATCTCACAGAGAAGAGTTCTAGAGTTCCGCGTTCCGAGTTCTGCATTCCGCGTTGACTGTAAGCTATGTGGGGCCTTTCAAAGTAAAAAAAGTGTATGATGTGCTGTGTGCACAATAGTCAACACGGAATGCAGAACTCAGAACTCGGAATATAGAACTCTCTCTGTGGGATCGGCGCCTTACAGTCAACGCGGAATGCATAACTCGGAACTCGGAACTCTAGAACTCTTCTCTGTGGGATCGGCGCCTAAACCATTCGCCGTGGGAACATTATACTCCTTCAAGGCAAGATTGAATAGGCATTTTTGAGCAAAGCGTGTAATATCTACAGCTTCGATATCGTTCGTAACAGAGTGATTCTGAAGGCAAATATAAATAATTTTATTTATAGATATTTGAGCACATATATAAAATGAGGTATATCAACGATTTCGAAATAAGTGAGTTTTCTTTGGTGGTTTTGTCTGTTTGTTTGACCGGGCTCCAAAACAGCTTTAATAATTTTGATGGAACGTTAACAGATAGATGTCATTTCAAAGAATAATCTAGATTACTTATCCTGGGAACGTTGGGAAAAAAGCAGTTTGTGTTGATAAATAGCGAGATTACGACCCCAAATAAATTTGGAATAGAGCGCTGAGATGACGATAATGATGAAATAGTAAGATCAATTATTTTCAATAAAGATTTACTTATGAATAATCAAAAAGAAACATTGAATGATGGTTGTTAGAATTCAAAAACAAATGAACGTGTATTTCCTAATAATACACGTGTAGATATTGTTAAAATACGTACAATTAACCAAAAATATATTTTTAATTATTTTATTAAGCCTCATAATTGCCTGGCAAAGGAAAAACATGAAAATACTTGTGACAGTATTCAATTATAATTGAATGATAGTAGTATAGAGATAAGAAATCCTTTGCATAAAAACCTCGTAAACGGGCAATATAAATTGCATCTAGCAAGAAATCTTGCCGGTTATTATCTTTGCCTTAATTTATCATACAAGTGTATTCCAGCAAGACTGCATAACAATAAAATGGTGCCGATTCTGCTGTAAATCTCATTAAACTAATTTTAGTCAAGTCACATCTCTTTCTTACGAACATTATTGAAAAAAGATAGCACATATTTAAAGCTGTCAAATTAATCTTTGCCGTCATCATTTGCGAGTATTTAGACGTAACCGCGATAGATGGCGACTAAAACATTGAAAATAAGCATTAGACTAATTTGACAGGACTAAATTTCTTACATCGTTTTCTTATGTTCTTTGTTAGAAAGAGACATTGGTGCCGATTCTGTTGTAAATCGCACTAAACTAATTTTAGTCACATCTCATCTCTTTCTTACGAATATTATTGAAAAAGGATAGAACATACAATATAACTTAAAAGTTGTAAAATTAATCTTTGCCGTCTATTTAGGCGTAACCACGATAGATGGCGATTAAATTTATATTGAAAACAAGCATCGGACTAATTTGATAGGACTAAATTTCTTACAACCTTTTCTTATGTTCTTTGTTAGAAAGAGACATAGTGAGATTAAAATTAGTTTAGTTGTGAACAACAGAATCAGGGCCATAGTGAGACTAAAATTAGTTTAGTTATAAACAACAGAATCAGGGCCATTAACTTCTAAGAAGTATTGCAAGTGTTGCAATATATTGCTTCGATTTAGATGATAAATTGGCAGATTTTCTTTTTTTTATAAAAACATCAAATTACTTACAGACCCCACTAGATCAAGCCAGTCTCGTGGGGACCACAAAATCAGGTAGTTAAAAGATTGACGACAACAAAAGCAGTTCCTGTAATAAATTGTGACTACCAAGATCAAGTAAATAAGTAAAGTAAAATGGTAGTTATGTGGTAGCGGTTGTAGTGTGATTGTGGTACGTGTGAATAGAGCCTTAGATGAAGACGTGAACTAATGTTTATGGCGCCGATCCCACAGAGAGAGTTCTAGAGTTCCGAGTTCTGCATTCCGTGTTGACTATTGTGCACACAGCAAGCAGTCTAGAGTTCTGCAATATTCGCTACTGATCGCACATCATACAGTTTTTTTACTTTCAAAGGCCCCATATAGCTTACAGTCAACGCGTAATGCAGTACTCGGAACGCGGAACTCTAGAACTCTTTTATGTGGGATCGGCGCCTAGTCGCTTGGTTCGCGGTTAAAAATATAACAATGACATCAATTTTTATAAAAGGACGCACGTCCCTCATGAGAACCAACGGGTTAAGATAAGATTATTTATTTGTGGACTGTAGGTTACATTATAGATGTTAGAAAAAAAGCCTCTCCACTACAGTCCACATCCTACCACACGGGCATACAAAAATATGTTTATTTCTGTAATTGTAGCATTATATTGCAACAATAAAAACATGCCTGCTTACGAGCATCTTTATTTTTGTAAGAATTATTTTCGTATTGATTTTGTTATTGTAAATTAAAATGCTATTATTTGATAATTAACATTAAATTACAAAGCCGTTTAAATGAACTATTATTATCAGATACGTTGTGAACTTGTGATAGGTAGTAATTATTTCTATTAATTATTTGACAATTAAATTAATGTTTCCTTGTTTCAATCGTTACTGAAACATGTTCAGGGGGCCTACCACAAGCTCTTAAAACATGGTTAAAATAACCTTATTTGTCTTTTGTCCCGTTTTGACGACGGGTGTCAAAGGAAGACAAAAGTCAAATAAGGTTATATTAATATTGTTTTAAGAGCTTGTGGTTCGCCCTCAAATGTTTGTACGTAAAATACACTATGCCGGCAGAAAAACGGTTTTTAATCTTGCAGTATAATAAAGATCCATTCATAATATTATTTTAGTCGTGTTAATTTTAAGACGATAATAAAAGTGATATTAAAAAAACTAAGAAAAAAGAACATCATAATACGTCATCGTTAAAATATGCAATAATGAAAAATAAACAATGTAATTCTTATAGTATTTTTTTCATGAAAATTACCTCATTCATAAAACAGAAACACAAACGTCAAAGTATCTAGGTAAACCAAAGTCCAATAGTCAAGGCTTTAGCAAAACTAGTCATTCCGAGTCAAATTTGCAAGCTGAATCTGAAGAATGACAGTTTCACGTTGTTCCAAAAATATTAAATAAGTATTGCACAAACACAATAAAATTAATTCAGTTATCTAAACATAAAAATACTGCAATGGCGGAAAGAAGTTTGTTTTCATGACGTGACGTTTCTTTCATATATCACCAACGAAATATGAACGTAATTAGTCAGCGTTCAAGGTCCGTTTTTAGTAATGACAAAATCAATATTGATTTGTAAATTAAACAAAGAATACGGTGGTAAAAAAACATAATAGCCAAGGTTTCAGGTGCCTGAGAACTGAAAAAAACATAATCTGTAAAACGACAGACGCCTACCCGTCTCACTTGCAATCCAATCAATTTTATACCTCATCTCGTTGTTAAAAAGCACCAAATTCGTATAACACATCCACTAGGTACCACTCCCGAGCGAACGGCCTAAATGCACTTCACGTATGACGTCACTACACGTTCTTTTATTTTGAATTTGAATTAATAAAGAATTTACTCACGCTGCAATGCTTTTAGATAGTGGCCAGCGTTCCATAGACGCTTGGTACTTCATGTTTTCGATCTGCTTTTTCAGTGCCTCTTTGTCCATGGCTGCGAGTATACTGGGGTCCATAGCGCAGAATCTGTGGTATAAAGCACGCACACATAAATTACAGTAACGTGTAATATAGTACGAGTAGCGTAGTATGAGACAGAGCACGTACACTGCATTAGAAAAGGCATAATTAAGGAAAAAATAACAACGTTTAGTTGGTCAAAATAATATTTTTAAAAACAGAATTCTCTGCCACTGGCTGGTATTAGAAACGATGTTATAATTGAAAAAATTAAGGAACGACATTTGAAATGAATAACCATTCTATTTCGGTATCGAATTGGTGTGTGTTATCGACTGTACGTCATTATCTATCTCGCTCACACAATAAGGGGAAAAATGCTAGCGTGTGTTGGTTTAGCTTTAGTGTGAGTGATGCGCGCGCAGTACTTTACAGTTTCTATGACAACCCCTTTAGGAACACTGAAGTTAGCTTGCGCAAAGTTAGTTAAAAGCTCTCATATTGGAATTATAACTTTAGCTGTTCAAAAATAAGGTGTATTTTAGTGTGTGTTATAATTTGTAAAATTAATGAATTAAGGCGTAATGCCCGGTAGTTCGCCGCGTTTTGTGTTCCATTATTCTTTGTTTTCGTGTTACGAATATAGAGGGCGCTGTGTGTCGATTAGCGCAAGCTTATTAGAGATCGAGTTTCTTACAAACCACATTTTTATGATTGGGAAGTAGTTTCTTAGTTCTTATAATACCTGTTGAACGTTGAAATACACTAAAGGATAACAACTGGCTCTCGGGTTTTTTTTTATATACCACTATGGTGGCAATCAAGCATACGGCCCGCCTGATGGTAAGCAGTTACCGTAGCCTATGGACGCTTGCAACACCAGGGGTATCACTCGCGCGTTGCCGACCCTGAAGAAATCTCTTCACGCCCTTTTTGAAGAACCCCATGCTGTACTCCATTGGGAAAACCACGGCGGGGAGCTCATTCCACAATCTGAGCGTCCGCGGAAGAAAGCTCCATTGAGCCCGCACAGTTCGAAAGAATTCTGGTTTCAATATATATATACTTAGTCCTATGGATATACTTAGTCCTGTGACAGATGAATATATTGATAAGTCGATAAAAAGATGAAAATAAGTTAATTATTCTGTGTACACCATTTAGGTTACGGTGTTTCGTGACTAACGTACTGAAAACTAATCCATCCGTTTTCTCATCCTAGATACGGTACTCTAGTGAAGACAATGCAAAAATCTTGAGATGATAATTAGTTAAGAACACAATGAAAACTTATTTAGTTAAGCACAATGGAGTCATTAGGTTTTTAATATGGCGGTTCATAAAAAACAAGAGAGTCGAGAATCCCACAAACTGTCAAGAAAAATCAACTTTACTTTTGACGTAGGCCAGACTGGTCGTGGGTTCGATTCTCGTTCAAAACAGACGTTTGTGTGCATGATGTTTGTATGTACCGAGCCTACAATATCTAGTAATATCTAGCTTTTTAAATTATTTATTAACCCACACCAAAAATAACAAGGCGATGATAGCTCAGTGGTAGTGACATTGGATGCCGATGGTCCTGGGTTTGAATCCTACAATGAGCTTGAGCTTTCGTAGCACGGTGGTAGGCCAGTTTGTAGTCTATACCCACCTGGCTGGGTTAAAAATCTGTCGCCAAATATATATCGGTGTGTTTCGACAGCTGCACTTGAGAGTCAGTTCCTTCTAGGTTTTGTGTGCTTACCATCTTCGGCCATATCATCACATCAGTTTCTTGTTAATTTGGGATTCCTTTTATGTACAGTTTTTTTTTTTTTTTAATTAAATTAGCTTGTGTTTGGCCACTGACCCGCCCATAAGGGGCGATGACGAAGCCTAAGATGAAACACGCTTACCCAGAAGAAACCTATTCACTCTGGCCTTGAAAGTACCTAGATTGTAGGCGACAGGAAACACAGACGCCGGAAGCAAGTTCCACTCCCTTGCTGTCCGCATTATAAATGAGGATGCAAAACGCTGTGTCCGTATATTCGGTATGTCAACAACGTATGGGTGAAAATTTTCCCGGCGTCTTGTGGTTCGGTGTAAAAATGGGGATATTTTCTATAGTGGCCACTTTTACCGACCCTAAGGTATAAATGACGGCACACTATACCTGGCAACCCCTTACGAGACCTCAGGGACCATCTGCGCTCGGCCACGCCGCCAGAGTATCCCCTGGTACTCATTTGATGTGAGAGAGTTATCTTGGGATCAGATCGTCGTGAGTGAAGAATGCCATAGCATATGTCCCATGATATTTTGCTTCTTTAGAATCACTTCCATAAAGTGCCTCTCCATGGCCTGTGAATTCACACAACACAGCCCCTGAACCACAAGGCGCGGGAATGCCTTGTGGTTCAACCTTTGTAATAACAAAGAATTAACTTCCATGACATTTCTATATTTACACAAATAGCAAACATACGTTTAATGTGTATTTTCAGTCCTAAATAAATGTTTGTTTTTAAGAGATGTAGAGCGTAGCGTTTATTTGCTTAAAAAGCAGCTCAAATGGGGAAGTAGCTCCACCTTACAGAACATCAAAGCCAAATAACTTTATGTTGTGTTCCTGCGCATGAGTAAGGTCGCCAGAGCTCATTGGGGAGGGGTGAAGGGTCGGTAACGTGTGAGTGATGCCCCGTGTGTCGCAAGCGTCCATATAGCTACGGTAACCGTTTACAGTATAAGGCGCGAGTCGTGAGCACAGATAGGCAGTAGTGAGGGCAAGCTCGCGCATGTACACTTTTGGCCAAATTACAGTAGCCAAATGACACGCGAGAATCCAATAGACGACGAGCATTGACTGACGAACCAATTGTGTGCAGCTCGGCACTCCCACCTTCTTCATTCCGCCAAACAGACCGAATAATTAACTACTGCGCAGGTGTCAGATTGTGCTCACGACTCATGCCGGTCACTGTACCATCAGGCGGGCCGTACGCTAGTAACGTAACCAGGTTGACGCAAGTGGGCTAATTTAATACAAAAACTGTCCTTATTCAAATTAACAGCCAGATACTTGTTAGCTTACCTGGCCATTGGAAAAACGGCCCTTCTTGGTATTAAAGACTCAATTTGGAAGCTGATAGAACAAAAGACAGTTTCATATCTCTCCAATAAATAAATATACTAGGACACTCGTCACACACAGCTGTCTGATCCCAATCAAAACAACCCATAAATCATATTATTTTAAGTACAGACTGCCATATCCTTGTTCCTCCAGGATTTTGAGTGACTAATTAAGTTACGGATACATCCCACATCTAACTCTGGCTTCTGTAAACACGCCATAACGAGCGTCGAAAGAAAACAACCGCATTAGCCGAGTTACTAATAGAATTATATTGTTATCCTCTTAATTGAGATATATTGTTTTTTTTTTTTACCACTAAGGTGGCAAACAAGCATACGGCCCGCCTGATGGTAAGCAGTTACCGTAGCCTATGGACGCTTGCAACACCAGGGCATCACTCGCGCGTTGCCGACCCTGAAGAAATCTCTTCACACCCTTTTTGAAGAACCCCATGCTGTACTCCAGTGGGAAAACCACGGCGGGGAGCTCATTCCACAAGCTTCATTCATTGTTGATGGTAAATAGGAAAATATTTGTTTATTTTACTACCAATACGATTTAAAAAAACAAGAAACACGAGAAAAATACTTGTTACTTTGGTAATATCATCATCATCGGCTTATAATGTCCCATTGCTGAGCACAGGCCTCCTTTCACAAATGAGGGTGAAGGAACAGGTAGATACTCTAATACGCGTGCCCACTGCGGATCGGTGGAGGTAGATTGGTCAACCTACTGAGTTTTCAAGCCGCCTAGTAGGCCTCAAGCTAGCTTAACGACTATCACAAGTATTAAGCGGGACTAACGGCTTTACGTGCCTTCCGAAGCATCGAACAATTATCCCAAAGAAGCGCATTTTGGTTGGAATATATTCCGCCATTTTCCTACCGCCGACAATGCGCTCTGATTGGCTAAGTCAAGGACACATGCACTCTGATTGGCCATTTCAAAAAGACACGATGCAGTGATTGGTCCTTATTATTCAAAATCAGTAATAAATCACTGACTAGTTTCGGAATTTGATTGTTCAGTACAATTTTAAAGACATTTATCCTCGATGCACTTTTGTAACAAAAAAATACTTTTGTTGTTTTTTCATGAAATTAGTTTTTCTTTCTTATAATGATTTCCCATATCACTATCCTAACTTCACAAACTCTACACACCGTAGTCAAAATATGTGGCTTGGCCGTTTCACTACCACAAGAACTATTGAATAACAAAAAAGTAATGAACATTTTTCACCTTACTCCCATGTGACGGTAGCGAAACGGCCAAGCCACATATTTTGACTAAGGTGTAGAGTTTGTGAAGTTAGGGCTTGTAGAGTAAGTGCATGTGGAGTTATAAGCTTGGATCTACATGAGATCTGATAACTTTTTGACAGTACGAGCCATATGTCTTGGCGGCAGCATTTTACATAAAAATGTTTTTGGTGGGATCTAAATATTAATCGAAACACTCAAACGATGCCATCTCTAGTGATAGTTCAAGGATGAAAATGTTATTTCCACACAATAATAATATGAAAGTGTAGGAAATAAAAACTCAATTTTGCCATGATGGAAGTTTTCCGCGGGGATGCATCGACGTAACGAGCTCTCGAGACACCCAGTGAATTTACAATGGTTAGGATCCTTCGGGGATATTGGGTATGAAGGTATTTATTTTGTTATCTTTAGAAGCTTTAAGTGAGGTAGAGCGTAGCATTTATTCGCTCAAAGAGCAGCTCCACTAGGGAAGTACCTCCATATTACAGAATACCGCAGCCAAATAACTAGTTGTGTTCCTGCGCGTGAGTAAGGTCGCCAGAGCTCATTGGGGAGGGGGGAAGGGTGAGTGATACCCCGTGTGTTGCAAGCGTCCATAGGCGATAATAACGAAGTCCATACGATAACGAAGTATTCCCATTTGCGCACCGATTTTTTGAGCACCGATTCTATTCCCTTTTCAGCACCGATTCATATTTTGGATCGGTGCTCAAATGGGAACAAAAGTTTAATACGAAATCATTCCCATTTGAGCTCCGACGGTTTTGTAGCTTCTAGTGTTGTGGTGTTTAATAAAACGTATCAATAAAAATTTACAGTTTTATTATAAAAAGTAAAAAGTATTATGGTTAGAGAACCCATTTTATGAGCATCAAAATTATTCCGCTTTGAGTTCTGATCAATATGTTAGGTTGGTTGTCAATTGCTGAACAAAATAGACTTACTGATATGTTGTTGATAACTAAATAACTAATCTTAATTTATATATTTTTGGATAGCTGCACTTGAGAGCCAGTTCCTCCTAGGCTTTGTGTGCTTACCACCTTCGGCCGCATCATCACTTACCATGGTGAGATTGCGGTCAAACACAGGCCTATAAAGAGTAAAAAAAAAAAACTCCTTTTAAGCAAAGAATAAGAAAAGACTAGCTTGTGTTAGAAAACCCAGGTACTGACTAATTATGGAAACATAATGTACTCTCCATTTTACTTATATTAAATCTCTCTCTTAATACCTCAAAAAATGTATACTTATGAAAAAATGGTACCAGGATAGCATAAGCTCGAAGGAGATATCTCCAAAAAAAATTAAAAACAAAACCTGGTACCATTTTTTCATAAGTAATAATAAGTATACTATTTGTGGAAAGAATATATAATATATATTGTTTTGGTACTAGGGAGAGCTCTGTTGTCCTGGTACTATTTAAAACTGTAGTGTTTAAATAAAATATATCGGCAAAAAATTATGTAGTTTTATTTTACAGAATAATTTAATTGTTTATTATCATTTACAGATGAATATTAATTATTTATTACTTTCCTAGATTTAAATTTTCTCAATTCGAACAAAACACAAACAATACAAGTCACCATACGTTTTTTTATTATTATGAAGAGCTTAGGTAAAATGATCCGTGATGATTTTAGAGCTGATGCTAATATTTTAAATTGTACCAGTATAACAGAAGTTTGAAGGAAGCTCTCTCTAGTAAAAAACAACATATATATCCTTTTAACTTATGAAAAAGGAGAGAGCTCCTTCGAGCTTACGTTATACTGGTACAATTTAAAATATTAGCTGATGCTCTAGAATCGGTGCTCTAATGGGAATATTCAATAAAATAACGTAAGTACTAAGTCTTGGTACGATTTTTTCTTTAATTACCAAGTATAATTTTTGGAGGTATTTAGAGAGATCAAAACACCACAACACTAGAAGCTACAAATTCGTCGTTGCTCAAAAGGGAACGATTTCAAATTAAATTTTTGTTCCTATTTGAGCACCGATCCAAAATATGAATCGGTGCTGAAAAGGGAATAGGATCGGTGCTCAAAAAATCGGTGCTCAAAAAATCGGTGCGCAAATGGGAATACTTCACGATAACTGCTTAACATCAGGCGAGCCGTATGCTTGTTTGCCACCTTAGTGGTATAAAAAAAATATGAATCTTGCCATGAGTTTCCATTACCATACAAATTCGAATATTTTTTTAGCGTCTTATAGACAGACATACAATATTTTATACGTCTTACAAATTGCGTCCGTATAACTCAACATAATAGCCAGAAGTAAATTCATGTAAAATTAGACTCGGTCTTAGCGCGTCTATTTAAAAGGTCAAGTACGACCGCTCCACTCAATTATGATGTGACCCTAGTAGCTGTGAACTTTGACCTTATTAAGGAAGTTTTATATGGATTATTCATTGGGACCTGTCATGAGTTATGGGAATTTCGTGTTGGGATTATTCATAAGGCCCGAGGGAATATTGTACATATTTTATTTGATCGACAGATACACTGTCTTTACGTATTAATTATTAATAATCTATGGATCTGAAGAAAGGGAGCGATGATAAAATTTGAAGTCTTATTTTTATCAGAAACTATTGATTGATCACGGGATAAGAACCTTTTGTATTTATGTTGTGTTAATATTTTAAATGAATTATTCGGTTGAACGTAACATTATAAAACCGTTTTGGAACGGACGAATTTTTTCAGTTTCATCTTAAGTAATGAGGGCATATTAGTTATTATTATACATATTATTATTATACATGAAGAACAAAGCTAATGGACTTACTCCTTGTTTCAAAATCTGCCTTCTACTGAGCAGGACTTATATAAAATTTTAATCTAAATATATATACTCGTAGATTTAAATTTAATAGAAATGGATCCCTATTTCCCTTTATACCGAGAACGACTTTATACCGGTTTCATAATTTTTTTTAATACTTTGCAGAATTTCTTACGGAAAAAATAGGGTAGGACACCGCGCAAACAAAGTCGCGCTGAGCAGCTAGTTACTTATAAAAAATATATAATATTAAAGACAAAAACAAGGAAAGATGTAAAAGTTATGATGTTGTTATGATGAGATGCGAAAGTTTGGATATTTGTGACTCAACCACGGATTTGGATGATACTTGTCACATAAATAGATTCCTGCACAAATATAGAATATTCTTTTTCCGTAAAACATTAGGTCCCTCGTCAAAGCGGGTAAAACTGTGGAGCGGAAGCTAATTTATAATAAATAAGTAAGATAATAAAAAAGTCCACAGTTACCGTGGTAGTTGTTGAACGTGACTGTTTTTTTAGAGCTCTCATAATAGCTGTAGTACAAACATGATGTACAGAAGACACGAAAGCCATGTGCTGTGAACCGTGTGTTTACTGTACGAACGGACAAACAGACATTAAGTTTGTTTTGTAAACATTGTTACTAAAAACGCGTTAATAGTTGTGCTTGTATTGCTTGAAGTGAAAACATGTTATAACTTATAGTAACTAGCTGCCCGGCGCGACTTCATTTGCGTGGTGACTTACCCTACCCTTCCCTTTTTTTTTTTTTATTAGCGTGGGGAAATCCTCATAGGATACCCGACCGCCCTGGGGGGGAGCGGCCAGGTTATGCCGGACTTTTACCGGCTAAAACCCCACGGTGGTCGCCACCTGCGCTATAGAGAGGGGGGCGGGCTCTCGTGTTGAACGCGTACCTGCTCACCCCTCCAAACGCGGCGCTTTGATAGCTCGTCCCAGGGGAAGTCTGACACTTCCCCCCAGCACCCTCGCTGTGCTATCGCACGATGAGTCGTGACCACATCGACTCATCGTCCTCCTTGGGGTCGCTTCTGGGCACACAGAGCCCCCGCTCTGATTGCCCGCGACCCCAAAGGCCCCGTTTAGTCGCTTTTTACGACAGACCCTACCCTTCCCTACCCTACTCTATCAAAACCATCCAAAACTGATCCGCCATTTATTGAATTCATTTGTTACAAAAAATGTGATAAATGAAGAACCACTCGACCGATTTTGTGCAAACTTCACATCAACCATCAGTCCGAACAAAGCCTAAACATTTGGTTTGGATAGGTGAGGCCCGTTCTTGAGTTATAAAATTACAACGAAAAGTGGCATTGGTTAAAAATATAACAATGACATTTGTTATAATAGGACGCGCGTCCCTCGCGAGAACCAACGGGTTAACCTCTTAATAATTTTACGTTTTCTCTTTTGCAATTATTTTACAGGGCAATTAATTTCTTATATGGAATTTTGTTGTAGGTACTACACCAGGTAGGTAGGTAAATAATAAGTATTACTGTTTTCTGTCTTTCGTATTCTATACGTTCGCGCACCGTTTATGTAATTGAGTAAATACTTTGTTGTTGTTTGAATTAGGGTAAAATTTTCGGCCGGAATATTTTTTAAATTTAAGCCTGTAATATGGAAACTATATCCACCTAGACTCAGAAAATCCCTATTTATATGCACACAAATGTCTGTCCTGGGAATCGACACCACGACCTGTGGTAAGGCAGCTAACCGGCCATTCAACTTAATACAATAAAACAGATTAAAAATCTTTATTACTAAAATAAAATATAAACCATTTCATTCAGAAAATCGGCACGTTCATCCGTTAAAATAACAAAACTCCGCGAAATACTAAGCTTTGGAAGCTTTAAAAACAAAAACAAACTAAAAGCTATCTTTGTTTCAAATAAACAATTCTGCTATCTTGATGAGATATAAGTCTTAACTTGAATCTAGGATCATAAAAACTAGAAGACATGACGGAGCAATGGACTGTAGATTTTACACGTCTATATTATTATCATTATTAATTGTTGTTAAACATTAAAATTCAATCTACCAGTGACTTCACAATATAGACCTTAATAAAAATACTTTTTTGATGTATCATTACATTTCTGTATAACAGAAGTACATTCTTTGCTTACTTTACTATCATTATAAAGCAATTTCAATATGTAATGTATTTTTATGTACTTATGTAAAAAAATGGTATTGCTACATAAACTATAAATGAAAACTGTTTTACAAACCGACTTCAAAGTACACAAAAGTGTAATAAAATCCTAAACTGATGACAATGGGACCAAACGGGACAAAACAAAAAAGAATTTTCCAAATCAGTTAATAAATGACGGAAACAAACATAAAAAAAACATACAACCGTATTGAGAACCTTTTCGAAGTCGGTTAAAAATATAAACTATTATATTTATATTGATATCAAATTTCATAGAACAGTGAACAAAATAACGATGAAATAACACAATCATATCTTCCAGTTTTATGATCCGAGTCTCAAATCGTGATACGACGGTCTCACCTTAATAGTCTCTCTGTTAGTACTTCCGGCGCTTAGTTCTAAAGCTTCGCTTCACTTGGAGCTTAGTGTCGTGACTTCTAGCTTATTCGCGAGTTCTCTGGTAGTCTGCAATCAATAGTGAAAAGAGGATTAATATGAGATGCAATTTAAGTCTAGTTTAAGAACATAACTGCTTTTTCAATGCTAGGTCCCTATCTTACATAATTAATTATAACAAGGTTTTTGCCCGTGTCTTCGCTTGTGCAGACTTGTTTACACGCTTTTATTTAACTTGCAATGTATGTATGTATCTTTGATCGGGTGGAATCTTGCCAGTCGAATTTCACCCACATCCAGTGGTCGGATTGACTTGATATTTGGTATGCATTAGTATATTGGATGACAATGCAAGTACAGTCAACAAAAAGTACAGTCACTCAAAAAAAGCTTGTATAAAAATTACTTATTTAACTTGCAAAATATGTATGTATACATGTATGTAACTATGTTTGTTCGGGTGGAATCTTGCAAGTCGAATTTCACCCACATCCAGTGGTCGTACTGACTTATATTTGGTATACATTAGTATATTGGAAGACAATGCAATTAGTCAAAAAACAGTACAGTCACCAAAAAAAGCTTATTAACAAATTTATTATGCTATTATGTCGGATATCGGCAAATATGCGTTCGGCCCGTCTGGTAACAAACGGTTACCGTAGTCATATGATCGCTTTCAACACCCGTATCCCGAGTGTAAAAAATTGGAAAAGTTACCCAAAAATTTGGAAAATTCGGGAAAAACTGAAACTGCTTTCTTCACAGATATTTTTTTATCCCAAAGGGAAACACAGGTGAAACCGCAGGGAACCTAGTAGATATATAATCTAGGTTCAAGAAATAGAAATAGCATTTTCCTTCCAATCTTGAATACCTATTTACCTGCAATGCTGTCAACCCGAGCGCAAAATGAATACTTAATTTGAATTTGAAATTGACTTAATAAGCGTTGCAAATTCTATAATCAGTCGATTTAAAATTTTAGTCGATCCTATTTGCAAATGTCTAGACGAGTCAGTCGGCTTGTTTAATTTTTAGTGATTCAGTCTAGGTTAAGTGGTTTCATGTGTCGAATGAAAATAAACTCTGTATTTTAAATTGATAAAGGTTTGTTGGGTTTGATTTTAGTTTTTGATCTAAAGTCACAATTTCATTTATATTTTATGCAAAAAGTATTTATTATTATGTTATAAACGAGGTGTTGTTTTACACCATATAAAAAGAGTTTTTGACTAATGAAGTGAAAACTTCTTTAGCGGCGTTGTGCACTTTTTGGGATGGGTAAAAAATGTTAAACTCGCGTCAGATGTCACGTAACCCTGATCGAAAATTCGTAAGACGGAGGGAGAGTAGTTGCAAATTAGACTGTATTTATACTGGGGTTATGTTCAAATTATTATAATATTCTCTAACTAGCCGGAAGGTAGGTACCATTTTTGTTCCTATTTTTAGTTAATAAAAAAATCTTATTCAAAAGTATTATATGTACATGTAACTTGAACTAGCTTTCCCTTGTATAAAAACACTATGTGAAAAAAATCTAGTTTCAAAAATGCACAACGTTAATATTCAAGTTTTCACTTCTGCCGGCACTCCCGGAGTGCAACCCGTTGTTTATTTATGTTTGTAACGAATAACAGTTAAGAGTGATATTTTTCTATCGATTTTTTTTACTTATCCATGTTTTGTTCAAGTAATACTCATTATTATCCTCCATAATTAACCCTATGATAAAATATTTCATTTCATAAACGTTTTTGTTATTTCTATAGTAAGTATAAATATCCTAATGACTATTTAAAACCGAAGTAAACCCGTAAATCGAAAGTTAGTTAACAAACAAAGGGCTCGCGAAAGTTTAAAACAAATGAGCGAACCAACATGCATACAAATGAAATGGTATTGAGAATCAATCGAATGCATTGGCATACAATCATAATTTAATGGATTGCTAGTGTATTCTGAATGACTAATTTATGATGACTAATGGTTAAATCGATTTCAAATCAATTAGTAGATTTTTTTAATCGACTAAGAACAATAAAGTGTATTAAATGGGGATATCTTGATAAAAACTGTAACAATTACAACCGCTTACGGTTTGGTAGGGTGTAGGTTCAATTCCCGGGGGTATTATTTAATAAAGAGATATTTTATTAACCTTTTTAGGAAACCGTAACAAAAAGGTAAAAAGGAACCCTTATGATGCTTAGAATAAACATAGTTATGGTGCCACTCCGTCCATACGTCCATCTAGTCTGTCCGTCTGTCACAGCCGTAACGATCTTTTATGATAGTTTTTGACTAATGATGAAAAATCTGAAATAATTACAACTAATAAACATTGATGTAATATTACAGGAAAAATTAAACGATGTTTGTAAAAACTAGTTTGTTTTTAATCATCATAGTTTCTTCGTATATAAACATAGTTATGCGAAGTGATGGCCCAGAATAATAAATATACGTCCTAGGAACCGGAACCCTCGGTGGACGAGTCAGACTAAGACTCACACTTGGTCAGCATATGACGAAGCTGATTCAGTAAATTATTGATATTACTGCAGGAACATATCATGAGAAAACTCTATGGCCAAGGATTCAAACTACAAAGGCACGTGAAGTCTAGCAATGTGATGGTACCTAAGTAATAAACCCGCATGGTACTCATTATAAGGAAACCGGAGTTTCAGCAGTGAGGATTAATATGAGCAGTTCTAGGCGATTATATCAGTCGATTAATTGATTCATAACTCGATTACGAAAAGAATATTTGTTATGAAATTAGAACTTACCAAAGGTTTCGTAGTCTTTTGTACGTTTAAAAATACAAGTTTAAAATTAGAACAAGATCAAAATTAGTATCTATGACATAGCCTTGAAGGCTATTTCACAGATACTTTTGAATTATTTTTGTAAAGAATATTAATTAACTGCCACAAAATAATATCACTTTACCACTTATAACACTACTTTATGTAAAGCTACGATTAACATATAAACGGATAAGTATTAAACATAAGACCTAAAAAAACTTCGTCAAATATTAACCTATTTTTTCTTTGCGTGTCATATGGCGTTTACCGCAAAACTTAATTAAATTACCACTAATTCAATTACAAGTAAGCTCCCGTTTGTCCTCACTGCACACACACACGCGCACCAAAATGGTATACCTTATTTATACAGACACACACAACTTAACATTAATTAAAGGCATGACAAAATCCTCACAACAGTATTCGAAATTTGAATTTTAATTATTTATCGTCAACTCGATCGAATTTCAAAATTTAAATTTGACATGAAAACTTTTTTTCTATAATCAAACTTTTTGCGTACCGTATTACGGAGGCGTCGCGTATTCTGCCTGATAAAAAAGCAGCCGTCTATCTTGAGTGCTAGTGCCACTATAATACAAACCCAGTACGCTTGCTGCCGCGTTCTACGCTCTAATTGAGTAAGAATGTATCATGCAATAGGTAATTAATAAACTTGGTAACTTATTGGTGTAAGAATTAAACGTTTTGATTGCAATCGTTTGTTTGCGTGAGATTAGCTGAAGAATTTAGAAATCTTTTTTTAAATTTATTTGCATAGATAATAGTTATTATACTCAAGTTTGTGTTTTGCTGCTAAATTAGCACAAATGAAATTCCTGCTCTGAAAAAAATAACTGAGGGTAGCACTTATTTTAGTTATTCCCTTTGCCTGATGCTCAATTTTTTTTAAGAAATTTGTTTACGTTACTAAAACCATAATGCATGCATTATGGTTTACTAAAACTTGAGATGAATATTTTAGGCTTTGCGTGGTATTAGTGATTAAAGATTTATAAATATCACTCCGCGGGTTCACCCACGTATCTGGGATAAAAAGTAGCCTATTAAACTCGGGGATAATGTAACATACTTTCGCTAATAGGAATTAGTCAAAACATTTTTCGAATCCGACTGATAATTCCAGAGACTAGCGCGTAACAAACAAAAAAAAAAACAAACTCTTCAGCTTTAAGATAATATTAGTATACATTTTCAAACTATACATATAACGTTTTACGCATAAACCTCTTTTCTTTATGATAATTTCAAACACAGAGCCCAATGCGAAAAAAAACACTGATAAATTTACGGGTCAGCGGAGGTATTTTCAATCTACACTCTACGCAATATAAATGATTATTAAAATTAAAATTAATTGAGAAAATTTAATTTTTGCAAAAAGAAAATCACAAAACTATCGCGGGAAACCCAAACACAAAATAAACAAAACACATCGAATTTTAAAAAAAGAACACGAAATATTTAAACCATTTTTAAAAATACTCACCTACAGTGTTCTACCGGCCAACCGTCCACAGACAAGGGCGGTGCACACACATGAAGCTAATAGACGCTCACACGTCGACACCTGTGTATACACTCGTGCATCAGTGTATGTGGATGCATATTGACCGTTTAATACTATGAGTTAGGTGAGCTGTGAGCGTTCGCATTGTTTGTTCCGAGTTTTTGGCTGAGTGTCACGAGTTAAATCGAGCGCGAGTGTTTTGTTTGGAATTTATTTCTCAATCGTAAATGTCATGGAAAGTTTTTCAGATGGGATGATGATACAATTTCGTAAATGTTCTTATGATTAAACCTCCCAGACTCGTCGACTATGTTGCTTATATGCACAAATAGCGTGTTAATTACAGAACCTCAAAACCACAAGTAAACTGGCTAATTGACAGATAGATAGATAGATAACTCTTTATTGTACACCAACAAGTAATAACAAAATATAACAAGACAATCTTAAAAGCAGTCATCACGCTATACTTTTCATTCAAAAACTCTGTACTTATTATGGCGTAGTTAAACATTTTCGTTAGATGTTTTGAACATATTAGTATCTTGTGCACTATATCTAGCCGTATATCTAGGCGAAAAAAAAAAAAAAGTGTGAAACAAATTCAGTAAAAGCCTCCGAAAAACAGCGTTTTCGCACAAATTTTACTTGAACTTTGTCCATATCTAATGTACCTATAATTTGTAAAAGTAAAGAAAACATTTAGATACCAGGCTTGCAAATGTATTGGAGATTCTAAATAACTAACTTTTTTTTCACAAACTTGGAAGATTATTTCACAAGAAGTATACTCCTGGAATATACGGCATATCTTCACGTCCCGAATACCTCAGAGTCTGAAGACAAAGGTCTTCAATCAGTGCGTGTTACCAGTGATGACATACGGGACAGAGACGTGGTCTTTTACTGCTGGCCGCATAAATAAGCTTAGAGTCACTCAGCGAGCTATGGAACGAGCTATGCTCGGAATTTCTCTACGTGACAGGGTCCGTAATGAGGACATTCGTAGGAGAACGAAAACGACGGACATAGCTCGTAGAGTTAGTAAGCTGAAGTGGCAATGGGCAGGCCACATCGCTCGAAGAGCCGATAACCGATGGGGAAGAAAGGTTCTCGAGTGGCGACCACGTATTGGAAAGCGCCGAGCGGGACGACTTTCCACCAGGTGGAGCGACGACCTGGTCAGAGTCGCTGGGCGCCGCTGGATGCAAGCGGCCCAGAACCGTTCGAAGTGGAAATCAATGAGGGAGGCCTATGTTCAGCAGTGGACATCCATGGGCTGATATGATGATGATACTCCTGGAAAAAGTTTTATGATATGCGTAATCATGAATGACCACCTAGCGAAGCGGCCAGCGGAGTGATCAGCGGAATTTACCGACCGATAACCGACGCGACGGCTCTGATGCTATCTCTCTTTTTTCGCAGTCAAACATTACGTTGGATGAACGTACAATCTTTTAGGCTATCCTTGCGTTGAAGTTGCGTTGGCCATGAAGGGCCCCCTTAATATTAAAATTACAGTACAATGGGCGGTCTTATCGCTAAGAAGCGATTTCTTCCGGAGAGGTAGAGCATAGCGTTTACTAGCTCAAAGAGCAGGTCAACTGGAGAAGTACCTTCACCTTACAGAATACTGCAGCCAAATAACTTTATGTTGTGTTCCTGCGCGTGAGTAAGGTCGCCAGAGCTCATTGGGGAAGGGTATTGAGGAAGGGTCGGTAACGCGCAAGTAATGCCTCGTGAGTTGCAAGCGTCCATATACCTACGGTAACCGCTTACCATCAGGCGTGCTGTATTATGCTAGTTTAACGACTTTCGTATAAAAATAAAACAAGATGCACTCTCATCTCAAACTAAAGGTCTTGAAAGACATATTTGATGACGTTAGTATCTCTACTAAGGATAGAGTTTCTAAATTTCACCCCTAAGAGGGTAAAAGAGGGGAGCGCATGTGAAATCGGGCTATAAACCTAGTTTATAATAAAGAGAATTGTATCAAAAGGCAACCATATATTATCTTCATATTAGTAAAGTAGGTGATTAAAATGTCGTGATACATTGGAAACGCACAAAGTCCTCTATGGCGGCACTGTTCGACATAGCACTGTAAACATACAATTTGCATGACATGTATGTATGATGTCTGCAGGTGCAAAATATGTCACCAATCCACATAGCTCCGCTGTGTCCATTGTTAACATATGGGCCATGGATTACCTTTGATATACACATCATTTGATTCACCTATATAATAAACAAATAACAGTATAATCTATACATATGTTTTTTTTTATCACTTTCTATAGTCTGTGTTTGAACAATCTCACCATGGTAAATGATGTGGCCAAAGGTGGTAAGCACACACAGCCTAGAATGAACTGGCTCTCAAGTGCAGCTGTCGGAATACACCGATAGGTTCTTGGCGACAGATTTTCAACTTGAGGGTGGTAACCAACCAGGTGGGTACTACAAAAAAAGTACCAGACCACCGTGCTATGGTTTCCTCACGATGTCCTCTTTCACCAATTTGTAGGATTTGATATACTATCCTGGGTTTCATAGCTATTACCAGGGTCGTATTTAACCTATTACAGGCCCTGGGCACAGGATAATGGGGCCCCTATGACAATGACAGACGATACTTTTATTTAAATACTGTTTTATTTACAATCAGAATCAATTAATGGACAATTACATTTAAAAAAAAAACTCTTTTAGCATTCACTATAATGCAAGTTAGTGCTTAAACTTAATCATGTTGATTTAAGATGTACATCTATCTTTGAGATAAGAAAAATCTTCAATCACTACTATCTGTCTTTGAGCACAAATATTTATCGGTAATATCGGTTAGTAGCAGGTGATCTGGCAGGAACTAAGGGTCTCCCATCGATCGCGGGGCCTTCGCCAATTGCCCAGAGTGACTAGTGGATAAGAGGGGCCTGGCTGTCTATTTTGAGGACATAAATATTTATTGTTAATATTGGTTATGCGCTGGTGATCTGTCAGGAACTAGAGGGCCCCCATCGATCGCGGGGCCCTGGGTACTTGCCTAGAATGCCCAGTGGAAAAGAGGGGCCTGGATATCATGACTAAAGCTGGAAAGCATACAAAATAACTGGCTCTCAACATGTGAAAACACGTTTTTATCCTTAGCAACAGAACTTCTACATGGTGCATCACCATCACCATCTATGTATAAACAAAGCTAAGTAGTAGGTACGCACGGCATAGCAATAGGCTCGCATCCTGGCTGATTGCCAAAAGACATCTCTGTAAGGAAGTATATTGCTCAAGATATACCTAGAGTAGTTCTTAGACCTCGCCTAAGTAAAACTTTAGTTAAGACCAAAGTTTATGTTCATGTTGATAATCTGTCATCACACACCACACCTACTTGAGTAGTTGAACTTTTTTGTTTTCGTGTGAGTCCTAAATAATGTTATTTTTAACCGACTTCAAGAAAAGGAGGAGGTTCTCAATTCGGATGTTAATATATATTTTTTTTATGTATGTTCGGGCATGACTCCGTCATATATAGACCGATCTGCAAAATTCTTTTTTTGTTCGAAAGAGGTATAATTCCGAAATGGTTCATATAAATTTCATATAGATCTGATGATGAGTTTCGGAGATAGACAACGGAACTCTTAAAAAAATTACAGCAAATCAGCCGCGATTGCTGCTATCGCATAAATATGCATTGTTTACGCAATCACACAACAAAACATCAGGCCTGTACACTCGAAAACGTTACGCAGATGTATTCAGTACATAATGAAACTAAAAATTCAAAAATAAATTAACTTTTTAACAAAACAAAAACCGCCTTCTATGTACAGTCGGGGACTGAAAATGTTTATCACTTTTCAAACTCAATTCCATCTCATACCATCCGCAATAAGGTCTAATATGTCATATCAACAAACATATGACATTTTAAAATTGTGAAATGTTTTTAAGTATCGAACATAGCAAAAAGGCTGTCAATGCCTTCTTGAATAATGTAAACTCATTTATTAAAATGTATTTTTTTTATTATATTGTGACGTTTGTAAGCAAATAAAAATCTCAATACAAATACAAAGGTAATAAAATAATGGCAAAGCTGCAGCAAAGGGCGGATTTTTATTTGCAAACTTTATATGTATGAATTCAATTAGAATTCAATTCTTACTACGATTCTTACTTACTTATTTTTCATGTCAAACCACAGTTCACGCCTATCAAAAGTCATTTTTTTTCCGGTCAACCTTATGAAACAGAAATGTGCAAGCGATTATAGATCGTAAGATGGTAAACATTTTTAGACCGCGACTGTACACTAAAAAGTATAAAATAACTCTTATCTGACACTGTTTTGAAGTCAGCGAAATATTTTCTATAGAACACGTCATGCGATTTCGCTCACTTCAAAACAGTGTCAGACGAGTTATTTCATACTTTTTAGTCTACTTACTTATAACCTGTGCATGATTAGGTACCTACGTATAACTTTGTTGCAATCAAATTCAGATTGAAAGAACCTCTTAATCGGTAGAAATATTGAAAATGGTTACATTTCCAATAAAATACCGTTTGCATTTGCAGTTACCATAACGTAAAAAAGTTATCAGAAAACCGCCATATTGAACCGGGTTCAATTCGAAAATGGTTGCAATAGCATCAAAGTTACATAATAGCCACACAGTTGGCATCTAAGCAATCAACTTTAACCTAACCTTTGGCCTTTAAAAAAAAGATGCCAGTAAAACAAATATTCATAAGCAAAAACCGTTCATGTTGAATGTTCCATAATTTGCACGAACGTTCCATCGTCTAAACGAGGCATAATATAAAGTGTTGCCAGTTCAAAGTTAGTGAATACGTTAAAGGAAAGTAAAATACAGGCATTTATACTGAAACAGAACTTTCTGGTGCTTTGTATGAGTATGGACTAGTGAGGAGTTTTGCAATAGGGTTGTAGAGCAAAATTATTAATACCAAAATAAAAGTGAATTTAGTTTTGGCACACTTAAAAAGAAGGAGGTTCTATGTACGACGCGTGTGCTTTTTTTTTAAACTACCGGTATGTTGTGGCAGTGGCACTTGACAGCCAGATTTCAGCAGATTTGTATGCTGCTTATAGATCAGCACCTTAGCCATCCCATCAAAATCAGCGCTGTTGATAACAGCAGCATATGTTGAGCTCGTAACTCTTATAACAGCACACCTTCCATTAGACGACGCGTTTTTTTTTTTTGTATTTTGTCTATTCTGTGTTTTATATTATATAATTAAACCGAGTTTTTATTATTTACTTTTTTTTCAATTTAATTTGTGATTTTAGTAAATCTTTCTTTCTTTTTTCCACTAAACTAGCATAAAAAATAGGTTATCCATAGGCGATGGAGGTCACAAAATTATCATTTCCTTCTGTATTTTGAGTAAAACTTAAGAAAATCATTAAAGAAAATAGGCAGACAGACAAAAAAAATATAATTATCTCCAAAATCTATCGTAAATTGTAATATAATAGTGCCACGTGTATAATAATGCAAATTTCGTGTTACATCCATTGTTAGTCAACGTGCCTACTTATACATATATGTTAGTGACGTAATGGGTTGGAAATGTAACAAAATATTTATTTCATGCCGTCTGTCAACCCTGCTCGAACAATTGGTCTGACAATGATTGTTGAACCGTCTACTGCGACAAGGGTACAATACAATGGAAGCGGCACGTCATATGGAACCGTGTCTCATTTAAAATGTATTGATTTAGTTCACGTGCTTGGTATGAGAAGGTTGTAAGTGCTCGCAAATCGAATTGTTTAACTTGACTCAATGTAATGTTAAACAATTCGATTTGCGATACGTCTTGTGAATTTTACCGAAAATTGGTCGCTTTTTTAAAAGGACGTTTACTCTTATTTATAAATAGCTGATCCCCGAGGTTTCACCCGCGCATGGCTTTAATTTTTTTACGCGGACCTCTAATTCTTTTTCTGGAATAAAAGTAGCCTATGTTACTCATTATAACATCAGCTATCTGCCAGTGAAAGTCCCGTCGAAATAGGTCCAGTCGTTTCGGAGATTAGCCGGAACAAACAGACAGAAAATGTTTTTTTTTGTAAATACTTTACTTAAATATGCACTAGACATTTCCATTTTAGTTATTTGTACTAACCAAGTAGGTACCCCGAGTCGGTTCTGGATGATAGAACATGTTTTGATGAATAGGTAGTTTAATTGTACAACAGTCATTTTTCTGATATGCAATAAGTAAATTAGAGGTGCAATAAGTAAATTAGAGGAGAGTCTTAAGTTTGCGTAGGTTAGAACTGTGACAATAACGTGTGCGAGCCGAGCGAGCGAAGCGAGCGGTGCCGCGGCAGCGGCCGGCTAGCGCTAGATGATCATTCAGTTCAAACAGTTATGCATAAACCATAAAACTGATTTATATAGTGTGCGTATTTAGTGTGCAATTCAGTATTTTTTGTTCTAATTTTGAATTTTTTTGTTCGAATAGAGGGAATTAATAGTTACGGCATTAATTAATATAATCCATAAAATAATCCATAGTACTACACCTTAACAACTCATTCGTTTTGGAACAGTTCATCCGTACAGAGAACATAATGCTATTGAATATTTCTCGTTTCCACGCTCCATTTACTCAAGTACTTCATTTAATAATTTTCTATCGACAGAAGGGGATGGGGGTAGCTTGTAAAGGCACTTCTGTAGAGTAAATATTCTTTCTGAAGAGTTTCTACAAAGTTTGAAGTAATGGGAGCAAAGACTTTTCAATGCTACATTATTTGCATTTTTAAATTGAATGCTATCTGGCTCGAAGGACCAATGACCTTGAAATGAAGATTTTTAAGAAATAGTTTATCGATAAATTGTTCGTATATTCCAACAAGCTTTTTAGCGACTCTTATTTACAGTCTGACTGAACTAGTAACTAGGTAGCTGAGGATTTTAAATTATGTTCTTTCTTTCCAGCATACATATTTTCTTTCACCAAATGATTGGAAAATAGGGTCAAATTCTTATGGTGCATCCATGCTTGGCGAACCGAGCGCGAGCCAAGGCACGAACGAGCATTCGTAGCGTGCTCGACTACGCTCCGCCCGATTGTCAGTTTTTTCACGAACACAGGGATTCGCATCGCGCTCGGTGTAGGCTCGTTGAAGGCTCGTTAAGTACGTCCACGCTTGAAATCACGAGCAACGAACGAATCCTCTTCGTTCAAGGTTCGGCATTTGCTCGCTTCGCGTAGCATGGACGCATATTATAGTTTATTAATCCCTAACTAGTTTCGAACTTGACTTACTTAGATACTAACACAAAAACAATATTTTATTACACCCAGACTGACCAAACAGACAGTCAATCAAAATCAAAAAGTGATTTATTCAGTTTAGGCCTAGACAAGATGGTTGGCGAAAATCGTCATCGTTAGTAAACGATCAACATTTGTATGGGATTGACATTTTAAATCGAAATATCACGTGATTTTTAACAATCTCTTATGTCAATTTCATACAAATGTTGATCGTTTACTAACGATGACGATTGTCGACAACCATCTTGTCTATGGGGGCTGGTAAGGCAATTATGAACGTTAATTTGAAAATACACTTAAACTGAGAAGACTCCGGTAAGAAACTCAGCAAGGCAATATATCTAACCACACCAATCTGCCTTGTATATGTCACCGTATTTTTGTGAAAACCGTTAGTTTATAATCTACCTAGCGAGATTGTAAACTCCCCGATAAATTGTGAACTGTACCATACTGCTCACAATATTACGTATTCATTTCCGATAGTTTATAATCTATCCATGACAAACCGTCATATTGCAAAACGAACCTGCACTTGCCGACAGGGTTCACAATCTATCCGATTTTATCAATCGTAATATTGTGAACCGTCCCTGATGGGTCAGTCTTGGCGGTAGAGCGTTTTGTAGAATACTAGAATCAATATCCGACATTTGTAATTGGATATAGTTTCACAAATATAATCAAAACACTTGACTTACACGAGAAATTATATTAAAACATGAAAAGTATAACTCATGTTATGTTCGGCAACAGTTATTTTTCACAGAAACTTTACTTATTATTTAAATCCTAGTTAATTTTCACAAATAACTGTAACTTTATGATAACTTTCACTTATTTTAAACACAAAATCTATTAATAACCCAAAAAATATGTTTGTTTACGTTCGTTGATAACAAATGACAGCTAGGTAAAGATGGCGGCGCGGGACACATGACGTTCGACCAATCAGCGCGCAAAGAGCATTCCGTCGGGTTGAAGTATGATGCCAGTTTACAATATAACGTTTTGTTGCGGATAGATTATAAACTATCGGAAATAAATACGTAATATTTTGAGCAGTTCACAATTTATCGGGGAGTTTACAATCTCGCTAGGTAGATTATAAACTAACGGTTTTCACAAAAATACGGTGACATATATATGCTTTATAGTACAAGTGAGGATAGATTACATAATAAACACATACGTAGGTAAAAACTCATAACACCATCCCGTAAGTAGCAATGTAGAGGCAGTTAAGAGTGTTACTGAGTCAATTAAGCTGGGCATTCTCCAGCGTGGTAGTTCATTAATACTAGCAATTCAGCATACAGTGGCTTCTGGCTGTTCTACAATGGTTGCAAATATTTGGGTATAACACATAAAAACTTAGGTGTTTTTTTTAAGGTTGCAGTTTCGCAACTTAAAACCAAAAATGAAACAAAGTAATAAAAGACAATAAAAGAAAGTATCCTGAGAAATTCTTCGCACATGGCTATCTGATCCCAAAGGAAACCAGATAACTGACACACTACATATACTACTACTGTTTGTTTGTAATATAACATACATTACCATGATATAAGTGCTAAAATATTTTAATTTTCGGTACAGATGACAGATAGAGTTCATTGAGTAGTAGCTACTCCCATTTTGAGTGTTTGTGTACAGTCGCGGTCTAAAAATGTTTACCACCTTATGATCTATAATCGCTTGCACATTTCTGTTTCATAAGGTTGACCAGAAATAAAATGACTTTTGATAGGCGTGGATTGTCTTTGACATGAAAAATAAATTCAAAGAGGTGTTATACCTAGTAAGAATTGAGTTTTCTTGATATAGCACTACATATAGAGTTTGCAAATAAAAATCCGCCTTTTGCTGCAGGCTTACTTTATTACCTTTGTATTTTTATTGAGATTTTTATTTGCTTACAAACGCTTGATAAATGTCACAATAAAATAAAAAAAAAAACTTTTATTAAATGAGTTTACATATTCAAAAAGGCATTGACAGCCTTTTTGCTATGTTCCATACTTAAAAACATTTCATAATTTTAAAATGTAATGTGTTTGTTGATATGACATAATAATATTAGACCTTATTGCGCACGGTATGAGATGGAATCCAGTTTGAAAAGTGATAAACATTTTCAGTCCCCGACTGTACATACTATATCGCAATAAATAATAAATTGTCAAAATCTAAAGCCCACAAATAGGTTCAGTTTCTCGTCTTGACAATGCGCTCCCTGAAATATAGTGCCAATATAAGAATTGCGGCTTAGCAAACTCTTTATTCTCTTATAGGGTTAGCCACGTTGAGCATGTATTGTAAAATTGACAAACTTTAAGACTACATTTTGTTTGCAGTGACAATGTAATCAGACGCGTAATGATGCGCTTATCATAAAAGACGTCAAAACAAAATGGTTTTGTAGAAAGGGGTTTTTATTCTCAAAAATGGACAGGGCGAACTATGATCACCGCAAACAAAAATGTCTAAAAACTTTGTTAATGGTACGTATTCAAATAAAAATGCGGGGGCAGCCACAATAATAATAAAACTTAACTTCATCATAGAACGACCCCTTACCTAACGTTGTTTTACATGCTTCTGTTTTTAATCAAGCACTGGCAGACGTGTTGGCGCACCTACGTATTATAACTTATATAATATTGGCTCTATTTCTCCTGAGATAAAGTCGGGGAGTTATGACGTCGAGTAAATTTACCTTTTTAACTTATGAGGGCTGAACTCGTAGATATTTTAATAGTTAAGTCTGTAATTTGGTTTCCAGTTCACAAGCTCCGCTTAGTTTGGGATCAGATAGTTGTGTGTGAAAAGGTCCCAGGATTTTTATTTCCTTCTAGGCTTTGAGTGCTTACCACTTTTGGCTCATTATCACTAACTATTAAAATTGCGGTGAAACAAAAATATTGGCAAAAAAATGAACTTAATTTTTAATACAGACAAGCACCTCATACTTCAGATAATATATTTGCTAGAAATAAATAATATCTTACGCACAATCACAATGTAAGGATATACCAAGTCCATGCCAATCTATACGCTAATTAGAGCATTTAGCGTAAGAGACCTGTGAAGAGGTTTTTTTTTGTGCTAGTAATTTATCCACTACCAATTGCATGGTGGCTGGCGGTATAGGTGCCCGACTGCTTTACGCTGTAGAGACATGTGCTATCTATAAATTAACTTTTAATCAGAAAATTATCTTGTTAAGAAATTATATACCATTCAAAATCGGACGTGGATGAAATCTCCGAGGCATCAAGCCGGTCATAGTATCCTAACTATAATCCTAACTAATATAATAATGCGAATGTGAGATGTTTTGTTTGTTACGCCTTCACTCCTCACTAGTCAACGGATCATCATGAAACATGGCATGCAGATAGCCTATTATATGTAGAAGGATAAAGGCTACTTTTTATCCCAGAAACGCGGGTATAACCGTGGTAGACAGCTAGTCCTAACTAATATTATAAATGCAAAAGTGAGTTTTTTTGTATGATACGCCTTCACGCCTCAACTACTCAACGGATCATCATGAAACTTGGCATGCAGATAGCCTATTGTATGGAGAAGGACATAGGCTACTTTTTATCCCGAGAACGGGGGTGAAACGGCGGGGGACAGCTAGTAATCTATATCAGTAGTTAATGCATGAAAAACGTGTTCAATTTCCCGTAGCTATCCAGTTACTAATAGCTTTTCTTCACTTTTCCCCCAATTTATTGCACTGGCTTGCCACTCTCTATTTGTTTCTAAGTTTCATTGTAGTTACCACCAAGCTCTTGACAGCTGTAGCTGTCAGAACGTAATGAGGGCTACCAAGGACTGCAAGTTTCTGTGGTCCTATAGCTGTCGTTAAATATGTATTTTTAGCGCGTCAGGCGCAATATAATTGATAAAAACCAAATATAAAAAAAAAAAAAATATGTGGCTGTGTTATACAAGTCCCGTTTTATTACAAAAAAAGAGGAAATACATTTTCAAAGAACAAAACTCGCCTAAAACAGTTGTTGCTAGCGATTCGCAAGTATGTCTAACATAATTAATCAGGGGGTCAAGTCTGCTAACATATCATACTGACACGATACTATTGCAATTCCATTATCATTGAGCCGATTTGCGTAGTCTACTAATTCATAATGGTCTCATTATTAGAGCGCCTTCACAGCTTAGCGTTTGTCCAGCGTAGGCGTTCGATTAACGTATGCGCAGCGCAGACGCCGCGACAACGCGGCGCATGTGTCGCGCACCTGCAGCACTAAGGCAGCGTATTCATTTTCCTTTGCACGACGCCGCGACAACGCGACGCCTGCGCTGCGTGGCGGTCTTAATGAAAAGAATTTTAGTACAAAAACTGTCAAAATTGACAACTAAAAGATCATTGTGGCACAATTGTAGTTTCAGTGTAAAATCATCGGAAAGCTATTATGGCGCCATTATCACGCTATTATGACGCTATTTGTGTTAGTAGACTACTAACACTGTATAATTTCATTGGAACACAATTGTAATAGCAGACTTGGGCCCCAGAAATTGCACAATTTTACAACAATCATGAACAATTAGTGAAAACTCATAACGAAAAGCTCGAACAAAAAGTTTAGTACATTTGATAATTCAACTGCTTTTTAACATAAATGAATTGAAACAGAGTAACATAATAGACCCGCTGGTCTCTCAAAACTTGAATAAAACGAAGCCATTAGCAGCCGCCCATCAAAGTCCACTTAGCGTCTGTCAGACAGCAACCAAAGTGTTTTGTAAACCACAAGCTTCGCCTGTGGTTTCATCTGCATTTCCGAAGGATCTAAGATTCATATTTAATGTACTTTACAAATCGGCTGTGACAGACGGACAGACTTACACACGATTGATACTATAAAGGTCCTTTTTTCGTCTTGAGGTACGGAAGCCTAAAATTCATCATCAGCCTATAATGTCTCACTGCTGAGCACAGGCCTCCTTTCACAAATCAGGGTGAAAGGGAATGGGCAGATACTCCACCACGCATGCCCACTGCAGATCGGTGGAGGTAGGCTAGTGGTTAACCTACTGTGTTGAAGTTTCAAGCCGCCTAGTAGGCCTCCAACTAGCTTAACGACTATCACAATTAAGTGATAACCGGGACCAACGGCTTAACGTGCCTTCCGAAGCACGGATACGCTCGATCTGAATTACCACTAGGCGGTCACCCATCCAGGTGCGACCACCACGGTTGTAGTTTAACTTGCCGATCGATTAAGAACGGCTTATCATGCTACACCAAAAGCGCTTCCTACACCAAGAGCGCTTCACGAGCCTAAAATTACCTACAAGCAACATGGCAGATAACATGAATATATACTAATACCTATTATAAATGCGAAATTACCTCTTTTCGTGTCTTTTACCTTTTCGCACCGAAGCCCGCGGAACGTAATATCTCGATGGAATTTGTTTATGAAACTAGATGAAAATTGACCGTATCTCCTAAACTACTGGACTCAAAAGTTAGAAAAAAATGCAGTATATAGTTCTTTACTTATAGATACCTACTACACTCATAGAACCCTATGAGAAATTTATGATGTTCAGACAACATGGTAAAGGATAATGGGTAAAAACGTCCCCAGACTGTAGCACGATGAGCTATAGTGGTAATTGTAGGTCTCGTCGAGCACATTATTTTATTCTATGACAGCAAGTCTGAATTCCATGGGAGAAAAAAGATATTCACATTTGAAGTTACAAAAATGTTCCTTTGGCAAGGATTGTTTTTTGTTATTATTAGCTTTGCCCTGCGGCACAGAATACTCAATACCAGCGATTTCAATCGCGTTTTAAGGTGAAAAATAAATGTATGGCTATCTCCAGGGTCCATGCTATCTTTCTGCTGATATTTTATCGATATCGGTCCATTAACATAGCTGTGAAAACTTTACAAACAGACAGATCTACTTTCGCATTGACCATATTAAAGTACTAGCTGTGCATCGCGGTTTCATCCATGTTCCTGTGAAAAAAGTATTGCAGTTCCATCTCCAAGTTCCATGCTACCTTTCTGCTAATTTTTATCGATATCCATCCAGTATCTTAGCTGTGAAAATATAACAAACAGAGAAACCCACTTTCTTGTTTATAATATTAAAGTACTAGCTGTGCCTTGTGGCTTCACCTGTGTTCCCGAGAAAAAAGTATTGCGTGTCCATCTCTAGGCTCTATGCTACCGCGTGTGCCAATTTTTATTGATATCAGTCCAGTAAATTACCTGGAAAATGTAATATAATTCAGCCTAACTTTTTAATTAATAAACATTAAAGTACGTTACCCGTTAGTTAATTCAATACGTAGACAACGGGACCGATTACTCTTATAGATCAGCAATGTAACAAAATGTCATATAGTAGGTAGATAATATGTAAGTTTACTTGTTTGTTGTACCAATTAAAAAAGAAAGAATAATTATAATAATATTTGATATTTATTTTTAAATTACGCCAAAATGGCTAATCAGATGTGGGTGAAACTTAGCACATAGATAGATTACACTCTGGATTAGCATATCTAATGATTTAAAACCAGAAAAGTTTTTATAATACTGCGGGACGGTAACAAAGTTACACAGTATTTTGTTTGCTTTAACCGTGAATATCTTTTTTTTTCCATGGAATCTAGACTTGGTGTCATACAATGAAATGATGCCCTTGATGTGGCCAACAATCTCCACCATAGCTTATAGTGCTACATTCTGGGGACGCGTTCCATATAACCTAACCCATTGTTCTTTGTCAATAATGTGCGTACAAACTTACTGCAGTGGGAATGTATGGAGAACATTTTTCTCAACTATAATGTAAAGTTTGTATGGAACCCTAACCACGCGAGTACAACTCGCACTTGTCCGGTTTATTTTTTTTACAAATCCTAACCTTTTACCATATTTAAAGATTCACTTAAAAATAGTGCAGATCAAAAAATACATTATAGAAACTAATAAATGCAAGTGATTCCAGCAATGTAGCTCCTCGGTGCATATGCTTTGATCCATCATCTTGATGTGCAGCCAGCGCCAACTGAATGTGGACCGCCCATTGCAATAACTCCGATATTGGTTCACGTCGTCGCCAAAGAGTTCGAAGGGATAACGTAGAAGTGACACTGTTCTTATTGAGATGACATTTTAAAATCAGAATGTCATTTTAGAAGCATCAATTTTATCGCGGTATGTATAGCAATGTAGATAAGCACTTTTATTATTACCGTATTTGGTACCGATTCTGTTGTAATTCGCACTAAACTAATTTTAGTCACATCACATCTCTTTCTTACAAACATTATTTAAAAAGGATAAAACATATTTAAAGCTGTCAAATTAGTCTCTGCCGTCTTCATTTGCGGGTATTTAGACGTAACCGCGGTAGATGGCGACTAAATTTATATTGATAACATTGGACTAATTTGACAGGACTAAATTTCTTACATCCTTGCCTTATGTTCTTTATTAGAAAGAGACATAGCGATACTAAATTAGTTTAGTTGTAAACAACAAAATCAGCACCATTCTCTTGACAATTTGTATAAATTAGGTAGGTACGTTAGCGCGGTACTATAGTGCGACTGTAGACCTGTAGTCAAATAGGAAGCGCTATAGGGCTGCGTTAGAGAGCTCGCCCACGAGCTACTTTTTGTAGCTGCGATAATCGCGCCTATAAAAAAAAAGTTTGGTATTTATGAGTGACGTTTGTAGCACGTGGGCGTTTCAGTATTGAACTCTGAATGTATTGTATTCGACAAAATAATTGCTCAGCGATTACCGTTCGTGGGCAGGCTTCCTAAAGGAGTCCGGACGAGTGATAAGCTTGGTGCTAGGATAACTTAATGCGACGCTATTCTCTATTTAGACTAAGCTTTAACTGAAGATTCTTGTGGAGAAATATTAACCTTTAGCCCGGAATTGATAATATATCCAAGAGACGGCACCAGACTCTTCTTTCTAGGAATTGTTCCCAGTAGAATGAGAGAACAATAGGAGAAGATAAAAGATCTTCAATTTTCTTCACGCATCTAAGGCCAAGCAGGCTAGGGCACGCAGGTTTTCATTCGTTTAAAAAACCATTTGTCGCCCATCTCCATTGCAGTTTGGTGTATATCGGGCCTTATTGATTTTAATACTGTGTCGCATCTACGTTATCTTTAGTCTACCATAATCCCCGGACTCGCAAAATCTGCACGGATCACTAGTGTTATTGGATTTCTGGCTTTATGATATTCCTTTTGGACGAAACGGTTTTATTATGATATCCATACAATCTATCTACCTCCATATTTAATAACTTCATATTCATTGTAATTACAGTTCTGAGATTAATCAAGGAGTAACTGCTATTCGGAGAGTTTGTACATCTCGTGAACTTTGGATCCATAAATTTTTTCATGAATTTTATCTTAGGATCAGATTCTTATCTAGTCTGAAATTAACAGTTATCTACTCTTATATCTTAAATAACTAGCTGTCTCCTGTGGCTTTATCCGCTTTCTGAAAGGGATTAAGTTTTCAAAGTCACTCTCTGGTCCTAAGCTATCTCTTCGTAAAATTACGTCGGTCCCTTGCTGCGTTAAAAAATGACAACCCAACAAAACGACTTTTACATTAATACTAATATTAGAAGGCAACAAATCAAACTTATTTGGTTCTACCATAAATATTTTTTTATAACTCAAATTGTGGCACACAAGCATACTGTCGGCCAGAGGGCGTACCACAAGCTCTTAAAACAAGGTTAAAATAACCTTATTTGACTTTTGTCTTTCTTTGACATCCGACGTCAAAACGGGACAAAAAACAAATAAGGTTATTTTAACCTTGTTTTAAGAGCTTGTGGTAGGCCCCCTGATTGTAACCTGAGCGGTAACCATAGCCTATGGATACCTGCAACTCGCGCGTTGCCGACCCTGCAGAAATCTCTTCACACACATTTTGAAGAACCCCATGCTGTACTCCCTTGGGAAAACAAAAACTGTTGTATAAATACTTTTTTAAGCAACATATTTGAAATTTACTTCTTATTTCAAACCATAAAATAAACAAAAACTTAAACACGACATCTTCTCTTATAAAACATCTAACTTAACTCTACTTTCTGTCTCTTAATTCTCTTCTCTTCTTAAAATATAATTAAGAACAGACATCACGTTCCGATGATAATGGTTTACTTCTTTTTTGTGCTATCTAATTTCTTCTTGGTCGCGGATAAGTTTCTTTCGAGCGTTTCTCGCGCGATAGCTTCGTCCCTTTCTTCTAGCACCTCTATGAGCTTGTCATTCCAGTGAGAATCTAGAAATGAAAATCTTTGAAAAAAAAAGCATCGAATACTTATTGGGAATCATTATCCCCCCAAAAACATTTTCATGTAAAATGTTGCCTATACGAGACAATATGGCTCGCAGTGTCAAAAAGTTATCAGATCTCATGTAGAGCCCAGTTTATAACTCTACACGCCCTAACTCTACAAGTCCTAACTTTACAAACTCTACACCTTAGTCAAAATATGTGGCTTCGCCGTTTCGCTACCGTCACATGGGCGTAAGGTTACTTTTCAGTAGTAAAATTGTTCTTGTAGTAGCGAAACGGCCAGATAATGTTGATAATGCATTTTCGACATATTTGGATATGGTTACACGAACTATTACCTACTCAAAACACTACACTTTTGAAAGAAGTTTTTACTTCTATACTTAAAGCTATAGTCTGGCATACGAAAGTAGAACCTGAAAAAGCGCGGCAAATTTAAAAAACCTAGATGTGGTATCACTAAGTATAGTAGGAATAAATTGTTTTGATACTTTACAAAAAAAAATATAAATATTAAGTTATGTTTGATTTTCCTAAATAATATTTGCATGTAAATGAGTTAAAATTGTACGTAAACTCGTTGTATTCTATTTTTATATAGAATGCTTTTAAATAAATAAATAAATAAGTATCCTGGGATATTCCTTACAAACGGTTATCTGATTCCAAACTAAGCGTACTATATATATTCAAATTAAAAAATGAATTGAAATTGAAAATTTTTTTCTAGTTTTTTTCTTTTTACCTTCGTAGAACATATGGATATATGTATGTTTCAGTGATTAGCGACCGTAGAAGTTCATTTAGCATATTGTAGAACATTAAGGTGATCGAAAGAATGAGAAGGTGGACACTATAACTCTGATTTAGCTATAAAGCCATTACGAATAAAGAGTTAGTATCAAAACTGGTTATGGTAAACTAGTTGACACTTTTTATGCCGGGTGACGAAATAGAATGTTGCCATGTAAAGAGTTTCAATTACAGCCAGGCTCAACTTTCGTTTGCCAGACTCTAGTAAGGCTACCAAACTTGAGTTTTACTTAGTTGCTCATCCATACAAAAATATACTTACATGATACAAAAGAAAATTAAATGAATAGTAATTGAAAACAATTGAGGGCAATCAACATAAGTGATGGATGTCCTAAATTTTTCCCGAAAATAAATGAACGTCACAAATATATTAAATCTGTTAATATTATCTTGTTTTCTTGACTCTTATGATTGAGCCATTTAAGTTTGAATTACCTATGAACAGTTTTTCGAGGAGGTGACATCTAATCCTTTGTCTTCCTAGGACATGGTTCTCGTTATAGGCCTGCAACTCGTTCAGTCGCTCGATGGCTGCGTCTATACGGGCCTGACGGTCCTTCTTAGCCGCTTCTGCCATGTCAAAGGATACCAGTGCACTAGAAACAAAAACAATATTTAATAGAAATTGTTGCGAAGCAAAAAAAATGTATGTTAAGCTTTTTTAATATTACCAAGTCGGTAAACAAGCATACGGCCCGCCTGATAGTAAGCGGTTACCATTGCCATATGGACGCTTGCATCACACGGGGCATCACTGACGCGTTACCGACCCTTCCCCCTCACCAATGAGCTCTGGCGACATTACTCACGCGCAGGAACACAAAAAATTCTGTAAGGTGGAGGTACTTCCCCAGTAGAACTGCTCTCTGAGAGAATAAACGCTACGCTCTACCTCTCTTGTGTCAACCTAATTTAGTAATACTCTAACCCCCTTATTCATAATAAAGTTATCAAACGTCGATTAGCTATAATTCCGAAGTCTAATAAATTGCAGGAATTGTTCAGCCTTATTCCACCATCCCCTTTTTTTACACCGAACCACAAGACGCTGGGAAAATTTTCACCCGTACATTGTAGACATACCAAAAATACGGACACAGCGTTTTGTATCCTCATTTATAATGCGTACAGCGAGGGAGTGGAACTTGCTTCCGGCGTCTGTTTCCCGACACTTACAATCTAGAGACTTTCAAGGCCAGAGTGAATAGGTTTCTGGGTAAGCGTGTTCTATATTGGGCTTCGTGGCCAAACGCAAGCACATTGAATATAAAAAATCTATGTCCAAAACTACTTTCAATCTAAAGAACTGCGCTTACGTATCATCACTGTCTCTTTCCTTTGTACAAAATGGTAAAAAGTACAGAGGAATAAACTTGTCCTTCAGTTGTTCAGGTGTAGCTAGGTACTTAGGTTCTTCTTCGCTTTCTACCGTTATTTCGAGTACTAAAAAGAGATTCAACATTAAAGGCTTAAGAATTTTTTGTAGAAATGCTGCCGGTGGACAAAACGATAAAGGTTTAATATAGTACAGCTGGGGGTCATGTATAATGAGTAACCTTGCTGAGTTTCTTGCCGGATTCTTCTCAGTTGAAGGCCGAGTTCCGAACCGGTGGTAACTTCAGTAAATGTGATCTTCGTATGTGCTCTTCTGGGGCCTAAATAGAATTGGCTTTGGCTTTATTTTCCTTCGTGAAGAAGCTATGCTATGATATTGAGTATTTACTGTAGCGAACCACTACATAACGAAGTTCACACGCCGATAGATAGATGGCGTGCCGCCACATTATCCTGCATCGTGCATACATCGCGCATACAAGCCCACTACATCCTGCATCGCGCTTGCAAAGGTATCTCGGCGATCTGCATATATACAACTGTCCGACAAGTACAGTTGGACCGCGGTCCCCAGGCACGATGTCCCAGCCTGGCGGAAGATCTTCCCTTTTCAATGGAGGTGTCATCCACCTTGCACCTCCATATTGGTGACCCCGACGTGATGGAATGGGAATAATTTCCAACCCTTCCAATCACTGAACATGCAGTAGCATCCTTCTGAGCAGCTTCCAAGCTCATCACTCCCCACCGGCAAGCAGTCACACAGCAAGCCAGCTTCGCCTTAACCAGTTCCAACGCAGCCGATTCACCGTGCTTCCTGGTCCTGCAAGGCTCATCACAGCGACAGCACTCATCGCCCGCACAGTCCACCGCAGCACACGTCCGGATCTCTTCGGCTGGCTCACCCTCTCCGGCGTGGCAGTCTCTGCACCACGTGGACTCCTATGGCTCAACCCGTCGCAGCAACCCCGCTCAGTCTCGACTCACCGCAGACTTCCGAGCAGCACTGGCACTTGCAAGCTTAAGGGTAGTATGTAGGCTAGATCGCGCGCGAAAACCAGCATTCATTTGTTACTTTGCAGTTGTGTTACAGGCACGCACACATGCATCAGATCCAAACATGACGTTGCCTCAAGTTAGGTACGTACCGCATAACGTGGTACCAGCCGATAAAATTCCAATATTATTGAGTAATATAATATTTAATTTTCTATTTAAATACCTTTTCTAGTGGCTTATTTAAATAGGCACGACCAAAGTTTACATAATTATTAAACAGCATGGATTCACTACTTATAAGCAAAGGAAATTCAGTGCGATGCTTTATATTAGTACTTTGTGGGTACTTATGTTAACTTTTTTTGAAGAGGTAGGTACTAATCCATAGTAACTCTGTTTGTGTAAGAATTAATAAGTAGTAATAATAATAAATGGTAATAAGTTTAGTAATAAATAATAAGTTTAAATAATAAATAAATAAAATAAACATCCTGGGATATTCCTCACATACGGTCATCTGATCCCAAACTAAGCTGAGCTTGTACTATGGACATCTTTTTGTTTGTAAATATATAAATAACATAATGTACATAATTACACCCAGATTCAGGACATACAGACATGTTCATGCACACAAATGCATGTCCTGGGTGGGAATCAAACCCACGACCTGCAGCGCTATAAGTGGAATCATAATCAACTGCACCAACTGGCCCATTTGTTTTTGTTTGCTTACGCTTTCACGCCTAAACCACTGAAGCCATCGTATTGAGATTTGGCTATTTCAATTATTGCTTCTGGTCAAAAATACTATTTAGTACATATTATTCTAATTTTTAAATGTTTAAAATTTTCAAATGATCAAATTTTCGAATTCGAATTTTCAATATTTTTAATTCTCATAATTGAAGAATGTCCCATCAGACATTCATTCATTTCAATCAGTACTGAGACGCAACTTGTGTGGACATGTTTTTAAAGTGAAATAATATATCCTAGTAATACATTAATACAGTTCGTTTACCAGTGCATCAATAATATAAAGAATTATCATACTAGAACCCAGCTGGGTTCTTTATTTTTACGCAATAAACTTTATGGAAGACAGTCATCAGTTTCATCTTCTTCAACTGCTTTATCAACTATTTTGAATGCTCCGGTCGTAGGCTGATAGTAGAGCTGATAGCCAAGCCTACATCGCGTCGTGACAACTTATGGTATAGAGAAGGGTATAGGCTACTTTTATCAAGGGAACGCAGGTGAAACCACGGAGGACAGCTAGTATTATATAAAGAGGCATGTACGAGGCTTTGAAATTACTAATCCGATTCTGAACATTATTTCACTAATAAGATAAAATAAATATGCTTTATTTGTACACCATATAATAGAAAACGAAACATTATACAAGAAGAAGTGATACAAAACAAGCGGTCTTATCGCTTAAGCGATTTCTTCCAGACAACCTTTTTTTTTTTTTTTTTTTTTTTTTTTTTTATACAACTAAGTCGGTAAACAAGCATACGGCCCACCTGATGGTAAGCGGTTACCGTAGCCATATGGACGCTTGCAACACACGAAGCATCGCTCACGCGTTACCGACTTTTCCCCCCTCCCCTATGAGCCCTGGCGACCTTACTCACGCGCAGGAACACAACTTTACAGAACATAAAGTTATTTGGCTGCGGTATTCTGTAAGGTGGAGGTACTACCCCAGTCGAGCTGCTCTTTGAGCGAATATTACGCTATGCTCTACCTCTCTCAAAAACAACCTTTGGGATATATGAGAATATGATAGGTGTAACAGATAAGAATACACTTTCATAACGTGAAAATAACAACTCTAGTAAAATAGAAAGGAAGGCAGGAAATGAGGAAGTTTATAGCGTGTGATAGTGTGAAATAACAAGAGATTTAAAAGAGTCTAACGTCGGGGCCCGTCTTATAGTCTGAGGGAGAGAGTTCCAGAGACGTACAGCTTGGATAGTAAAAGATTGGGAATAAGAGTAAGAAGTGAGAAGTGTGACTGGGAGTTTGGAGGTCAAGTTCCAAGGAACTATGAAGAAGATGATGATAAGAGGTGTAGTACTCGAAGCGTTCCATGAGATAGCGAGGGGTTTTAGGATTAAATAAATCAGTGTATAAGAGTGATAATATGTGTGTATTCGGGCGAAGGTGGATAGGAAGCCACTCGAGTTGTAATAGGAAGCTACATTATCCTCAAATGCTATAACAATATTTTAATTCACATTTGTTAGCCTACTTTTCATAACGGAACCGCAGGAAACCACGGGAGATAGCTAGTAGCCAATATAGCTTTCATTTACCGTGCCTAATTAAGCCAGTGCGAGGCCTGTAGCAAATGTAATCAAGGACCTTTGGTTCAGGTTGTCTACTTTAATGGTTTATCTGCGGATTTAGCTCTCAGATTAGAAGATATGGTTCACGAATTTATTACTCTTTAAAAAGATTTGGAAGCCTTTCTATATTACATTTATATTTGTCACGCAGCGTTATTTAAGTATGTCAAGAAATCGTTTTCAATGATTATTATAATATTGACCATGCAGCGAAATATACCGATAAATATACGATTTCAGCATAACAGTAACATCCCTAATTATTTTCCCATAATTATTAGTATATGCGAAAGCAGGCCATTCAACGTGAGCCGTAGCATTTATCCTGCTATAGCCAATTCAGTACTGCATATTTCATAATTAGCTAACGAGCATTTGTTAAATTCGGTATAGCGGCGATTGATAGGGAACCCATTATAAGAATACTAAAATTGAAAAGATTTGCAAAGGGGCTTATCAAGTTATGCTCAATAAAATAAAACCTACAAAGAATATATCTAGTAACAATGATAGCTTTATAGTAAAAGAATATATATAAGAACAGTGAATTGTTTACAAATGGCCGTATCCATCGATATCTATCGATAGCTAGTATATATATATACAGCGTTCCAAACATTCACTCTGTTCGAATGAACTGAACTGCGTTCCGTTCACCTTTAGGCGCCGATCCCATGGAAGAGTTCTAGAGTTCTGAGTTCCGAGTTCTGAGTTCCGCGTTCACTGTAATCTATGCGGCGCCTTTCATCATTGCACACAGAGAACTCGTCGGTCAAGAGAACTCGAGTTCTGTCGGAGTTCCATTATCTAAAGCTGGCAGTTGAGGTGACACGTCTGAGCTATCACTGTCTTATTTATTAAGTGACACAAGGTAGAAAGGCAATGGGCATTCTGGCCCATGAGCGGCCACTAATGAAACTTAAGTAAGGCCAATGAGACGAGATAAAGAATGTAAACAAACTTTTGCTTGCTGTATGTATATAATTACACCTTTTGGTACGGGATACTAATTACATTTAATGCAACTACCTTGCAATTTCATAATATCTCCAATTATTTCTTAAATCTTCAATAATCTATAATTTTTTTTTTTCTAAATACACCACAGTATTAAGCTTTCATATTTTTGTTAATATATTATTGCCTAATAGAAAACAGAAATTATTGCTGGCCGCCAAAGGGAAAAGCTCCATGCAAATTTGCCCATTTACCTTTAGAACTCTAGACTGCTCGCTCGCTGTGTGTAAAGTAGTGAACGCGGAACTCTAGAACTCTTTTCTGTGAGATGGGCGCGTACGGAGCAGCGTTAATAATACAAGAAATCGAATCAAACCTGAGTGTAAACCTGGACGTAAATAACAATTTAGTAGGCAAGTAAGTAAACTTATTTGTTGTTCAAGTGAATAAATAGGTAATAATATCGTAATATCACAATAGAAAAAATATTTCTTTATTTAAATGCCACGACTGCGGTGTAATTCTATAGGAACGACACGTTGAATAAACGCGTAGGCGCTATGAAATTCATGGGCGCTTAAGATATTTTAGTCGCGAGAAAACTATAATCTATAAGCATCTATCGTTTTTATAATTTGGTTAGACACAGCTTGATTTAGCACTGCAACAGTCAGTCCACTGCACACTCGCTTCGCACAGGCCCCCACCTTACCCCCGCTGTCGCTGTTCGGAACGCGAAATCTAATAAAATACTTATATTATTTCGATGGCCGTATCCTAACCTTCTTTTCAGCATCGACGATACATTATTAAGGTTTACCTTCAAGTAAAAATTCGCGCGATACAAAAACTTATTCATGATTTTATGAATAAGACTAGTATATCTATAAGCAAGAAACAAAATAAGCAATCAATAGCTGAGAGGGAGAACAAGGAAAATATTTTGGCATACGGGACTTTTTCAAAAAGAATATGGGCGTATCAACATGTCATGAAATGAATACTGATGACCATAAAAAAAATGTTCATGGTGTATTTCAGATTTCATAACTCTAATAATGTAAAAAATAAAAATGCACTTATCATGTTCTTTTTGACAAGCGCATGTATACAGATATGTGGATGACGTCATTTCCGGTGTCAATAAAAAGCGACGTGGTGTCACCTTGGGACACTGGGGGGAACTGACTGCTTTCGCGATTGCGTCTTGTATATAAAGCTTCACTTGACATTTCATAGAAAAATGTATGGACAAATGGCGTCGCAAAATTGATGCTTATAAATAAATAAATTACATTATTTTTAAACAAAAAAATGAAAATGTGGCCCCACGGATCTGTTGTACCTATATTTGTGATTCGATGTTATACATAATTTTTACAAAATGGATTCTAAATTTGATGGTATCACTAAAGAGGCAAACCTCGATTTTTATGATTTTGGTAATATTTGTAATGTTTTTGCTAGTTATTGCAGCAAATTAAAAAAAAAGGGCCAACACGGATCTGTTAATTAGTATCTTGGTTTTATGTTTATGTTCATATATTACTATTTCTTTCATGTTTTCATTCATAAACCACTAAAATAGCGAACCCTGTTTATGACGTTTAGCTTACATACCGCCCTTAACGCAATGACGCAACTATAGATCGACCTCTGGTCTAGGAAGGGAGTGATGTAGCGAACCACTACATAACGAAGTTCACACGCCGATAGATAGATGGCGTGCCGCCACATTATCCTGCATCGTGCATACATCGCGCATACAAGCCCACTACATCCTGCATCGCGCTTGCAAAGATTTCTCGGCGATCTGCATATATACAACTGTCCGACAAGTACAGTTGGACCGCGGTCCCCAGGCACGATGTCCCAGCCTGGCGGAAGATCTTCCCTTTTCAATGGAGGTGTCATCCACCTTGCACCTCCATATTTACTACCACCTAGAGTTGAACCACATAATTGTGTTCCGTTTATCAGTTATTAAAGTGAGTGAGTCCTGTTACGGCCGATTCAGGGAATTGTTCTGTTTTCACTGCGTCCTTTTACATGTCCACATCATCTAAAGTCGGTTTCAGGTCATTTTCGGCTATGACTTTTTAATTGATTCGTATATTCGCTTTAAAGTCTATCATATTATTTTATATTACTCAGAAATGATGTCAACTATAAACTTACATCCACTCTCAGTTGCCGGAGTAGGTCCTTGTTGTATATTTTGCTCTTGTTGTTCTTCTACAACAAAATATAATTAAAAAAACGAATTTAATTCTGGATATGCAGGAATAAAAAAGGATGAGACATATATCAAGTATATACTATAGGTATCCTTATTCATCATCATCATCAGCCTAGGAATGTCCACTGCTGAACATAGGCCTCCCCCATAAACTTCCACTTCTAACGGTTTTGGGCAGCTTGCATACAGCGGCGCCCAGTGATTTTGACCAGATTGTCGCTCCACCTGGTGGGAGGTCGTCCCGCTCGGCGCGCACCAGTATGTGGTCGCCACTCGAGAACCTTCCTTCCCCATCGGCTATCGGTTCTTATGCAGAACTAAAAACCTAATAAAGAAATAGATATAACCTGAACATACTTTTTGCTTCTTCACCTTCCGTTTCTTCTCCTAAACCTTCCTGAAATAAATAAACAAATAAATATTAACAAATTGTTAGGAGAAGAAATAGAGCAAGGAGGTAGAATACTAAGTTACATGGATCAAATACGATTAATCCATGTGGAATTGATTCAGCTTTATTGTTGGTGATATTACTGAATTATCACTAAGATATCAAAAATGAAAATATTTATCCAGTTATTTTATAAAATGAAATAAAATTTACTGTTCGTGCCCGGCATCACCCGATTAAAATTTCTGTCGTCAGTGCATTTTGCAAATATTTTCGTTCAAACAAACCATCGCCAGTAATTACGAACACAACCAAAATCGGTCGAGCCGTTCTCAATTCATCAATCTTTCATGCGGGAACAGTTTTTTATTTATACAAGTGGGAATGGAATCTCAAATCCTACACAATAGTGAATAAAAAAGTGATTTAAAAAAATTAAATCGTCTTCAAAATACACTAAAAAGTATAAAATAACTAATCTAACACTGATTTGAAGTCAGCGAAAGAGCACGACTTATTCCATTGAAAACATTTCGCTGACTTCAAATCAGTGTTAGATTAGTTATTTTATACTCTTTAGTGTATTTTGAAGACGATTTAATTTTTTTAAATTACTTTTTTATATCGTAATTTTTAGTTTTTCTTAAATGCACTAGAATTTGACCAAGGTTTTGAGATGTTTTTCCTTTGACGCCACACCCGTAGCTCGCATTTATAAACCAGGCCGTCACACATATTTGTCCAGATCTTGAAAATGACTGAACCGATTTCGATGAAACTTGCACTGTTCCCTAAGTTGAAGTAAATGTAAAGCAATAAAAGAAGAATGGTTACAATCCGACTACTATCTTAAAAGATATGCGTGGACAAACATACATACATACATACATACACCTATGAAATTTTGTATATTTGTTTGGAAGCCCTAATAGATTATCATATGTGAATATTGTGCAGTTCCAGTAATATTACATACATACGTGTCGAATTGATAATCTCCTTTTTTTTGAAGTCGATTAAAAATCAAAGGAGTGCTCAAAGGAGTCTCAAGGCCGATTTTGATAAAAAGTAAAACTTTATACTTGGATTTTGAGAAAATAAATTTTCCGAGTCGGGATTAGAACATGTTGAATTTGAAAGAATAAAATAAAACATACCCGTATTATTATTGCACTAATTCACTGTGTCGCTTATAAGGATTAAATTCTGGGAAGTAATGTTAAATGATAAACTAAAGGAAACATATTTTTTTAAGAAGATACTATTCCTTGTTCCTACCTATTTATATACTTTAGGAGTTTGCAATCATAGTCAATCATTAATCATAATCAAGTGATGAAAAATTCATCTTGTATATGTATAACTACAATGCCTTACTAAATTACAATGAGTTAATTTACCTCATATATTGTATTCACACTTTCCGCTGGTGGCACTGGTGGAGCTTCAAGGAATTCGGTACGGAAGTCTTTTCTGTTAAGCGGAACAAAAACATTTATTACAGTATGAGGCACGAGTGGTGAGCATAGATAGGCAGTAGTGGGATAAAGCTCACGCATTTACACTTTTGGCCAAATCACAGTAGCCAAAAGACACGCGAGAATCCAATAGACGACGAGCATCGACTGACGAACTAATCGTTCCCTCCTCACTCCCCCTTCTTCATTCCGCCAAACAGACCAAAAAATTAACTACCGCGTAGGTGTCAATCTGTGCTCACGACTCGTGCCCCTTAAAACTTAGAATTGAGTATTTATAGGTTTATTTAGTCTGAATGAGTGTTGTACTGCGCCTAATGTTAACGGGGTTATATCAGTCCACTAACTCCTTATCAGCACCAAACTAGTACAATCTCTTAAAAAAATAATCCTAAAACTTTATGTTTTGTCCTTTTTTGGCATCTGATGTCAAAGAAGGACTTAACACAATGTTGTGTTTTGTTATGAATAAAACTTTCTTTTCTTCTTTCTTTCTTCTGCCATCTACCTTCATATTCATTAAAATGTTAGTCACTTGGATTCATACCTTCTCTAAATGGCTCTAAAATGATAAGTGGTTTATTCTAGTGGTATATCATATTTTATAAGTCATGACTTCATAACATACCTGATCTGAGCGCCTCTCAAATTTCTCCCCACTTCATGTGCATCCCAAGCTTTAACCGCTTGCACAAACTCGAGATCCCTCGTATCATCACGTTTGGCCAATATTCCTCCAGCTACAGCCAGAGAGCATTCCAGTTCCACGTACGCATCACCAGGTTGAGGGACCCGAACGGAGGAGACTGGTGGTGGAGCTTTATCTCTTGATGAGTTTGCCTTATCCTGTGATTTTTAATCTATATTCTTTATACGGGATAATACATTGGCCCTGATTCTGTTGTTCACAACTAAACTAATTTTAATGTCACTATATCTCTTTCTAACAAAGAACATAAGAAAAGGATGTAAGAAATTTAGTCCTGTCAAATTAGTCCAATGCTTGTTTTCAATATAAATTTAGTCGCCATCTATCGCAGTTACGCCTAAATACACGCAAAATAAGACGGCAAAGACTAATTTGACAACTTAAAGTATGTTCTATCCTTTTTCAATCATGTTCGTAAGAAAAAGATGAGATGTAACTAAAATTAGTTTAGTGCGATTTACAACAGAATCGGCACCATTGTTTTTTTCACGTGTTTGACCACAATCTCACTATACAGATTATATGGTCGAAGGTGGAAAGTACACTAAGCCTAAACGGGAACTGGGTCTCAAGTGCAGCTGCCGGTATATACCACTAGGGCGCTTACCGACAGATTTTCAAGTTGAGAGTAACCAAAGAAAGAAAGAAGAATAATTGGCAAAAATTCAGTTTAGGCTCGGTAAGGCACGTTATAATCTACCACCGGTTCGCAATAAACTTAAACTCCGGCAAGAAACTCAGCAAGCAATACATCGAAAGCAATATTTAAAGAAGGTACCCTTATGAGAATACTAGAAAACATGAAAAATTATTATTGGTACCTTTTGGCTATTCTAACCTTATCTTTGACAGGTTTCTTAGAAGCGGCTTCAATTTTCAAGTTCTCCCGTGAGTTTCTGACTTCATCGACTTTTACCCACTGCGCTAAGGTGAGAGGCCATCCGTTTGGAGCTATCACTCTTAAAAGAATATTTGAAACTAGCATTTTTCCATGTTTACTGAATCTATACCGCATGTGCAAAAATATTAAGTGAAGTAAAGTGCGGCCGCCAAGATATTGCGTTTCTGACACCTATAATATTGGCCAAATCACGGAAGTGGCTGATCTGGCTCCCAAGTCTGCTATTACAATTGTGTTCAAATAAACTATCAGTGGTGCCATAATTGTGACATTTTACAGTTTTGTTAGTCTACTAACACAATAGCGTCATAATGGCGCCATAATAACTTTCCGATGATTTTCCACTGAAACTACAATCGTGCCACAATGATCAAGTTGTCAGTTTTGACAGTTTTTGTACTAAAATTCATTATGAGACCAATATGAATTAGTAGACTGCGCACATCGGCTCAGTGATAATGGAATTGCAATAGTATCGTGTCAGTATGAGATTTTAGCAGACTTGGCCCCCAGATAAGATGGGACGTTCATTAAACTATGTTTAATAAAACACTGAACCATCCTGTGAAATGCCGATCGCAATAGGATTAGACATATCCGAGATTAACAATTACAGCATGGGGTTCTTCAAAAGGGTGTGAAGAGATTTCTGCAGGGTCGGCAATGCGCGAGTGATACCCCTGGTGTTGCAAGCGTCCATAGGCTGCGGTAACTGCTTACTATCAGACGTGCCATACTTACGTTTGCCAACTTAGTGGTGTAAAAAAAAACAAGTGTCAAAAACGCGTTCTATCGGCGGCCGCATTGTAACTTAAAACAGATTTATATTTAATCTTTATTTAGACCTTTTATAGTAGCCTATAATACCTTTTGTATTAACTAATTCTTAACGTCTGATGAGAGACCTAGAGAGAGCGTACGTCTGTAAAATTGAATGACGTCAATCAACGCTTGAAATAATCCTTTGCACGTAAACGTTGTTCTCAATTAGAAGTGTACCAATCAAAAAAGTACTTACTCAATTGAATACTGCTTTTCTATAGTCGAGGTTTTATGTTCCTTGAGCTGAAATACAACATTCATATAGGCCATTTATCTACTGAAGCTTAAGTTCAATACCTACCTTATTTATTATTTTAAACTGTCATTTCAGCACTATTAAATTTATATCAATGCAATAACAATATTAGCACAGTCTATAAAACCATACAGTCGTCCGACGAAGACCTCTAGACAGGGCAATCATGCGGGGTGTGAGGGGTGAGACGCGGGAAAGCCGAGCCCGAACTGCGAACAGAACGATGTTAGTAGTTCGGGACACAGCATTCATACCTGGCCGTCGCGATACTATCTAGACTAGACGTTGTCGTCATTTTCCACGAGATCAAAGGCATCGGACGACTGTATGGTTTTATAGACTGTGATATTATTATGAACAACTTTTTACAACGATATTGGCCCTGATTCTGTTGTTCACAACTAAACTAATTTTAATGTCACTATGTCTCTTTCTAACAAAGAACATAAGAAAAGGATGTAAGAAATTTAGTCCTGTCAAATTAGTCCAATGCTTGTTTTCAATATAATTTTAGTCGCCATCTATCGCGGTTACGCCTAAATACACGCAAAATAAGACGGAAAAGATTAATTTGACAACTTAAAATATGTTCTATCCTTTTTCAATCATGTTCGTAAGAAAGAGATGAGATGTGACTAAAATTAGTTTAGTGCGATTTACAACAGAATCGGCACCATTGCCAGGATTTGTTCGTAACGCGAAGTACTCTCTTTGGACAAATTCTTGCCGACCAATATTTAAAGAACATAGCTACTTACAGTTCCGTCTCTATACATATTTAAAATTTGTTTTGTGAGAAATAACCCTTTAGGCCGGCCGCATACTATAAGAAATTTTCTGTCAGAAATTTTCGGACGCCCGCCGGAAGGCACTTTCCCCATACATTTTGTTCTAGACCCCGCATACTATCCGAAAATTCTGACGTGTCTGACGTCCAAAAATGTATAAGCAAGCGGGCGTCCGAAAATTTCTGACAGAAAATTTCTTATAGTATGCGGCCGGTCTTAAGATTAAAGGGTTATTTCTCACAAAACAAATTGAAGGCGAGAAAGAGAAGGCTGTAAGAGCGCTTTGAAGGCTCAAATTGTACAATAGCCATTTGTTCTGCCACAAATAAACTTCATTTGTGTAAAAAAATTGCTATACCATAGCAGTTAAAATAATAATAAACTAGCTGTATCCCGCGGTTTTACCCGCGTTCCCGGGATAAAATGTAACCTATGATACTCATGGATAATGTAGCTTCGTAGTGAAACAATTTTTCCAATCCGACTGGTTGTTCCAGAGATTATCCCGTTTAAACAAACATACAAAAAAAAACTCTTCCGCTTTATTATATAGTATAGATTGATTTATTATGATCTTGACTGTATTACTTCCCAAAATATCGTCGTTCCCAATTAGCTTTTGATGTCGTGGCTTTGGAGTTGTATTATATATTTTTTTGGATTCAAAAATTTGGAGGACCCAAAGGTTGAATGTAGTGAAAGGTTGAAATATAACCAAATAAATAACTTTATGTTGTGTAAAGTTGTGTTCCTGTGCGTGAGTAAGGTCGTTACAGTTCATCGGGGAGAGGGGAAAGGTCGGTAACGCGTGAGCGATGCTTTGTTTGTTGCAAGCGTCCATATAGCTCGGTAACCGCTTACCATCAGGCGGGCCATATGCTTATTTACCGACATAGTCGAAAAAGTAAATGTATTTGATACAGGTATATCATTCATTTCACTTTTATTTAAAAAAAGGATGGTTGTGATTGCTCAAATTTCAGGTAATCTGTTTTTTGTTACGTTATTAGGTTGATCAAGCATGTCTGTCTATGGTCCACCACCATGTGGTTTTATGGACATTTGCAATATGAGCAAGATTGCCAGTGAGTTACCGACCTTGTACTCCAAGTTATAGAGCTGATCCTAGGAACCTAATTTCATATTCTAATGGTCCGCAATAACGACGGCTTACACTGCATGTGTTTTATGATGAACTAGCTGTCTCGCGCGGTTTCACCCGCGATCCCGTGATAAAAAGTAGCCTATGTCACCCGGGGATAGTGTAGCTTCCCAACAGTGAAAGAATTTTTCAAATCGGTTCAGTAGATTCGGAGCCTATTCATCTATCAATCAAATCTTTCCTCTTTATAATATTAGTTAGATTAGATTACTTAATAAAGAGGTTTAAAAAACATATCTATTGCTGTCGCGCTGTGCCCGAGTTATTCCGCCCGAGGGCGATAGAGACACCTGCAGCTTGGACCGATTATACCGATTTAAATTAGACGAAATCGCTATTTCGTAATACCCGGTTTTCTCCTCCAAATCTGGATCGATTAAAAATAAAATTCAAGAATCGTAATAAGAAAGGGTTTGGCTATGTCTGTCGGTTTTCCTTTGTTTTTTTATATTCGTCAAACGCTGGACGTCTGATAAGGGCGTTAAAAATGGTAAGTTTTTGTGATTTTAGAAGGCTTCTAATTCTTATAATAATTAATTTATGGAGAAAAACATAACCCAGGGACATACAGTGGTACCTACAGATTGCATGGTAAAATAGTATTTGCCTTAGTTTCATTATCCAGAGAGGAAACTGAGGATTACGTTTGTATGGAACATGCGCCACCAGCATTTCCACTTAAAAAAACTTACTTACCTTTGTTATAGGCTTGGATTTTACTGATTTTGCTGGTTTTACTTTAGAAGGCCGCGACTGCAACAAAAATATAATGGTAGGTTTCAGTGAGCTCCAATAGTGGTCATGTGACCGAAATGGTGATCACCGCATATAAGGCTATAATTTCGAAGACATTTTATGAAATCTATGTGTAAGGAATGAATACTTGTAAAAACTTGTGTGGTGTGGTGTGTCCTTATTTTAAGATTTTTGAAACTTGAACTTGTGTTCGATAAAAATGTGCTTGAATCCTACAGAGATATTTACAAGATTTAGGTTGCTTGCAGCTATTTATTATCAGTTTGGTTTCCTAATAGATATCAGTATCAGTAATCAGTGTATTTCAGTAGTATCCTTATAGCCTTGTACTTATTAGGAGTTTTAGGTTGCTTGCAGCAATTTATTATCAGTTTGGTTTCCTAATAGATATCAGTATCAGTAATCAGTGTATTTCAGTAGTGTCCTTATAACCTTGTACTTATTAGGAGTTTTTGGTTGCTTGCAGCTAATTATTTTCAGTTAGGTTTCCTAATAGATATCAGTAAATGATCAGTGTTTGCCAGTAGTGTCCTTATATCTTTGTACTTATTACAAATGCAACTTACTATGAAATCAGACTGGGACTGGCATTTAACTTTCAATACAGATGAAAATGAGAAAAGTGTGGGCTGAAGCGAAATGTAAGGCCAGTACAATTCCCCTTTGCCTGAGCACCTAGCAATCTCTTCCACCTCGTCTTCAGTCTTCGTTCGGAGAATTGCTATTATTTCTAACTGTTGGTACAAAATAAAAATAAAATCTTCATCAAAATTTGCTTCCAAACAGTATCTTATTAATTAAAGTCTAATTAGAGTTCCAATATCATACTTATGAACCCAGACGCAAAAGAGTGTATTAGTTTGAAGATTTTGTCTATCTGTCAGTAGCTTACTAGAAGACTGGTTTAATCGGGATGGTTATTATTAGTCTTGTTTCATGAAGATCTGTTTAGTCGATTGTAAGATTATCAGCTCTTTTATTGGGAATATCTTCCTTTTATAGAATAACAAAGTTTTGTGCGGAATTTTGCTCCTTAGCACATTTTAAAACAAAAAACAAAACGTAACCTCTTTGCCATGAACTTACATCAGGCGATGTAGCAGCAGCTCTAAAACTGACAGCTTCATGTTTCGACACAAATAACTGAATGCCACCCAAAATATTTCTGCGATTTGGAATAAAAATCTCATCGACATGAAGTTTGCTTGCATGAGGAAGAGGAACCTCCTTGCAGATGTCTAAATCATTGTCACAGATGTGAAATAGTCCGCCGGTGCTGGAAAGTACTGTAAGCTGCCAATGGACGTCGTAATAGACTTCTAGTGGTTGGTGAAGGGTACTGTGTCCCATTATTGTGTACCTGGAAGAGAGGACTCAGAAATTAACAAAGACGAATGGAGGCTTCGGGAGGGTGAATTAATCTTCTATAAGGTTGAGTTATGCAATTTATATTATGAGTAGAATCATGAAGAATAATCTAAGGCAAGCTAAGAGCCATTTTTGATAAGAGGGTGTCTCTCTTGCCGCACTATGTGGGTATTTTAGGCACATAGTATGTGCTGTCAAAATTGACCTATTAAGTTGGATCTAGTTTACTACACTATTCTTACATATAATGAAACAAAGTACCCCTTCTGCGTCTATCTATATGAACGCTATACAAACTATAAACACAAAACTACTAAACGGATTATCATATCGTCGCTTATATTACAACACCGCGAATATGCATTTTTTCCGTTACTAACTTTTGAATGTCATCGGATAGAGAAAATAACCGCGCTTTTATTGCACCAATCGCGTTCAAGAGAACTCGCCAATCAGAGGCCTGTATTCAAAATCTGTATCACCGCGAATGTCGGTCATTGGTTAGTTTGGCATAAACACCGCGAATCGACTTCAGTCACCATACATATTTTGCGGCGAAGGTTTCGGTAAGCGTGTTTTTTAAATATATTTATTAGTTTATTCGAAACACTTGAAAGTAATAGCACTTGATTTGATAAAATAACATTGGTAAATAGATATAAATAGAAACATTTAATAATTTCATTATTTTGTAGTACTCGCCTCTTTCACTGTACAATGTTCTAGATATATATTACCATCTACTCTTACGGGAATCTTATTGTAATTAATTTATAATATATTATTTAATTGTACTGTAATTGAAGATTTGTACGCTTGATGAAAGCATAAAATAGTGAGTCTACCATGTAAATTTATAACATCTTTTGAACCTATTTTAACAAATATATGAATTGAAGTTTTTGGTGATAGGGCACACGCAAATGGAGTGCGACTCGGTACATAGCTCTATAGAATCAAGGGTCAAGAAATTTAATTGCCGAGCCAATATTCTGCTCTAACGAAGACTGCAAGAGTTCACCCAAAGCCATACGAAGCCATTTACTTGGATTATAATATTTTTACCGATTTTTCGAGACCAGATGATCAAATTTCCATAAGGCCAGGCAAAAAAGCTGGAGATCCAACAGTTACTGATGTCAGTGTTCTTATCTATAAACCTGACGGGACCATCTGGTATAAATTAAACTTCAATGAAGATCCGAAGATAATGCCGCAACGGCCAAAACATCCCAAAAATACAATCAATAGCTTGCCAAAATTATACAACTCGCCGAACGAAAGTGGCAGCACCTACAAGAGCTCAAAAATGTGATTCCAAGTGATTGCCTTGGTTTTTATGACAGCTTGCCTCATTAGCTGCTTGGATTTGAGATTTTATTGTTCTTTATGATTGGAAGCTACCTAATCTTATTATAGGTTATATTCATGATATTTGAGAAATAGATTTTTTCAAAGAGAATTTTATGTTTAATTGTTGATTTGTTTTGTAAGCGTAAAGAATAATTATTTTGGTATTTGATGTTAGTTATGATAATTTAATATATTTTTACTAAAACTTTATTACAGCTTTATACGGGTTGATACATAAATTAGTCTAGTTAAGTGAAGACTTATAATAAATAAGTTCCTATAAACACCGCCTGTGTGCTAGAATGTGCCATATTTAAGAAGGCAACAGCGCATATGTGACTTATTTATGTAATAATTAAGGATATAAGGATGATGTGCATTTAATAATTTGTAGAATAATAATAAATGACACTAAAATAATTAACTGGTTTTTATTTTATTGTTAAGTGAACAATATATTGTTTTTTGTCTCTCCTGTAAAGTTGGAAAAATGCATATTCGCTGTGTTGTAATATAAGCGACGATATGGTTTTCACCAATGGACTGGAATGGAATGGAGTGATTCAAGGTTGAAGTTTATAATTCATTAAGGTTTTGTGTAATTTGATCAACATTCAAATTCAAATTCAAAAAGTATTTATTCAATTTAGGCCCTGATAAGGCACTTATGAACGTTAACAAAATGACTCTACACCGGTCATAGTTGATTGTGATACATGTGATATATGAAGAAGATGATTGTTGATTGTAGGAAAAAATCACGCCGCGCGGATAAAACAATATGATAATACATATAGTTTTCACCAATGGACTGGAATGGAATGGAGTGATTCATGGGGAAGGTTGAAGTTTATAATTCATTAAGGTTTTGTGTAATTTGGTCAACATTGAAATTCAAATTCAAAAAGTATTTATTCAATTTAGGCCCTGATAAGGCACTTATGAACGTTAACAAAATGACTCTGCACCGGTCATAGATGATTGTGATATATGAAGAAGATGATTGTTGATTGAAGGAAAAAAATATCGTGTGAAGACGGGCTGAAGTGAATTAAATTATGGCATCATTAAATAAATCTTACCCGTGAGTATTCGGATTAAAATCAAAAGTCACATGAGCATTATACACCTGAGGCATCTGGTTTCCAGTATCGTTATCATAAACTGCTACTGTGCAGTACTGAAGAGTACTTTGAAGATCTAAGTGGACTTTAACATGTCCATGGCAATAGAACATGCCTTGGAAGTATGGTACCCATTTGCACTTCGGAGTGACTTGTGTGGTGCCCGTATACTGATTGAGTCCGTATACTCCGCTTAAAGCTGATGCAACGGAGTAAGCATATTTAGCTCCTGGATACATTAAGAAGAACTGATTCATCAATGCTGATAATGTTTCCATGTTACCAAAGGCGCTTTCCATGACCTGTTGAAATTAATTTGACTTTTTTTTTTTTTATTACTGTTTATAGGCCTGTGTTTGACCGCAATCTCACCATGGTAAGTGATGATGCGGCCGAAGGTGGTAAGCACACAAAGCCTAGAAGGAACTGGCTCTCAAGTGCAGCTGTCGGAACACACCGAAAGGTGCTTGGCGACAGATTCTCAACTTGAGGGTGGTAGCCAGCCAGGCGGGTACTACAAAGTACTCTACCACCGTGCTATGGTTTCCTCACGATGTTTTCCTTCACCGAAAGCTCAAGCTCATTGTAGGATTCGAACCCGGGACCTTCGTCTCGGTATCCGACGTCACTACCACTGAGCTATCATCGCCTTAAATTTAGTCTCTATTCACACGTACCACAGCCACAACGGCAAACACGTGGGCTAGCGCTAAATTGTATGAAAATTAATAGTTGAATTGACACGGATCACATTTTGCCGTAACTATCGACCGCGTGTGTGATACCGAACACGCCGCAGCCACATCGCAAACACCAGCAACACCGTGAACTAGATGTAAAAATATTTTAACAATTTGTAGCTACCAAAACGCAACCGCAAAAAGCCACAGGAGGTTGCGGTACGTGTCCGTGCCATATGGAATATATTCACTAAATTTAAAATCTTTACGACCACCGATATAGACTTCATCAGTCAGCCAGAAGTTTTTATAGGAATCAACTTAAATATTCAAAGTCAAAGCCATTTATTCAATTTAGGCCCCAGAAGGGCACTTATGAAGGTCACATTTAATGAAGTTACCACCGATTCGGAACTCGACCTTCAACTGAGAAGAATCCGCAAGAACAAGAAACAGAAGAGCAAGAAACTCACCAAGGTTAAATTTTTTATATATTTTTTGGACAATCTGACTATGTTTGGTTTTTTTTTCCAAATAAGTATTATCCAATCTACAGTTTAATCCGTGTTAAAATGTGAACATTAACTCTTTCTAAAATATTGTACATCTTTTCTGTACTCACAAGTTTAGTAATATCCGGAGTAAAGGTAAAATGAGAAGCCAAGCACTTCCTGGCCCAGGTGCCTCTCCAATGAGCCTGCAGAAAGGTCGCCGCCTCATGTCTCTTCATCACCTTATCTCTCTCTTCTTTCAGTACACCACATGGTAAATCTGGAGTTGCTACTTCACATACTTGTGATGTGGCCGGTTTGGTTGGTGATGTCAGAAGTTCTTCCATTATATATGGAGGTACTATTTTTTCTTCGCGTATATGCTAGTTATAAAGTTGATGGAAGTGATTTGTTAAAAATATACTGTCATTTTATAGACATTAGACAAGAAATATGTTGTTCTAACCTGTTCTTCAAGTTGCTCCTCGTCAACTTCCATCTCCTCAGCTTCAGGCATGATACAGTCACAAGGATCTGTTGCCACTATGTCCCTCAAAGGCTTTTGAGGCATAGGTTTTGGTGGAAAACCAAAGTCTGGGTCGCAAAAATAGCGTCTTAAGACTGCGCTAACTACATTATATTCAGCTGGAGCCAGCCTTTTATAGAGTTGAACTTGTAAAGCTTGTCTGAACATCCAATGGAGGAGGGTTTTGTCATAACCGACAACCTTGGGGTCCCAGGTAAGGTCCGGTTGATAAGACCTGTTAAATGTAGGGGGGTTATATACTCAGGCAGAGTTCGAATAAAAACAACATTTATATTTGTTTATTAGGTTGAAATTATTTTCAAATGCTATTCCTATTTATGAATAAGGTTCAGATAGACATGCTAGTAAGTAGCACGAAAGCATGCTGTTATTGAGCAACTGCTACCTAGTCGCATGTGTGTCGAAACCATTGCTAAAAGAAGAAAGACAGAAAGTGTATTACGTAACAAAACAGTAAAAAAAACAGGACAGTTTCTAGTATGGATTTAGTATGGATAGTATCGCTTATATCACATATTGCTTGTATCAAGCAATTTATACAGTTGAAGAACATGCATATCTTAAGCATGCTTTTTCGTAGCATGTCTATCTTTAGCTATAATAAAAGTGTAAAACCATCGATACCAAGAACTGTTTGGGGCTAATGTAATAAGAGTAACAGAATGCAAAGAGGTTTTCAGAAGTTACTTGGGGCGAATTATAGGCTTTTATTTTATCAAAATCGGCTGACGGGATAAATATTAAGCACGTCTTTGAAAAAATCTTTTCATCGTCTTAGAGATTTTATCGTGACAGGCAGTTTTCTGCACAAGCAATAATTTCTGATTTTCCATAAGCTGTATTACAATGAATTTAAATTCTGTCGCAGCGCAATAAGTTTTTTTATCTTGTTTTGATAAAAGTATTAAAAAAATATCCACAAAAATCAAACACATTCTTCTAATACCTGTAAAAATCACGATCAGCTCCAATCATGTTATGGCTAGATCTATTCAAACGAATCCAGTTTGAAAACGCTAAACTCAGATTAGATAAGAACCGGGAAGCCCAGGGGCATTCCCGCACCGTTGCAGATTGTATCGTGTCCCTTGATCCGAGGAGTAGTGAAGATTCGCTTAGCAGCATCATGTGCCAGTTCAGACTAGAGTGAACCCAGATTCTGAAAAAATAAATCTACTGCAATCTTTGATTAAGTTTCATAGGTTTTAAATATTATTGCTGTAGTCAAGATAATATATTTATGAATGTCAAATTGTTAATAAGAAATCAGTATAATTTGGTTCAAAATTTTTTTTTTACCTCAATGGGCTTGCGTTTTTCCACTGACCCGCCCATAAGGGACGATGACGAAGCCTAAAATGGAAGACGCTTACTCAGAAGGAACCTATTCACTCTGGCCTTGAAAGTCCCTAGGTTGTATGGATGTATGTCAGGAAACACGGACGCCGGAAGCAAGTTCCAGTTCCTTGTTGTACGTATTATAAATGAGGATGCAAAACGCTGTGTCCGTATTTTCGGTATGTCTACAACGTACGGGTGGAAATTTTCCCGGCGTCTTGTTAGGCTTGTGTTTTGACCACAATCTCACCATGATAAGTGATGATGAGGCGTTCAAGTGCAGCTGCCACAATACACGGTGAGTGCTTGGTGACAGATCTTGAGAGTAGTAGCCATCCAGGCGAGTTCTACAAAGCACTACGGAGCTATGGTTCCCTCACGATGTTTTCCTTCTCTGAAAGGTTAAGCACATTGCAGGGGATCACCACGACCTCTATTACGGACATTACTACTTATTCAACTTTGTATTCCCAAGGTAGCTATTGCCTTAAACATACCTACAAAAATGCCTTCCTGGAAGAAAATCAACTTCAATGGAATCATAACCCCGTGTCTCAATAAAACCTTTTGCCATTGGAATCTCACAATCCTTGAACCACTCAAATTTTTCCATGACCAAGTAACCTGGTTCAATATAATCCACCAGCGGTACAAAACAATTATGTAGAATCCTCGGATGCAGAATGTTTAAAGATATCCTGAGTTTATTGGAGTCTGGACCATCAATTTGAAGGTATAATGGTGCTGATTTTGGTGCTGGTATGTCCAACGCCCTGTTTGGTGGTGCCTTTGTGATCCTCAAGGGTGGATTGCTTGCTGCTGTCGTATATTGGAACATAGATGGGTAGTAGAGCATGTTGACGTGTTTCACTTGAAGATACATCTGAAATTGTTGAAGAAAATTTATATCTTGCAGCGAGAGTAAAGCAAGCTGTTTGTATAAAAATAGGAGTTAATCTATACATTTAAAAGACTTGTATTATCTATCTGACGCATTAAGGACGTATTTACAAAATATTGAGAAATTAGCTGTTTTCCGATCCATTTACCGATGAATCCATTGAAATTTGCCAAATTTTGCGGGTACCTAATGCTTCAATATACCTTTGCCTGTAGTTGGTATAAACAGTTTTTTCAATTATCATACTTTTCATACAATAAAATTGGTTTTCCGTACCCTCCTCCCGTGAAAACTACGAAAACAGGCCGAGTTACGATCCAAATATCTCAATAATTTGGAGATTTTAATGAGTAAAAAAAATACTCTAATAAAATAGAAATAATCAAGATTAATTCCTAAAAAGGAAATCCGCATAAATATTACCAAACCTCAAAAAAAATTAAACATTTTTGTAAATTTTTCACCATTTACCCAAAATTTTGCTAATTCACGTCAAACTTGACGTCTATGAAATAAGGGTTTGTTTCCTTTGCTCCGTCTGAGTTTTGATGTATAAAGTAACGAACATTTCAAATGAACTCTCAGTCAGCGCCCGTGCGCCGTCGTGAGACTACCTCTATGTCGCTAGCCAGCAGCCGTTCACAAAAAATAGATCGCTGTGCAGACACAAACAATGTTAGCGTCGATACTTGATATTTGTGTGCAAAAATGAAATTTTATTTTATATTACGTCAGTTTTGTATACAGAATTACCCGAGCAGTGTTCGCAACCGTACGATAATTATCGTACAGTAGTACCCAACTAATATGGCTTACCGATGTACCTGCGCAGAAGATACATTTTCAAAGCGCGGGAAATGCTATTGACCAATCGGCACGCTCCACGCACCGCGCTTCTTTTTCCTGTACCGCTATTGGTCGACAGCTGCCGCCATGTTAGCGCGCGCCGCATGGCATGTCAGTCAGCCGCAGGGTTGGATTTAGTAGTATAAATTATACTATTTGTACCATTATTTTATGTTGCGTAGTAGGTATATAGTATCGTAATGCCAGGATACTACGCGAAAATACCATAATTTTACCTTCAGGTCGATTGACTACTGTAATTTTAATAATATAGATCAAAATGGCGACAATTAAAAAACATAGAAAAGATTCTTATTTTGGAAATCCTAGTTACTTAATTTTTCAACCAATATAATGAAACATATTTTGTACATAGGTACAAACTTCACATGATGGGAAATTAAATTTCATGTCTTCAGGCCAGGAAATTATTTAAACTGTAGACATGATTACGTGATTACTAAATTAGTGTTACGTGAATACGAAAAGCAGTTTCGATTGCAACTCATTTGTAAAATCGTTTAGAAGTAGTTGACGTTTTGTTACGAATGCATTTTTAAAAATTATAAGTTGGGTAATACTGTACATGTGCGATAATTTCATAACTACGTACGATGTATGATGGTACACGACTATCGTACGCAGATTGTACGATAATTTCCATTCTGATGAAAACTTTGATGATTACACAGATAGCCAATAGCCCAATCACAATTACAGTTGTTTTTTAGTGTCAGCACCATCTATTGGCTCATTTCTTACTTAGGAACATATTAGGAACACATGCTGTTGCTTCATGGCGCAATCTTGCTACTATCTTCCAATCAGCGATCGATATCGATATCGTCGTTCGATGTGTTGGCAGTTATTGTCTTTTAGAATTTGTATATAAAATATTAAGTTTCATTAATATTTGTGTATTCTGTTCTCGCAAATATAGAATCTACTCAGTTAAACTTTTAAAAAATATGCTTGTTTTCATATGTTTCTATCCTTTAACATTATTTTCTTCTTTATAAATTCGAGATGTTGGCGCGAACCATTTTTATTTCCATTTAAAAAACAAGTTTACAAGATTTAAACTATAAAGTATTTGCAACATATTATTGTCACCTTTCATATGATTTTTTAAAGTATTTTAGCCATTTTCCTGATGGATACGATAATTTTGCTCCATATACGAGCATATACGATAATTTTACGGCCCTGGTACGATAGCTGCCTGGCTTCAGGTTGTGAACACTGTACCCGAGTAAGGCCGATATGTCGTGTTTGGGCTCCTTTTTTTAGTAGTGATGAGAGCTTAGACTGAACTGATACTGACTAGTATGTCATGAATTCATATTTTTTTTTATAACACTAAAGTGTCAAACAAGCATATGGCCCTGATGGTAAGCGGTTTCCGTAGCCCATGGACGCTTGCAACTCCAGTCCAGGGGAATCACTCGTGCGTTGCCAACCCTGCCGAAATCTCTTCACACCCTTATCATACTATACTGTACTGTGCTATGCTATACTCTACTATAAAATGTTTTCAATCAATCTCTCACCCACATTTATAATCACAAATATATTCCACTAAGGAGTTCCAGTACCTGCCTACCCTCCTACTCTATCATCAGACCTTGAAAACTATATATTGTCAAAAGTAGTCAAAACCAACAACCCCAAACACGGCTAGGATATGTTGCTCCGCTATGATGTTCCATTGCCTACCCTCCTACTCCATCATCAGACCCTGAACACCATATATGATTAAAGTTCTTCTCATGACAATTCCAACAACCCTAATCACGGCTAACATAAGTTATTATGTCATGGAGTTCCAGTGCCTACATTTCGGATCTATTATCAGATCAGCTCGATGGTACCAAATTATTGTATTGTCATCCGAAATACATACACTAGCAAAGTTAGTTACATACACGTGAAATTTAATAAAAGCGAAATGATAACAAAAATAGATGAAAAAAATATAATATAATGTTAAAGTATCAAATTAGGTTGATTCACTATTTTTAACGCAGCTTCTCCGTGCACGTGTGTGCGTGTGGGCCTTGCAAATGTATTAGTGCGATTTGCTACCTATCAATTTTGTAAACGCGTCCTTAACTAATAGCCCAAGCTGCTGGGTTGTGAGTAGTGAGATTAGAACGTTGACATTTTGCTCACAGATTTCGTGTAGGTGTATTGCAGGCACTGATTCTGAAGGGAAGGATATCCTTTTTTGATAATTCAACTCCTAGGGCCTAGGGAGTAAAGCTAGTTGAAACAGTAATTTTATTAATAAACATAAAGATATTTAAGTTATTCTATTATGTAAAAAATGCGGCGTACAGTTATTCTAATCTGTTTTGGTTTTTAAAATGTTATTTTCTCTTTTGTGTACGTCCATTTTTGATTAATAAATGTATTTTCTTTCTTTCTTTCTATATAAATGTTGAAAAGGTAAAAATATGTAAGGTTTTTCATTCAAAAGGATAACTTCACCAAAGGTCTGTTATTTTTTTTTTATTAAGTAAATGAACCAAAAAGGTTGTTTAGGTTGTTTTATTCCATTGGGTATGTGTCGTCATTGGTTGAATAGGTTTGTGTTTTACGATTGGTTGAATAGTTTTGTGCTTGGACATGGTTGCCTCTCCCAGGTAACTCCGCCTTCCAAACGCTGCAACCAATATCACCAAAGAAACTGCCTTCAGTTTTCTACCGATCATATAGGTTCCCACGACCTTACGGGCCACCACAACTCGTGCTGTAACCTCACAGACAGCATGGGTCTAGATGCGCTACGGACGCCAAACTGAACCCCACAGAGAGTATTTATTTTTATGATTTGCATTTAAGCGTCCGAAGCCAAATAGACCCTGCGTGAGAGAGGCCACGAGGAGCGGGTCGGTCGATGGAGTATACCCGGGAGAGGGCTAACATTATTACAACGGAGTCTGTATATATGTGACCGGCGTGGAAAATTTCATTAGTGCGATTCAGGAAATACTCTTATATCTCTGATAATACTAATGATACAGAAGAATTTTGGAATAGAATCGATAGGTTTTTAGTCAAAGATTAATAATCAATTACATTTTAACTAAACTATCTTTATTATCCCTTGATTTTATATAGTTTAAAATCTGGAATCATACGATTGGTTAGCGAGGTTGATTTAAATATAGATTGACCAATCACAGCGCAGAGTTCATGGGAAGTCCCATGCTAAGTTAGGCATTGCGCGTCATCGTCGTGACTGTATTCAACTTTCAACTGTATTACCAGTGTGGTATGTACTAAAACATATTGATAGAGTTTTATCACTATCAAATGTGCTTGCATTGTCAAGGACTGATTGAGTTGTACATGTTTAAACTTTATTTATATCTTTATACATAATAGAAAAGTAGCTAATTTTTATGTGAATGTTACACAAATTCTCTGAAAACAGATCCTTCAGAAATGCGGAACTGTAGACAGTAAACTAGTACAAAAAAGGAAATGTATAATTATTCTGTGGCTTGTTTCGGAATATAGAAAGGTAAATTGAAGTCATGCAGTAATAATTGAAAACTGTTTTACAAAAAACTTAAACCGACTTCAAAGTACACTAAAAAGTAATCAAATCCTGATGACAATGAAACCAAACGGGAAGTGTATCCTTCCAAACAAAAAAAGGATTTTCCAAATCGGTTAAAATGTCGGAGTTATGTGTTAACAAACATAAAAAAATCACAACTGAATTGAGAAACTCCTCTTTTTTAACCGACTTCAAAAAAAGGAGGCGGTTCTCAATTCCAATGTATTTCTGCGCAGGTACATCGGTAAGCCATATTAATTGGGTACTACTGTACCTGGTTTCAACTTTGTCCTCAAAGTAAAAGATTTTCTTTGATAGTTTGAGGACAGGTAGACATATTTTGAGTATTACTTGTATTACTTACAGCATCATAAGGAATCCATTCTCGTAATTCTTCTTTCATATGGTTATAGGTGCTGGCGGATGTAGCGACGGTGACCGATTTAGTTGTGTCTTTTGCTCCTTTCTTTCCCTGCAGGAGATATAAAACATAGAATTTTTATGTTACTTATTGCAAACTGTCAAAAATTTAATTTAATTATGTCAAATACCAAGGCCGTATGCTTCATTGCCGACTTATGGCCGATTCCTAAAATTTACGGACCGTTATCGATTAAAATTAAGACTCTTATATCTTTACTAATAATGAAGCAAAGACCTCAAAGCTTTGCATAGCAGACCCTCTCATATGGAAGTAGCTATCACAGGTCATCATCATCAGCCTATAATGTTCCACTGCTGAGCACAGGCCTGCTTTCACAAATGAGGGTGAAAGGGAATGGGCAATACTCCACCACGCGTACCCACTGCGGATCGGTGGAGGCAGGCTAGTGGTCAACCTACTGTTGGAATTTTTCAAGGAGGCATCCAACTAGCTTAACAACTATCACAATTAAGTGATAACCGGGACCAACGGTTTTACGTGCCTTCCGAAGCACGGAAACGCTCGATTTGAATACCACTAGGCGGTCACCCATCCAGGTACCGACCACGACAGTGCTAGCTTAACTTTGCCGATAGATTAAGAACGGCTAATCATGCTACACCACGAGCGCTTCACAGGTAAAATTATGTAATGATCTATATGCCCAGTTTGCCAATAAAATACCTACCATTGGTAAGCAAAACGATTCGTTTTTATTTATAGAAACCGAGCATTAGTCGTAATTTTTGTAACATGTTTTGGAGCCGAGAGTGTAATAATCAATGCACACGCGTGTCATACGACGTTTTTCAACACAATTGCGAGAAAAAAAACAGATTTGTATTTTGCAATAAATGTCACTTTACGAGTGAGTGTGTTGAAAATTAATATAATGGGGAGAATACCCCATTTAATTATGAACATTGCAATCGTTTGAAATTTCGAGCCCCAATTTTTGCAAAGAAAATAACAATATTGTTTTCATTGGCAATAGGGTTGGGTAAGCAATATTTAAAACTATTAAAATTCAAAACGATAGCATGAGCAGTTGCTGATTATGCTATTGTGACAGACGGACAGAGACGCACCATAAGGGTTTCTTTTTGCTACGGAACCTTAAAAACTACCATAAAGGTGCACTATATAGATTTTTGCGTTACTTTGTGTTACCGGCATAATCCTCAACCTTACCGATTTTCCTTCTGGGGCAGATTTTTCATTGTCTTCCCTGAAGGCGAACGTTATCTGTAACATACGAAACAGGTAAATATAATGGTTACTTACACCATCAGTCCAAAACTTCTGTTTCCACCAAATCGAACAAAAAAGGCGTAAGCCATATTTCCTTTTGGGCAATATAATAAAACTGGGTTTGTTTGTATTATTTATTCATTTATTTATTCATTGCTTCATGTAGTACATTTGTAGTAATATTTAATAGTATAGTTGTTACAATATCTAATTAGTTCACAACATGAGCCCTGCAAGGCATTGCAACATTTATTAGTAATTAGTCTAAATTAAATGGTTAGTATATTACATTATTATAACGTTATTATTACAATATTATTACATTATTAACTCTAAATTAATCAGTCTGTCTGTATCACGAAATTGAGTCATCCTAGCAAAATCTCTAAAAAACTCTTTTAACTTGAATGCGCTAATCTCTGGAACTACTGATCCGCTTCCGAAAATTTTCAGTAATAAGAAGTACACTATTCACTACACTATTCCAGGTTATGCAGTTTCCGTTGTAAATATAAGTTATATTTCGTGCACAATTTACATTATAATAGGTCTTTACCTATGAAATTGCCGTTCTGCAGTACTGGCCATTTTAAATCAAAATATTTTTTGTTTGGCTAAGAATTCTAATTTCAAATTAATTTTATTTTAAAAACATGGAATTCTTTTTCCAAAAGTTTTTTATTGTTTATTGATTAGTGTTACATTTTCATCGCATTTCAATCTTTTTCGTCATCATGGATACGTTAAAAATTCGAGTAATTATGGAATATGAGTACCGTCGTGGCAGCAACGCGGCACAAGCGGCACGCAACATCAACGACGTTTACGGAGCTAACACTACAAACCAACGCACCACCTGTTATTGATTTGCTCGCTTCCGTTCTGGGAATTTCGACCTGAAAAATGAACCTCGCGGTCGTCCGAAGACTTTGGTCGACAATGACGAATTAAAGGCGATTGTGGAAGCTGATGATACAAAATCGACGGCTGAATTAGCAGCAGCTTTCGACGTTAGCGTCAAAACAATATTGGTCCATTTGCGTCAAATTGGCAAGGTAAAAAAGCTTGACAAATGGGTGCCCCACGAACTCAATGATCGCCAGCGCGAAGTACGCGTCGAAACGTGCCTTGCACTGCTCAACAGACACACAAATGAAGGAATTTTGAACCGCATTGTTACCTGCGATGAAAAATGGATTCTGTTTGATAACCGCAAGCACTCAGCAAGTTGGTTGGATCCTGGTTCAGCACCTAAACAATGCCCTAAACGAAAACTTACCCCTAGAAAAGTAATGGTCACTGTTTGGTGGTCTAGCGCCGGTGTGATTCATTACAGCTTCTTACCAAACGGGGTGAGCATTACTGCAGATGTGTACTGTTAAGAACTGAACACAATGATGGAAAAGCTGACACATCTACAACCAGCATTGGTCAATCGCTCGTCTCCGCTGCTCCTGCACGATAACGCGCGACCTCATACTGTACAGCAGACGGTCTCCAAGTTGCAAGAACTGGGGTTGGAAGTTCTCCGTCATCCGCCCTACTCACCAGACCTTGCGCCTACAGACTACTACTTTTTCCAGAATTTGGATGACTTCTTGGCGGGAAAAAAATTCAATACCCGAGAGGCAGTACAAAATGCCTTTGAAGAATTTGTTGCCACCCGTCCAGCTGCTTTCTTTAAGAAGGGCATCAATAAACTGCCACTGCGTTGGCAAAGATGCATTGATTGCATGGGTGATTACTTCGATTAATACAAATAAAAAATACATGAAAAAAATTCGTTTAAATTTTTTCATACAAAACGGCAATTTCATAGGTAAAGACCTAATATTTATCGAAATAATCTATGAAAATTACTAAGATACTCTGAAATTAAGATATTTAGAAACTGTGCATATTCCCTATTGTTGTTAGTGAGACCAGACTTATAAAATCAATTAATAAAACACAGGCTTTATTCACATCAAAATACTGTTGATGGTCACGAATTTATCGACCATCTTCTTAAGAATCAAACAAAGTGACTTTATTTGCGTGATCAAAAAATATTAAAGGAAAATGTAACCTTGCTGAGGTTCTCCTCAGTTGAATGTTGACTTCCGAACCGGTTTTAGAAATTTCGACCTTCAAAAGTACTCTCGTAGAGTCTAAAATGGCTTTGACTTTGTAATATTAGGCAAAATAACTCACAGTCTCAGTACTCTGAACATCCAGCAAATGCGGTGCGTACGAGAGCTTCATTAGACCGTTGACCTTGAGGAACCTTGTGCGAGGACAGTCGTACGCCTCGTAGAGACCATGGCCCCGAGCCCAGTCCACCCATCTGTAGTACTTCCATAGAGCCACATCTAGGAAATGCATATAAGTCACAGACATAAATCTAAATAGATAACGCAAGTACCTCCATCCGTAAGAAAACCAAGCGTGTAACTTTTTGTGTACCTACCATAATGTCACAAGATTGATTTAGTTAGGTTGGCATTAGATTTTTAACGTGAAAATTAAGCTATCACACATCTCTGGTGGACATGCAGCCTTATGCGAGTTCCCTGTCCGCGCGAAACAGTTTCAAAAGAAGAACATTGTGCCCCATTTTTGCACAGATTTTGACACGCGAAGTACATACACTCGCGGCATCTATTTAGATGTATATCTGTGATATTAGTCAATAAAAAAAGTACGAGTTATTAAATTTAAAATTTAAAGCTGTTTTAGATAATTTAGTTATGAACCTAAAAACGGTGCAATAAGAGGTTTTATGAGCAAGTCTGTGTTAAGAAACTTGTTAATTTAGTAGTTGACATAATGTATAGTGGACGGGTTCTTTTAAATGAATTAATACATTTTAATCACAGTGATTTGTGAAAAAAAAAACCAAGAATATTTCTTAAAGGTAATTGTTGCATTTTGCTATTTAAAAAAAAATGGAACTATTCAAGAAATACGATAATAAATAAAATAAATAATAAATATCCTGGGACATTCATCACACACGGTCATCTGATCCCAAACTAAGCAGAGCTTGTACATACGGCTACACATCAAGCTATTAATTTCCAGTATAAGCTGATCTCGCATTGTATAGGATTTTCGTACAATGAGAGGACAGCTTATATTGGAAATGTATAACTTGATATGTAGCCGTGCATACTATGGAAACCAGATAACTGATATAATACATATACTTACTTTTTTGTTTGTAAATACATACTTAATATACATAATTACATCCAGTCTCAGGACATACAGACAAGTTTATGCACACAAATGCATGTCCTGTGTGGGAATTGAACCCACGACCTGCGGTGCGAAATGTGGAATCTTAATCAACCGCGCCAGCTGGCCCGTCAATATATTGACATTAAAAAAACATTGGAAATGCTAAGCCACATTTTTAGCAAATATGGATGCCAGCACAGCACTAAAATTATAAATATTCTATGACACAAACACAAGTATTCACCAGGTTCAGGTAGCGGTTTCTTCAATGGCAGATCCCTGGCCATGGTTACCAACAGATTCATCTCGTGTCCAGGTGTGAGCCCGGGCAAAGCGTAGGCGGGTAGATCTTTGGTGTCCAACAAGGTTAGTGTGGTCGTACCTTTACGCTTCAAAGGGATAAGAACACAATTATAATTTTTAAGACCTTGGGCCACATCACTATAGCAAAAACCTTTTTTCATCAAAGCATCTTAGTTCTACAATTGCTGTTTGTAATCGTATAACTTTATCTAATTATGTTTTCTAATGTACAGTCGCGGACTAAAAATGTTGACCACCTTACGGTCTATAATCGCTTGCACATTTCTGTTTCATAAGATTGACCGGAAATAAAATGACTATTGATAGACGCGGCTTGTATTGTATTGTATGAAAAACAATTCAAAGAGGTGTTAAACCTCAGAGTAAATAAATAATACGTCAAGTTGAGTACAATTTAAACTAAATATTGAGATCGGATGACAAATGTCACAATATAAAAGTCAATGACAGCCTTTTTTGCTACGTTCGATACTTAAAAACCTTCACAATTTTAAAATGTTATATGTTTGTTGATATGACATAATAAAACCTTATTGCGCGCAGTATGAGATGGAATTGAGTTTGAAAAGTGATAAACATTTTCAGTCCGCGACTGTACACTGTACTTTATGGAGTAAATTTACTTAATGGAGTGGTGAAATAGCTCTTGTCTTTGCCTAAATAAATATTTTGGGCATGTATGTTTTCGTAATTAACAGAAACTGATGGCATGACAAAACCATGATTGCGATTTCAAATATAATTAATTAAAACACTATTACTGACTACGATTTAAGAACTACGGACTAAAATTTATAAGTACATTGACAGTAGTAGTCTCTTTTGTCGATGGTTTCTTGGTGCTCCGACTTTTGACAGTACTTGCTAGCGTCTCGTCGTCATCGTCCCAGGAGAACGCGGGCACTTCTGATGTCAACAGCTGCCAGAGTTCTTCATCAGCTTGTGAGGTAAATTATCATCATCATTTCTATGATTTTGAACCTAACTGAAGGGAAGGAGCGAACTGGTTGCTTAATAAAAGAATATCTTAGGCACCAGTTGCTAATGAAAATTGTTACAATTTTTTCCTTAAGTTTTTTAGTTTAAGTTTTCGTTAGTTTAATTAAGGACCTAGCTGTAAATCATTCGTTCATTGATTATGCTTTTAAGAAGTAAGGAAGACATGACCTGATATTCCTGAGTCAAATTAAAAATAAAGAAATACTAATAAATAATAAACTGCAAAACCTAGTTATCGATAAAAATGTTGTTATTTGAAAACAAAAATGAAAAATTGAATCATAAAACTTACATCTAGAATGAAACGTTAAATTCAATCCACCGGTGAGGCAGTGCATCACGTTAAACTCTGGCATATCTTCGTCTTCATAGCTATCTATATCCTCATCGGAATTCATGTCGGGCGCAGCTAGCTTCAGTAGCGCCTGTTGTGTTTTGATTAGCAATTTAACACACGTGACGGGAATTGGATCGTTGAAGTTGTAGCCTGAACAGGCGCTTCATTATTTATAGGTTAGTGCGTTGGGAGTTTCAGTAAACATCAATTTCATGTGTGTTGCTTATAATAAGTAATTAAACTATGTATTCTAAATGACATGGGATTAGTGAAGGAGAAATCTAATTTAGTTTTTATTATTAGTATAAAGGTTTGAAACAGTATCTCAAAGATAGACCCGGTAAATCATCATCAATCAATCATACTTAGTGTTATTTGGTGGTAGGTACTTTCAGAGACTTTGAACTTTGATATGCCCTCGTGGGGCTGAGACTTTGACTTATCTACTAATGTTATAAAAATGTAAATGTAGAGATTATTTTTTATCTCTACACACCTCAACTGCACAACTAATCGTGTTGAAATTTGGCGCCCAGGTGCCCTATGGTATAGAAAGGAACATTGGGAAATTTTCATCCCGGTAACGCATCAAGATCCGTGAAGTGGAATCTAATGTTAAATAATAGAAAGGGTTAAGAAATCAATATAGATTAGTTGAACTGTAAAAACTAGGGGATTTGAGAAAGAAAACTCATAGACAAAGAGGAAAGAATTGAAGAATTATTTACTACTAGTGACAAATATCCAAGTAATATTGCATCTAATGAAAATAAGTGAAGGGAAGAAATAGCTAAGCATTGTTTATTGCTAAATAAATTGAAGATTTGTTTGGATTTAACCGCAAAGTTACAGCAAATGAGTTGCGGTCTCCCAAGAATTTGTAATGAGAAAGTATTGAGCTGAAAATACGCAAGCAAAGTTGTTATAAAGCCTTTTACAATAATTCCTAACGGTTTAGAAATAATCTCATGGGAGCCAAATTTTCGAAGAAATGTTACGCTGAACTTAAGAAGGATTACAAATTCCTGAATAAAATTGTTTCAGTTACAGATATAAAACAAAATATATATACACGAATCACGATCAACGTTCCTGAAGAGATAGGCAAAGGTGTCATTACTTCGTTCTAGACACCCACATTTTACTGAATTTACTTTCGCCGTCTCTCGCGGACATTTCCAATCCAAAATGATTTTTTAGAATGACAAATTGCCCCTTAGTAAGAAATCGGGCCCCGATTCTTAATCACACCAACGTCAAATGAAGCTTCCACTAGAGCAGAAGATTTTTGCTCATATCGATGAATACTTTCACCACTCTTCAAAATATAACAGTATTCCCAAGACTTTCTTACCTTGCAAAGAAGTAAAGGCCACAAATACACCACACTAGCAATATCCATAGCAGGCGCCTGTCTGGTGGGCTTTGTGACTGGTGCACGGCTCACGAGTGGTGAGAATGGGAAGAGAGGAGCATCAGTAGCATCAACTGGTACTTGGTCACTGACCCACACGCATCTCCAGGCGCCGAGGTAGAAAAGACGTACTAGGTAGCAACCTGTGAGGGATAGAGAAGATTCTACTGCTAAAACCTTGTCTACTTACTTACTTACTTTTCGAAGTGCATGTAATGAGCAACTATAACAGCTCCGGTACCATTCATCATAAATGGATGTGAGAAATCACGTGGTACTGACATGAGCATGCTTTGTGGCAAGACCTACCGTTGATGGTCTCTGTTGTCTTCTAAGAAGTGTTGTTTGGCTGTGTGGTATGTTAAAATAGCCACTTGAATAAATGTAAGTAGTCAGATCCAGTTTCATAGGCCCCTGTCTGACTAAAATTAAACATTGACTGACCCATTTTTCCTGGTTGAACCTCATGTTATTTTAAACTTTATTTTTTCCTCATCTGATACATAATTTATTGAGAGCTGGTTAACGGTTCACATATTTCTCTGCAATTCTTTCTCATTATATGGTTCTACCACAATTTGTGCAGAAGAATTGTGAATTTAAATGGGCTATGCAGAATAAAAGCTATTACCATTTTTGGATAGTCCTGGCCGATGCTGCATACCACCTCCAGCCTTCATACCTGGTGAATAGATGTGGTATCTCGCTCTCCAACCTTCTGGTGTAATGCTGCATATGAAATTCTCCCATTGGTGTTCCATCTGAAAATTTGGTTCTTGGACATCAAAGTACCTTTAGTTAGCTATTGCAGCAGGGCTATTTTAAAACGTCGGATTCAATATCGGAAACGGATGACGAGGCGAATTGCATCGGAAATTTTTGAAGCTGCTTTTATTTTCGAAAACTTTTCGATTAATCGAATTGATATTTCCGTAAAGAAAGATCAAAAATATTCGAATTCGGAAATTAAAAAAGTACTAATTGCGGAAAATCACCTCGGTAGTTTTTGAATCCGTTTATGATATCGAAGTCGAGCGTCTTAAAATAGCCCTGCTGTAACTAGGGGATTACCAATATAAACATACAATTTGTTACCCTCAAATTCACTCGCATTTTCAGGCTCAACGATGAAACGAAATTCCAAAAAAATCATACCGAAAACGGATCCAGTCTCTCCAGAATGAAACAGGCCGATAATACTTTTCTGCAGAATGCGGATCTGAGTAGGACTTGAGCATGACTCAACTGAGTGTCGATCACTGACATTTTATCTCCATTTTCTTCCTGATAATAAGAATTATCATTATCAGAACCTTGTAAACTCTGCTGGAACTTTTCTAAGATGTAAGAGGCATTCAATTCATAATACGTCATGATGTTTCATCAACAGTCCATTAAAATTAATACTGACTTTTTAAGAAATAGGATGATTGAACTTATACTGATTATAGCACAATATTCAGTATAAGTTCAATACCTTTATAGCAAAATACATTCTATATCGAAATATATTAGTTAGTTTTGCTTTAAAGTCATTAATTTCTTAACCGCTAGATAAAACCACTATGTAGCTTAAAGTTAAGTCATTAATTTTGTTAAGACAAGCTGCCAGTCATTAACCATGACATTGTTGTTTTGGGGTTCCGGGTTACGGTTTTGCAGTTATCTATAGGTACGGAGTACGCTGCTTAATTAAAAATGATGGAAGGAATTTATCGCCGATGTTCATTGCAAAGATAATAACTTAAAGAACATTTTAGAGGGAGTTGAATGACTTCCAATGTTGAGATTACATTACCAGCAACATATTATACTTGAAATATTTGATAAGCCCCGCAAAACATAACAACAACAACGGTTTTGGTCGCGATTCCCCGGCATGGCATAGAATGTCGCATTTTTATCCCGGGGATGTAAAAATATTTTAAATGCCTCAAGTCGTTCCTTAGGCACCAAGGATCAATAATAAAGTCATTTCAGCGTCTCTAAGAATCTTTATTTTTTGTACAAATCCCGCCATGTTTCTTGTATGACAATATGTTTATACTAGGGTCCATTCCTCTTAGCAACTCTTCGACTGCATCTCGAAATGCCAACATTTCCAACGTATTTTCCTCAAACCAATTGGATTGAGGAAATTCAGCGGTATGGTTGTAGGTGCCATGTCGCAGTCGCGTAGAATAGGTAGCGGGCAATTAATTTTATGAGTCACTCAGAATTAGGTATGAAACAAATATTAACTTACTTAATTTTAAAATGCAACTGAATCCAATGTATAAACTACGTTGCCTTCTTTAAATACCTACTCATGGTCAAGAATAAATAAACAGAAAGCTCAGTATAAGACAAACCTGCTAGAATTTGTCCGTTAAGAGGAAAGGATGGCTGCAAGAAATTTTAAAAATAGGTATTTAACAAATCTATTGCTGTCGCGCTGTTGTTGGGATATAAGTGTATGAGGGACGATAGAGACAACTGCCGCTTGGATCGATTATACCTATTTAAAATAAACGAAATCGCTATTTCGTAATCCCCAGTTTCCTCCTCTAATACTGGATAGTTTTTTTTTTTTTCGAGAATATTATAAGAAGGGCTTTGGCTATGTCTGTCGGTTTTCCTTTTATTTCTTATATTCGTCAAATTTGTTTGCTGGACGTCTGATAAGGGCAGTAAAAATGGTCAGTTTTTGTGATTTTAGACGGCTCCTAATTCTTATAATATTTAATTTATGGAGAAAAACAAAACCGAGGGACATACAGTTGTACCTACAGATTGCATGGTAAAATAATCATCGCTCTAGTGTCATTATTCAGAGAGGAAACTGAGGATTACGTTTGTATGGAAAAAACGCCACTAGTATTTCCTCTTAACGGTGAGTTTTGAGAGTTGCAAGCGCCCATATGGCTACGGGAACCGCTTATTATCAGGCGAGGCGTATGCTTGTTTACCAATGTAGTAGTAGTACAAAAAAAAGCCATCTCGCTATCCACTTAATAGAGCATTAAAAAAAATAGCTACTCGTCGTCACAACTACACTTACACTTAGTTCGCGACAATCCTCATAATTCTCTTACTGATAAAATTATCGCAGCGTCTAAAATCACCTTTATTTTGTCCAGTATCTATCACTTACCTCAAAAACTACAACTTCAGCTTTCCATCTCCTCATCGCTAGTTCCTCAGCTCTGACCCACCCATGTAGATACTGACGCACAGACCTGGGTAAAGGTTGGGTCTGTTCATCAACCCACACATAATCCACTGGTGTTTTCACTGTTGTTTTGGTTTGGTGGGATATTGTTCTCATTGCTGATGGACCCTGGAGGAAATGGCAGGGATTTAGCGGAATATGATCACAGGGATGGTAACGTTAGTAAATTTGACCTTCATAAGTGCCCTAATGGACCCTAAATTGAATAAATGGATTTGAATTTGACTTGACTTTGAGCTAGAGTTATTGATAACTTTTTTAAGCTTATTTATATTTTTTTTAGTCTTAGCGCATCGGATTTTAGAAATGTCGCCGTGAGACAGAAATAGGTGGCGTATATCTCTAGTAAACATCTAGTTTTTATCTATATCTATATAGCGAGGAGGGCGATGGCTGCCACACGCGTCATAATTGTGAACAGGTGCTGCTTGTGGGGGCTGGTCTGCATTTATTTACTTATTAAATTAAATATAGATTCAATCTATTTTGTAGTTTTGCGGCGCCAGGGCACGCAATTGTTGTCAGTGCGATTAGAATGTAAATATTATTATATATGTCGGAGAGTTAGATCGTTGGTCGGACTCAGTTGGATTACGATATTATCGTGGTATAAGGGTTGGGTAAAATAGTAGTAGTAGTAGCAACACTGATTTGACTTTAACGTAAATAACAGACTGAATGAGGGTATGCGTAATATTAAGAACATTGATTTGACTATAACGTGAATAACAAAGTTTATAAGGGGATGCGTATTGCTTTTGGGATAGTTAGTTTATCACAAGCGCTCGAGCTGTACACATCTCAGTGCAATCATTGTTACACCCGGTTCTGTAGCCTGTAATTATTTAAGACTGTACATGTGTGAAGTGAAGTAAAGTGAAGTGAAGTGATTATTTAATTGTAATGTTATGTCGTAACAATAACGTAATAAACACATTGGGCCCGTGAGGAGTTTGTTGCGTCGCTTCTTCTCTTTACGAAGCGATGGTATAACGTTGTTTTATTGCCTGCACTGCGCCCACCGAATCCCGATACTACTGAACCCTAATCGTGGTGTTTGTATCGCTTGGCTGTCGCTGACTCCGACATATAAATATTATATAATGAATCTAAGCTTGTTTTGAAAATAGTAATTGCTGAGTTTATTGCCGGCTCTTCTCAGTAAATGCAACCTTCCGAACCGGTATTAGAGTATTAGTCAGATTTTTCTGTGCCTGTGAAGGTCTATTTGAATAAATGATTTTGATTTTTTATCTAAAAAAATTATGTTTGTTTGTTTATCTGTCTGTGACGCATACGTATAGACTTACACCATTCATCCGATCTGAATTAAACTTTTATGATAGGGCTCATAATCACGCAGGGGGTTAAGCTAGCTAAGTACCAATTTCGTTCAAATAATTGTTTGTGAGCTTAAAAATCATACTCGGTACAAATCCTCGCTGTTCAAGGTAACCCACTGTTCTCCAAACTATACAACTAAACGAATACTTCCTTACTTTGCGAGAAACTAACTCTATCAAAGTATTCCAAAGAAAATTTCAACACTACTATGCAACGCGTGTCTTCAATATAAAAATCTTGTTTCCAATCGAAAAACTTCTAATCTAAAGCCTGGCAGCATGGCAGACTAGCTGTAAAACTTTTGGATCGGAACAGAATTTCTAACCAGCTAGTTCATGAGTTGTTCGCCTCTTCAGCTAGTTTCTGATTAGAGATTCGACTGGTTGGTCCCCATTTGCATGATATTTGCATTTAACCAAAAGTTTTTGCACAAAGCCAGTTTCCTGGTGCTGTGCTATATTGATTGGGGTACTTGCATAGTTCTTGTATTATCATAGGGTGTTAGGAACATTGTTTTGTATTTGCAGCGAAGTCTGGATTTGGTTATGGATCTATTGATTCTAATGAAAGTAGGAAGCGATAAAATAGTTTAGTAAAACCATTGTAATATAGCAAATTCTTTTGACACTAATATCCGATGATTCATTGTGTTGAAAGTCTAAATGATTTTATATAAGCTTTGGTAACAGCTTAACACAAGTTGGCCAATACCAGTCATCTTCATCAGCCCATAATGTACCACTGCTGAGCACGGGCCTCCTTTCACAAATGAGGGTGAAAGGAAATGGGCAGATACTTCACCACGCATACCCACTACGGATTGGTGGAGGTAGGCTAGTGGTCAACCTACTGTTGGAGTTTTCAAGCCGCCTAGGAGGCCTCCAACAGCTTACCGTGCCTTCCGAAGGACAACTGTGGGATTTCCGAGAGAGGAATTGAATCTCTTGTATTGAGAAAGTCAAATAAATGTATGATGATGATCAACTAACCAGTCCCCAATAATCAGTTGACAGTTCGTGGTCTCGAAACTCTCTGAAGGGACACTCTGTAGGGTCCACGTGAACCACCACACTTTTATTGTCGGGTATCGTTTTCTTTGACATGTTGCACCTTTTTATCTTGATATAATCTTGATTTTAATGGACTACGGGATGACCATTTATTATTTACGTACGTCCATGGTATCGTACGTCAAATTATATATATTTTTTAATTTTTATTGTATGTCTTCAATATTAAAGAGGTTTTAAGTAAGAATATGAAATCTTTTTGGAAGAAATTATCAGTTATAGACAGGGGGATGATGACACAAATTTCCTGGTCATTTGTACCAGTATGCGACCCTTCAGAAGTCGATATATATATTAACTGTCCAAGTTTATCATCAGAAAACCATAAGATCCCATTTGACTAATGATGAGACAAAAAATGTTAGACAATTGCAGCTTAATTGCGGTCTTTTCGTATGACAAAAAGCTTGCTACTTGTAGGTATATCTACCAGGTTGGGTTCAAAATATTCGATTCTAGCATTCTTGATTCCTAGGCAAGGTCGTTCACACAAAAAATATAGTCACGGACAAGCAGACAAAGCATGTTATTGTATAATACCGTCTTGGACATTGTATGCCTTTTTAATACCTATATGCTTTGTATGTATTGGACAGGTTGCACAATCTTTTGTTAAGGAGTATGTCGTATGAGGCCTTTTGTTAAGATGAATATCAATTTTGAGGAGATCAACGCTCAGCTGGACTTTGGTTACGCCGATCATAATGGTTGGACTGACCAAAAAATAGAATAACTATAGATATTGAATTTATTTTCTGTGAATCCGTATCATTTATATTTCATTTGTCACTTGCATATATATGAAATCTATTATGCTCTGATCAAGTGAATGAAGATAATAACAGTAAAGTTATGTTCCATTATTGACATTTTCCTAGTTTTTTTTTTTATACCACTCAGATGGCAGACAAGCATACGGCCCGCCTGATGGTAAGCAGTTACCGTAGCCTATGGACGCTTGCAACACCAGGGGTATCACTCGCGCGTTGCCGACCCTGAAGAAACCGCTTCACACCCATTTTGAAGAACCCCATGTCGTACTCCATTGGGAAAACCACGGGGAAAATAGTTTTTGTTTTCTGAATCATACAGAATAGTTTCTATTTTATCCAACTAGAGTTGTCGAGATCTAAGAGGCCCATTTTGATAAGAGGGTGTCTCTTTTTTCGCACTATGTTTGTCTCTTTTTGACATATTGATGTGCTAGCTTTCCCGCGCGGTTTCACCCGCATTCCCGAGAGATCGTATGATTTCCCGGGATAAAAAGTATTGTGTGTAAATTCAGAATATATTCTATCTGTGTGCCAAATTTCATCCAAATCCGTTCAATAGTTTTTGCGTAACTTTCGCATTATACAGGATATTGTGCCGTAAAAACGTATTTACGTAGTTTCTGTTTTTTTTTTCATAAGTGTATACATATAAGACGTATGTACCATCCACGAGCCGAGTTAAGAAATAGGCGCCTATGCCAAATTCTAATTTAATGAATTCAATTCCCACACGGCAACTTTTCTTTTAATATTTAGAAACAAGTCATACAACAAGCACAACGTAGGCGGATATAGGTCGACATTTAGTACAGGAAGCGTTACCAACCGACAAGTGACCGGTTAGCCGTGAAAGCCTGCGGTAACCAGCTAATGGTCACATGTGGTGGGAAAATTGTAGTATCCGACCATAATTATGTAGTTAGAGCACTTGTACTGAGCACTGAGTATTTGAGAAAATTCCGGTAGATCTATGCTTAGTCAAAATAACAAGGTAAATGACGTAATTTTTTGACGTCATATAAAATACCTTATAAGTTGAGTTTCTTAAAACCATATTTTGTAGTAAGGCAGGCTTGTATGTTTGAATGCAATTATCTACTCAAAAATCAGACCCTAATCGGACTGTTTTTTTTTTGCGCTATATAGCCCGTTTATTGACCAAAAAGAAGCAGTGGCTACAAAAGTTTGATGCGGGTAAAACCGTAAGACAGGTAATTCTTATAAAAAGAAAATAACGGCTATTTATATTTCCTACTTTGAATCACAGCATTTTATCCTTCTTTGTTATTTCATAGAAAGGGTTCCGTTCCCAATAATCTGAGATGAGAGGATTAGATAATAAATCCCTTATTTGTTACTGAGCATCCATGACGGAACACTAAATACGGAAGGGTGGTATATTGTGTAAATCCTATATCCAACAGTTACTGACTAGGGGTTGATGGAAAACGAAAGAAGAGATAAATGGCTTGTGTGAAGAATATTATAAGTAAGAGAGTAAATTCCGAGATGGATGGAAGAGTTAGTCAGAACAGTAACTCAAAATTATTAGAAACAGGACAGGAAAATGATAACTGACAGTTGTTTGTAAATTGCCAGAAATATTCTTACTCTAATAGTCCTTAAAAAAAAAACTTAAAAAAATATACTTTCTAATGATTTAATTTATCATTATTAAGCATTTTATTATTTACTAGCGGACCCGGCGAACTTCGTTTCGCCTAGAAGTCGAATGTCAAATCATCGTCAATAGTCACAAAACCGACCAAGAGAGAGTCGGAGAGTTATGAACAAAATTTCGTCAATCAAGTACATATAATTGTCAAGAGTGCTGCTACCTAGAGACATCGTTTTATTTTTCCTGTAAAGTTTACGTAAACGTCTATCATGTCAAATTATTTCAGATAGTTGACCACAGATTCTTTTGTTTTAAATTGAATGACGTTGACATTTGTTAGCGCGGTTATCGATGTGGTGTCACAGATTACCACAGATTTTTTGTTTTAAATTGAATGACGTTGACATTCGTTAAGCGCGTTTTTTAAAATATGCAAAATTAAATGTATATTTTTCAATCTTTCTGAGAGATTTTCTTAATATTTGTTTCCGTAAGAACCTTGTACAGAGTATTAGAAAACTACAAAAAAAAAATAACCCAAATCGGTCAAGCCGTTTTCATGTTATGTCGTGACAACGGAAAACGGGTTTCATTTTTATATATATAGATTATAGCATTCATTGCTACCGTTCTATTTGAAGTAAGTGATAAAATGCAAGCTTTCCCTAGAAAGCTTTAATCAAATTATCACGGTACTTGGTTCTGCGCTACGCGGAATTAGTTATTTCGCGCCGGTGATTCTTTTAGCTCCAGTGGAGTGAAGGACAACATAGATTGCTACAACTATTATTATACTTGTAAGTATTAGTGAAAAAATTGTACTCAAAGCTAACGTTTCTTTTGCGACTTTCCCAATTTATAACAATGATAATAATAGAGGAATGACATTAGTCTTATTTTTACTCTAAACAAAGTCTAATGTTAATATATATCTAAATATATTTGAGTATTTACCTTATCTTTTCTCTTTTGTCTGCATTCCTAAAACATTTTCTGTAGTTTCAATTTTTTTTATTACACATTTGAATAACATGGTAAATGACTCTCGTTTCCTATCTTATATATCATATATATGTGGATTTATAGTCTATTTAAGTAAACATTATTACCCTTTCTTTTGACTATAATCGACTCATAAGGTGCAGTAGGAAGTACAACATTAACGTCCGGTGTATTTATGTCTTTGTGCCATAAACTATATATTAATGTATGAATCATGTGCTGCGAGAGTAATCTCACCTTTCACTATGATTTCATCGAATTGATGTACGTCATTAATATTTTCATGAGTCATCTTTGAAGACTTAATGATAGTACTTTGTGGTAAGTACCTCACTATTTCTGTATTTTTTACACTGAATTTTACTTCCAATTTTAGTGTGCAAAGAGCCATCACCAGTACTCTTATAAATTTCTACTGATAAAGTATGTATTACAATACTAACAATATTTTGATGTTACAATCCGAATTTTCCCAACAATCGATTACCGATCCTCCGTACCTTTCTCAAGTCTTACTATTGTGGCGTTTCCACTTATTGTCACCACTCTGTCTTTTGCGTTTTTAGCATTATCAGGATCAACTCATATATGTATAATGGTCACAAGAGCCTTAGTATAGGTACTCTGCGTAATCAGATTCAGATATGGGTTTAGTGCCTTTTTGCTAGGCCAGTATAATAATATTGTAAATACTTCATAAATATGAATCTTCACATAAATGCTTAAGTCCTCAAAATGTGTTAACCCGTTGGTTCTCGCGAGGGACGCGCGTCCTATTATAACAATTGATGTCGTTGTTATATTTTTAACCACGAGCCAAGCGATTTAATATAATCGCGCTGCAGGTCTCCATACAAATACGTCCAATATCTTGCCAATCTCTATAATCACATTTAAGCACCATCTATCCAAATCTTTTGGTATTAATATAAATAGTTGCAGACCGTAAATGTCGCAATACCACATAATTAATATCAATTGATTCAATTTTTTATTCGATTGTGTCGGTCAACCTTGCTCAAAGTTGACCAAATGTTTTTTTAGTGTACCAGTGTCGATAACTCTTTCAAGGCAAACTTGTGTTTCGTGGAAATGTCGACTGTATTCAACGTTATGATTTAAATACACTTGTTCGATGCAACTGATGTAGATCAGAATGCAAGGTTCTTAGCACCCACCTTTGCTAGCAATTATTTCTGATAAGGCTTTGTTTAGAGATGATCAAATCTTTTGGATATAAATCTGACAGATACTTAGAAAGAGTATTCTAGTCTCGTAATATCAGTATTATTTAGCATATTAGAAATTAAAAGAAATTTTGTTCAGCACTTGACATTAAAGTATAAAATATATAGGTACTAAGGAATTTGTTTTGTTTACATACAAACATTCTTCGTAGCCAAATTTTGTTATTGGCTTAAAGAAGGTCACATCAGCAGATATTTTATTCACTTATTTTTTGGAATATCAAATATCGACTGCTTATGAAAATACCTTCCTCACAAGTAGTTACTTACACACCTCTTCCACAGTCTTCTACGATAACCGTTCCGTATATAATTTCAAAGCTGATTTTGAAAGCTCCCGACAAACCCAAGAGTCAAATTCCTGTTCATCACGTAACAGCTGGTAATGCATCTGATTGCATTAAAATAATTGTCTCACTACCAATGCACCATTCGCAATAGCTTTATTATATTAAGGTCAATTGCAAAATGAACCACGTCGAGTGAAAGTAGTTCTTGAAGACCAGTTTCATTGACCTTCCCCACCTCCTGCGCTAGTGGACCAGCTGTTTCAAAGAGGGGATTTACGGGGTGGGGTAGAGGTCTGTACATTCTGGTTTTCCTGCGGTCTACAACTGCCCTGATAGCTTTGTTAGGCAAATACTTATATCTCGTTATAGTGTTACAATTTGTTTGATAAATTGTGCGATGCTTAGCTTAATGATTGAGAAAGTTTTTATTTACCTCTAGCGTGAAATGAATGAGCAAGTAGCACTGTGATAAAGGTTATCTTTTGTGTTTTACGTTGTGTGTTAGATTGTCATCATATTCTTATTTGTAGGATTATTCTCTCAGCCACGTTGTTTGCTTTTAGTTTTTGTTCTGTCTTTTACCGTAGTAGAGTTTATTTCGTTTTTCTGAAGCAGTTACAGTCATTTATCGCATCATTGTTTTATTGACTAGAAGGTCGACCCAAAAAAGATTAGCCTGACACGGACAAGTCGGCCAGCAAGTTGTCAACTGAAGTCAGATCGCATCATATGTTTATAAATCTACGATTTGTTTATCGACTCATATAGCGATATCAATGCATATTGCTGCCGCCACCGGGTCCAGGAAACTGACATTTTGCCTTACTTTATATTATAATTATAACGTTATGCAGGAATCTGTTTTTTTTCACCTTCGTCTGTAGCCTTTTAGGTCCTCTTGGCTTTCTAAGGGGAGCGTCATGCTTCGTGCAATGGGGACGGATATGCGCTATAAACTATAAATAATTAATCCAAAAAAATGTTTAGATTCTTCTTCACATGGATATCTGATCCCAAACTATGTAAGGTGCAATGGAAACTAGACAACTTATCCTCCGGTTGCGAGCTCGCATGCCGATTTGTCCGCGTAAGGGTGATAAGGCTTTTTGGGCCCTCAAATTTTTGTCCACTCAAAAAAATAATAATAGACTTATATCTTCTATATATTATTATAACGTGTCTCTAAATTCAACGATAAACAGGCATCATGGAGTGAACATGCTCATGACTAAACGAAAAAAAAAAAAGATTTTTGTGTAAATACTACAGGCATACTGAGACTTTTAAGATAACAGTGCTACCTAATTAGGTTACAGATACAAAAAAAAAACAGAAACAATGGCCTTCCAAATCTACTTTCTAATCTTTTTAGGATTTCGTCTGGGTCTGAGGGACTTAAAAATATTCATTCTACAGACTCTTTAGCTTGCCTTAATCTAAAACTATTGATATAATGTAATTTAAAAAAACACTTTTTTCTCGATTATTCATGAGCCACCCTCTGGTGCCCGCTTATCGTTGGATTTTTTGACACTGTAGTTGTAGAACCGCATGTGTAGAACAAACTGACTCACTGACAGACATTATCAACGCACAGCCTAAACTACTGGGACAAGGAACGTGAAATTTTGCACAAGGCTTCCTTCTATAATATATGCGAGCACTAAGAAGGAGTTTTGGGAAATTCAACATACCTGGGTGGAAATAGATTCTAGACTAGTGGCGCGACAATCAAGGTATCTAACATAACCAATCGGACTCATCACCTGCCTGCCCTGTTCCCAATCATCTGGGATCGGCGCAATATGTACGCTTCTCCCATTCGTCTCTTCTATCCGTCACACCAGCATCCACTCCTTTCTTACCCATATCATCTTTCACACAATCCAACCATCTCTTTTTCGGTCAACAACCAATCGGACTGTAAGGATTATAACTGGATAAAAAAAAACTATGCCAACCTAATCCTTTCTTCGTCACTGTTAAACTAAAGAAGCAAATACTTATTCATATAATATTGTTTACAAACACTTTCAGCTAAGATAAGTTTGCTCTACATTATACACTTACAATACTTTAAGTGAAAAAGATTTTCTCAAACAACAAAGAGCTTTTTAAAAGGGATAGACTACCATAGTAATATTGCGTTAGCAACTTTCATTTTTGTTTAAATGTATGTAAATATGTTTAAGTAATTCTTTACTCATTTGAAGGTTTTATTTTGGACTATAGGTCGATGAATTACGTATTATTTTAACAAGAAAATAATTTCTAATAATAGCAAATTTTACCGGTCATTAGAAGATAGTTACTTTATTACTAAAATTTAATTAAAGCTCATTATTTTATTAGGATTATGAACTTAATTGGTAACTAATTAAAAATTGTTTAATAATACAATTTAGTACCGAAATCTATACAAATAAATAAAATTGATGTGTCTGTTTGTAATTTCAATTTAGTTTTTACTAAATGCGTATGAAAGTGTTTTTTTAAGTAACTTATATACTTAAATCGGTCTGTCTTTTGTTCCAGCTAATCTCCGAAACGGCTGGACAGATTTTGACGACACTTTCACTGGCAGGTAGCTGAAGTTATAAGGAGTAACTTAGGTAACATTTATTTTAGAAAAATAATTAGGGTTCCGTGCTAAAAAAACATTCGCGGGTGAAACCGCGGGTGTTAGCTAGTATTTAATAATTTTACTCATTATTACCAATGAGGAGCTACATTGGTAATTTGCCCATGTGCGCACTGTGCGGCTAGCCGCATTGCGGACAACCGTCCGTCCGGCTGGCCGGCGCTTGGGCAACAGCCGCATCAATGTGTGAATAAAAACGTTTTTGTCGTAAATAAATATTATTGATTGCGGTCTACCGGACGGCTGGCCGCATTGCGGTTAGCCTCATAGAGTATTAGTCGGCCGACGTCTACATAATATTCTTATTATTAATAGTTTTAGTGCTGATTACTTTAAATTCTCAAAAACAGGTCCTCCATAATCTGTTCTCATCATAGACTTAGCAATCAATGGCTGATAATGAATCAATACACCAGTTATCGAAATATTCAAATTATTTCTTTGTCGTTCTCAGTATTAACTCATCATTACTTACGACAGGTAATTATACCGTTTTCGTTGCGGACACGTCGGAACTCCCACTTTCACTTTTCGACGGCCAAAGTGAGTGTGATAGATTTATTTTGCAATTAGTTAGTGTTCTACATTATTATTGTTTCTCTTCATTATGTTATTGGGTTTTCCTAATACCGATTGATTGATAAGTATGGTAATTAGTTGAATACAATTTTAACATTGAGTGTTGTTTGAAAAGTGAGAAATTCACTTTCGACTTTCAAAGCGAAAATCATTAATTAATTAATAAAAAAAAACAAAAACCCGACTGCCAAAAACAAAAATCAACTGAAGAGAGAAAAACGAGCTCTGTAATCTATACAATTTTGAACATAACTTGAATTTTGTAATGTATTACAGGTGAGACAAACAAATATTACAAAATAATACTACTTATTCTTGGTTGTTAACAACTCTGTTCAGTAAATTTTTGGTTTATGCAGTCGGGTTTTTGTTTCTTATAATTAATTTAATTTATTTCAGACTTTTTCGTTTTAGTAATGAATGGGTTTTTCAGTTAAGTATGAGTAAGTAAATGAGCGGTACGGTAAAGTAAGGGTAACAACCATTGCACCTCTCGTCAACGATTACGGGGACCTCACACTGACACATAGGAACAAAAATGGTTTGCTAACGTGCTATTTTGTTTAATAAATAGTCATAGCAAACTTTTACGCTTTACGAAATTATATCGGCAACTGGCCGTACATACTATGCGAAAAATTAATAATAACTAACTGGTTTTAGATCAAAATCATAAGCTACGAACGTGTCTGCATTCCTTATTAAGTTAATAAAGTTCAGTTACGATCTGTCGAACACCGACGATGTTAGTTATCTTGCGGTTTTTGGGGTCGAAAAATTCATCTACTTAGGTTTGATTTACGTTTGATGCAAGATCGGTAATTTCACTGCACCGTAATAGCGATAGCTCGCAACAGAATTCTGTCTCGTAGGTTCGAACCTTTTTGTACTTTTAGACGTTTTTTTTTTGTACATCGAGCAAAGCTCGGTCAACCTAATAGTAATAGTAAGTTCTATATAATGTGTCTGGTTTTCATTGTATTCGCTCAAATATTGCACTATTGATACCTTGTATACTATTGAAGAGATAGCTCACCTAGAATACCGTGACGATGCATATCGGTCGATTCGAATCATACACTTTGGGTGAAAATCTGTCGCTAAGCTCCTAATGAAGTATTCTGGCAGTAAAAAAGCTCTGCTTAGTTCTAAATCCAAGTTAGTTAGTTAGGCCATAAGAAAATAAAATGTCCCAGGTCCCGTTTTTTTTTAATATGTTGGCGTCACACGGCTGGTGTATTTTGCCATTTTCCAGTTATATTATAAGTTCTAGTCACAATAAATCACGTTCACATAGTCCTCAGTCAGTCACCGTCCATAAAAGTCATTCAGTACAATGGTGGTTGTATTAAAACTTTTTACAGACTTCTTGAAACAACTTAAAAAGGCACGATACACATGATTCATTTCATTTCACTTCACTGGTGCACATGGATTGATCTTTATTGGATAAAATATCATCGATAATATGCAATATAACTCAAAATACACGAATTTATGAAAATAAAAATGAAAACGCAATGTCACTCTGCAAGTTGCCGCCACAAAGTCCTTGTGTGCAGTTAATAGATAGATGGAAGCATTCTTCACGTAGGGTTGATAAGGCTCCCAGGGCTAACAACATTAGTCAAAAAAAGAATATACAATAGATCGGTAAGGGCTTGGGACACACAATAAGTATTGAAACTTTCATTAATAAATCGATGTATAGAAAATTATTTTAATTTATTAATGAGGAAGATAATAGTAATGAGGAAGTGTAACTAAAAAGGTATTGTAGTTGATTTTGTATGTAAAGTACTTCGTCTCTCTCGCACATGTAGTAGTTTTCGTATGGGGTGAAAGGAACTGCACAGATTTTTACTTTGACAAAATATTTAGGGAATTTTGAGTGCGTGGGTTCTTGGTACTTGTTAATAATATTTTTATAAAGCTGTTCATAATTGTTTTACTTGGTTATATTTTATGATTTAGAAAATCTTTAATACTATTTTAAAACCCAATCAATAATCACAACATTATTAGTGCTTTCGTGAACTTCGAGGTTATTTTGATAATAATCTGTGCGTGAATAGACCCGATTAATTATTTTTTTGTAAGACGTAGGCTTTTTTAGATTTATTAAAAGTATCAATGAAGATTATTATGGAATAATCTTCATACTTATAAATTTGGATTAAAATTATAATTACAACAAATATGTACAAAATACAATCTATATATAGAAAATTTCCTCAAGCCTGCCGCTGCTTCCGATTAACGGCAGGGTTCCCAGAAGGCTGGCAGCGTTTCCTCTTTGTATTAATTTGGATTATATTTTAATTTTAACATAATCTGTTCTTTAAATTCTAAAATAGTATTCACAGAAATATTTTGATAATAACAAAAAGCACTCTCGTTTTTAAGGCTAATCAAAATTCACGTCAAAGCCTCAAGACAGTTAGGTCCGCATATCATCGCAAGCGCACCACCAGAATCTTAACAACGTCGTAACGCAGTACTTTCGGTCGGTCGGCCAGTCCACGACTGTCTCTCAATACGGACAGACGACGGGGCATCATGTTTTTTATATAAACATAACGAAATATACACATATAAATTGTCGACCATAGGTTTATATTGCGAGGTGAACTTTTGTGGCATTTTTATTATTAATTTTTCCGTGATATTTCTGTGAACGACTGTACTGTGCAGTTTAGTGGTGCGGATTTTTTTATACGTTGGAATTGTTAATTCGTGGAATAGGAAAATGGTATGTATTAATCCTTTTGACAAAAAAAAAACTTTTTTAAATTAGTTTGTGGGATTTGTATTCAAAAATTACGTACACGAAACAAAAACGTTATAGCTTAGTTTTATATACATTTTCTAGAAGATAATTCTAGATTTGCAGACATAATTTTATTTTGAGTTAGATTATCATTATAAGTTTTGCTAAAGCTCTATAAAGTCTTTTATTTATTACTCTAAAAATAAATTTATATGCTCGACTCTAAAATGCATAAATTTATTTTACTTAGCTTATTTTTTTCTTCGTTTTATGATAAGATTAATATGGGTGACTACGTTACGAGCAACCTTTTATTGCATTAAATATAATGATCAAGAAGGTTCGGAAATTCGGAACCTGTTTTATGTATTTGAAAATGTCAAGATTATTTTAAAAATAAAATAAAAGCAATTTGATGTTTGTTTTATGTGTTTTTTGTTAGAATAGATTTATTTGTTTATTTTCACAATCATGAATTCCATTTCATTCCAAAATTATTACTAATGACCGGCCATCAAAATGTCAACTGCATAATTTACATTTTAATTCGTTTAAAATCCGATTTTGAGATAAACCTCGAATAATCCATTCATCTGGTAAGTCTATACAAAAAATGTTCCAATTTCAAATTAACAGCTAGACACCGATTATCTGGCCATTGCAAAAAACACCCCTAATAAAAACAAAAACATGTTCTAAATTCAAAATTAGCGTGTTCAATTCTGAATTCGAAATTCACCGGCGTTCGACATTCGAAATCCGCGTTGCAGCGCAAACGCAAGCGGCGACAATGAACAAAACCCACAGTTTCTCTGAGTGAAAGTGACTAACAATCGTATTGTAGAAATCGACGCGCGTTCGCACTATGTACGTACTGTACCTGTGTGTAATCAGTTTTATTTCTTTTGTTGACATATTTAGAACACGTTTTAGCATATTCAAATGTATATGGTAATGATTTGAAATTATATTTTTTAACGATCGCACTAGAACAAGTTTCATCCCATGGATATCTTAAAACCGTAAATCATTCGCTTTTGTTGTCATGCAAAGCTTTATCGCCTTTTTTTCATAAAAAGATGTTAAACTTTTTAATCAACGGCTATGGAACTATAGAATATTTTGGTTTAAATCCGCATCTCTGAATGTAGGTACCTAATGAGGAAATGTGTTTTATGCATTTCAAGGCTGACCGTCTTATAGCATATTTCAATTTCTAGTTCTCCATACTGTACTGAATACACAAGGAACAACTAACATTTTTACTTATGACTCTATTTTTTTTACAATAGTAGTCTCTCTATTTTTTTTCAGGAATATCTTTACAAATAAAACCTTATCTAACTGTGTAATATTATGATTTAAATCTATATGTATGATATTCAGTGCCTGAAGCACGTATTTTATTAACAAAAATGATATCATGTAGGTAGTTACTGAACCAGAGAAAATACGAACCAATATGAACCAAAAGTACACTTTAGTAAAAAAAAAGAGATATTTTTTTTCATTATTGGGTTTCGAAATTTAAATATTTGAATTCGAATGCATTATTAAAAGGCAATTTAAATTTAAATATAGCGTTGCAGAATAAATCAAACTAAAACTGTAATTGTTATAATATGAAAATAAGATTTCAATATTTTTCTAGGTTAATTAGTGCTTAGTAGTATTTAAAACAAAGAAAGTATGTTCTTGAACTAGTTTCGATAGTAAATATTCATAACTAGTTACGCAAAGGATTTTTAATATTCTCATTGTAAATTTTAATTAAGTATGCAAACGGTATGGAAAGAGATATGAAAGTTTCGTGACTAAGTCTACTTTAAAAAAAATAACATAGAGGCTCCCCAACCAAGGTTCAAAATTCCGTAGTTCGTCCCCGGGGACTAATAGCTATGCTTGAACAAAATGCCTGTGAATTGCAAAAAATAACGATATTTCAAAAACAAAAAAACTGTAGTACCTATCCTGTTTAGAATCTAAAGATATGAGTGATATAGTCTGGCATATGAAAGTAGAACCTGAAAAAGCGCGGCAAATTTAAAAAAACTAGATGTGGTATCACTAAGTATAGTAGGAATAAATTGTCTTGAGACTTTACAAAAAAATATAAATATTAAATTATGTTTCGTTTTCCTAAGTCATATTTGTCATGTAAATGAGTTAAAATTTTACATAAACTCGTTATATTCTATTTTTATAGAATGCTTTTAAATAAATAAAAAATATCCTGGGATATTCCTCACAAACGGTTATCTGATCCCAAACTAAGCGTACTATAATATACATATATGTATTCAAATTCAAAAATTGTGGTAATTTTATTTTTTTCTATTTTCTATTTATTTTACCTTCGTAAAACAATATGGATAGATGTTTCAGTGATTAGCGACCGTAGAAGTTCATTTAACATATTGTAGAACATAAAGGTGATCGAAAGAATGAGAAGGTGGACACTATAACACTGATTTAGCTATAAAGCCATTATGAATAAGGGATTAGTATCAAAACTGGTTGTGGTAAACTAGTTGACACTTTTTATGCCGGGTGACGAAATAGAATGTTGCCATGTAAAGAGTTTCAATTTCAGCCAGGATCAACTTTCGTTTGCCAGACTTCTAGTTGTTCTGTATCGACTTGAGCCTTAACACAAAGCCTCAACAAAAAAAAATGTTTTTACTAAACTTACGAAATTCGTTATTTAAAACCAATCTCAATATTTTAACAAAGGAAAGATCGAAAGTTCCTCCGATTAAAATTTCACGCAAATTCTTACATTACCAATCTCATTATTTTTTCCTAATTTAAATTTAAATTTCGCTACTTAACTAATAGTCTCATTAGGAAAGGTACGTGTCATAAGAAAATTTCTTAACCTTGCTCCTTATAGTCATTCCATTTTTAAATAAACATTATTACCTCCATGTCCACTCCTAAAATACCTCAGTAGAGTTTACGCAAGGGCTTTACACCCAGACAATCTATTTAACAGTTTCACCATCTACCTATCTTAAATCTAACGGAGTAACAGTAATCATTCTAGATTGGCTGGCAGCGGCCACACGACTCGACCCGAGCCTGGTTCATAAAATGTCACATCGTGAATTTACTTGGAAGATTTCATTGTAACTTTCCCATTATCTATAGTTTATTCCATTTATGGTATAGCCTGAATGAAAGGGCACCCTTTTGTTTCATTCTCTTTCGAAACTTCATCATCAGTCAATGTTGAGTCAGATTTGACTACGGAAGTGATAGCATTATTTGAAACCTCACAATTTCTACATCTAAACGTTCACACATAAATTCTATCTTCACTAACTTGAATCACCTCTATTCTGATGATCACCAGACACCTACAAATATAGACATAGCCAAGACATAGCAATGCACTTGGTCTAGAAATTATCTTCTTTATTTTGTTAACCGACTTCAAAAAAAGCAGGAGGTTTTTTTATGTTTGTTACCTCACAACTCCATTATTTATAAACCAATTTGGAAAATCCTTTTTTGAAAGGGTACACTTCCCGTTTGGTCTCATTGTCATTAGGTCAGGATTTGATAACTTTTTAGTGCACTTTGAAATCGGTTTAAGTTTTTTGTAAGCCAGTTTGGGAAAAATTTGGGGCAACATTATAATCTATTAATATTATTAATACATACAACTTTCTTACTTATCTATGTTAGAAATGATAATAGCATGAAAAACGTCAGCGAAATTTTAAATCACACATTGGTATATACAATTACAATTCTTACTTGGCTCATATAATATCTCAAAAAACTCATCTAGTTTTTGTTCGGGTATCTCTTATGCATGTATGTAAATGACTATCACCCAATCACCTTCCGCATTGGATTTCTCAATCTCTTTGAGGTCGAGAATTACTTCCGTAAAAGTAATATTCGGATTAAGATTGTTATTGAGAGCCGTTAAATCGGAAATGTCACCGTTCGTAATAATTTTAATGGTCATTTAGAGTCATTAATATTTGGGTCTAGCGATTATGTTATCAACTTCTATTTTTATATTGCCGACGACTGCGTAAAGATCTCTTATATTTAACAAACTTTATCATGTTTCTAGAATTTTTCTTTTATATTCTTCTATTAGATCGTATGAAGAATACTAGATGAGTCAATGATGGCTTAACTCAATCAGTTCGTGTTTTTTTTTAATATGATAGAACACATCTCCTAGTTAATAGGGACACAACTTGTTTTTATTTGTTGTAGATCTATGATCATCAGTGTACATCACAGAAATGATAAGTATCTGCAGATTAACTTCATCACACACTGACATATGTTTCACCTTAACATTTAATCAATTGCCGTTATTTATTAGAATTTCAAGTTTTTTTTCTATGTCATCTTGTGATTTAGCCTTGGATATATTGCGATACGTTATTTATTACCAAATCAATGCTTAATTGCGTGATAAAATTATACATTTAACATTACTTTAATATTTGAATTTATTATTATTAACTTTGCCAAGTGGGCGCTAGAACACTACGAAATTTTTCTGAATTTTAATCGCTTGACTGGCGGTTAAAAATATAACAATGACATCAATTGCTATAATAGGACGCGCGTCCCTCGCGAGAACCAACGGATTAATTGCTAACTCTTTTTGTACTGTATCTTAATAACAGATTAATATATCATATTCTACATTTAACAAAACCGTTTTGTGGAATTATCTCCGAAACAAAGTAATGCATAAAATTGTCTATAAAGAAAATTCACAGTCATTTCACGAAATAAAATTTTACTCGCATTTCAAATTAAACGCATTTATATTTTGTCTGAGAAAAATATTATTCGTATCCCCATAGGAGATGTGGCGAAGCGAGAGATCCACTGTGCCGGAACAGTATTTATTTTCTATAAGACTCGAGCTTTCAGTAAATCGCCTTTGGATTTATTTTAATCCCACTTCGATTGTATTATTTTTGTTCCCTTCGGTGGGATTAGTCTGTTTTGAAATTAGTTTGCTGATTCAATTATTATGATAATGTCAATGCAGAGAAGAATTTCTATTTTCTGCTATTGATTACAAATTTTAGTGAAAATTGCAACTTCCATTTTCATAACATATGCTTGATTAGTATTTTATTAAAAATGTCCGTTTTTTACTTTTATAAAACTTATCACGTCTCTTTTAGATTTAAAATAAATTACTAACACCCGAAATTAAAATTCAATCAATCCTAAGCGCCTTTGCACATTATAAGAAAATTTCTTGTGTCTTATCAGACATGTCTTATAAGACATTCAGTCGCACTGGTTGTTATATGAGACCGTGCATATAACAAGAAATGTCGGATCAGACACGAAATTTTCTTATAATGTGCAAAGGGCCTTATTTTTGAGATTTTGGATTGATATTTTGACACGATTAATATGAAATTTAATATAGTACTCTAGACTCTATGGGTACTACAATAACTACAATGAGAATGAGAAAGAGAACAATCACAATGTGGCATCTACTTGAACCAGTTTGTAACGACCAAGGTGACATTTCAATACACAATTAAAACAAAGCCGATATATCACCAACATGGGTCCGTTTACCAAGAGTTTGTAACCGGCCTCGCTTGGGCAATGCACCCGGCCATCGTTACGTGCGGTTTACGTAACTGTTTGACTGTTGAAATGCTACGTGCTACGGGTGAAAGGGATTTGAGGACCTGGATTAGGCTCGGTCTTGGCTCTTTTGGCTTTATTATAATTTTTTAAAAGGACTAGAAGATTTTAGCCGCATATGGCTTTTTACATCATTAGGAGGACATTTTAGTTGAAGGCACTCAACCGGGTAGGGATTAACGGTTGCTTGAGGGCATTGTTGGAGTATTAGAGGTGGGCTGTTAATTTACGTCTAATAAAAGCCAAGATATTTACAATAGCTCTAATACAAATACCCAGGTAGTGGAATTACATTCCAAGTGATATTTCTAGAAGGTATTTGATGACCGTTTCACTTGTTTGTTTATTCAATTAAAATAAGCTTCATAATAGATCGAATTATTTTGAGGATCTGAGTAGACCCGATGACAATCATGAAATGTAACAGGATGGTAGTGTGATTGCTAAAGCAATTGACTTAAAAGTTATTAGTAGTTATAAATACTGTTCACTAATTAAACTGATTTTGGTACCGCCGGAATGTACATTGATATTTAAAGTTGCTATTTCCTTCAAAAAACTGCAGGTTTAGGCAATCCGTAATGTATTACAATCCAAAGCATCCTAATAGTAGCTTATATTTCATATTAAAGGAGTAACTTTATCGTCAGGGATAATAATACTACTTCTTGATTCCCTTGCTGAATTCTTCTCAGTTTAAGTACAGTAGAAACATATAGTTTAAGTGTATTACGAACCAGTGGTAGAGTCAACTGTAATGTTAACATCCATTAGCACCTTATTAGGGCTTAACTGAGCTTTGACTTTAAGATTGAATAGATCGTCCTGAAAGCCTCAAGTGCAGCTGTCAGAACACACCTATAGGAGGTTGGCGACACATTGTCAACTTAAGGGTAGTTGGGTACTCCAAAGTAACTTTCCATCGTGAGGAAATCGTTTTCCTTCACCGAAAGCTAAGCTGATTGTAGGATTCAACCCGGGACCTTCATCTCGGTATTCGACATTACTACCACTGAGCTATCATCCCTATTTATGGTTTTGTCTAGAGTAAAAGTGCCATTTTCTTTCTAAATTCATATAGTTTCATTGAGAAAGCAAGCATCAGCAGCATCTATATTAAAAGAAGGATCATATTTTTTTCGTTGTTAGCTTCTACGTTTACCTTGATTTAAATTAGATTGAATTTTAAAGGTTTCAATGACAGTGTTGTCCATGAATCTAGCTAGCTAGCTTGGTGCATCTATGTCCCTTACACGGTACGAACCTTTATATCAACAATCTACTTTTCTGACTTCATTATACATACAAGTACCTACATTGTATAAAGGTGCGGAGGGCGGTAGTTATGTCGTTTTCACTACGTTACGGTTCGTCAGTTAGTCCGTCGGAGCGTGGTTGCTTGCGACATGTATTATGAGGTGGAGACACCAAGGAAAATTTACTTTTCTTTTTTGCTGAAGGTAATTCTGAAAAGGGTACTAATTAGAAATCTCTTTGATTTCGTATTACTAAATGAAGCAGAAATATGTCAAAAAACCGGCCAAGTGCGAGACGGACTCGCACACGGATGGTTTCGTATAATATTATAACTAAATCAATTTTGCTATGTAAAAAAGAACGCCAAAAAAGATTTTTAATTTTATTTATTTTATTTTATTAAATTTCATTTGTATTATTTGTGGGAATAGAAATACATATTCCGTGAAAAATTTTAGTTGTCTACATATTACGGTTCAAGAGATACAGCTTGACAGATAGACGGACGGACGGACGGATGGATGGACGGACGGACGGACAGCGGAGGCTTAGTAATAGGGTCCCGTTTGGCACCCTTTAGGTACTTACGGAACCCTAAAAACAGCAAAATTTACTAAAAACGCACTGCGTGTTTCCAGATCCAAAAAACCTAAATAACTGATGTATTTCTTCCGACGCACGATACTTCATTTCGCAAGTAAATAAGTCTCCGTTATGTTGGTACGTAATCATATAATTTGATTGGTTGGTAGTAAGGAAACGGGAAATATATTTACGTGTTGCCATAACGTTTCGTTACACTATAGTTAGTTTCCTGACATTTTGGCGGTTTACAAGTACGATGGATTCCTTTGATTGATTGATATGAAAAATGCGATTTTAAATATAAAACTAGAATTTATTACAGTCAATCAGAAAACACACAACTTGTAGTTTTGATGATGATGATAATGAATATTATCTGATATTAATTTTCATAATTAAAATTATTAATTTATTTATAAAAATTTGATTATCTGACCTATGTTTTTAATTATCGTTATATAATCTATTTTTTTTTCGTTTTTAATCATTGGTTCACGTTTTAAATTGTGTAATATATTTGTATGATATATTAATTATTGGCGATATTCTATTGATTTTGGTTGTTAATCTTCAGGTTTAGAAGACAAAAACTCTATCTGGTTTGTAAAACCTTGGCCTTCTTACATCCTCTTCATTATATTGGCCATCTCTAGCATTTCACATGTCTATTGGCGATAGTGGCCAATATACCATCAAACATAAACAGAAAAGTTCTTTGTAAAATTTTTTTTTTGTACAAGCTTTTTTTGATTGACTGTAATTTTTGTTGACTGTACTTGCATTGTCATCCAATACTATGTATACTAAATATCAAGTCAATCCGACCACTGGAAGTGGGTGAAATTCGACCTGCAAGATTCCACCCGAACAAACATACATACATACATTGCAAGTTAAATAAAAGCTTGTAAAAACAAAGCATTTTTTTACACGATTTATTCGAAATACGTACGGCACGCCTGATGGTAAGCGGTTACCGTAGCCATAACCGTACCATTAAGAGTGTAGTCCTTGAAAACTGCCAAAACGACTGTTACGGTTTGTAAGAAAAATCTTCGATATCGTACGTTTAAAAACATTTAAAAAGCATTTTACAATCTTAAAAGGTATACCTACAATCTAATCACGTTATATTTGTGAAATAATCCTTCATTTCCAACAAAAAAACTCGATAAAATCTCTCAAAACCACAAAATATACCTTTGCTGTTTGCAACATTTATAGTATTTCGAATGAATTGACTAAAATCTTAGTGGTTCAATAAAAACACAAAAGGGTTGAACCCCAACGCTACCTTTTCAGTTTTTTACAATATCAATCCATAAAATATTAAAATATTCTTTGCTTTTGCATGAAAACCGTGCGCCATTTTCCATAGTAATTACTATGGAGCGGTTGTCATATTTTGAATTTGTATAAATTCGAATGCGCGCATAAAAATCATCCATTAGTCGTAACTCGTTCTAATAATGAAGTCCGTCCCCTCCCCTCGGTAACAGCCCTGAGCCGAGGCTCGGCCCCAACTGGGGCACCCTCAGGCCATGTTACCTAAATCTAAACCGGTTGAGAGCTTGCTCGCCGAACTTGTCCGCGTAAGGGTACTTAGGCTAGCTTTGGGCCAGTACCTTCATGTCCATTCAAAAAAAAAAAAAAAAAAAATCATCCAGTGTCCTCCTCGAGTCCAAAGTGAGAGCACGTCGCTTTGATGCTCGCTGAAGGTCGCCACCGTCTGGTGTCATTGACATAAAGGTAGGTCGTGACTGCTGAGGTAAAATAAAGAAAGAAAATACATTTATTGATTTATCAAGGTACGAGATTTTATTTAATTTAGGTATTTGTACTAACTTATTCAATGTTTTTACATTTCTTATTAATTATTATTATTAAAGCCCGAACGGAAATATATGATGATACATAATAAAATTCTAAAAGGTATTTGATAGAACTCGGAATCACAAAAATGAATCTTCTCAAAATTTTGAAAACGTGTCCGCCATGTTGAACTTTTTAGACACTGCACCGATTGCTTTCAAAATCGATATTTGAGAGACCTTGGGGTCACAAAACAAGAATATTTTCTCAGAAGTTTGAAAAAGTGTCCGCCATTTTGAACTTTTTAGATACTGGTCCGATTGCTCTCAAAATCGATATTTGAGAAACCTTGGTGTCACAAAACAAGAATCTCTTCTCAAAATTTTGAAAAAGTGTCCGCCATTTTCAACTTTTTAGATACTGGTCGGACTGCTCTCAAAATCGATATTTGAGAGACATTGGGATCACAAAACAAGAATCTTTTCTCAAAATGTTGAAAAAGTGTCCGCCATGTTGAACTTTTTAGATACTGGTCCGATTGCTCTCAAAATCGATATTTGAGAGACCTTGGGGTCACAAAACAAGTATCTTTTTTCAGAATTTTGAAAAAGTGTCCGCCATGTTGAACTTTTTAGATACTGGTCCGATTGCTATCGAAATCGATATTTGAGAAACCTTGGCGTCACAAAACAAGAAACTCTTCTCAAAATTTTTTAAACGTGTCCGCCATTTTGAACTTTTTAGATACTGGTTCGATTTCTCTCAAAATCGATATTTGAGAGTCCTCGGGGTCACAAAACAAGAATCTATTCTCAAAATTTTGATAAAGTATCCGCCATGTTGAACTTTTTAGATACTGGTCCGATTGCTCTCAAAATCGATATTTGAGAGTCATCGGGGTCACAAAACAAGAATCTATTCTCAAAATATTGATAAAGTGTCCGCCATGTTGAACGTTTTAGATACTGGTTCGATTGCTCTCAAAATCGATATTTGAGAGTCCTCGGGGTCACAAAACAAGAATCTATTCTCAAAATTTTGATAAAGTGTCCGCCATTTTGAAATTTTAGATACTGATCCGATTGCTCTCAAAATCGATATTTGAGAGTCCTCGGGGTCACAAAACAAGAATCTATTCTCAAAATTTTGATAAAGTGTCCGCCATTTTGACCTTTTTAGATACTGGTTCGATTGCTCTCAAAATCGATATTTGAGAGTCCTCGGGGTGACAAAACAACAATCTATTCTCAAAATTTTGATAAAGTGTCCGCCATTTTGAACTTTTTAGATACTGGTTCGATTGCTCTCAAAATCGATATTTGAGAGTCCTCGGGGTCACAAAACAAGAATCTATTCTCAAAATTTTGTAAGTGTCCGCCATTTTGAACTTTTTAGATACTTTCAACATGGCGGACACTTTTTCAAAATTCTGAGAAAAGATTCTTGTTTTGTGACCCCGAGGACTCTTAAATATTGATATTGAGAGTAATCGGACCAGTATATAAAAAATTCAACAAGGCGGATTTTTTTTTTAAATTTTGAGAATAGATTCTTGTTTTGTGAATCCGAGGACTGTCAAATATCGATTTTGAGAGCAATCGGACCAGTCTCTAAAAAGTTCAACATGGCGGACACTTTTTCAAAATTTTGAGAAAAGATTCTTGTTTTGTGACCTCGAGGACTCTCAAATATCGATTTTGAGAGCAATCGAACCAGTATCTAAAAAGTTCAAAATGGCGGACACTTTTTCAAAATTTTGAGAATAGATTCTTGTTTTGTGACCCCGAGGTCTCTCAAATATCGATTTTAAAAGCAATCGGACCAGTATCTAAAAAGTTCAACATGGCGGACACTTTTTCAAAATTCTGAGAAAAGATTCTTGTTTTGTGACCCCGAGGACTCTCAAATATCGATTTTGAGAGCAATCGGACCAGTATCTAAAAAGTTCAACATGGCAGACACTATCAAAATTTTGAGAATAGATTCTTGTTTTGTGACCCCGAGGACTCTCAAATATCGATTTTGAGAGCAATCGAACTAGTATCTAAAAAGTTCAAAATGGAGGACACTTTATCAAAATTTTGAGAATAGATTCTTGTTTTGTGACCCCGATGACTCTCAAATATCGATTTTGAGAGCAATCGGACCAGTATCTAGGACCAGTAATTTTGACTAACGAACATTAATTCATTTATATACATATATAGTTATGTAATAAATCTAAAATGTTTTTGAAAATAGTAATTGCTGAGTTTATTACCGGCATTTCTCAGCAAATGCAACTTTCCAAACCGGTATTGATGATTTTGATTTGATTTACTACCATGACTTTTTATTTCAATAGAAAAAACCAAAAAGACACGTAAAAAATATCAATGGATCAAAACCATTTAATCGCCGCAATGACTCCCGGACTCACGCACACACGCGACTGAGCGTTCCCACGTGTGCGTGGACGTGTCAAATACCTAATTCTGCCCGTTTCGATATTGATGCCGGCCTCTTAATAATTTAATTTATTTCAGACTTTTTAGTTTTATACAGAAAGAGTTGTATGTATTAGTAAGTAAATGAGCGGTACGGTAAAGGAACGCTAACAACCATCGCAACTCTGTGATTTACGTATGGTAACGGCTCAGTACCTACTGCCCTTGCATTAAACGTGTTTTTTTGTAGTTTACGTCAAAATGGTAGCATAAAAGTAGTATAATAAAAAATTAAAAAAAAATTATAGTATGGTTTATTATCATCCAAAGAAGTCGTGCACTTTATATGTATATGACCTTTCCGTTACACACTGTATACATATATGGAATAGTCTATTTACAAGCTTTCATTTGATATCCATATTGTTATAATAACGAAACTTTTATTTTTAATACCCCCCCCTATTTTTTTATTCTTAGGCGCCATATAAAAATAATATACCCTATGACACTCCCCCAGTCAAGACGAATCTAACGACACCTCATATGCTTAAATCCATCAAGCCGTTTAGGCTGCAGAGCGGCACAAAGAAATAGACATACATACATACATACATACATACATACATACATACACTCGAAAAACATAACCCTCCTTCCGGGTCAGTCGGGTAATTAGGTACCAAAAATAGTATTCGCCATACCGTGCTCGTGCGGCGGGCGGGGCGGCGCGCGTGCAATGTCACCACACAGCATAGTACCTAGTTAACTACATTGTACGCGTGTGAAGCCGAGGCGGGTCGCTAGTAAGTTATAAGAATAATCTGTGGCAAAAATTTCAAGATTCTGGACCTTACGATCTAGCTGTGTGTGGATCAGTCATTACGCCATTTTCTCTTTGTATATACCTATATGGATTTAAGTAAGTAAAGGTAAAGTAGTTGTTAAGATTGATATAAAAATAACACAGTTAATCAATATTCTCAATAAAGAAAAATATCAAGAATGATCCGGTACTGCTTACCTAATTAGCACGAATCACGCGAACACTGTGGCTCCAACCTTTTCTATTGCCAATATTGCCATCTCTTTTACCACGGCTACTCGCAAACTGCGGGGCGGCGAGTGAATAGCTAATACATTGCGCTGTTTCTATAACATGCTTACTAATCTTACAGGCGCGAACTCGCACTGTATAAATAATTATTCCATTGCGCCGTAAATCATAGTTGTCTGTCTCAAAGCAATGTGTAATATAACTGTGAGACGCATCTGTGTAGGCAGAATGTGTCGATGTATGAGCTCTATGAGAAAATTACCACGCTCGAGGACTAGGCTCTTAACCATACCGTACCGAAGCTGTAGCTCCCCAATGAGCTCTACGACCTTACTCACGCGCAGGAACACAACATAAAGTTATTTGTCTGCGGTATTCTGTAAGGTGGAGGTACTTCCCCAGTCGAGCTGCTCTTTGAGCGAATAAACGCTATGCTCTACCTCTCTCAAAATCATTATTTCTTTATACATTCAAATGATGTCTGTCGGGTAATATACAGGTCGTTGTTTTGGTCAGCGACGAGCGACTCAGGGTCTATAATACAAATGATACTGTTGCTAAAAAAATATAAAAAAAAATACTTTTTTTTTTTAATAATAAAAATATTTTTTTTTTTTGAAAATCATGTAACAAGCTAAAGTGTAGACATAATACTCAACGGGAGTACGAGGGAGTAAAGGGGTGGGGCGATGGCGGCTTGCGCCTAGCTCTAGTCTATGCACGTGCCTAGTAACCATACTTTGCGGTAATTTTATTTCAAATTGAATAAGGTATTTCTCAACATATTTACAGTATTTAATGGAATTAAGTCCATTTTTGGGGAATATATATTTTGTACTACCGCTCCTGGGTCGCTTGTCGCCGGCCAAAACAACACCGTATGTTAGTGCGACATAATATTCAAAAAACCTTACTGTAACATGTGATATACAATCAGACTTCTACATTCTAGAAGTGAACACAAAATATTGTTCACATTCTCTATAAAACTAACACATACACATTTTGAAACTGGTATGCCGTGACATTTAGACCATTTTATTGGTCATAGTGCCATATAAAAATAATGTTATAGTCACACAATATTTTACGTTATTGCAGCTAGGTTAAAGTTCAAAATTGTTTGGAGGAAGCGGCCGGAGAAGTGACACGATGAAGTAAAAAAATATACAAGTTTTTGTATCGAAACGCAGCAGGATTATAAATCTATAATATTTACATAATGGTCGAGTATTTTGGACACAAAAGTGGCACTAGACAGACTTCCAAGTGAAGCTAAATTTAGCTTCTTCAAATTACGGTACAAGTGAGGAAAAAAATTGGACCTTTTTTGTATACCAACCATCCCCAGTGATTTAGGGATAAAAATTATTTCTTTCATTTTTTTTTATACCACTAAGGTGGCAAACAACCATACGGCCCGCCTGATGGTAAGCAGTTACCGTAGCCTATGGTCGCTTGCAACACCAGGGGTATCACTCGCGCGTTGCCGACCCTGAAGAAATCTCTTCACACCCTTTTTGAAGAACCCCATGCTGTACTCCATTGGGAAAACCACGGCTGGGAGCTCATTCCACAGTCCGAGCGTCTGCGGAAGAAAACTCTTTTGAGCCTGCACAGTTCGAAACAATTCTGGTTTCAATGTGTGTGGATGGACTCCCCGTCGATGGCGAGAGTTGCGATGGTGGAAGGTAGCTGTGGGCATCAAGTCGAACAATTTCTTAGAACACTCTCCGTTGTACAAGCGGTAGAACACACATAAGGAGGCAAAGTCTCTCCTCAGACTGTAACCTCCTCATGTATTTTTTTTATTTAACAGTATTGGCACACCAACATATATACAGTACACTCATACATATAAGTAATCGAAAAGCCTCCAATAACAGGTGTGAGTCAACATTTATATTGGTAGGCATTACCGCAGCCATCATCATCATCATATCAGCCCATGGATGACCACTGCTGAACATAGGCCTCCCCCATTGATTTCCACTTCGAACGGTTCTGGGCCGCTTGCTTCCAGCGGCGCCCAGCGACTCTGACCAGGTCGTCGGTCCACCTGGTGGGAGGTCGTCCCGCTCGGCGCTTTCCAATACGTGGTCGCCACTCGAGAACCTTCCTTCCCCATCGTTTATCGGCTCTTCGAGCGATGTGGCCTGCCCATTGACACTTCAGTTTACTAACTCTACGAGCTATGTCCGTTGTTTTCGTTCTCCTACGAATGTCCTCATTTCGGACCCTGTCACGGAGAGAAATTCCGAGCATAGCTCGTTCCATAGCTCGCTGAGTGACTCTGAGCTTATTTATGCGGCCAGCAGTAAAAAACCACGTCTCTGTCCCGTATGTCATCACTGGTAACATGCACTGATTGAAGACCTTTGTCTTCAGACTCTGAGGTATTTTGGACGTGAATATAGCTTTATTTTATATATCTCTAAAGATCAGATCTCATTTTCGCAGGAACGAATTTCTTTACTAGTCTTATAAATAATAGGGAATTCTCGATCATTCTAACAAAGTTCATTTTCAAATGCAAATTTTTATCTCTCAACCATAATTTTATTGCGAAGGTTTTGACATTAAGAGAATCATCAGCGAACTCTGCCTCAATTTGAATAAATTATTACAACGTATATTACATGAAACATAGTTAAATTACGTATAATGATTATAAAATTTAAAGGTTATCGAGTAATTGGATGTTAGACACAAAACGTTTGTTAACTTATTAACTATTATTGTTGTTTTCAGAATATAAACATCATAATTATTGCGATTAATTTTAATATATTAATATGTTTGCATCTGGAAATGATTTGAATAGTAAAGATAAATCAAGTTTCGTAGGCATTCCAATTACTAAAGCATAAACATACTATTTTAATAACACTTGTGCGGAAAATTCAAAAAATACGCATCGTTTGGTGCCAATTATATTTTTGTGCCTTTTGCGGTCGAGACCATGGGACCGTGGGGGTCCGAAGCTTGCCGTTTTGCTCACACTTGTCATCAAAATTGATCGAGACCTCCGGAGACCAGCGGGCGGGGAGCTTTTTCCGCCAACGCGTCAGCTTGGCTATCCAAAGAGGAAACGCTGCCAGCCTTCTGGGAACCCTGCTGTTAATCGGAAGCAGCGGCAGGCTTGAGGAAATTTTCTATGTATAGATTATATTTTGTACATATTGCTTGTAAATAAATGCATGTAGAATAACACTTATATAATGAGTGTTCTAAATTAGTGAACAATTGAAAAAGTAACACAATGGTGCTGATTCTGTTATTTACAACTAAACTAATAATTATGTGAAATAATGCTGATGATAACCAAAAAGCTATAAAATTCTAACGGATCAACAAATATGAGTTTATGAATCGGTTTTGATTTTTAGCTTACTCCCCGAAAGCCCACCCCTTTTTAGCTCCCTCCGCTATTCAACCTCCTTACTGTGATCTAATAATATTTCAAATAAATAATTCTAACATCTCAATTATGATATAACTACAAGAATGTTGAGTCATAATAATTGAATAAAATAAATAGATAATAATAAAATACAGCCTTTATTTTGTGTTACATAAGTTTGCGGTTTCATAGCGAATTATTGAATAGTTTCTGTAGGTTTTACATTTTATTGCATAACAAATTATTGTGTTCTGCAAATTGCTTCGTGATTTATTTTTCTTAACAACTATTACATATTGTTAAATAACTTTTGTTAGGTTGAGACGTGTTTACTAAATTAATCTATATTTGTGTATAAAATGAGAAACTGACTACATGACAGGCACATACAGCTTAAACCGCAGAAACTAGAAACTTGCAATACTGCAGATAAGTAGCTACCTGAATTCCGGTGATGGGAGATCGTCCCGCTCGGCACGCACCAATATAAAAATATTATCTAGGGGTCATCTTCATCATTGTGATAACAATCCAAACAGAGCCTTACTGTAATACAAAAATATCAAAATAGACTGAAATTATGTAATAGTGTATACAAGTAAAAACTTCTCACACATGTTGTTTGTGAGTTAACAACCATTTTCACATACTGTTATATCACTGACTTATGCATATTTTTATACCTAGATACTCTATGGTAAAACTAGTCCATTTCCCATTAAAATTGACGTAACTACGCAACATAGTTACTGGTTACATGCATTCATTACGTGACAATACCTGATGGTTTTATGAAATACGCCTATATGACATGGTTTGATTCACTGGCTTCCTTATACGCCTCCTGTGACAAACAGATTGCGTGAAAATGCATGTAGAGACGATATGGGAAGTTAATGGGCAATTTAGCGCTGATAGCCATATGCAAGCGGCTCACAACTTCTGGTTATGGAAATCAATGGGAGAGACTTATGGTAAGCAGTGGATATCGTAAGAGAGGCAGAGCATAGCGTTTATTCGCTCAAAGAGCAGCTCGACTGGGGTAGTACCTCCACCTTACAGAATACCGCAGCCAAATAACTTTATGTTGTGTTCCTGCGCGTGAGTAAGGTCGCCAGAGCTCATTGGGGACGGGAAGGGTTGATAACGCGTGATACCTCGTGTGTTGCAAGCGTCCATATGGCTACGGTAACCGTTTATCACCAGGCGGGACGAATGCTTGTTTATAAAAAAATATATATCATCTTGCTAAATAGAGAAGTTGTTCGATTTGTTAAGATATTGCATGTGTTGGTAAAATTTATTGGGAAATACATAATTATTTTTGCTTCTATGTTTGACAGACGATTGGGTGTCTACTATCATGGAACCGGTTATACCGGTTATCCGTGTGATTAGGATACCTACTAAAAATAAAACGCCACAGAACTAGCCAAGTGTCGCCAAGTCACGTCAATGCAATACGTATCTCATTTCAATGGAATTATTAATAAAATACTTTCGGCGTTACTCATAAACGCTATATAACTAAATCTACTGAATAAATGGTCAAATAAATAACGTCACCTTGCTGTCATTGTCAAACAATTTGGCGTTATTTAGGTGACCACTTAATCAGCTTATTAGTTAAATAACGTTTTGTGAGTAAGGGGGTTTATCTTTTTAGACAAACTTATCCCTTATTCGGTCTTACCCCACCATGTGATATTTTTTTTGTGTTATGAAAAGTTAATGTGCTAGTTTACGGTAAATTAACTCGGAATAATAATTGACGCTGATCAAAAAGGTCAATATTATAAATAACAAATGTCTGACATTATGATTGGTATGTTTAAAATAGCAATAACAAATGAAATCAAAAGCGTATTAGGTAAGTACTGGAGAAGCGGATTTAATTTACGATGTTGATAATTTAGATTTAAGATCATATTTGCTAGATATATGGTTTATTATAGAACTTCATAAAAATATAATTATGCAGATAATTATTATACTTAAAACATTTTTTTTAATCTGTAATGAGTATACAATATACCAAATATTTATTATTATTTTAAACTAAAATATCACAGCCATCTTTTGTCAATTAAAAGGCGGCCAAGCACTAGTAATCAACAACACTTAATTCATTTATACAATTTGAGTTTAAAGAATCTTAAAGTGTTCCAGCAAACAAATGCAAAGGAGGTCTCTCCTTCCATTAAACTCATCATCATCAGCCTATAATGTCCCACTGCTGAGCACAGGCCTCCTTTCACAAATGAGGGTGAAAGGGAATGGGCAATACTACACCACGCGTGCCCACTGCGGATCGGTGGAGGTAGGCTATTGGTCAACCTACTGTTGGAATTTTTCAAGCCACCTAGGAGGCATCCAACTAGCTTAACGTCTATTACAATTAAGTAATAACCAGGACCAACGGTTTTTACGTGCCTTCCGAAGCACGGAAAATTAAATTAAACTCATACATCTAAAACTATTCAGGAAAAATCACTTATTAAAAGTGTCAGCACCAAGTGTAAGCTAACCTTATTGAACCGTGCTCGTGAAAGCGGGCTCGTTGCATGTGTGTGCGTCTGCGCAATGACCTCGCGAAAGTTGTGTCAACATTAGTGATGTTACGATACCATAGATGACCATAGATTACAGAGACTATTCGATCTTTTTTATGCTTAATTCTTTTGCGATATATGTATTAAAATATTGATAAAATAAATACCGCGTTGCTAAGTTACGCGTTTTTTTTTTAAGCCACAGACAATACCATTTCTTCAGATAAGGTCTGGGAGCTCAAAGCTACTGATTTAAGTACCTAAATAGTATTTTGATCCACTATAATTGATTCCAATAACCGATTTTATTATATGTAAACATAGTTACGGTTTATAAAAAATAAAAACGTATCCCAGTAGGTAAAACTTCAGTCAGTTTTCTTATTATATCCATTTACCCTTGATTTGGCCTTTCATTGCTAGATTTGTAACGCATAAATCACCCATTGGTAGGTGATAAAATTAACTAAATTGTTCACAGAACTGTATATACCTTCGCAAAATGCTATACAACGGTGTTTGCAACCCTTGCACAACTAATAACGATGCATTCAAATGTTTTACAACAAAATAAACGCATGAAAATAAAAGTCACGGTCGGTTACACGTTAACGATTCAAAATTAGAATCATTCAATTTCGAACGGTCATTAGAACGAATGGTTTAGCAATCGATCTTCCTCCCTCGTGCTTTTTGACGGGAAGAACGTGAGTTGGAATTGATTATTCGATATTTGAATATTTGAGAATGATGGCGGGATTTTTGATGAAAAATTAGTTTTAGATCAATTCTTTTATTAGATTAATATTAAAAGAAAATTGTAGAGACACTAATGCCTTCGTAATAATATAGTATTATTTAATATTTTCTTGTCTGTCCGTCTTTTGCTTTGTCTGTTCGGTGTGTACATACAGCTAAGCTATTAGACTAATTCTAGTGCCATTTAGCATAGAGAATTTTCAAAATTCCAGAGAAGAACAAAGAACAACCTTCTTTTTTCTTCTCTTATTCCCATAATCTTCTTGGAATGCGCGAGAATTCCGAGGCGTAAAGAGTTTAGGATATGTTGGTGCAGTATCATCATAACATGCCTAAAGATTATAGACCCGAGAAATAAAAACAGGCTTTGATGATTCGACAAATAAGTTTATCTATTTTTCTAAGATGGATCGTAAAGTCTTGACATAATAATCTATTTGTGGTCATTCAAAGAAACGAATACTTGTATGGCAGGTTCATATTATTAGTAATATCAAATTACTCATATAACAATTAATTAATTGTTAAATCTTCCAATGCAAATTCTCGCATTTTAAATGACATTTTCTAGAAAAGCATGCTACCTACATATTTAGCTTAAATGTCGTTGTTTTCCTCATAACTCCTTATATGAGGAGTTTTTTATACTTTATTTATTTTGCTTTCCTTACATAGGTAATTTTAATCATAATAGTACTTTTTAACATAATACATAATACTTATATGGTATTTTACATAATACTTTGTTATTCGTTTTATTAATTCTGGTAGTATATTTTTATGTATGAGTCATCGAAATTCATAATAAAATGTTACCGATCACAAAAATGTATTTATGTTTGTGCCAACCTAAAATTCTAGCACAATCTCGAACTTCGTGTTTATCAGTGAAAAAACTACGAAATTAAAACCAGCATACTTAAACCTTCACCGCTCAATACTTCTCTACGTTCAAAAGTTCTATCTTAACTAGTCATAACAACCATTTTAAGCTGAGCTCTTTCTATGGCAACACTCTTTGAGTTTCTTTAATGTATGGGGTGTAGGATATTTCAAGTAAAGATGGCGGGTTAGTAGACTTGTTGGTTGGCTAACGGAGTGTGTTGAAAGCTGCGCATACGCCGGACAAGGCCGGCCAGTCTCGGTAAGGACACCAAACACGCGTATCAGTTAGTTTGCGCTGTAAATAACGTTTTAAATCATGATTTTGCCTTGTCCTTACAAGGGATATAAGTTTGTTGTATGCTTAGAACTTGTTCAGGTGTTGATTGAAAAATACATAGCAAAACATCAATGTTTTGATCGTATGTGTCAAAATCAAATCAAAATCAAAGCCAAAGCCATTTATTAAATTTTGGCCCTAGTAGAGCACTTATGAATGTCAAAGCTGCTGAAGTTACCACCAGTTCGTATGTCGGCCTTCAACCTACCTATTTCATTTCATAAAAGTCTTTACCCGCTGTTGCATTGAAATCCTTTGTCATATAAAGACAAGCCCTCGAAGTTTTGCGATTCGGCACACTGAAAAAAATGATCTACAAAACTAGTTATGTAACATGACGTTTTGTTGTCGGAAAACTAACTTTAGTTACATTTAATCAATTAATTTAGTAACGAACCAAACTAGTTTTGTTACTGGTAAGTTTTAGTTCGCAAGTCACTCTGTTTAGGTTATTGGTCGTAAAATTTTGCGTCACTGTTAAGACGGCCCTCTGTGGCCGGCGCAACTTCAACGCAAGCATAGTCTAAAAGCTTGTTGTTTCATCCAACGTAATGTTTGACTTTGAAAAAAGAGAGACAGCATCAGAACCGTCGGTTATCAGTCGATAAATTCCACTGATCACTCGCGGCCGCTTCGCTAGTTCGTCATTCATGATTTCGCATATCATAAAACTTGTTCCAAGCGTATACTTCTTGTGAAAAAATCTTACAAGTTTGTGAAAAGAAAGTTAGTTATTTAGAATCTCCAATACATTTGCAAGCCTGGTATCTAAATGGTTTCTTTACTTTTAAAATTTATAGGTACATTAGATATGGCCAAAGTTTAGGTAAAATTTGAGCAAAAACGCTGTTTTTCGGAGGCTTTTACTGAATTTGTTTCACACATTTTTTTAATTTCACCTAAATACACGGCTAGATATAGTGCATAAGATACTAATTTGTTTAAAACATGTAACTTAAAATATTTAACAACGCCATAATAAATACAGAGGTTTTGTATGAAAAGTATGCCGAATTGAGTGCTCTTAAATAAAATTTTGTAGTCACTTGTAGTCCATTTTTTTAGTGAGTCTTCGTATTTCGACGACCCTAACAAAGTGCAGAAGTTCCTTTAAATATAGTAGTTACATTGTAATCAGTCATAAAACTTGTAATATGGATATGAAAGTATCTAAGAATGGAGTAAAATCGCAATGAGTATGCGTAAAGTCACGAATAATATTACAAATCGTGTTTAATCTATAGATTTGCGAATAAGTCGTCATGTTTCAACATCTGTCTGTATCAGAAGAAAAGACATCAGCGCACGCAAAATATTGTTTCACGTTGCTATTATATATATTAAACTTACTTCACGAAGTATTGGTCAATCTTGTCAATTTTTTTACAATTTTGATAATTTGGTAATTAAGGAATTTTACTTGATTAATTAACATTTGGTAATTTAACCTTCATCACAGCATTTGTTTTTTTTTCCGCTGCAATTTTTTTTTATACCACTAATGTTTATGATTTTGCCAGAATGATTTGATCAAAGCCTCCTAATTCCCTTTCATACATTGTCACATTTAAAAAAAAATCTTATGATTTCTCCCAATGTCTTTTACTAAGTATAGTTTTATACAATGTTTATCATTATCGAAGGCACGCTACAAATTCCTACCTATATTTTTAAGTCTGAGACCTCTTCACTCTCTCTCAATCTCCTTTCACATTCAAACTCCTTTTATCTCAGAAAATACTTCTAAGATCACTGCAGCAGTTAGGATTTATAAGAATTTGATAGATTCTCAATATCTTGGTAGGTAGCTGACCAGATCGCCCAACAAGAGGTCGCTATTATTGGATTTCGAACCATGACTGCTGCGACATAGATTTTATTTTTGATTCACACGATCGCATCTCTATCTCTTTTATTAACACTAGGGATGCATACAAGATTTTTTTGATAACCTACAAATATGTCTAGGTCTTTATAGCTTTAACTATGAAACCTACACGACATCAGGTTGAGAAGGTAGGTATTGAAAAAAATAAGCATGTGTATATCAGAAAATTGGTTTCCATAGTACTGGTCTGTTGGGAATCGGATGGTCGACCTGGTCGATGGTTAATGCTTTTATGCTTTTGTATTTTATTTTGTTTTGTAAAATTTAAAAAAAGTATGTATGTATAATGTTTTGGAAAAAATAGCCAATATAGACAGATTGTCCAAAAAAAATAATTAAAAAATGTAACCTTGCTGAGTTTCTTGCCAGTTCTTCTCAGTTGAAGGCCTTACGAACTGGTGGTAACTTCAGTAGCTTTGATCTTTATAAGTGCTCTTCTAGGGCTAAATTGAATAAATGGCTTTGACTTTGACTTTGACCGTCACACGTTATTTATTACACGACTGTCCAAAAAAAACGAGTATTCTGTGGAACACAGTAGTCCCCGACTGCGATGACAATTTTATTTATGTCTTTAGTCAGAGAGTCAATAAGTGATCTTTCACTTAGTACATATAGATTAACTAATACAACTTGCTTTTACATTTTAGTTCGTTTTTTTGGCATGGCAGACGTGTTTTTATCAGTAGATTGTTATTACATTATTCAGGCACCGTTTCATACAGCTGATTATCTAAACTAGCTTCACCTTCATATACTTGCGACCTCAAAATAGTTTACATCATATCCGCTATTGATATATTACAGCAATAAGTACGTTAAGAAATAATTAACAATAAATATAGACTTGGGTATGTGTTCTGAATAATAATTTTTCGTTGTTTCGACTTCTGCACGTTGACTGTCAAAATTATTGATTGAATCATCGATTGATATAAACTATGATTGATCAACGGGTAAAAGTTTGAACGGGTAAAAGCACTTCTGTATGAGTCAATAAATAATCTCTATATAAGGTCCTAATAAATTAGTGAACTTCCTCTTGAGGGATGAATGTATAGGTCATTATTAATAAAAAAATAATATTAGAAAAAAAACAGAGGAAAATAAATTTTTTTTCTTTGACTTGCATAGAGACTGTCCCTACAAGTCGAAGTAAACATTTTTTTTTCCCTCAGATTTTTGCTACTTGATTACTAATGACCTATAAATTTATCCCTCAAGAGGAAGTTCACTAATTTATTAGGACCTTATATAGGGTGTCTGATAATAAGTAAACGATACTTAGATACATGATTGTACTCATAATAACAAACAACTTTACCAAAGATTTTTTTTTTAAATTTACATAACACATGAACCCATAATATTTAGTACCTAACAATAAGAATACACAATCAGCTTTTATTTAATTTAGTTATTTATCCCTATTTGTTTCTTTGGGAAAGTTGTTTGTTATCATGAGTACTATCATGTATAAGTATCGTTTACTAATTACCAGTCACCCTTTATATAAAAAAGAATCCTATTTCTCTTAGTCACGCCATAACTTCAGAATGACTTTGCTGATTTCATTCATAATACTCTTTTTTAATAATAATACTTGAAATAGAAAAAAAAAACTTCCAGAATTGAATGATACTCACAAAAGACCGAGACCAATGAAACGCACTGGACGAGGCCTATACCTTAAATATTTTTTTACTAATCATACTTTGAAGTTAATTTTATTGACTACTGTTATTTTATTTTTAAAATTTATTTAATAATATGTTTACTAGGGTTAAGAAGTATATAGGCTTTTTTTTATTTTATTTTACTGTATTATGTTATCCTGGAAATATCATTAATTAATTATTTTATTTTTTCAGGTATGTGTCAACCTTAATTAATAAGAATCCTAAAGGCTTCAAGTAAGTAATAAAATTAATGTTATTTAGCAAGCCAGATTTATAATGGACGAAACAGACAAATATTCCGTTCATCGAAGGTGTTAGTTCTTCGATCCTATTTTAATATTAAAAATATGAAGTCTCAATCGCGCCCTTTGGATTAACGGATTTGGATAAATTTTGCTACACAAATAAATAAAACCCTCCAATAAAATTTATTATAATTTTATCCCGGGAATATTATAATATCCCTTGGAAATACAACCATCAGGCTAGTTTTTCTTTTTTCCTGTAAGGTATACGAATTGAAAAGGTCACGGTCAATTGTGACAATCCTTTACGATTTCTCATTCTTAAATAAGTCGCGTACACTTATGTCATGTGCTTGCAAAATGTATTCGTACTTCACTATGTCATTATGCCTACAGCATACTAGTGCGTAGCCGGCAACAGCGGAACCGCTCATTATCGCGATGTGAAAGTAGTGATACGAGTGTTCGATAGATAGTAATCAACGTTTACCTCACTATAGGTAGTATTTACATTTTAAACGAGAAAATTTGTGTTTTAATGTTCTGGTTATAGCTGACAGATTTGAATAATCTACCAGCTATAGGTTTAACTAAACGCTGGGATTTCTTTATTATTATACTGACATTTTGATTTTTATGACAGATTAGATATTTGTTAAAAAAATAATAAAATACCTATACCTAGGTTTTTGCTGTACCTGTAGTCTACTTTGTTAATTAAAGTTCATATTTTTGTGAACAGAGATACCGTCGTGTCATTAACGCGGAGTCTGTGGGTTACAAACATACACATCGGCCCATACAATAGATAGAAAACCTTCATAATATTTGTCTAAGTCATTGCATAATATATTGAACTCAAGTATGACCCGGTCACGTATCTCTATGTATGTTATGTTATTATGGTTATACCATTATAGGTCGGTTAACGTAAGCTGGCACGTGCAAAGTACTTACACATAATGCAATTTCACGATACAGTATGTTTTATAATATTATTGCTTCTAATCAGTCAGTCAATTATAATGGACGAATGTAAAAAAATACCACTCTATATTTATAAGCAGTAGCAAAAGCAAAACAACTGTCTCCTTCATACTCATAAGCTTGACCGCGCGCAAGAGAGACGGACAGACTTTTCTTGATGCGTTTGCAGTGCGACGTCACGCTACGTGCTTATTCAGTCACTACACAAGCGCATCGTGTAAAAGTATTGAACGCGCCAGCTTTAGTTAACCGACCAGGGGCCCAATTCTCACTTGCCTTGAACTAGCCTTCGTATCGAACTTACGGTTCGAGTCCTATTCGACTGTAAAATTTCGAGGGGCGGAGTCAATTCGAACGGTCCCGACAAATCAACGCTCTAGCTGACTGGTTTCCCTTCTAAATATGCCGGCCTTGAAATTGCCAGAATAACGTAACGTTCGTAAAAGTTAGAATTCGTGCTTTTTTCGATCGAGCGATCAGTTTCGATTGGGTGAGAATTGGGCCCCTGAGGGCGAACCACAAGCTCTTAAAACAATATTATTATAACCTTATTTGACTTTTGTCTTTCTTTGACATCCGGCGTCAAAACGGGACAAAAGACAAATAAGGTTATTTTAACCTTGTTTTAAGAGCTTTTGGTAGGCCCCCTGTAGTTATGTATGTACTTTCACTATTTTTTTTGATTTCCTTGTATTGCTTAAATAGTTAGTATTAACTAACTAATTGCATCATTATGCCTCTTCTATCTTTTAAAGTGATCAACAAAATAATATTCTCTTAAAATTCAGATGTTGGATATAATATTTAAATCACACTAAAAAAGTTATAGACGGCTACTTCGAGCACGAAATATGTCTATATCTTAAACTCATAATACATAATTGTTAAGGCGGGCGCAAATTGCGACATAAGCTTAGCGGACATTGCAACCAACCGTGCACCTATAAACACAGAGCCACTGTATATTTGGCAACACATTGCAACACAACACATACAAATTCTACCTTATTTCCTTGAAACAAAGTCCATATTTGCTTTACTTTATATTCAGCAAGACATAATTTTGCTGGTCGCTCAACACAAAAATGTCGTCGTTCGACAGTTTAATTAATGTTTTATTCCTAAGCCTTAAAGTACTTAGTTGCAGTAACGTAATTTGTTATGAGAATCAAATTGTCAATTTTGACAAGTGGTTTCGATTATCTAATATTTATAATGACTGATTAGTGTAATGTGTGTTCTATTTAGGACGAATTAAAACTCGTTTTTATTAATACAAAATTGCTAAAACTTCTTGGTAGAGGTTTGACGCTTGCTTGACGCGTTATTGCAGATATATTTTGTTTATGTCATCATTCATCTAATATTATTCATCTTATAATTTAGAAATTGTTGTCCAATGAACCGCATGATTTCTGCTTTAGCTTTCTTATATTTGTAATTCATTTAATTTACCCTAAGGTTAATTTAACGCTGAATAAAATGTACGAAATGTTAACAATGAAGAGTGTTTAGCAAGATTTGGACGTCTTCAGTTCTAAAACTACTTGAAGAGCTATGGTTTCTTCACGATATTTCTCTAAGAATTAAGCTTCGATGAGAAATTAATACTTACTCGTGCACGACCAACAAGTGATAAATTCATCAAGATAAGATTGGTTGCTGGATTACTAAACGAAATACGGTAACAAGCTGAAAAAGTGACACCAACTGTTACCAGATCAAGCAAGTCATGAACAAACATAAAAAAAATATTTTTTATAAATCTAGAGCAAAAAACCTGCACGATTATGATTTAACGCAGGTACTTATTTTATTTCTATGGCAGTGCTGCATTTTTCGTGCTACTATAAAGAACCATTCAGGTATTTTTTCGCCTAAATATACCTTTAAATTACGGCCTAGTTTTTATTCAATCGCGACTTGGTGCTTTCTCTGACATACTGCGAGTATCACGAGGCGTTTCTGCCTTTCCAAAAATAATCTAGAGTTTGCTGCATAAATTGCACTTGTGTGCGGCGATCTTTATAATGTAATTGATGATGATGATGATGATGATTAGCACTACCCTCAGCCAAATTTAAGATAAAATAATAATCTTGAATGAATAAATTTTTAAACAATAATATGATTACGAATCGAATAATGTCTTGGCCTGAGACAGTTCGAAAGTGGTTTGGTCATTTCGAGTATTTAAAGTAAATCAGAATCAAGGATTTTTTTCAAAAAGGGTGTGAAGAGATTTCTGCAGGGTCGGCAACGCGCGAGTAACACCCCTGGTGATGCAAGCGTCCATAGGCTGCGGTAACCGCTTACCATCAGGCGGGCCGTATACTTGTTTGCTACCTAAGTAGTATAAAAAAAAAACAATAAAAAAGATGTTAGTTGTATGCCAGTTGTAGTTGATATCTCGGACTACGTACTCACTGTTTCTTGGATATTCGACAAAAAATAAACACTAGATTTAACAAATTAAGACTATTTTTCACTTGAACAGAAAAATACACGTTCACGAAATTACAATCCTCCTTAATATTTATGTTTCATAAGGAAAGTGCTTAGCTCAATTTATGTGAGTTGGCAACACGTTATTTCTTTCCATTTGCGAAAAACGTAATACAAAACAAGACATGGGAAAGCTTTGTACTTATATCTTTTAATTTAGAATAACCTAATATGTTAGATGTAGGTAGATACTCAGTCGATAATTTAACACCATTACCAGAAATAGCTTCATAAACACCTTAGTTAAATATATCCACTAATTATCAAATTCCTCCAATAAAGATTTTCACAACAAATGGACTTCTGACTTTAGCATCCAACGGCTTAGTTTCTGGCCATCTACTTGATAGAATGACTTTCCATATCATCACAACCTTCGTTAAAATAAAATAAGTCATAAATGGTTCAAGAAAGGAAGATTGATATAGTTTAGCAGACGAAGGACTTAGGGGTATTACTTCACTAGAAAAATCAGGGATTCCCACGCTCTATTAGAATATAGAACATAGGTAATTGATTCCCCTGCAAGGGGATATAAATGGATATTTTCTGGATTTGAGATTTTTATGCAATAAAAAGTAGCATCTCTGGAATCTATTGTCAAAACCTAATAATTAAAATATTTTGTAATTTTAAGACATCACAACTCAGTATGAGGCAAATTGGGTCCAGAGACCGGAACGTATCAAGCAAGGCGTCAAGTCACGGCATTGTGACATCAAAGGAGGTCCAATTACACGTAAATTACATGTAATTATCAAACTTCACCATCTTTATGATGAAATTGAAGTCGCTACTTCAACTAATTGAGGAGCTTTTAAGTATTGGGTTGCTAAAAGAAATGTTTGCGCTATTTAATTAGGAAGAGTTATCGGAAACTCCTCTAAGGTTTGTTTGAGATTATAGTATAGACTTTTGGATTTAAAGTTATAAGAGGTACTTTCGTAAATAAGTTTTACTTTTATTTGACCAGATTCTTACGAGCATTAATTTGGTAGGTAGTGCTTTAGAGCCTTCCATTAAAAAACAACCAATAACTCTTTAACTACAGAATTACCAAAACATGAGAAAGTAACCTTGAAACGAGGCTCAAAACATTAAATTTAATATTTATAGCAAACTTTACATTCAAGATGACCCACTAACACATAGTATGAATAAAAGAAAAGAAAAGAAAGTGGTCGCGCAAGGCGATTTCGACGTTTCAAGGACACATCCACTACCGGATTTTATAACGGTCCGACGGAATTTTTAATCGTATCCTATTGGAGATTTTATAGGCTTTAAGTACACTGGACATAAAGATGTTTGATTTCGATAAGAACTTCTTGTAACCACTCTCACCAATATACGAGTATGTGATATATGAGATATGTATTTGTAAGAAAGGAGTAAATTCCCATACGATGGATAGCCAAATAATTGAGAACAGGGGGCCAACCACCATCTCTTAAAATAATATTTTTATAACCTTATTTGTCTTTTGTCCCGTTTTGACGTCGGATGTCAAAGAAAGACAAAGGTCAAATAAGGTTATAATAATTGTTTTAAGAGCTTGTGGTTCGCTCTCAGGGCTGTCAAATGATGACTGTGTATCTGAATCGACTAGGATGACATTTTACACATAAAACGAAACGAAACTGTATTTTTAACGGACTTCATAAAGAGGAGGTTCTATGATCGACGCGTATGTTTTATTTTTTCTAGCTTCATGATTTTAAACATGTTCTCCCATGAAAAAAGTGTCCCCATCTACTAATTAAATGTATGATCTGTGTGCCAAGTTTTAACCCAAACCATTAAAAACATCCACAGGATATAAACAAAATTGTACCAACTGCAAATAATTTTAGACTTCAACTTCCTGGTTTTTGGCACGGTATACCGTTGTATTCGAAATTTAAATCCCGTCGAGGATTAAATGCCAATTCAAAAGGAGAAAATATGAAATAAGTTTTGGTACTATATCTCTTTCGTCTTTTGCATGTGACAATGCAATTTATTGAGCACTCTTGTTACAGTAATGTTTGAAGTCACAAGATGATTTTATAACCTGAGATATTGCAAAGTTCCCGGGTAAAATTTGGGCTTACCGACTTATTATTGTCAATGTAACGAAATAATGGCCCTGATTCTGTTGTTTACAACTTGACTAATTTTAGTCGCACTCTCATTCTAACAAAGAACATAAGAAAAGGATGTAACCAATTTCGTCCTGTCAAATTAGTCCAATGCTTGTTTTCAATCAAAGAATTTAAAACGTCCAGAAGGATAGTCGCCTCTATGGGAACCCGAAATAAACAAGCCATAATTGACAGTATTTAAAAGTAATAAGTTTAGGTAATTAAAAGTGACGAAATCGCAATACTTACACATGGAAGGTTAGTTTTTTAGTTTTTCCTTGGTTTTTGTAAGTGTTGTGACAGTATTTAAATACGCAAGTTGAAATTTTTTATTTAATCAGTACAGCGATTATGACGCGATGACAGCCGTGCGCAGCACGAACTGAGAGCGATTTGTTCAGGAGCCCCTCAAGCGGAGTGATATTATATGTCATGCTTTAGTAAGGCCGACTATCCATCTGGGTAGAGGCACGATGCCGTATGAAAATCTTTGTTTTCAATATAAATTTAGTCGCCATCTATCGCGGTTACGTCTAAATACCCGCAAATGAAGACGACAAAGACTAATTTGACAGCTTTAAATATGACCTATCCTTTTTCAATAATGTTCGCAAGAAAGAGATGTGATGTGACTAAAATTAGTTTAGTGCGATTTACAATAGAATCGGCACCATTTTAATTGTATAGAAATAATCAAAAAAAGGAAAATCATCAAAAGAAGCATCCAGGCAACAAAATACTATTAGTGAACAAAGTAACAGAACAAAGTGATGGTACTCGTGGTTTCATGCTAAGTCTTGTCTACTAAGAATCTACGATATCTCTACGATATGATTTCGGCAAAACTAGGGACCTAAATGTAGCCAGCATATAAAATTTTGAATAAATAATGAAACATAGCACACAGATAATACAAAATTCCTCAAAATTGCAGGAAAATGAGGCAGAAGCTATACATAACATGCAAAAATTCTTATTTTTCATTTAGGGTACAAAACACTCAGTCAAAAACATGCGTTTATTAAAAACACGACGATTCATTTCTTTCTTGGCATCCAACTCAAAACACAATGGTGGCAGGTCATTATTATGAAATTTTAAAATATAATATACACCTATTGTATAACATGCCCACTCGTTTACACCGTGTAGGAACATAAAAGCTTTACTTATGCTTTTATGCTTTTAAGAGGTGTGTTTGTGTTTGCGATACGATTTGTTGTCAGGGTAACATGAATTAAATTAACATATTTTTGTGTTGCAACATAAGATAGGTGTGGCACATTTTCGCCATTTATCCGAAAATAAATAATCAATTTGAGAAATATGACCTAGAATGTGAAATCACATTGATATTACTAAAATATTGCACTGTGTATAGCAATTTATATGGATACAAATTGTTGAGCTAAGAATAAAAAGTATATTGAAAGAAAACAAAATTGTGCAAAATATTATAGGAAAAAAATGTGAATAGCAGTTCCTTGTGTTTTTTTTTTCATTTTTTGTTATATAGGACATTTTGTTATACAGGATATAGGACGCGCGTCTCTTCCGTATTTTCTTTTTTCATTGGTAACGACTATTATATATTATAAAATAACTAGGCAATGAAGGCTGAATACCACTAGTAAAAAAAAACAATTTACAGAATGAAATCAATCTTGGACCAAATCAGCTGATGTCATCTACGACCCAAAAGTCGTCTGATCTAAAAGTCCGGAAGGCTCAAGGGCTTCTTAAAACGAGCCTTTATGGAGGCCTTCGGGCAGTACACTGACCCCAACCTCTTTGTATTGATCCCTTTGACAATCCTCGAAGAATTTGAAGGTCCAGACTCAATAAAATGGGTTCACACGATCGGGAGTTTTAAATGGATGAAAAGACTGAGTTATCCCCTCCAATAATGGGGGTGGTTAGGGCTACTAAGGGTTACTATATCAATTTGGAGTGCCCTTAAAATGTCGGGATTGTGATATAGATGATGTTCTTTTGAATTGGAAGCATGTTACTAGATTACTCGTAAGAAGGTAAAACACTCCTGAGTATTTTTATTTGGACCTGTGACCATAATTTCATCATAGTAAGCGAACCGGCTCTTAAATGCAACTGTCATAACAAACCTTGTACACTGCTGATCTCCTAGAAGCAGAAGAGGTAACTATTGCAACATTCGCTGATGACACCGCGTTACTGGCCAGCAGCACAGACCCCGAAACAGCTTCTAACATCCTACAAACCAGCCTCTGCAAGGTAGATCACTGGCTCCAAAAATGGCCCATCAAAGCAAGTGCATCCAAATCCATCCATGTCACTTTCACCCTAAGAAAAGGAAACTGCCTACCTGTGACATTGGGAAACAATACTCTCCCGCAAAGCGACTCTGTCCGATACCTTGGCTTGCACCTGGATAGACGGCTCACTTGGAAGAAGCACATTAAAATAAAACGTGACGAGTTGAATCTTAGATTCAGGACAGTGCACTGGTTATTGGCTCGCTTTCTACTAACAACAAGCTTCTTATTTACCAATTTATTCTCAAGACTGCATGGATGTACGGAATTCAACTCTGGGGAAGCGCATGCAACTCAAGTATCTCTATCATGCAAAGACTGCAAAATGGTATTCTGAGGACAATATCTAGTGCACCGTGGTTTGTCACCAATGCTGAAATACATGAGGCACTAAAAATTAAAACAGTCAAGGAGGAGATAAAACAATCTGTCTCCAACTACAAAGGTCGGCTCCAAAGCCGACCTAGCCAACAAGCTCACACAAGTGACATACTCGAAACGCCTTAAGCACCATGATATCCAAGACTTGGAAGCACGGTGGTAAAATGAAAAGGAGCTTCTCAATGGAGAATAATTTATGGAGGTAGTATAATATATTTTAGGTAGACTTAATTTTTACAAGGAAAGTTGAGTAAAACCCGGTTTTTTCAACAAACAATGTTCTCCTTTGATGTGGCCTTGCTTCACTCATCGCCCTCACATCACAGCCAGCCGTGAGGATATCAAACAACTTCCGATCAAATATGAACTGGTCAATTTTATCCTTCGCCATTGTTCTACCGGATACAACATTTGTTACGTTCAAACACGCCTTATTACAACGTGTTAAGTAGCAATTTTATCATTTTAGGATATCAAGATAACTTTGTCGGTTTATTTGAAAGTGGTAATCTGTTCTTTAATAGTGACTGTTAGTGTCGAAAAAATAAGAGCGATATTTGATTGCTACACAAACTATGAACGCTGAGATATTTTTGCCGTTGTTATAATTGTTATTTTAATAATGATAAGGTTCATAATAGTATTTGTATGTATTTTTAAAGATGTGGTTTTGAGTGACCTTACCTAATGGTATTTTAATGTTGGTAAGTGAACGTGGAATGATATACATGTCCGCTAATTGAAATTTTTCATTAATGAATGGGTTAAATTTAATATTTCTGCCGTTTGAAATCAGTTTGCTTAATCATATTTTTGTGATTGGTGGTTTTAAAAGTTTGAGACATTTTTATTACATTAGCAAAAACAGTTTTTTTTTCGTGAGTATAAACATACTGAAAAAGACACAAAAAAATGCCAAGTCTCAGTGATAATATGAGTATTGTCTAATTAACAAAATCCAAGGTTAGATTGTATAGTATCTTATCTTATGGAGGGGCCGAGAAATAGCTCGAACACTTCGACCCATTGGGATCTATTGTGGTCCCCTAGATACCTTACTCCTCCCCAGTCTCGTTGAAAACTCTTTTCATGAGTTTTACAACGATGCTAGGAGATAATGATATTGTTATCTGTTACTGTTATTATTACTGTCAAAAAGCTGTAAATCTTCTGAAAAACAATAAAAAAAAAAAAAAAAAAATGAGCCTATAGTCTTCTGGTTTTGGATATCCGATCCCTAGGAGACTCATTCGCTTACCAGCCAGTGCATCGCATGTGCACAGAAGGTGCGCCATGCGTTCCGTATGTTCCCCACACAACCTGCACATGGGTGTATAGTAACACGACATATTATTCCAATGATCAAACTTTGCAAAAAAAAAAAAAAAAAAAGTTACAAAATCCGTCTCTACCAGGGTCAGTGTGCGTCAGAAATGTCAGCCGTTGGTAGCCACGACAAATATGGCGATTGTGGTTCTTAATCTATTAAATATTATATTTACATATCTATCTACTACTTTAGTTTGACCACCAGTGTGATTTTGTGCGAGTCGCGGGGTAGAGCCCACCCACATAGCACGATATACATTACGCTAAATACGTTATTATAACCTCAGAGTATATAAATACTAGTTATAACTAATTTATTCAAAATATTGCGGATACTCGTATGAGTGATTATGTTTTTCCATAAAATTATTGATTACTAGCTTTCCCCCGCGGTTTCCCTACGTTCCCGTTATGAAAAGTAGCCTATAATACTCGGCAATATTGTAGCTATTAGTTAAAGAACTTACAGGATCGGAACAGTAGTTCTGAAGATTACCTCATATATCCAAACTTACAAATAAACAAACTAATAGAGAACGTTCCTATAACATCGGCTTCCCAATACTACTTTCTACTAATATTATGCAAAAGAGTTTATTTGTTGCTCGACGCCTCAACAAATACTGTTCGTGATGAAATTTAGCACGCAAGTAGCCTATGATATGGAGCGGGACATACGCTATACATATTTTTTTCATATCTTTTCTTTCTTTCTTTTTCTTTCTTTTTTTTTCTTTCTTTTCTTTCTTTTCTTTCTATTCTTTCTTTCTTTTCTTTTCTTACTTTCTTTTCTTTCTCAATATTTTCTACCGTTTATAGGCCTGTGCTGTGTTTGACCGCAATCTTACCATGGTGAGTGATGACGTGACCGAAGGTAAGCACACAAAGACTAGAAAGAACTGGCTCATAACTGCAGCTGTCGGAACACACCGATGGAGTTTGGTGATAGATTTTCAACATGAGGGTGGTAGCCAGCCCATAAGTACCACCGTTGTTATGGTTTCCTGATGGTGTTTTCATTCACCGAAAGCTCAAGCTCATTATAGGATTCGAACCTGGAATCTTCGTCTCGGTATCTAACGTCGCTATCAATGAGATCATCGCCTCGTAACAACTATTGCACGACACAGAGGGTGCATATCACCATGCTTATCCCATCAGTCTTTTCATAATAATACTAGCTGTCCCCCGCGGTTTCACTCGCGTTCCCGGTATAAAAAGCTCTCCTCTATACTATAGGCTATATGCATGCCAAATTTCATGATGATCCGTTGAGTAGTTGAGGCGAGAAGGCGTAACAAACAAACTCACTTTCGCAATAATATTAGTTAGGATGACAAGAAACGTAAATAAATTCGTATCATTGCTCACTAAACCAAATACTGATCGAGTAGTTGTGTTCAATAGAGCGATGAAATTAGGTTGAAATATCTTTTGTTGTATTTTTTCTTTGTTGACGTTTCTTACGAATGCCACAGGGTTTTCTAAGCATGCTTGTTGATGTACTTTGGTACACTCAGAGTGGCTGCTTACTTGATTTAATGCCGTGCTCAATTAAGATCTCTATAAACAGGTGGAGATTTCGAGATGGCATATTTTCAAAACCTATGTTGGATTGGTCAAGCTGAACAACTTTTAGTATGGAACCAATAGTAAATTCTCAAAAAAAAAATATTCTCATAGTAAAAGTCAACCTTGTTCGATGATAATGTATGAAAAGTTTTTTTTTTTTTGATAATTCAATGTTTGTCCCATAGTAAAAGTTGTTCAGTGTGACATATGCCCGGTTTCAATAAACAAAAACGAATCGTTTTGCTTACAAATGGTAAGGTTTTTTTATTGCCAAACTGGGCATATAGATCATTTCGTAAGCTAATTTCACCTGTGATAGCTACTTCCATATGGGAGGGTCTGCTATGCGAAGCTTTGAGATCTTTGCTTCATTATTAGTAAAGATATAAGAGTCTTAATTTTAATCAATCTTAACCGATACCGGTCCGTAAATTATTGAAACCGGGCCTAACCCAACATAGGTTTCGAAAATATGCCATCTCGAAATCTCCACCCAGTATAAAATTCTTATTCGAATAAGTAAACTAATATACATCAATTTATTCTACAGTAGGTATATAGACAGCAAATTGACAAATTCTTTATCTATCACTGTGTTCTTAGAAAAATCTAATTTAGTAAAACAACTGACCACTAGATCATAATGAATGCGGAAATCGATCAAGATTTATTATATCGTAGGTGTTTATTATCGAATATCAACGCTTTGAAACCTAACGAAACGAGTTCTTGGTTTCAACTAAAGCGGATGCAAGGTTGATACCAATGAGTATACGTCAGAAACTGAATGTACTTTTAATTAGTTTCACAAGTTTGCCTGACACTTTGTCAAAGATTTTTTTATCGCCTCATAAAAGGTCATTGTAAAGCCAAAAATTGATCACGCTTGTTCAAAGAAGCCTATCTACGCTGGCTTTAAAAGCAAGGTCCTCTGAGAGAATCTTAATGTATGCTTTATTTGCTTTAACTTCCAGTCGTCTAAATATCGCATCATTCTAATTCTTACTGTCTTTTCTGTTTGATTCTTGTATACTTCTGAACGGACTTATAATATTATTCCGTCTCTTCCCGTAGGTTTTAAAATTAGCCGAAATTCTATTCTGGTCGCTTTGTGCTTTCATTTAATCACGAAAGTGACACAGACACAATTTTCTCACCAACTAACCGACTTAAAGCAACCGTTAAAGGTACTATGTTACAGTTCCTAACGGCTGTGTGAAACCATCAGCTGAAGTACCGTCGGAACAGCTCGACCGGTTCTTCGACCGGTCCGGTCTCCGGCTGACATTTGGCTCAGCAACCCGGTAACTGGTTGCGTCAGTTATAAACTTTATTCACTGACAGATGCAGGGCTTGCATTGAAAGTTGATATTACAGGATTCTTGGAGATTGAACTTTAAATGTAGTTAAATTTCCACTTGTTACTTGAATTCGTATCTTTGTTTCATGAGTATTTTTAAAATTTTGTGACGGCCAAATAAAAAGATGACGAATTTAAAAATCTTAAATATACGCTTGAATCACGATTCTATCTAGTATGATGGTCAGAACAGATAATGATGTATTATCAGATAGAGAAAGAATATCATTGCATTTCATTGTCATAATCAAAACTTATTTATACAAATTAGACCGTGGGGGCCTACCACAAGCTCTTAAGACAAGGTTAAAATAACCTTATTTGTTTTTTGTCCCGTTTTGACACCGGATGTCAAAGAAAGACAAAAGTCAAATAAGTTGATTTAAGAGCTTGTAGTTCGCGCTCTGATAAGAGTGATAAGGCACTAATGACCGTACAAATTGACTCTATCACTGAGAAGCTTCATTGAGGTTATCGATCATAGAATAAATATCGATACAATAAAGAATGATTATATAAAATGTAACCTGCCAGTGCGTACTACTTTTACTTTTACTAGTATTAAAAAAAAAACTGGTGTCTTGTAACAGGTTGGATAACTGTAGTAAAAACTTTTTTGACTTGGTTCGCGGTTCTTGGGAACTATTTTGTAGTTACATAAAAAATAATGTGGGAACTCTTTACTAGCTTAGCTATTTACGAACAATCAAGCGGTCTAGTTTTTCTTCCGGAATTTAGTAATGGAAAATTTTGTTCGCGATCGCTATTGCTTGTTTTGGTGGGAACTACAGAGGAGTTCGTTGCGTTGCGTTGCGTTAGGATTCCTAACTAAATTTTAATTTTAACGCAATGTGGTTCATAAATTTCAAACTAACCTAAATACAAATAGCGGGCTAGTTGTCGTAGTTGGTACCTGAACAGGTCGTAGGTTTGATTCTTATCCAGGACACATATTTATGTTTATCTGGTTTTTCTGAATTTAGGTGTAATTATCAATTTTAAAAAGAGACTACAGAGCTACTATGGTAACCAGGTCACGAGGATTAAAATTATTAAATATATGTACCAATGTTTTGTTTCATCGTAATAATTTTACAGACAGAAAAAACACAAAGAAATTAAAAATCTTTTCTTTTTCTCCTACTACGCAGCGCTGTCAGTCAACAATACTGAGTGAGCAAAAAAGCCTTTCCCGACGTAATAAAACTTTGCAATAAAACAAAAACGTTTCCTGGAGAAACGTAAAACCTTGTCTTGAAATGTGTTTCAAAATTTACTTTGAGCTGCGACTGATTTATGGTTTGTACGTGGCTGGAAAGTTATGCTCTCAGATCATAAAAAACTAATAGTAGATAATACAAAAGTGTGACTATTAAATGCAATGTACATGCTAGAATGTGTAGTCATTTTTGTTAACGTTTATAAGTGCCTTATCAGGGCATAAATTGAATAAATACTATTTGATTTTGGAATTGTATTGTACTCACAAAAAAAAATGCTCAAATAATACTAAATACAGATCTACAAATAAAAGCACGCCAAGATTTGCTACTCTGGCTACCAAAAATCGTCCCTAACAAGAACACGATCACTCAGTCAGGAGTGTACGACGTAGAAGAGAATTTCGAGTGAATTTTGTATGAATTACAATTAGGAACCGGTTCCCAACTAATCGTAAACGGAACAAGGTGGATATGATATCTCTTTGTTTTATGATCAGAAGTTTTATTTAACAACACAACAAACGTGAGACAGAATGAAAGGGTATTTTTGGTTTAATCGTCAAAAGGAGAATGGTAAAATGAAACATCGACAAAACCGTTTAATTCGAAATTGCAATTGAAAAGCGATTCTGAATGACGGCTCTTGACTTTTGTAAAGCGGATGCCATTTGTTTACGTGAGTAAAATTATGAACTGAAAAAAGTTGAATAGTAATAATCTTTCAAGTAAAAATTTCTTTAAACTTTTAATTCTTATAGTTTACTAGCTGTCCCCCGCGGTTTCATCTGTGTTCCCGGGATAAAAAGGCTATCTGCATGCCAAATTTCATGATGATCCGTTGAGTAGTTGAGGCGTGAAGGCGTAACAAACAAACAAACAAACTCACTTTCGCATTTATATTATTAGTTAGGATAGGAGAGAGTCAGAGACAATTCAAGCTGATTTATATGAATCAAGGGGTCCCGCATTTCACCCGCGTTCCCGAGGGATTGTATGTTTTTCCGGGATAAAAAGTATACTATGAGTTAATCCAGAACATATTCTATCTGTATGTCAAATTTCACTCAAATCCGTTAAATAGTTTTTGCGTGAAAGAGTAACAAACAGATGTTCCTAATAAATTAAAATGTTAGTAATATATAATTTTTTAAAAGATTCAGAGGGCGAACCACAAGCTCTTAAAACAATATTATTATAACCTTATTTGACTTTTGCCTTTCTTTGACATCCGGCGTCAAAACGGGACAAAAGACAAATAAGGTTATTTTAACCTTGTTGGTAGGCCCTCAGTTCTCGGTTCGGTCCATCCTGAGCTAAATAGCTGACATCTTACTGGAAAATTGCGTATCTACAAGTACAAGAAGACATTCCTACGTGATAGAGAGCGGAAAGAAATTATCAAGCAATTAACAAAGCGACCGACATATTAAAACTATGTCGTAATTAAACTACTTAACATACTTTATGTTGAGCGCACGCAAAATAATAACAACTCAGATTATTTTGTTAATTTTAGGGTACTATAACAATTTTTAAATGATATTCTCCCGAAACCTATCGATAAGATTAAAATATGTTTTATGTAAAAATAATACGCACATAAAAATCTTACAACACATAATAGGTATACTCGTATTAATGTATCGGATATTTGCACTATATTGGAAAATACCCGATAATAGGACTGTTTCGTAATTAGTCCCATATTGAATATTGTTCCTATTAAAAAGCATTACCACCCTTGTAGTAATAGTAATAGGATAATATTAAGGTCTAACACAATAACCGATTTATTATACAATTTTAAAAACAATAACGAAGTAAAACGACCTTCATATGAATACCTAACGAATTAATTTTGTTCAATTTGACACGGATTTTTGTCTCGTACTATAAATATTTTCATAAGCATTATAACGATTCACGTCCAAAATACCTCAGTACCGAAGACAAAGGTCTTCAATCAGTGCGTGTTACCAGTGATAACATACGGGACAGAGACATGGTCTTTCACTGCTGGCCGCATATATAAGCTCACAGCCACTCAGCGAGCTATGGAACGAGCTATGCTCTCTACGTGATAGGGTCCGAAATGAGGATATTCGTAGGAGAAAGAAAACGACGGACATAGCTCGTAGAGTTAGTAAGCTGAAGTGGCAATGGGCAGGCCATATCGCTCGAAGAGCCGATAACCGTTGGGGAAGAAAGCTTCTCGAGTGGTGACCACGTATTGGAAAGCGCCGAGCGGGACGACCTCCCACCAAGTGGACCGACGACTTGGTCAGAGTCGCTGGGCGCCGCTGGATGCAAGCGGCCCAGAACCGTTCGAAGTGGAAATCAATAGGGGAGGCCTATGTTCAGCAGTGGAAATCCATAGGCTGATATGATGAATAATGATTAACAAATTACAGTAACAACATACAAAGTAACGGAAAATATATAATGTTCTGCTCTATATGATAATTGTTATGAATATTGCAGATTTAGGAGATTAGGATATTTTGTACGTCAATGATCAAGAAAACATAATTTGTTGTATGTCTTTATTTTGTTTGCAACTAACACTGACCAGCACGCAATTGATATGAAAAAATAAGTTCTTATTTTAGAAATTACAATACTAATAACATAAGATCTGAAAAACGAACTCGTTAAAAAGAAATAAAAATAAATCTCTCAGAACAATAATTACACAGCGGAACATAAAGCCAAAATTAAAAAAAGCGTGATTACCTAACTGACACAAGCGGCATTCCATGTAATGAAATCGTATTAGCTATGAGAACGGTTTAGAGTAAAAACGAGAGTCGGAAAGGGAGCGTCACTCCAAACCCAGTCCTTTATTCCCCAATCGTAAACAAAGTGTAATAGCTTCCTTGGGAGGCATTCGCGGTATTGTAAGGGGATTCGACTCTATTTAAGGTTCGCATTATAAGCGAATTGGGTCTTGATAGCAAAATATTTTGAATTCCTGATAGTCTTCTTACATAGGGAGGGTTTTTTTGTGTTAAACATATAACTTACAATGATGTTATATGTATGATGGAATATTTTAATGTAATTAATTTTCTATAGCTTTTGTCACACATTTTCACGCGAATTAAAAGTTTTTTAAGATTTTTAAGTATTTTATAATATACCTCAGAGTAAAAGATAACTAGCTAGCTAGATATCTAGCACAAAAGAAATACTAAGTAGTTTATTTTGATGATATCACCATAGATTTATGATTTTAAATATACTCTAAATAATTATAGGTTTCAATTTCAACGGGCGTATGCCAATAAAGGTTTGGTATTAATAACATTTTAAAATATGATGTCAGACAAAGAGCTAACGAATTTGATATTGAAACAAGTTTTTAGGTCATACCTGTTGGTGATCATACATGTAAAAATAATACGCACATAAAAATCTTACAACACATAATAGGTATACTCGTATTAATGTATCGGATATTTGCACTATATTGGAAAATACCCGATAATAGGACTGTTTCGTAATTAGTCCCATATTGAATATTGTTCCTATTAAAAAGCATTACCACCCTTGTAGTAATAGTAATAGGATAATATTAAGGTCTAACACAATAACCGATTTATTATACAATTTTAAAAACAATAACGAAGTAAAACGACCTTCATATGAATACCTAACGAATTAATTTTGTTCAATTTGACACGGATTTTTGTCTCGTACTATAAATATTTTCATAAGCATTATAACGATTCACGTCCAAAATACCTCAGTACCGAAGACAAAGGTCTTCAATCAGTGCGTGTTACCAGTGATAACATACGGGACAGAGACATGGTCTTTCACTGCTGGCCGCATATATAAGCTCACAGCCACTCAGCGAGCTATGGAACGAGCTATGCTCTCTACGTGATAGGGTCCGAAATGAGGATATTCGTAGGAGAAAGAAAACGACGGACATAGCTCGTAGAGTTAGTAAGCTGAAGTGGCAATGGGCAGGCCATATCGCTCGAAGAGCCGATAACCGTTGGGGAAGAAAGCTTCTCGAGTGGCGACCACGTATTGGAAAGCGCCGAGCGGGACGACCTCCCACCAAGTGGACCGACGACTTGGTCAGAGTCGCTGGGCGCCGCTGGATGCAAGCGGCCCAGAACCGTTCGAAGTGGAAATCAATAGGGGAGGCCTATGTTCAGCAGTGGAAATCCATAGGCTGATATGATGAATAATGATTAACAAATTACAGTAACAACATACAAAGTAACGGAAAATATATAATGTTCTGCTCTATATGATAATTGTTATGAATATTGCAGATTTAGGAGATTAGGATATTTTGTACGTCAATGATCAAGAAAACATAATTTGTTGTATGTCTTTATTTTGTTTGCAACTAACACTGACCAGCACGCAATTGATATGAAAAAATAAGTTCTTATTTTAGAAATTACAATACTAATAACATAAGATCTGAAAAACGAACTCGTTAAAAAGAAATAAAAATAAATCTCTCAGAACAATAATTACACAGCGGAACATAAAGCCAAAATTAAAAAAAGCGTGATTACCTAACTGACACAAGCGGCATTCCATGTAATGAAATCGTATTAGCTATGAGAACGGTTTAGAGTAAAAACGAGAGTCGGAAAGGGAGCGTCACTCCAAACCCAGTCCTTTATTCCCCAATCGTAAACAAAGTGTAATAGCTTCCTTGGGAGGCATTCGCGGTATTGTAAGGGGATTCGACTCTATTTAAGGTTCGCATTATAAGCGAATTGGGTCTTGATAGCAAAATATTTTGAATTCCTGATAGTCTTCTTACATAGGGAGGGTTTTTTTGTGTTAAACATATAACTTACAATGATGTTATATGTATGATGGAATATTTTAATGTAATTAATTTTCTATAGCTTTTGTCACACATTTTCACGCGAATTAAAAGTTTTTTAAGATTTTTAAGTATTTTATAATATACCTCAGAGTAAAAGATAACTAGCTAGCTAGATATCTAGCACAAAAGAAATACTAAGTAGTTTATTTTGATGATATCACCATAGATTTATGATTTTAAATATACTCTAAATAATTATAGGTTTCAATTTCAACGGGCGTATGCCAATAAAGGTTTGGTATTAATAACATTTTAAAATATGATGTCAGACAAAGAGCTAACGAATTTGATATTGAAACAAGTTTTTAGGTCATACCTGTTTTCATCAATGACTAAGATTTATATCGGCATATTTAAAATCTGAAACGACCTTTGATCAAATTTTAAGCGGCTCATAAGTTATCCCCATTGCATCCTTTATCAGTCATCAGGCGCCAAAGCCTGATACCCAGTTATTATTTTATTTTTATTTTTATTACTTACATCAACTCACTGCATTGACGTTGAAAAAGAAGAAATATAACAATGGTGCCGATTCTGTTGTAAATCGCACTAAACAAATTTTAGTCACATCACATCTCTTTCTTGCGAAAGAGCTCCTCATTATTGAAAAAGGATAGAACATATTAAAAACTGTCAAATTAGTCTTTGCCATTGGAATTTGTGGTTAATTTTGATGGCGACTAAATTTATGTTGAAAACAAGCAATTGGATTAATTTGACAGAACTACATTTCTTACATCCTTTTCTTATGTTTGTTGTTAGAAAGAGATATAGAGATACTAAATTAGTTTAGTTGTAAACAACAGAATCAGCACCAATCAGTAATATAAATTAGTTATTACCAGAACCAAAATACAAAGGCATTATCTAGAAAACCCTGGGGAAAAGTGAAAAAGAAGAAAATGGGACAGATGGAAATGAATGCGTATTCTCGTGCATACATTCGACTTAACTTAATAGGTACACTTGACGGCATACATTTGGTCTGACGCATAAGAAATAGCGGTAGTCTTGATTAGAGCTTGTGAAATTTTTGTTGACAACTAAGTAGACAATCCACCTGAACTAGTCATTCTGTCAAATGGTAATTATAATAGAAGAGAAATTGCCTTGTACAGCCGATCATGTTGAAGAACCTTTTATCGCAGCGCTGACTGGATGGTGTAACAGAATAGGTAACACTGCTCACGTCGTCACGGGTCGTTGTGGTCACGACTCATCGTGCGATAGCACTGCGAGGATGCTGGGGGGAGGTATCATACTTCCCCCGGGACGGGCTATCACACCGCGCGTGGAGAGGTGAGCAGGTACGCGATCTGCACGAGAGACCGCCCCCTCTGTAGCGCAGGTGGCGACCACCGTGGGGTTTTAGCCAGTAAAAGTCCGGCATAACCTGGCCGCTCCCTCCCAGGGCGGTCGGGTATCCTGTGAGGATTTCCCTACGATTATAAAAAAAACAAAAAGGTAACACAGCTGTGGATTGCTATTAAAGGCACATACGATAATATATATTTTAAGTAATGAGATAATAAGCAAGTGAGGTAAGGTGTCGTCACACACCCGACAGGTACGTTGCATTACTGCGTTCGTTCCCATCTCGATAATGTTTCTCATTGTCGTCTATCAACGCAAATCTCCGCCGCTCATACCTTGCCCCACACTCAACAGCCGCCCCTGTACAATTGCGTGACGGAATCCAACACGCTCCAGTTGTCACCAATGTTACACTTGTCAATTTCTAACTAAATATTTCAAATGCCTACCTATTTACAATTATATAAAAATAATTGTTCCTATTTGTCAGTAATTTGTCAATTATAAATTTTTCTCTTTTGTAATATTTGTTATTATTTATACACGGAAGATATAACTATAGGTCATATTTAAAAAATCTAATTTCAGTTAGTTATTGTGCACCCTGTCGTGCAATAATAATAAAAAAAAATAAACTGTAGCTCATAATAAGCCTCTATGTGCCATAAAGTTTCTCTCTTGCATTCTTGAAAGCCTCCACAGCAACTTCCTCAATAGTAATAGTAGTAGTATAGATAGTACGAGTAAGTAGAACAGGATTTAAATTTTATGACCATTCACCACGTTAACTCGCTCAGTCTCGGCCCGTTCAAGCGGCCCGAGCTACCAATAATAACCCGACCGGCCCTAATTAGTCGTAACTCATTTTATAAATATAATGGCCGTCCCCTTCCCCGGTAATGTCCTGAGCCAGGTTCGTACCCCACCTGGGGTGCCCTCAGGCGTTGTTACCCAAATATTAACTGTAGAAGGGTTCTTCTATAAATAAAAAATATATTTTAATTTTTTCTTTAACCCTGAGAAAAGGCTATTTTTCTTATCCGGTAGTAGTTTTGACATTTAAATGACTGAGTGAACTTAATCTTAATAATGTTGACTTTGAATTTGATTCATATAAATGTCTTTATAGCTATTATTATAGTGTTGTGCCATATAGAACCTTGATAAAACATATATATGAGCTATATTTAAGGTCAACAAACGACACGCATATGAAGTGTGACCTCACGTAGTTAAAAAGCTGGTCATAAACGTTGTTTACCTTTTCTGTATGAAATTGTTTAACTTTAAAGGCATTGGGTATGTTATATGAAGAAGAACTGGTTATCTGATAGAAGCACAAATTTATAAAGATGTTTTTATTATATAGATAAGTGTACTCGTATCGTATCGTATCGTCTTGAGGTAAAAAAGCGATTTAACGGCAAATTTTCAGCAATTTATGTTTTTTTTCTGTATATTGGCCAGTGTTTGACCGCAATCTCACCATGGTAAGTGATGATGTGGTCGAAGGTGGTAAGTCTCTTAAGTCCAGCTGTTGGAGCACCGATAGATGCTTGGCGACAGATTTTCAACTTGAGGGTAGGTATTACAAAGTACCGTGCTATGGTTTCTCTGCACGATGTTTTCCTTCACCTGAGCTCAAGCTTTTTGCAGGTTTCAAAACCAAAATCAAAATCAAAAAGTCATTTATTCAGTTTAGGCCCTGGTAAGGCACTTATGAACGTTACATACAGTTGAATTTACCACCGGTTCGGAATACACTTAAACTGAGAAGACTCTAGGTTTTTAACCTTCGTCTCGTATCGGCTTAAAATTTTATTCGTTATTATTTAATCCTTACTAATATAAATGCGAAAGCGAGTTTGTTTGTTACGCCTTCACGCCTACTCAACGGATCATCATGAAATTTGGCATGCAGATAGCCTATGGTATGGAGAAGGATATAGGCTACTTTTTATCCCGGGAACGCGGGTGAAGCCGGGGGGGACAGCTAGTTTACAATAAAAAAATCGACAATCTAACATTGAATTAAATAATTCAATGCAATCTAATTACAAACAATAAGATATTCAGTAGGTACATAATTTTGATAGTCACTATGTAAGGTCATTATGTCACTGTGTCACTGTTTTCGTTTAGTTTAAACATTCGGGGTAAGAAAACATCATGAGGAAACCGTAGTGCGGTGGCTTTACTTTTCAGAGGGCCAACCACAAGCTCATAAAACAATATTATTATAAGCTTATTTGACTTTTGTCCCTCTTTGACATACGGCGTCAAAACAGGACAAAAGACAAATAAGGTTATTTTAACCTTGTTTTAAGAGCTTGTGGTAGGCCCCCAGGACCCGTTTGGCTGGCTATCACCACAAACCGGTGTGTTTCGGACGCTTTACTTGAGAGCCAGTTTCCACCTTCAGCTGCACCACCACTAACCACATTGAGATTGCGGTCAAACAAGCCAAAATAAAGAAAGTTACAAAAAAAGCCTAGATATCCCAGTGAAATTGATACAGAAACGAGATCATAATAGCAGAATTGAACTCAGACATTCCTAATTAACTATTAACAGGGTCCCGTGTCATACGTTCGAAATAGTAAATCCATTACCCCTCCTATGCATGTTTTATAGAGAGCTCCTAATTTCAAATTACCTACAGAGCACCGCAGTGTTCCGCAGTGCCTTCAGGGCAGACGTGTCGTTAAGTAGTGATGGGGCGGTGTCGATATATGGTATCGATTCCTTCAGAACACCGATATAAAGATTTATTTTTCTCGTTCTATTTCCAAAATCATTTGCATAATCTTTTGGATCAAAAAATTCGTTCCTTATTTTTTTAAGTTAATTAATTTCATTAATGTTTATAAAAACGTTTGAAATATGCTTTAAATAAAAAATAGGACAAAGTTTTTGTGTTAAAAAATCATGAATGATAAATGGATAATTTGTACACGCATTACGGTGATAATGTTACGAAATAACCGAGTTCGTTCACTTTTATTTGGATGTTAATAACCTTCAGTTTGTTAATGGTTATTTAAGAGGTGAACTTAACAGAATGGCAAGCTGGTGTAACGTTGTTTATGTGCCAACCGTTTCACCTGTTATTTTCATAATTCTGTTATTTCATCGTATTTTTTTGTGTGAAACGTGATATTTTTGTTACGTTATTTAATTTTATGATATGGATTATGCAATTTGATTTCTCAATCAATTCTTTGTCAATATTTTGGTGAAGTGATTCTCAAATACTTTCATCTTTATTGAATTATAACAAAAACGCTCTCTCTAATAATCTCTAGATCTCTTGATGATATGTTATTTCATACGTCATCAATATTAAATCCTCAATTAAATAATTATTGAAACAATAAAAAAGCATCGATATCCTTTCACAACACTATAGCACGACAGTTTTGGGTCGAGTTGCACCGCCCAGCGAAAAAAAGGGAGGTCTCATTGGAAATTTATCTGGCTGGCTACCTAATGTGGGTTCAAAACGACTGCATTCTGCAACAGAACTGAACGCTAATGAAATTTGAACGACCATATAGCTTAACTTGTCTTATGAATTTATTTTCCCAAAAGTTCTTTTCATTTTCAGTGAGTTGCTTTTTAATTACTGTTTGTTTGATGATTGTAGGTGTTTTTTTATGCTAACGAGTGAAGCGATGGTAAAATTGTAACCCTCTTTAGATTTATTTGGTAATCGACCTCAATGTTTCATGAAGATTTGCAACACGATGAAATCAATTGAGCTCTTAATCCCATATTCCCAAATGTTTTTTTCATCAAAACTCTTTTTTTAATTGTCTTGTTACCGTTGGTGCTGATTCTGTTGTTGACAACTAAACAAAAGTCTCACTATACCTCTTTCTAACAAAGAACATAAGAAAAGGATGATAGAAATTTAGTACTGTCATGTCAATTTAGTCCAATTGCTTGTTTTCACATAAAAGTGAAACAAGAATATTTTCCCGCAAATGAAAACCTCAATCAATCCTTTTTCAATAATGTTTTGTAAGAAAGAGATGTATTGTGATTAAAAATAGTTTAGTGCGATTTGCAACAGAATCGGCACCATTGCTTGTACTATTATTTATTCTGTGCCATTGCCTATGAAGACTTGCAACTAAAAGTAACTTTAACAAGTTTAATTTTAATTTAGGTGTTTGCTGTTACCAGTAGCTGCTAATACACACTCGGCCCCTTTATCCTCGTAAAAGTACTAAAGTTTATTGTATTCAAGGGGATCATTTCATACTAAACTTCATTCAACCATCCATTAACGGCGTGATTGAGTATACAAGGTGACTGGTAATTAGTAAACAATACTTAGACACATTATTGTACTCATGATAACAAACAACTTCCCCAAAGAAACAAATAGGGATAAATAACAAAATTAAATAAAAGCTGATGGTGTATTCTTATTCTTGGACTCATGTGTTAAGTAAATTAAAAAAAATATGTTTCTTTGGGAAAGTTGTTTGTTATCATGAGTACAATCACGTGTCTAAGTATCGTTTACTAATTACCAGTCTCCCTATACAGGGTGTTGTTTAGGTCGGCGACAAGCGACCCAGGAGCGGTAGTACAAAATATAATATTCCCCAAAAATGGACTTAATTCCATTAAATACTGTAAATATGTTGAGAAATACCTTATTCAATTTGAAATAAAATTACCGCAAAGTATGGTTACTAGGCACGTGCACAGACTAGAGCTAGGCGCAAGCCGCCATCGCCCCACCCCTTTACTCCCTCGTACTCCCGTTGAGTATTATGTCTACACTTTAACTTATTACATGATTTTAAAAATTTTAATTTTTTTATTTCTATTTAAAAAAAAAGTATTTTTTTATATTTTTTTTAGCACCAGTATCATTTGTATTATCGACCCATAGTCGCTCGTCGCTGACCAAAACAACGACCTGTATATTTGATGACAAGTATCATGTTTAGGAATATCCAAAAGTACAATGTGATAATTCTGTTCCTTTAACTTGAGCTAACCAGATCATAAACAATTAGATGTGTCATGGCGTATGATGAAGATAAATAACATTGAATTAATGTAGAAAGCAAGGACGTTCGTTAACTTCAATCGTTTTAGTGTTTCTAATTGTAACAGCTTTTCTATGGCACATAATTACTACTTAATGACTCTACACTGGTTATAACCTCGACGGCTCTATGTATTTGTATTTTGTTAAGCTTTCAAAGTTTAGTACTACACTAATTAGTTTTATAGTGTTTTTTTTTAAATATTTTAGCATAGTAAAGTAATAAAATAATATAATTGAAGCTAGTTTATCATGCGAATAAAGGTACGAGTGCAGAACACATGTGACTTCACCCTGTATTAAAACGTCAATACAGGGTGTGAATATCCTACTAATATTATAAATACGAATGTTTGTGAGTATGGATGTATGTTTGTTACTCTTTAACGCAAAAACAACTGAACGGATTTGGATGAAATTTGGCACACAGATAGAATATTTCCCGGATTAACACATAGGATACTTTTTATCCCGGGAAAAAATACGATGCCTCGGGATCTATAAAAATCAATTGCTGGTCTCGCTAAAACTCAAAAACATTTTCTTTCTAATAATCCACCCTCACCGTGGTGCGAAGTTCACAATGAAATAAGCATTTTAAACAAATTACGTGAGTATTCAATAGTATAAATATTTAGAGGAGTTGTGAACCTTGGAGCACAGCCTCAAAAATATAATCGAGAGGTCATATTAATAAATAAGTACGTATTGTTTTTATCACGTGAAAATACTATTATTTGAGTCTTAGTGCCTTTACACACAGACGCAGCGGTGGCGTGCTGGTGGGAACGCGCAAATTTTACACTTTAATCCATGTGGCAAATGTTTACGAAGTATTTTAGATACTAGGTGTTCATACAGATTAAGAGAAACCAAGTTTTAAAAACGATAACACATCACCACTTCATCACTTATCATGGTGATGGTTAAACAAAAAAGTTGGTAAAAAACGATAGCTGGATTGATAGATGAACTTAGTGTTAGATATTGGGTGACCCAACCCACGATGGGAACAGGGTAGGTTAAGATCCTAAGGTCGAGCGGACGCCTTCTCTTTTCTGAATAAGTCTTTTATAAAAAAACAAATTTGCTAGTTATTTTAGCGAACCATATAACTTCTATATATTTTGGTTGAATTTTTGAGCATCAGATAGCACTTTTAATGATTATACTAGATACAAAATGCCTGTCTTTAGGTTTGCTGGATTTTAAAATCGGCACTTATCAGAACACAGGGTATAAGCCTATGGTAAAAATAACTGTAAAGAGATAATAACTATCGACAAATAGTTTTACAGTTTGGCAGATAACTTGTGTTAAATATGTGACTTTTACATAAAATAAATTAACTAAAAGAAGCTGCGTGAGGGCATAAACGTATCTGCGTCCTTATGATACTAGCACAAAATCCTTCATTAGCACATTGCGTGACAAAAAATGTTAAAAAATATCATTATAACAAAGTTTTGAAGTTTATCTATTAAAATAAAGATATTCTGAGACATAGCTCCACTGACCTTATTGTGTGATTGAATACAGAGTAGAATATTATAGAGATTTCTTTTTATTCTTCCCAAATAATAATAAAATAATTTACATAATTTAAACTACCTTTTTCACACAGATATACAAAAATAAATTGATGCCGCGAGTGTATGTACTTCGCGTGTCAAAATCTGTGCAAAAACGGGGCCGAATGTTCTACTTTTGAAATTCTTTCGCGCGGACAGGGAACTCGCATAAAGCTGCATATCCACCAGAGATATGTGGGGAGGGATGTGTTTAGCTGACAAATAGGATAGCTTCATTTTCACGTTAAAAATCTAATGCCAGCCTAACTAAATCAATCTTGTGACATTATGGTAGGTACATAAAAAGTTTTCATACGGATGGAGGGACTTGCGGTATCTATTTAGATTTATGTCTGTGCTTTTTCACTTACTCGTAGAATTTAATTTGCTAGGGCAATTTTCATGTTGAGCTTTAGCTTTCAGTAATGAAAATCAAAGTCAGGAAACCATAGCATAGTAGGTCTGTATCCCCATGGATTGAGTAATTTTCTAGGATTAAACTTCACACACGGTAATCTGCTCTCAAACTAAGCAGAGGTTGTATTATGGATGTACATTACTGCTATATGACATTGAGGATCTATGTACTAACATAACACAACCCAACGCTGGGGTTAGGAACATGATTTTTTTAAACAGGTTTCTTTTACATCACACTAAACCCTTTTATCTGGCTAGCTACCACCCTCAATTTGAAAATCTGTCGCCAAGCCCCTTTCGGTGTGTTCCGACAGCTGCACTTGAGAGCCAGCTCCTTCTAGGCTTTGTGTGCTTACCACCTTCGGCCGCATTATCACTTACCATGGTGAGATTGCGGTCAAACACAGACCTATAAACAAGAATATCATACTAAGAACATATTTCTGGAAATGCCATCCCCAAAGGGGGGACTCCGTGAGGGGGAGTTAGTTTCTCCATTACCTATAAAGAGGGCATTTTTTTTTTTCAAATCAGACTTGTAAGTCAATTTATTAGCTTTATAATAAGTATAGCTTATTTAAGAGAACCCTAAGAGCGAATTGTATAACATCAAATTACATAATAGTTTTATTGTGTAGGCAGTAAAGTGACGTTTATATGACAACAGTTCACCCACATCAATATGCGCTAGCATTTGTCGTCTATTATCAAACTGCGGAAGAGAAAGTAATACATTCATTTATTGTTATTTATTTGTTATAACATGGGCGTTAACTATTTTTTATTATGATTTGATTAACGTTTAGTTTTGAATAAAATTTACAATCATGCTTTCAAATTGCTTAGTTTAAACAAATATTATACAATAGTAAAATAAATAAATATTTTTATGATGTTTACTATTAGTTTGATTTACTCTTTTGCTTTAGATTTTATATTGTTATTTACTTATCATTCTAGTGTCCACTTTTTTTTTTCTTAATTGATATTTTTACGTAATTAAAAATTAATCATATTTTTTCTTTAAACGTAGTCTCTGCATCATAACTACTCTGTATTAGACGTTTTTGCGACCGAGCTCCTTTTCCTTTCATTTGGCCTTGTGACGGTCTGACCGCTCGCATGCGTGTTATTTTATATAGTTTCACTTACAAATTACCTGATTGATATACTGTGGGAACTTGGGATACCGTATTGAGAAGAGAAGCTTTATCATATCGGAGTCTATAGAATAAGTTTTGACTTTTCACAGGTGCATGTCTTCAGGTCATCGGTTTCAGAATAATTGGGTTATTCAATAACATATTCCACAAATTAGGTTTTTCAGAATCACCAGCCCTTCAATGTTATGCCATGTTATTTGTAACAAACTGATTTAAAACAGTTCTAATTTCACCGACCGACCATATTTTATTAATAAATTGTCGAGGTATATCAGTATACAAAAAAATATTAATATATCTATACCAATGTAATCAATCAATTACCTAAGATTTTGGTGCATCGATAGATTTCTCGTAATTATAGCAAATTGATACAAGAAAACTTATGTATAGTGAATCACGCAATGCTTCAAACATGCAATAAGTATTAGTGATCAATGACACCATTACATTTCCTATGTTTTTAACAATTTCATCTGCTTTATTAGACTTTAGTTTAAAAAATGATAAATTTCGTAATTTTCAGCAAAATCTGCTATAGTACTTTCCCTCCGTGTGACATAGCTGGAGATAAGGGGAAAACAACTTAAGGGTAGAGTTTTCAAAATGCAATTCTTATGGGGATCGCCATGCGTGAGGAAAGCAATTATTCCTTTATAAAGAAACGACAATTGAACCAAGCCCGACCACGATATCGTCCTCGCTGGCGAGTACGCGCATCGCGACGTCCCACCCAGTCTCGTCCCATTCAAGCGGCCCGAGCTGCCATGAGTAATCCGACCGTCCCTAATTAATCGTAACTCGTGAAATTACCGGGGAGAGAGAGAATGGACTTGAGACGATGTTCATGCCCCACCTGGGGTACCCTCAGGTATAGTCACCTAAATTTATTAAGTAAAAGTGTTAAGAGCTTACTCGCCACGTTGTCTGCGTAAGGGTGGAAATGCTCCACTACATTTAGTCAGTTTAAACAAAGATTCTTGCTCGACTTTAAAATTGAAACCACGACCATCGAACGTGCACTATCGAGTTCTTTACTTTCCTATAACAACAATGTTTACATTAATCAATTTTGTACTGGTATATCCAGTTATACCCCACTCATTCCAGGAATTTAGTGAACAGCATTGTGTACTCAGTATATCAGATCATGACCCTTTAATGAATTACCATGATGCAGCCTCGGGACAAAGAGCGGCCAAATATTTACATTTAGTCTGGTACGGTCAGTACTGGCTTTCACAAAAGTTTTTTCAGCGGTGGGCATAAAAGAACGATTTACAACCTTTGTACGGTTTTAAATGTTGAAAACAAAAAGGTAGGCAGTTCCCTGTCTGTTGTTATTTGTCTACCGTTAACTAGAAATTAGTATGCTCCATATCGCCCGCAGAATCAATGCCCATAGGATTAATATTGTTTTATTTCAGGCCAAAAAATATGATTTTAAAATGTCCCTATATGTAATGTCAATTTTCTATCATGCCTTCTTTTATTTCTGAGATGTCAAGTGCGGACGTACGATGCGAATCGCTGTACGCTCGGTCGAGACTCGCAAGTCCGTCTACGCTATGCGAATTCATTCTCTACATGTGTTCGGCTATAGTAGGGGGCACCAACCGTGAGCACCGATTGACACCTGCGCAGTAGTTATTTTTTCCGTCTATTTGGCGTAATGAAGAAGCGCCGAGGTGCACACTATTGGTTCTTCAGTCGATGCTCGTCGTCTATTGGATTCTTGCGTGTGATTTGGCTAAAAGTGTACATGCGCGAGCTTGCCCCCGCTACTGCCTATCTGTGCTCACGACTCGTGCCTCATACTATACTTAGAAATAAAAATCCCTTATATAAATTTATAAGTAATTTTGACCATGTATCATAAATTCATTAGACTGCCATAAAATAAAATAAAAGCTAGAAACTCTACCCTGCAATTTGCATATTAAAGTATCACAAAAACTGTTCACAATTTAATCGCCTGCCGGTCTGTTAAAACTCTTATTTTTCTGTAATCTGTACCCTTATTGTAGTTGGGAATAGTGATTTTAAATTAAAAGAGCCGCGGGCGTTGTCCTTATTCCACGCTAAATACTCAGCAACACTTTTGTTTTATATTCTGGAGTCTAATCAAATAATAATGCTTTTTTAAGAATTATTTGCCTTTTTCTATAATTCGTAAAAATGGAATTATATTTTAAAATAGAATATTCGTCAATATAATTAAATTAATTAAGTCAATCTTGTAAGTTTGAGGCTAGGTTTGATTTTATTATTCGACAAAGTCGGTAAACAACTTCCCGCCTGAAGGTAAGCGAATACCGTAGCCATATGGACGCTTGCAACACACGGGGCATCACTCACGCGTTGTCGACCCTTCCACCTCCCCGATCAAGCTCCACATCAAGCTCTGGCGACCTTACTCACGCGCAGGAACACAACATAAAGTTATTTTGCTGCGGTCAGTGAGCTATTATTAATATAGAGAAGCTACCATAAGGCTGTCCCATTTTTTTGAGTCAATTAAAGGTCTCTTTAGCGCAGAAACAAAAATTTGTCGTCTAAGCAGACACAAGAAATACGTAGCGTTATCAGAACGCTTTTAGGAGTATTTTTATGACAAACACCGTGATTTTCACGGCGCTTATGCATTTCGTTCATCGTTCTACATCAATAAGTGCCCGCCGGATGGCCTCACTTGAACGGAACATAGTTGTGATGTGTGGGTGGCGTCTTCTCTATACATAGGAATAATAGCTCAATGGCTACGGTATGATGTCCTTACTCAGTAGAGCTGCTCTACAAATTCGAATTCAGCCGAAAAAAACACGACATACTAATTTTACTGGTACTTTCTTACTCACAAAATTATTACCACAATCTATACGTTCATTCATTTAGACCTTTTCCTCTAATATTCCCCACAAAGGAAAGGCAATTCATCCATACTTAAACAAACTTATATTTCCAAGACCTAAATTGACCCCTGTTACGGACCTATACCGTCCATTCCATAGACTTTTATGTTATGTGTTGTGTAGATCGGAGCCTTAATGGCTCTCCGACCGGCAGCCGGCTTTGTTAGCTTAGCTTAATTACGGTCGAGAGCCGTTGACGGATTATTTAGCATGAAAGGTCAGAGGCAATCTCTGTGTACATTAGTTTCTGTACGTAGGTATACTACGAGTGGCATGGACTGTAGATATTTAATATTAGAGGAAATCAAGATGACCATGGTGCCGATTCTGTTGTTAATCGCACTAATTTTAGTCAAATCACATCTCTTTCTTACAAACATTATTGAAAAAATAAAGAACGTATTAAAGCTGACAAATTAGCCTTTGCCGTCTTAATTTGCGGATATTTAGACGGAACGTACGATGTACGTAATAAATTTAGTCGCCATCTCGTCGACTAAATTTGAAAAGAAGCATTGGACTAATTTGACAGGACTAAATTTACTACATTCTTTTCTTATGTTCTTTTTTAGAAAGAGACATAGTGAGACTAAAATTAGTTTAGTTGTAAGGAGCCGATCCCGCAGAGAAGAGTTCTAGAGTTCTGCGTTCCGAGTTCTGCATTCCGCGTTGACTGTAAGTTATGTGAGGCCTTTGAAATTATAAAAAGTGTATGATGTGCGATCAGTAGCGAATATTGCAGAACTCTAGAACTCTAGATTGCTTGCTGTGTGCACAATCTGTGGGATCGGCGCTTAAATAACAGAATTAGCACCAATGAAGAGTTTTCTTATGCTCAAAATACCTGTCAAACTGTTGATAATTCGAAGCAATTTCAACTATCACTTCACGATTTGACAGGTATAAAAGCATAGAGGTATCATAAGAAAACTCCTCATTATCAATAGTAGTTATTAGATATTTGTTCTGGTCTTAACACCTTAGGCAGGAAGTGTAATATGAGTATTGGTAATCTGATTGAAGCTGATCTATGAGTTAACTTTGCATAGCCTTTGGCAAATCACTGTATTAAAAATATTATTATTTTGAAAATAATGTTGAGTTTTTCCTGACTTTGATATTGGTCACACTAAAAATATAAAAGGTTGAATAAAAATCAAAATCAGAAAGTCATTTATTCAGCTTAGGCCCTAGTAAGGCACTTATGAATGTTTAATTGGTACACACAGTTGAATTTACCACCCGGTTCGGAATACCATACACTTAAGCTGAGAAGACTCCGGCAAGATACTCAGCACTATTCAGTACTAAAACTACAAATGACATTTTTACCAACTTGTTATCTACCATATAAAAAACAATTATTTTTATGTTATGAAATGTAAAAATAGACTGAAAATACTTTAATCTCGAAGTCCATAAAAGTGAATTTAAAATGCGAACAAACTTCACCCGCGATTCCGAATTCTGCACAAATTGCTAAAAACTCCGCAATCCCTGCATCCCCTAATTACTGTGTTGAAAAGGACGGGAATTTGTTAAAGTCGGTGATTCTCAAAATTTATTATTGCTCTTTTGTACTTACTATGTTTGAGTTTAAAACTTGTTATTCGAATTAGTTAATTTAAAACGAGGATAACCTTGTTTTAAGTTCGATAGATTATTAGTAGATTCGAATAAGTTTGGCTTTTGAATCATAAAAGATATGTTTCAAAATTTTAAATAATTATCTAAAAAAAAATTTTCTAATCACAGATATACCTACATGTTACATGCCTACTTGCAAAAGAGACACGTGAATATTTGAGAAACACTGGATAGAGTTCGTTCATATTTTTAAAATATTTTCAATTTTTTTATTTAGTAAGTTTTTGTAAGTTCTAAAGTATCTTGTTAGTAAAATCTAAATAGTTTCAACAATAACCTGAATGGGTTATTGTACGAGTATCTGCACAATTTAATAGATTTATTTGACTGAAAGTAAAGTTTGTGGGAGAATTTCCAATGAAAATTACGAGTATATTTATTGCACAAGTTACATAGATACATTAAAGGATTAGGTAATTGTGACATCAACTGAAATTAATCCACGTATAGATTCTAAGTTATGTAGCTTACAATGCTACATTGTTCCAATTATTGTGCACACGGTGGATTCCAAATTCCAATAATAAATCCCAATGGTTGAACAAATCCAGGATAGGAAAATTTGCGCTACAAAGTAATTAATTCTACGACAACTAATATTATGGTAACTGCTTGCAATTACCGCCGTACGCTTAATTAAAAAAAAACTAATAAAATATCTTTGGAAACGATTTTAAATTTATTTTTCATGTTTATAGTTGTGTGATAAATGTCATTAACATGTAGGGCATTACATTTCTCCAAAAAAAAAACCTCTTGTAGTGTGTACAAATAAAACTAAATCCCTTCCACCGTACACACAATCTATGTATAATCTCAATACCCCTGATTCAGGATGCGTGCCGTTATACCGATGCATTATTCATGACCATGTGACGTCATGTGTCGACGGACACAAACTGTAATCTCGCAGATAAGGGTCGTGTCTACACGTGCGAGTTCTATTAGCTAGGGGACGGCGCTTAGAAAAGTTTGAGGGCCTGTGTTCAATGAATTTTTGTCGCATATCGTTTGTGGATTTTGTTGGAGTTTTGCAAAGTGATTTTGTTGTTTTATTTTATTTGAAACTATATTCTGCCCGAGGTATTACTATTATCCAAGGGATCACAGTTATTGCATACATCATTAGTATCTATTTATGTAATAAATTGTATCAAATCCTTATTTTATTTCATTATAGTAATGAGTAATGTTTGTTTTGTTACAGTGGCCACCAAGATTGCTTCGGTGGACGTTCACCATTTTGCTGATTGTTGCTGTCATCGCTCCCACCTCAGACTCTACTAGTAAGTACTTTTAAATATATCTTTATTTCGTTCCCGGATCTTTATAACAATTAATATCAATTGCTATTTTTTAACCGCTGCCCAAAGGCCAAAACTTCAGTGTATATACAGGTCGTTGTTTTGGTCAGCGACGAGCGACTCAGGGTCGATAATACAAATGATACTGGTGCTAAAAAAAATATAAAAAGAATACGTTTTTTTTTTAATAACAATAATAAAATAATTAAAATTTTGAAAATCATGTAATAAGCTAAAGTGTAGACATAATAGTCAACGGGAGTACGAGGGAGTAAAGGGGTGGGGCGATGGCGGCTCGTGCCTAGCTCTAGTCTGTGCACGTGCCTAGTAACCATACTTTGCGGTAATTTTATTTCAAATTGAATAAGGTATTTCTCAACATATTTACAGTATTTACTGGAATTAAGTCCATTTTTGGGGAATATATATTTTGTACTACCGCTCCTGGGTCGCTTGTCGCCGACCAAAACAACACCCTGTATGTAACGGAATCTACAAACGTAATTTTTATCAACTTCAAAACGTCATATTAAACAGAAACTGCACATCAACGACCGATGACTATACAATAATTTGGTACCATCGTTATGCCTTTTTAAAGCGTGTTTATTTGTTTTGTTTTTTACTGCATTTTTAGATTATTAATGCACCTACTAGGGTTTTTTTTAATTTGATGATACAATTACAATACCGTATACCAAATTTTCAAATTCTCTATCGGTAAACATTTTTATTATGCCCTCGAGATTACGTGTTCTACTACATATCCATCCGACCGTTGGAGTGATATATCGCTGATAATCCTACAATTTATTTGGCTAAAAAATCTGCGGGTGATAGCGTTGGGATGGTTTTAATATGGACATACTTAACGACTATTTAAATAAAAACTTGGCAGGTACCACCAATAAATATCTTTTGTATGCCTTTTGCTTTGATGATTCACTCCAGTTATTATCAAATCATACAAACATTAATTTTAACTACTGCATAGTTGATATTAATTTATTTAAAAATGCAAATTGTTTCAATTACACTTGTCTGCCTTGAGAGTCGAGAAAGGAAGTACTGTTCCACTAATGATCATTTAATTATCTTGTTAGCGCCAAAAACGGCAAAGGAGCTTGTTTCTTCATTAAAAATATCTAAGGGACATTATTTTAGTTGATAAATGTCCGATTTTCAGAGAAAAATACGGATAAATTACAATGAACTCTAAATAACTCTCTATATGAATAAAAGGAAAAACTGAGAGATTGACAGATTCAAGTAATAGCGTCAGCGACTGCCAAGCGATACAAACACCATGATTAAGGTTCTGTGGTATCAGGATTCGGTGGGCGTAGTGCAGGCAATGAAACAACGTAATACTATCGCTTCGGAAAACTCCCGTATGAGGAGAAGAAGCGACGCAACAAACTCCTCATGGGCCCCGATAGGTTTACTGTTATAATATTACAATTAATTAGGTAATCACTTCACTTCACAATATTAGTCTTAACTTATAATAAGTTACAGAACCGGGTAAAACAATGATCGTACTGATCTGTGTCTAGCTCGAGAGCTTGTGAAAAACTAACTCTTACAAATACAAATACCCTCACTTTTATATGCTTTGCTATTTGCGTTATGGTCAGTGTTGCCACATCACTCAATCCTTCTACCATAATAATATTATCCAACCAATATGAATAAATATCTAGTAAATATCTAACATTCGGCCTTTCCTGACATCAAGTTTGTCCTCAAACTTCGCGTAACAAATAAGGTTATCAATATCGTAAAATAATACAGATAAATATACATCACTTTTACTCAGATGGATCCATCAACATCCACTATTCTTTTTCTCAGATGGATCCATCAACATCAGTTCACCTATCTCTAAAACTAATACTGACAGTGTATATAGACAGTTATCAACTCCAACCAAAATCAATCACCAAATATTATCTTATCTATCCCATCTTTCTATCCCATCTTTCTATCCCATCTTTCTATCCCATCTTTCTATCCCATCTTTCTATCCCATTTTTCTATATCTATCTCCTCTATCTATTTATATCCCATCAATCTATATCTAACCCATCTATCTATATCTATTCCCCTTTTTTTTTTTTGCCAGAATTTGCATACCGACAGTGTATACAGTCAGTTATCAACTCCAACCAAAATCAATTACCAAATATTATCTTATCTATCCCATCTATCTATATCTCTCCCATCTATCTATTTCTATCACATCTATCTATTTCTATCACATCTATCTATATCTATCCCATCTATCTATACCTATTCCCTTTTTTTTGCCGAAAGTGTAGTTTAACATTCCACAAGGTGTAAGTAGCAGTTTATAGATTTCTTACACTTTGTCAAATAGCTAACATGCAAAAACATTTGTTATATAACATTTTAGATTAACGGTTACATTACATATGAATTAAACACGAATAAATATTAAACTCTCTATCTATCCTTTCCCTCCTTTTCTTCTTTTATCTTCATATGAATTAGACTATAATTAAAATACAATACAACATTTTAAAATCCAAATTTCTAATAATCGTCATCTCTATGCTTATCTATTTTTTTAACTTTCCTTATAATTTCTAATCTTTTCTAATCCCTTCTTATCTCTCCTAAACTTTTCTAATCCCTTCTTATCTCTCCTAAACTTTTCTAATCTCTCCTAATCTTTTATCTCTCCTAATCTTTTATCTCTCCTAAGCTTTTATCTCTCCTAAGCTTTTATCTCTCCTAATCTTTTATCTCTCCTAATCTTTTATCTCTTCTAAGCTTTTATCTTTTTTTCTAATCTTTTCTATTCTCTCTTTTTATTCAGATGGCTATATTAACATCTAATTCATTATATTCATGAGATGGCTATATCAACATCTATTAATTTTATTCAGATGGCTATATCAACATCTATTAATATTATTCAGATGGCTATATCAACATCTATTATTATTATTCAGATGGCTATATCAACATCTATTCATTTCTATCAATCAACATCTATTATTATTATTCAGATGGCTATATCAACATCTATAAATTTTATTCAGATGGCTCTATCAACATCTATTAATTTTATCCAGATTGCTATATCAACACTTAACCTCTCTCCTCTTTTTAATCGTTACTGGTCATACCAACTATTTTCTTATAAGAAGTGTCTCTTCAAATATTCATTCACGCTCTTGCTACTTAAAACTGTATATCTGTCATCATACCGCACGTCTGTCATCAAGACTGCACGTCTGTCATCAAGACTATATGTCTGACATCAAGACTGCACGTCTGTCATCAAGACTGCACTTCTGTCGACAAGACTGTACATATGTCATCAAGTTTCTATTTTTTTCAATATTTTATTGAAGAAAATTGCATGTCCGTTATCAAAACTGCATGTCCGTCATCAAGACTGCACATCTGACATCAAGACTGCACGTCTGTCATCAAGACTGCATATCTATCGTCAAGACTGCACGTCTGTCATCAAGACTTTTTCAACACAAGATTTTATTGAAGAACTTATTTGCGTTTTTGTTGTCGAGTTTATAAATAAATGAATGGACATTGCTTTTTCTTTTTATCACAATTAAACCTGTATCTTATCGAACCTAACTAGCGTAAATTCTATGCTTTGATACCTACATCTTATACCTCTTCTCTCTCTCTCTCTCTCAATATTATTTCATCTTATCAGTGTCCTTACAAGTGTTTTATATATTTTTATAGGTACATTTTTTTTATAAACTATTATTCCGTATGTTGCTGATGTTAAAGCGGAAAACTAAAGACTACATCGTGAAAAACATCTAAACTTCTTAATCTAAATTTCTAACCATATTTTTCACACATTTCATCCACCTTTTTCTACTTCTATTTACTACTATCTACTTTCATATTCATAAATCTTTTAGTCTCAATATCACGATAATATTATGATCCAATCTTTTTTTTACTTCTATTTACTACTATCTACTTTCATATTCATAAATCTTTTAGTCTCAATATCACGATAATATTATGATTCAATCTTTTTCTACTTCTATTTACTACTATCTACTTTCATATTCATAACTCTTTTAGTCTCAATACCATGATAATATTATAATCTAAGCGAGTCTGACCAACAATCCAACGCCGATACGGCCTCACGGTGAATCACACGTCCAATCACATTCTGGTGTGAAAAGCTCTAACCTGAAACCAATGAAGTCCAGCACAGTAATAGATCATTTCACTTGGCCATTTCTGCCTACATTTGCGAGCCAATTTTGCTATTAATCGATTTAGTTTGATCATTTTTCTAACGCTTACTCATATTAACCAGAGATCTAGAGTTAATTCCTCCTTATCAACTTTATGAAGGGAAAATCTCGTTAATTCAAAGTAAACTAAGTACTAATTGTGTGTTGCTTTTTGAGTGCATAGTGTTCAGATCATATAGCAGATTTTATTTTGAATGACGATGTTTCATTCAGTTCACTTGTGTGTGTGCCTCCCCCTGTCTACTTTATTTTTGCTACTTATTCTTATATCTGTGGAAACTTTTAATTAGCTTTCAATATCTATGTAATTATAACTTTGTTTTAAGAACCTAGCTGTTAGTTTCCATAAGCAAATAAAATAAAATAAAATAAATCTCAGGCAGGAAGTACAGTTAAGAGACCCAAATGTAAACTTTACTAAGATCAACCAATCATAACAGCTACACCAAACACTTTGTTACACACACACTACCCTAAGGGAGAAAGCCTCAGCTTTATAGTTTTAACTTCTATAAAAGTACACCACACAAAGCTTTTGCTAACAGACTCAGACTACTCGGGCGCCAACGCTCATTTTTAACGAGCTGCGACTACTAATCTTCTGCGCAGTTAACGTCAAGAAAACGAATTTGAACTCTACATCGAACTCTACATAACTTTACATCGAACTCTACATCGAACTCTACATCGAACTCTACATTGACCTCTACATTGACTACATTGACCTCTACATGGACCTCTACATGGACCTCTACATGGACCTCTACATGGACCTCTACATGGACCTCTACATGGACCTCTACATGGACCTCTACATGGACCTCTACATGGACCTCTACATGGACCTCTACATGGACCTCTACATTGACCTCGTAACTTGAACTCGTAACTTGAACTCGTAACTTGAACTCGTAACTCGTAACTTGAACTCGTAACTCGTAACTTGAACTCGTAACACGTAACTTGAACTCGTAACACGTAACTTGAACTCGTAACACGTAACTTGAACTCGTAACTCGTAACTTGAACTCTAACTTGAACTCGTAACTTGAACTCGTAACTTGTACTCTTAAAACTCTAACTTGAACTATAACTTGAACTCTAACTTGAACTCTAACTTGAACTCTAACTTGAACTCGTAACTCGTAACTTGTACTCTTAAAACTCTAACTTGAACTCTAACTTGAACTCTAACTTGAACTCCAACTTGAACTCCAACTTGAACTCTAACTTGAACTCTAACTTGAACTCTAACTTGAACTCTAACTTGAACTCTAACTTGAACTCTAACTTGAACTCTAACTTGAACTCTAACTTGAACTCTAACTTGAACTCTAACTTGAACTCTAACTTGAACTCTAACTTGAACTCTAACTTGAACTCTAACTTGAACTCTAACTTGAACTCTAACTTGAACTCTAACTTGAACTCTAACTTGAACTCTAACTTGAACTCTAACTTTAAAGTGAATTCTAAAATGAACTGTAAATTGAACCCTTAATAGATCTAAATTGAACTGTAAGTTGAACCCTTATTTGAACTCTAAATTAACTGTAAACTAAACCCTTAATTCAACTCTAAATTGGAACTCATTGAACTGTAAATTGAACTCTTAATTGAACTCCGTATTAAATTCTAAATTGAACTCTTAACTCTAAAGTGAATTCTAAAATGAACTGTAAATTGAACTGTAAGTTGAACCCTTAATTGAACTCTAAATTAACTGTATTGAACTCTAAATTTAACTCTAAAGTGAATTCTAAATTGAACTGTAAATTGAACCCTTAATTTAACTGTACATTGAAAATGATACAAGTCTTTAGAACCTTGAATTAAATTGGGAATAGTGTGAATACTGGAACCGCTAAATACGCCCAGAAGAACTGAACTATTAAAATAACTCATAAATCTTTTTTTTTTTTTTAATTAAGTACCTATTTCTTGTGAATTTAATATTAATATCTCTAAATAAATTAAGTACGATTTTAGATTTTTAGTTGTTTTTGAGATTCTTCATGGCAAACCCTTACCAGCAAGTTCTAAATTATTCAAATGAATCATGATATCTGTTCTATTATTTTTGTATAAGTTGAAAGTTTCTTTTAAATATGTTAAAATAAAATCACTAATATTTACTGAAAAATTAACAGTGTTATTTTCGAAATTGTTTCTCAGGAGAAACATGTTGATCAGGTACTTTAGACTATACGTTTGTCGAATGAGCTACCTATTACCACCATTATAGTCATGTATATATCTAGCAGTCAGCTATGTATTCAATTTAAAAATAATTATCAAAATACTTTACAATTAAAACCAGAAACACAGTTTTAATAGTTCGGGAGCCTATGGATTCAAAAATAAGCTGTAATGTTGTATGCCAATAAATTATATTTTTTGCAAAATGAAGAAACTAATCGGAGTCATATATAACTTTTTATAACATATATTCTATTATCACTTTGTTACAATTTTTATTATGAGTCGAATGTTACTTGAAATAAATGTATTTTATTATTTTATTTATTATTATTATAACACACTCAAATAAAATTTACCACTAACTTCATTCCACGTTTGCTACTTCAGATTAACCCAGCACGGTAGTACTTATTCAAAGTTAATGAATTCAATACAAAACACTAAAAAATAACAAAATATTTTAGTTATCCGGGTTGTAGTCCGGTACATGAACCGACTCAAGTCTCAACCTTAAAACATTGTCTTTTGAACGTCCTACGTAAATATTTCATATCTATCACTGTGTCAATAGATCTGGGGGAACAAAATACACTTATGGAGCAACCGGCAAAATAAGGAGAATCACCCAACTAGTTAGATAGCTAATGAATTAATTTATCGCACAATTAGTGAATAGTAATTCATTTTAAAACTTATGTTTTTACAAAGTATCTTCCTTCCTTCCTTTCTAGGATATATATCATATTAAATTGCTACACCCTATTATAGGGTCAAATGTATAGAATTTTAAATAGGTACCCAACGTACCTATACATATTGTAATAAATAATTGAGCTTACACTATACTTTTAACCAATAAAATCTAGCTAACTTGACTATATTTTCAACAATAATTAAATTATTTAACCGTTCCCCAGATATTTTCACAATCTATTAACAATCAACATGAAATCGACTCACCAGATAAGTGTTCAGGCAATTTGTATACACCAACATTCAGGCACCACTATATGTACATCAGATAGCCACTCGCATGGCACACCCGGCGCCAACTTGTGTCACTGGTCGCTACCAGCATGAACTATACTGCAAGCGTGCCGCCCGCGCCGTCATCGGTCTATTATTCCGTCTAACATTCGTGTATTGGCACGCGCATTTCACAACCACCCACAAATGCACTTATTTTAAGGTATCAAATCACTTGATTAGACTTTATTCTTTCGTTCCTTACTTGTTCAAAGTTCTCAGGAACGTAGTCTTTTCAAACTATGTGGAAACAATCCAAGTACGGTTTTCATTGCCTCTCTTTATCCCAATTTCTGATAATAGCGTCAGCGACTGCCAAGCGATACAAACACCATGATTAAGGTTCTGTGGTATCAGGATTCGGTGGGCGTAGTGCAGGCAATGAAACAACGTAATACTATCGCTTCGGAAAACTCCCGTATGAGGAGAAGAAGCGACGCAACAAACTCCTCATGGGCCCCGATAGGTTTACTGTTATAATATTACAATTAATTAGGTAATCACTTCACTTCACAATATTAGTCTTAACTTATAATAAGTTACAGAACCGGGTAAAACAATGATCGTACTGATCTGTGTCTAGCTCGAGAGCTTGTGAAAAACTAACTCTTACAAATACAAATACCCTCACTTTTATATGCTTTGCTATTTGCGTTATGGTCAGTGTTGCCACATCACTCAATCCTTCTACCATAATAATATTATCCAACCAATATGAATAAATATCTAGTAAATATCTAACACAAGCATAGCTCAAACCGTAGGTTAGAAACTTTTGACTCGTAGTTACTGTTTTTTTTTTTTTTCTTAATTATGTACGTAGTAATAGAACCCGCGCCCCTCCGCAGTTTTGTACAGAGATTCTATAAATAACGTAAGCATCCAACTACTAACTAAAATCATTTTTTCAAAATTCATCTCATAATGTGGTGTTATAATCGCGGGTGAAATGCAAGGCGAATAGCTAACAGATATTTATTTACAACAAATATATCAATACGGCAAGGTTCTCAGTAGGCTGGCAGCGTTTCCTTTTTGGATAGCCAAGCCAGCCGATAAGCCCGCTGTCTCCGGAGTCCTCGATCAATTTTGATGACAAAGTGCGAACAAGACATATTTAATTTAAATATTATTGCAAAATAGATTTGAAAAAAGGCAAATCGTTACAAAAAAAAGCACAATACAAAGACAATTTTTTTTTACTTTTCTATAGTTCAATTACTATGTGTTATTTTTACAATCCACACAATTCTTTCATCGAAGATTTATGTTGTTCATGAAAGGACGAATGTATTTACGTGTTGATTTATCTAAAACGTTTATGTGATAGCGAAAAAAAATACATTTAAATTCGTTTTAGATTACTTTGTTTTATTTTGCGGCTATTTATTTGAAGATTCTGTTTGAATAGAAAACACATTTTGTACGCCGTTTATCTAGAAAAGATGTGAATCTATGGGCAAAATATTATTAAACTTTTCATAAATTACCTACTATTCAATAAAAATGTAAAACGCGAACACATTCGAAACAATGATAAAATAAATATAACATTTTGAATGCACAAATATAATTCGATTAAACTTACATTTTAAGCGGCCATTCAAAAATATACCGTTCTTTTTAGTCTGTAAAGTTTATTTTAAAACATACCTACATAAACTTATCAACGAAAGTCCCTCATGAGCTCTTGATATTCAAAATTTGCACAGAGTTTATTACTCGGAACAGATTGGAAAATGGTGACTTTCTGTCAAAATATATCGTGATTCACTTGAAAAAGCAGGTGGAAATACACCAAGACCGTCATTTCATCGTTTTAAAAGCCTTTTTCATGAATAAAGCCTTGTTTGTGTAGGAACTTTGCTCATTAAAAATAATTAACAAAAGTATCGAATTAGATTCTTCATATGAGTATAAGTTAGATACCTTAGTTAGATACGTGACAATTTCATTGTAATTCAATAATAAATAAATATAATGTACTCACAATAAAATGCTTGCTTACCGCAGTTTTCCAATTTAAAAATACTATCGTTATGGAAAACTAAACAGCCATATTGAATCTAAGCCAACGCACAAGCACTATTGCCAACACTTTGAAGTTCATTTGAATGGAAACATTAGGTGCTAGGAAACGCTTTAATACCGAGACTCAAATCTTATAGCTTTTAAACTTTATTTATAGACCCACTATGGAGGTAGTCAAGCTTTACTGATGTGTTTATCACCTTTTTGTAGAAAATAGAGAGATACCGGCAAAAATGAGAGCTTTTAAGATAGATCAAGTGCTGACGAGTAATACGAATAAATGAAGACGAGTAAGCGTTCGGTTATTAAAAATCTTACATGATCTTCTTTATCCTCAGATGTCCGAAGAAGAATACGAAAGCCCTCCAAGGTTTCCACTTCAGTCACAACCAGCGTATCCAGATCCACGGATCAGGTTATATCAGCTAGTGTAAACAGGCCAAAGATCCGCGGTCGACCCAGCATCGCCAGTCGGAAGTCATCAGCAGCCATTGACAACTCAGTTGCGACTGATGACCATAAAGACAAAGATGGATACAAGGTGAGGATGTCTTTTGTAAACCAGATTAATGATTTGTTTTGTAACCTTGGTCAGGTTAGAATTAGGACTAATTTAGTGTGATAAATGTAACATTAATTTACAGGGTCACTCTTGACCTGAGTTTTTCTTGTTTCAACATAATTAATCATGGTAAAAAACTTAGAGGTTAGATCTCAAGATTTTTTGACGATATCAAAAACAGTTGTTAATTTATTCTTAAAATAAAATATCAGGAGAATCGAATACAATTAGTTGCAGTCATTAATTATTTGTTCTGACAATTATTATCTACTGCTATTAAAGTTTTGAACTAGTTTTGGGAATAGTAAGAGATAAAATATCTGATATACATAATTCCAATGAAATAAATGCTTTATATGCTGATAATAAGCTTAAATTACTCTTAATTATGCATTAAAGTAGGATATAAAACTTAAAAAATGTATGTCAAGAAAACTGTAGAAGGTTTCCTTCACCTTAATAATTAAAATACTGAGAAAGAATGTTAATTCCATCATATGATATGCTTAGAAAGGTTCCTGTCCGACATCAGGAAAAAACAGCGGACTGAACATTGCACCTTGCGAACACCTCAATACAAACATATCATTTCTGCTGAATTATAAATATTACAATCAATTTTCCACCGTATTGAAATGGTATACGTTTTATAATTATACATTTCCAACATATAAATATAAGCTTGCAGATGTAAAGGACAACGCGGATATGATCGACAATTTGGAACGCAAAAGTAAAGTTGTTGGCCTTCAAAATGAGTATTTGCTTACCTTTTATGCAGTTCCGATGAACTTTATGACGTAGGAATAGAGCCGGTTTTTTTAATGCACCTTTATATTCTTCACTCTTAGCAATGATTTTATCTGGATTCACACAAATTTTGAGTCACGCCACAGAATAAATAATAGTACTACAAGTAGTCACGTTCGTTTAAGTTTTATTGTAAAATTTTAGAACTTAAAAGTAGGAAGAGCTTTGCAAAATGAATAATCATTTTATAGGCAGCTGAGTCATAACAGACGATGAATATACAAACCTTAGGAATTCAAGTTCTGTAATGCGTTTACCACCATTCCATTAGTCATGCAGACTCATGCAAAGCAACTTATAAATTTAAAGCTACATTGCCTTACGAAGCTTTAAATGTGCCATTTATTTTAATAAGTAATACAATATTTTTTATTAGGTACAAATAGTTTTAGTTCTTGACTTAAATTTTTACCCGTAGTTTTTTCCCTTAAAAACTATACCTAAAAAACTCCCTCGGGGATTGTTCATTATTTCAGGTAGTAATACATTTTGATGTAGATAACTAACATACGATTTTAGAGAGAGTTTATCATTATGAGGCAAACACTGATATAGCTTAAAAAAGCTGTTCTTTACACTGATGAGTAATATTCATGTTTTGACTACACCTTTATTTAGCAAAGACTTAACCTCCCTTTCCATCTCCAGGTTGTCTGCTACTATACCAACTGGTCTCAATACCGTACAAAGGTCGGAAAGTTCACACCCGAAGACATCCAGCCAGATCTCTGTACTCATCTCATCTTTGCCTTCGGTTGGTTGAAGAAGGGAAAACTTAGTTCATTTGAATCCAACGATGAGACTAAAGATGGAAAAACTGGCTTATACGAGAGAATCAATGCTTTGAAGAAGGCTAACCCGAAGTTGAAGACTCTTTTGGCTATTGGTAAGTTCTTTATATAAGGACCTAATAAATTAGTGAACTTCCTCTTGAGGGATGAATGTATAGGTCATTAGTAATCAAAAAATAATATTAGAAAAAAATCCGAGGGAAAAAACTACGACTCTCCATACAAGTGAAATAAACAAAAATTTTTTTTTCCTTTTCTTTGAAGACTTAAGTCGTAGTTTATGTAGATTTATGTTATGGCATAAGTCAAGGCTTTTATTTAATTCCTCTTAATTCAAAAAGGGTGTATTTTCCTGTCTTAAGCAACTTGGGTCGGGGTCTATAAACTTAAAACAGTTTGAGAAATTTCGAATAATTGTATTTTCTTTGTGTACAAAATAAACGAACCAGCAGAAAGAGTTTTATATTTCAAAACAATCGTTAGTCACAGGACCTTACCCATAAATACATTAAAAACTATTGACTGGTTGTTGATGCCTCTGAACAGAGTTTTCCTTTTCATAGGAAAGTTTTCCCTCTGAATTATTCATCCAGACAATGGCTGTAGCTACTCTATTTAGACAACAAGACGGCAATACTCGGTACGTTAGAGACCGCAAACAAAGTTCTGAAACCAATAGGTTAGTGCTGTGCTTTAAGCATATCGATAACATTGATATTAAAATAATTGAACTGTTTTACAAAAAACTTAAACCGACTTCAAAGTACACTAAGAAGTAATCAAATCCTGATCTGATGACAATGGGACCAAACGCGAAGAGTACCCTTGCAAATAAACCATAATTTTCCAAATCGGTTAATACATAACGGAGTTATGAGGTAACATAAAAAAGGGAACCTCCTCCTTTTTTTAAATAAACATTTTCCAAAATTAAAATAATATTTTTCAAAAATGTATTTAGTGTTCATCAAATTATTTTTTGGAAGCCTGTCAAATCATGGCTTTAATTAAATTACTTGGAACGCTCGAAATATCAACGGATGTTTTCCTCTTCCCATGTAATATTATGTTTTGATTATTAATTTCCCTTCTAACTTGAAAGACTTCTCGAAATTACCAGGGATTACGCAATCAATAAAAATCAATCAAATGAATAATATTTAAAACAAGTTTCTTTAATCGTTCAGGTAGCAAAAACCTTACGAAGCTAATAAATTAAAGAGCTCAGAAACTTGTAATAAAAATTATATGACTCAAGTGTCTTTATACAGTGATCCAAGTATATCTACTTTCTAATGACGATAAGCTTATGAACTGTAATTATACGGTTTCTTACATTACAAAATACTATAATACAAAGTTAATGCACATTATATTCAAATTGGTCTACTTACTTTTTACAAAACTAATGTAACAGCAGACTAGAAAGTAAAAATCCTTCTTTTTTGTTATTGTTCTCAGAGAGTAGTTATCAAACAGCATTTATCTATAGTTCAGAGTAAAAAGTACTCTAGGAAAATTTAGGTTAAGGTTTCCATAAAAACCAAGGGCTATGTGCACAGCAACAAAATGACTTGGTATAAAAAAAAACATCGACATCGACAATGAGCGCCACATCACTAGCACATGTGCGAACACAACACGGCAGCTTTCCCACGCCACAAAGCACAGTTGCCGGCATTTTCACCTATTTTCACGGAAATGCCGACAAAAACCGCACCCATTTTCATAAGAGCAAAAGAACGTGGCGTAAATGTAGCAGTATAACTGTTAAATAATGAAATCGACATACGTTTTTTTTGTTTCACCGCACTAGTGAGTTGCGAAAACCCATTCGAGTATTTAGCTTTAATTATCGATACTAATAGCGCTATGAAATCTTTTGTTAGTCTGTTAGTACAATTGTATTGTGAAACAATATGACTTAATCTTATTCGAAAGACCAATCGCATTTTGAAGGTCAACAAATTAATGGGCAATTTTACTCTTTCTTTGTTCATTTCTGTGGCTAAGCAACGGGAGCTCGTAAGCTTCCTACATTTTGTACTATTGTTTTTGGACTAGACTAGTATCTAAGTAAATACAAAGGCCCTTAGGCACACACAGCTTGAGGACCGTTCGTTGTTAAGACTGGTTGATGCTTTCCTATTCCTGCTGATAAAAAGAAAAATCCTCAATCACTTCTATTCTAAATTATTCTTCCTCCCTCAGGTGGCTGGTCATTCGGCACACAGAAATTCAAAGAGATGTCAGCATCCCGCTACGCTCGCCAGACGTTTATTTACTCTTCTATCCCGTACCTTCGAGACAGGAACTTTGATGGTCTGGACATCGATTGGGAGTACCCCAAGGGCGGTGATGACAAGAAGAACTACGTGTTGCTGTTGAAAGGTAAGATTATGACAATATCATAAGCATAGACAGAAGTAAGATAAGGCGATGATAGCTCAGTGGTAGTGACGTCGGATATCGAGATGAAGGTCCCGGGTTCGAATCCTACAATTAACATGAGCTTTCGGTGAAGGAAAACATCGTGAGGAAACCATAGCACGGTGGTAGGGTACTTTGTAGTACCCGCCTGGCTGGCTACCACCCTCAAGTTGAAATTTGTCGCCAAGCACCTTTCGGTGTGTTTCGATAGCTGCACTTGAGAGCCAGTTCCTTCTAGGCTTTGTGTGCTTACCACCTTCGGCCGCATCATCACTTACCATGGTGAGATTGCGGTCAAACACAGAACTATAAACAGTAAAAAAAAAAAGAAGAAGAAAGTAACTAATGATTTTTCTAATCGATTTTGAGATATCAATTTTAATTAATTTTAATTAGGTAAGACTACAAAATTGTCTCAGAACATTTGATGTTTGAAAAAGTTCATGTTGGAAAAAAGCTATTTTTCATTTGAAATCTTGGCATTCGAACTTGGAATTTTCCTCGCAAATAATATCGTCCCACTTTTCCCCCTCGCGCACTATTTGACGTCTGCAATCGGACAGTTCATTTTAAATGTGATCTTTCGTTCGGGATTGCAATATCTTCGCTCTATGTCGGAGGGATCGTCTAAATATTGGCAAATATCGGATGTGGCGGTCGCGGCCAGGTGCTTTTGTTTGTATAGCTTTATGAACAGTTGTAGAACTGAAAATGCTATTTTTGGAAAGGACGACAATAATAGGTTGAAATTTGTGATCAATAAGGGATGAATATGTTTGGGATCTACCAGGATGAGTTTAATGTCTAGGAGAATGATAGATATTCACCATCAGGTAGACCGATTGCCTGCTTATCAGGTTTTTGACGTAGGTACAAAAAGCAACACACCTATTGGTAGGTATTTATTTTTAAATCTTTAAATACAATCTATAATCATCAATAATTCTTCGCTATCTCTTATTCAAACTGGCTCTGATGACGGACACAGCATATTAAAATAACTTGGACACTACAATTTTTCTAAAATTTTAATTATGTTATGTTATAACATTAATAATGCTAAAAACAACAGAATGACTGCTATTAAAACGAATAAATCTCATTATTTAAAATTAAAGTTGTCACTTCTGGACTACAGTATAGGGCTGTGCACTATCAAAATATACTTCATCGATATATCGATAGAGTTGGCTATATCGGCGGCCGGTCGCCGCGTCGTGCTCGACTGCACCTGTCGCCAACAAAAGCAGTGCAGTGAAATATTGTATTATATCGATATTGGACCCAAAAAAGAGACTTCGAAATATAATTAAAACTTACTTGACAGACGTTAGTTGCAGACTGAACTCATTGCGGTTCATTGTATAGGAACGATCGCGATCGCTCCTACTTCACATCGGTGACAGCTGCAGTGCTGTGTTAAATTGATGGCTAGTAACACCATCTAGCGAAATAACTCCAAACATTCCGCCCACCAAGAACTTCGTTCTTCCTGCAGCCGCCCACCGTAGTTGTATTGTTTAGTTGGATGTTGGTAGAGCAACCAGCTTCGAAACTGGTCGCTTGAGTAAGCCATTCTTGGTTCTCAGGCTCACTACTCTAACTGCCCCATCCGGACCCGGATGTGTACCTACTACCTGTGCCATAAGCCATTTAGTTGGAGGAAGTGCTGGTTCTTTAATCAGAACCACATCCCCTGTCTCTGGAGTTCTTGTGTTGTTTTGCCACTTATGGCGCTGTTGTAGGGTGTGCAAATACTCAGCACTCCACCGTTGCCAGAAATGTGCTGTCATACGTTGGACTAATTTCCATCTATCCAGTGGAGCAATAGGTAAGTTGTTTTGCGGTGTGTCAGGTATTGCAACTATTGGCTCACCAATCAAGAAATGTGAAGGCGTTAGCGCACCAATATCATCAGGGTGATCATTCAATCCACAGATTGGCCTGGAATTCAAGCAAGCCTCTATCTGAGTGAGTACAGTTGCCATTTCTTCGAATGTGAGCGTTGAATTGCCTAAAACCTTTATCAGGTGAGTCTTTGCAGACTTCACCCCTGCCTCCCAGAGGCCACCAAAATTGGGAGCTCTTGGAGGTATGAAGTGCCAAGTTGTTCCATCATTGGCAATAATTTCTGCTACTTCAGTTTGTAGATTTCCTTGACACTGCTTGAATAAAATTTCCAATTCTTTAGCAGCACCAACAAAATTGGTGCCGTTGTCGCTCCATAAATCAGAGCAGTGTCCTCGTCTAGCCACAAATCTTCTGAACGCTGCTATAAATCCCTGAGTTGACAGATCACTCACTGCTTCAAGGTGGATCGCTTTGGTAGCAAAACATATAAACAGGCAGATGTAACCCTTGTAGGATTTGTGACCTCGTCCCTTTGTTGTTCTAATTTGGATGGGTCCAGCATAATCTACACCACTTGTCTCAAATGGTCTCCCTGGATGAACTCGTTGTGTTGGTAGCTCTCCCATACGTGGTTGTGCTGAATTGGCTCTATGTTTCACACAAATGACGCACTCGTGGATACATTTCTTGACAAGAGGTTTCAAACCTATAACCCAATATCTTGATCTGATGTAGTTGGTGGTCAAAAGATTTCCCCCATGAAGAAGTCTTAAGTGTGCATCCTTGACTATTAGTTTAGTTAGATGTGAATTCTTGGGTAAAATAATGGGGTGTTTTATTTCTTGTGGTACCTTGGCACCTTGTAAACGTCCACCAACTCTCAAGAGGCCCTCTTCCAGGTACGGAGAGAGTGTTTTCAAACAACTCTTTTGTTTTACTTGTTTCTTAATTTTCAAGTCATCTATTTCTTCCTTAAATTGTTTTTCTTGATCAGTCTTGATCAGCTGATTTAATGTTTCTTGTAATTCTACAGCTGTCAAGTAACTTGTTTGTTCTATTCTATTCTCTTTTCTTTGTTTCAGACGTAGGAATCTTCTACAGTAGGTAAGTACTCGTAACAATTTGTTAAGTGATGAGAATTTATTCCAGATGCTGTCTTCTGTATTGCAATGAAATACCTTAAGTTTTTGTTTTCTTTGTTCCAATTCTGTTTCTAAAACATAAGGTTTAACTTGTTTTATTACTCTTTGTTTCAGCCACTGTGGGCCTTGCCACCACAGTATTTTGTCTTTTAATTCCGAAGGGGCTACCCCCCTCGAAGCTAAATCTGCAGGATTAGCTTCTGACTTTACATGTCCCCATCTGTCATTGTCTAACCGTCCTTGAATTTCTGTAACTCTGTTGGCCACAAAGGTTTGCCATCTGATTGGTTGTGACTGAATCCACGCTAATACCACCATCGAATCTGTGTACGCATACACATTTGTTTTAGGTATCTTAAGGACTTCACTTGCTTCGGAAAGTAATCTGGCAGCTAACACTGCGGCACATAGCTCCAAACGGGCCACAGAAACTTGTTTTAGGGGTGCCACCTTAGTTTTGCTTTCTAGGAGAGTAACTGTAACATTGTCTTCCTTCACCACTCTGACGTACAGTACTGCTGCATAAGCTGCTGTTGATGCATCAGCAAAACCATGGAGTTCTATTTGTAAATTGTCAGGTTGTGTATTTATCCATCTACTAATTTTAATCTTTTCCAGGTGCTGAAGCTGTCTCCGGTAAGTCAACCACTCTTCTACTAACTCTTTAGGTAATTGGTCATCCCATCCTGCACTACACAACCACAGTCTTTGTATTAAAATCTTGGCAAGTATTATGGTTGGTGCCAACCATCCAAAGGGGTCGAACAGGCGTGCCACATCTGACAGGACAGTCCGTTTGGTCACTTCAGCAGCTACTTCAGGTAAGTTCACTGAAAACTTAAATTGGTCATCATGTCTGTCCCATGACAGTCCAAGAATTTTTATGATCTGATCAAATTTAATTTCAAACATGTTATCTTGTGTCTTTTTCTCTGCTATTTTATCTAAAACTTCATCAGAATTACTGGACCACTTTTGTAATATAAATCCTCCACCTTTTAGAAGCTGAGTAACTTGTCTGTGAGCTTCCAAAGCTTCAGAAACACTAAAACAGCCAAACATTAAATCATCCATGTAGAATGACTCTTTAACTATTTCAGCGGCAATGGGGAACCTCTGGCTTTCATCTTCAGCTGCTTGTAGTAATGTACGTACCGCAAGATAGGGAGCTGATGCTGTGCCGAATGTTACGGTCAACAGTTTGTATGCTTGGCAGCTTTCTTCTGGGCTATCTCTCCATATGATGCGTTGATATTCAGTTTCTTCATCAGCTACAAGCACCTGTCTATACATCTTAACTATGTCGCTGACTAAGACAATTCTATGTTTTCTCCACTTCATCAATAAGATACGCAGATCACTTTGTAGTGTAGGCCCTATGAGTAAAGTATCGTTTAGTGAAGATCCTCCTGTACCCTTGCAGGATGCGTCGAATACTACCCTGACCTTGGTGGTATCCTTGTCTTCTCTAACTACTGCGTGGTGAGGTAAATATACTGCATTTTCATTATCTTCATTAGCCAATGTCATATGTCCTAGGTCCAGATATTCTTGTATCACCTTTTTATATTCTTCTTTTAATTTCTGATCATGTTTGAATCTTCTCTCTAACTGTAGGAACCTAGCGGTAGCTATTTCCTTTGTTTTACCACATTTTTCTACAGGGTTCTGAACATTCTCCTTGAAAGGTAGCTTCACCTTGTATCTTCCTGATTTTGTTCTAGCTGTAGTTGTTTTGTAGATTTCTTCACATCTTTCTTCATCCTTTGTCTTTTTTCTTTCAGATGTAAGAAACTCATTCTCTATTTCCCAGAATTGCTTGAGCATGTTGTTTTCACATACACAAGAATGCATGCTTACAATCCTGTTGTTTTCCATGGTTGTATTTGTGTCACCCGAAATGATCCATCCTAGTTGTGTTTTCTGTGCTATAGTGCCAACAGGACTTCTCGACAAACCTTGCTCCATGATCTTGCTGGTAACACTGGCCCCTAGCAGCATGTCAACTCTACCTGGTTTGTTGAAACCAGGGTCTGCTAGTGTCATTGATTCTATCTCTGGCCATCCCAACAATGTGATAGGTTTCTGTGGAAGGTATGTTGTAATATGACTGATTACATATGCTTGTACATATAAAGTGAAGTTTGTTTTGTATCTTGACTTTAGTTCAAAGTTAACTGTATACTTTGAATGTATTGTTTTTCCTTCACTTAAGTAAAACTCGTTGCTGTTTTTACAACGCTTCAAGCCTGTTGCTTGAGCAAAGTTCTCTGATACAAACGAGCTCTGTGAGCCTTGGTCAATGAGTGCACGGTAGACTTGTTTTTGTCCGCTGCTTGAAATAATATCTACCAGTGCTGTGGCTAATAAAACTTGACCAGGGTTGTTTGTGAAATGTGACACTGCCTGGAGTTGGTCTGCTTGTTTTGCTTCCTCTCCTAACATCTGTTTGTTTTCATTTGAATCTCTTTTATCTGGGTGTAACAGTGAGTGATGTTTCTTCTGACACACTTTACAACATGTGTTTCTCTTGCATTGAAAAGCAGAGTGTTTTGGGATCAAACAGTTGAAACATAGATTGTTGTTTTGAACAAATGTATACCTATCCTTATAATCCTTTTTAGCAAACTCTTTGCACTGATATATGTAGTGTTCACCCTTACAAAAGGAGCAATTTATTGTTTTCCCAGGAGTGGCCATAGAAGAATGGAACGATCTTGATTTTGTTGTTTTATTAGAATTATCAACCATTTCTAAACATCTGAATCTATTTTCTAAAAATTTAAATAAAATTTCTATTGTTGGAAAATCATTTGAGTGTGAGATGTGTTGTTCCCAGAGCCTGTGACTTTCATTATCTAGTTTTGAGACAGTGATGTAAACTATGAGAGCATCCCATGAATCTGTTGGCAATCCTAAGTTTTTTAAGGCGTTCAAACATTCTGAAGTTGTATCTAAAAGTTGCTTAATGTTATGATCAGATTCAATTGTTAATGTTTTTAAACTAAATAATTTCTTGAATATGCAATTAGAAATGTACCTTTTATTGTTATAACGTTTTTCAAGAGTCTCCCATGCTTGTGAATAGTTTTGACCTGTGATTGGAATACTTCTTAAAAGAAGCTCTGCCTCTCCGCTCAAATTTGTTTTTAAATAATGAAGCTTTTGCACATCATCAAGTTTAGAATTTTTGTGAATTAGAGATTCATAAATATCATGGAATGACGGCCACTCTGTATATTTTCCAGAAAATACAGGGATGTGTATACTTGGAAGTTTTAATTCTCTGCGAGATGAATCTGTTTGTGATGTTTGTTGTGGTGGTATCGTTGTAATTGGTGTAAGTTCGCTAACTTTAGTTTTCAATTCACTTTTGTAGTTTATATAAACCTCTTCGCACTCATAATAAATATCCTTTGAAAAGTATCCTATACTCTTCCTCTTATCTATGTCAACACTACCTATAATGTCTTCATGAGCACTAATAAAAGATTTCCAAACTTGTTCTATATTTTCCAAACGTGTTTCAACGTAGCTTAGAGTCAATCTGCCTTTTGGGGATTTGTTGAAATTTGTTTGTGATTTCTGAATTTTCTCATACCTGTCTAACTGGCATGCTATGATTTTGTTGTAATCCATTTTGTGGGATTTTCTGTAAGATTGGCAGGCTATGTAGGTAGGCCGGTAGGACACGAAACCGTTCTGTCCGTTTGGGGAAAAAAGTAACAAAAATTACGCAAATTACGTGTGAATGCGTTTGGATAATCAATATTTCAAGAAAACTTTGTTTTATATGAGTTCAAAACACTAATTTCGAATGTATTTTAATACTTTTGTACTTTTTTTTCACTATGCCTACTTTTGGCGGTAGTCAATTTTGTACCACTTTGTAAGAAAGTTTCTCGATGAATTACAGTTTCTAACCACTGTTTTGTTTGGAATACACCAAATATGAATGTATTTTAATGTTTTTATCAGTCTATCACTTGAATTTATTAAGATTTACAAGAATTTTGTACTTACGTACGCCACGTGAACTTACTACAATTTTTACCAATTTATACGCGATTTTCACGAAACCAACACTAATTATACTAAAATAACACTTCCTAATTCGATTCGCAATACTTCCGACGCGAAGGACCAGCTTTTGGACCCAAAAAAGAGACTTCGAAATATAATTAAAACTTACTTGACAGACGTTAGTTGCAGACTGAACTCATTGCGGTTCATTGTATAGGAACGATCGCGATCGCTCCTACTTCACATCGGTGACAGCTGCAGTGCTGTGTTAAATTGATGGCTAGTAACACCATCTAGCGAAATAACTCCAAACAGATATTATTTATCGAGGGGGACTAATTGGTTTCGTAATATACTAAAATATTATAGGTATGTATCACATTTTTTTTGTATTTTTTCTATGCAATAATGTTTCGGGCTATCTATATTAATAATATAATAAAGCGTACGAGTTTTTTTGTTTGTTTAAATGGGCTAATCTCTAGAACTAACAATAGGATTCGAAAAAATCTTGTAAGACTTTTAAGATGCTACATTATCCTTGAGTATTATAGGCTATTGTTTATTTCGTTAGCCACAGGGAACAGCTAGTAATAAAATAATTGATAAAGAACAAAAAGTTTTTTAATGCTAACATTTAATATTTAAATTATGTCGACGTCTTCTATGATATTTAAAATTATTAGGTCAAGGCAGTAACAGCCAAGCAGCGGTCAAAGTAAATTATTTATGCATTAGTACAAACTTTATATGACAAAAGATTAATTTTATTTGGCTCTTTAATATGCAAATATATTGATGATGGACTCGTCTCTGTGATGTACATAATTTATATTCAAATTTATATCGATTCCATTATTTTTCCAATTCCGTTCTACCTTTGCATAGGTACTTATAAATACACTACGCATGCTATTAATTTCCAATAAAAATGAATCTTTTATTATGTTTTATTTGATTTGCAAGCTTCTAGTTAATATTTATTATGTTCAAAATATTCTAGAAACATCTAATTTTTAATAAATAATTTTAGATACATACAAGAATTAAATTAATTTCATAATCTTAATTATCAAGAATATTTTTATAATTTATTTTTTATCGATCTTGATCATCACTATTCAACATAAAGGCGTCTTCGTATCGTAACATCAAACCGTAGGCCACGTTTTGCCAATGATTTCTTGTCACGACTAAACTTAGTCATGTTTTGATGCTAAAATTAAGGCTTAGTTTTAAATTATCACAATATTTCACAATAAACCGTGATGGACGGACAAAGGATTAGAACTTTGAGCAATGAGTATTCGTGCCAAGATTTGGAATCTAAATTTTCTTAGGTTATGTATTTTTAGGTCAAGAATTCTAAAAGAGTTTTTACCATATGAATAAAAAAATAATATTAGCGAAACTCCTTTGAAGCTAACCAAAGCTGACAGAAAGTTCGAAATTTGAAATCATTGAAAAAAAATGCGCTTGAAATAGACTTTTTGGCGGGAACTTGTAGAGTGACGTTGCGTTTTCATTTTTATTTTCATGAATTCGTATATTTTGAGTTTTATTGCATATTATCGGTGGTATTTTATCCAATAAAGATCAATCCATGTGCACCAGTGAAGTGAAATGAAATGAATCATGTGTATCGTGCCTTTTCAAGTTGTCTCAAGGAGTCCGTGAAAAGTTTTAATACGACCACCATTGTACTAAAACATGACTTTTATGGACGGTGACCGACTGAGGACTATGTGAACGTGATTTATTGTGACTAGAACTTATAATATAACTGGAAAATACACAAGCCGTGTGACGCCAACATATAAAAAAAAAACTATATATTTTGATATTGAAACAATTAGAAAATAATTACTCTTTATATTTAAATAAGCTTCTTAATCAATTAACATTCATGACTTCAGCTAATCCTAATCTGAATTAGTACTAAATCTACCAACACCAAGTTAACATTTTGACTGCATTTTAACGAGTAACGTGGTCTATTACAAATGCTGATTGCAAGTTATCCTGGTTTTCACCACACAATATTTACTACCCAACCTGATTCACAAAGATCATAAGCACCAGAAACATTGACAATAAAAACACAAACTTAAAACATGTCAGGAGAGCTGAAATTCCATTGGAGTTGATTTTATCTTAACTCCTCAAAATGTAAGCCCCTAATTTGTTTGTCCTAGCTTTGGGTAGTATAATATTAACAGAAAATTAAGTAAATTGCGTGGTAGTGGTAAATTACTTAGCTTGGAGCAATATTACTTAGTTCCTAACTTAGATGGTTGAATGCCTAAGTAACAATTTTGCGACGAAATATTTGGAGGCTCAAAGGTCTTGTAAATCTGTAAGGAGGTTTCTATTATATTTACCTAAATGGTTGTGCTAAAGGAAATAATTTGGGCTTTGTGAGTTTTAGCTGTGGTATAATTGTGGCTTTCTGTTCTAATTTAAAGAAATCTTTTCTGCAAACAAAATGTATCTTTATTTCAATAACTTTTAGTTTGTATTTGACTGTCATGATGTGAATTTAGTGCAGCTTATGGAACACACCGATGGGTACTTGGTGCAGTTTTCACTCTTGAAGATGGCAGCCAACCAGATGGGTACTAAATAGCACCCTACAGTATTACCCAACTGATAAGGCGCGTCGACTTTGTTCGCACAGAAAAGAAAGTATGGCCCCGAAGATTAACGAAAGAATGCTTAAAACTTACAATCAACCTTAGATGACTGCTATAAGGTTCATAATACACTGTAGCTGTTAGTTCCGTTTCACTCGCAAGTCACGTCCCTCCGCACGGCGCGCGCTAACATGGCGGCAGCTGCCGACCAATAGCGGTTTCTCGCGCTTTGAAAATGTACAAAAAGTATCTTATGCGCAGGTACAACGGTAAGCCATATCAGTTGGGTACTACTGTACCTCTCATAACATTTTCCCTGTACCAAAAACTAAGGATTACTGTAGGATTACGACCTCAAAAACACACACTTAAAAAAATAAAATTACTGCCACTACAATAATAAAAATAAAATAAAACTTTATTTCAAGCAATATAAATAACACATTTAAAAATAAAGCTCGCTTCTCATCTCATTATACAAGTCACCAAAAACACCTCCAATTTGGGCAGATAAAATGAATATTCAACATCTTAGAATCCTACAAAAGCGAACTTTAACATTTGTCATTCGGAGAGAGCATCTTAGTCACGTAGTTAGCACATTTGTCTTGAGGCTTTAATTACATTCCACGTCGTGTGGAAAGCCCTTAAGGAACCGCAGGACAGGGCCCAAGTCGGCCGATAAAATTGTCTTCCAGTGAACTATCGGTGGTGTCAAAATTGAGAGTTTTGTCAGTTTTGTTAGTCTACTTATTCAGTAGTGTCGGAGCGAAATCCTAAGCCTTCATTCACACGCACCGCAACCACACCACATCGTCGCGATAAAAAGTGGTCAAGCCGTGGTTACGTATGAACAGTGTCGCTGCGGCTTCTTGCGGTTGCGTTGTGGTGCGAACAAAATGTTAAAAAAAATGTACTGCTAGTTCACGGTGTCGCTGGTGGTAGCGTTGTGGTTGCGACGTGGCTACGGTGTGGTCGAAACAACTATGAATTTAGTAGGCAACGCACAATGTATGGCTCAATGGCAACGGAGTAGGGCATGAATCTCGGAATCTCGGAATCTCGTAATATCGGAATCTCGGACCTTTTTTTCCGATATTACAATATCGGAATTGAGTGATCCAATATCGTAATATCGGAATCAGATATTTTTATCTATTTAAGTTTTTAAATAAAGCATTTAAGCGCGCCACAAGGTATGGTCGCCTAGAGCTATAAAATTAACGTATCGTACTTCAATTTTGTCTACCAGTGTTCAAAATGAGCGTATTTTTTCAACAAAATACGAAGTACATTATCCATAAAAACGCTTGACGCTTTGTTTTAAGGAAAATATTAGCAAGAAAAACGAGCGTTTAAAAAACAAACATACAATGGTGCTGATTCTGCTGTTTACAACAAAACTAATTTAGTCTTACTATATCTCTTTCTTCTGGCGCGCAAGCCACGTCGTCAGAGCGGTCAGACCTGAACAAGCAGATTGCGAAGATGGTACGTCGTGACCTTCTCAGCTCCAATACGCGCCAAATTGAACAGGCAATAGAGCGAAACCGAGGGTCCAAAGTATTCACTCAGCAGCTTGGAAGGAGCCACCTGACGAAGCTGACGACGCATCATGGCAATATACCGCATTTTCAAAGCCGGAGATTTTCGCTGAGATTGAAGACTTCTATAGCCAGCTGTACGCTTCACATGCCACTCAGACACAGCGTGACATTCACGATTCCAGAGCCACCCTGACTCGACGATATACCGACGAACTACCAGACATCAGCCAGGACGAGATTGTGTTAGCTCTAAAACAGCTTAAAAATGGAAAAGCCCCGGGTGAAGACGGAGTTACTTCAGAAAGGCAGGAGGAATTCCTGTACTGAAGAAGAAGAAGAAGAACTACAGAGCCTCTTTAACTCGGTTATTAACTGCGGGAGAACTCCAAAAGCGAGGAACGGGAGTATTGTGGTTCTGTTTTTTAAGAAGGGAGATAAAACCCTTCTTTAAAACTATAGGCCCATCTCACTCCTGAGCCACGTCTACAAGCTGTTTTCTAGAGTCATCACGAACCGTCTTGCCAGAAGACTCGACGAATTTCAGCCACCGGAGCAGGCCGGGTTTCGAGGAAGATCTGGTACCATAGACCACATCCACACAGTGAGGCAGATTATACAGAAGTCTTAGGAGTATAATCGGCCCCTGTGTCTAGTCTTTGTGGACTATGAGAAGGCCTTTGACTTCGTCGAAACCTGGGCTGTTTTGGAATCCTTGCAGCGATGTCAAGTAGACTATCATTATATCAAAGTGCTGAGATGTCTTTATGATGCCGCAACCATGCGTGCCCAAGTACAGGACCAGCAGTCTAAACCCATCCAACTACGCAGAGGAGTGAGACAGGGGGATGTCATATCCCCGAAATTGTTCACAACCGTATTGGAGGATATGTTTAAGACGCTGGACTGGAAAAGGGTGGGCATAAACATAAACGGCGAATACATCTCACACTTACGATTTGCAGATCACATAGTCTTGATGGCGGAGTCGCTGCAGGAGCTGCAACAGATGCTGGATGGTCTAGAATCAGCCTCGCGACGGCATGAACTTGAATAAAACCAAAGTCATGATTAAGATCACATTGATCCGGGATCAATCGTCGTAAATGGCCACCATCTCGAAGTTGTTCAGGAATATACCTACCTCGGGCAGATTCTGCAATTAGGTAGAAACAACTTTGAGAGGGAAGCCAAGAGAAGGATTCAGCTGGGTTGGGCAGAGTTTGGGTAACTTCGTAGGGTCTTCTCATCACCCAAACTTTATAACGAACTAGTTGTCCCCCGAGTTAGCATCCCCGAGGAAGCTACTTTATCCCCGATACTGGGATATAGATACGGGGATAAAGTAGCTTCCTATAGGTGAAAAAGAAAACGAATCCGACCAGTAGTTCCACAGATTAGCCAGTTTAACCAAACAAAAAAACTCTTCCACTTTATAATATTAGTATAGATAGATAATTAGGGCAGTTTATAAGGAATATGTGCAATTTATAAGGAATATGTGCAATTTATAATAAAAAAGTCTTATTCCGATATTAATATCGGAATTCCGATATTGAGATCCAATATCGGAAATCAATATCGGAATTGAAAAACCTTCCGATATTACATGCCCTACAACGGAGTCGTATCAGAATTACATTTTTAGTAATAAAAATAGCAGACTTGGCCCCATGCTATAATTAACTAGGTAAGTCGAAGGCATAAGCTGTTTTTCTCTGCTTTAATTTACTTGTATAATAGACTTAAAAACCTGCTATTTTTGTAAGTAACAGAAGATTTAATAAAAACACGATAGATACTGAAATTACTAAAATAATTTGATGAATTCCTAGCTTAGCGTACCTTTGACAAATTAATTATGACACTTTCTAAATTACTTCTTACTAGAATAATTACTTCTTACTAGAATAATTACAAGTAGGCCTTGTTTGCCATTTCCAATAATAAAGCACAGAAACTCATTAAAATTAATGTAACGATCGAATCATCGAATTCATTACACGAACAATTACGATATTGTTAAGCACTTTCAGGATTCTCTCACTACGGCTCATTAGTAAGAGCTTTTTATGACTGGACGATACGATATGAATCGTGATCGATGTTAACTTCCGGATATCAGAACGCAACAAAAATTGAATTTACTGAAAGTTTTAAAGTAACTTGACAGAACTAAACAACGCTCAGAACACAAATATTTATGGTATAGGCTTGACAATATTCTCGTAGACTCCTTATTACAGCGAACTAGAAAAGCCTGCCTGCTCTTAGGTACTGCAGTATGCATTAGAATAAATAATGCTAACGTACTACTAACAATTATATTCTATACTACAGGCCTCCTTCTCAAAGAAGGTAGTAGGTATAAACTCTCTTCTCATTCGGGCACTCTTGTCAGAGAGGTCGTGGTTGCATTAGATGGTGAACATGGTGGGTCTTCAACGCCAACGTTCTCCTTGACTAAAGTTACTGCTTTCGCAATGCGGTTCATAGCATTATCAGAATACTGTACCATCATAGATTGGGTTACTGACTTGATAAGATCCGTCCAAGGAGAGGGTCACGTGATATTTTGCCTTCAACCTGACCCTAGACAACAAGTCTCTCCATCGAGTGTTTATTTCTGGAAGTGTATTGTGTTATACTAACACCTGTCAATTTGACTATCTTCACACTTGAGAAGGTGCTATTTTTAATTTTATTACTAGCTCTAGCCCTCTGATAAAAAGCCTCTGTTACTCCTCGATTCATAAATCTATTTCTACTCTATGCATATAATCTCGTTGATCTATTGCACCGTTCCTGCGCGATAAAGTACAATCCAAATAACACACAAACACATTTGAACGATATATCGTCACTCAATCGTCACATCGACAACGATGAATATCGTTATCGAGTCGTACGTTCTAAAAATGTTCTGAGGTAACACAGGAGTTTAATTACACACAAGGAATGACAAATAGAGGGCTCTTGGGTGTAACTTTACACTTAATTGGTTTATGTGGGATTACCTACGGGTATTGGATGTATAGGGCCTTGGGGGAAAGAGACGGGAGATAAATTTTCGATGTTTGGTCAGAGGATCCTTTGAGGGGAGAATGGATACTTAGGATTAGATTGGTGTCAGATCTTGTGTTTGGTATATTATGTAAAATAGAACAAATTATGTATTTGTATTCGTCTAGTAAGGATTATATTTCGTCGTCTAATTGCCGGATTCTTCTCAGTTGAAGGCCGAGTTCCGAACCGGTGGTAACAGTAAATGTGACCTTCATAAGTGCCCTTCTGGGGCCTAAATTTAATAAATGGCTTTGACTTTGATTAGACTTTGACTTTGACTTTGAATATATTTTAAATATCCTAAGGAGCAACTTTATTGTATAAATTATTTTATAATAATATTTTGTTGAAGTTGGAGTATATGCTTCTGAATATCTTTGCAAAATTTGTGTCGTTCTAGATTTTATTATAATTAAGTAGTCTAGACATTTAATAGATAACATTAGAGAAAAACGTGTCTAAAATTAATAACTTAATAGCCATTTCAAGAGACCGTGATTCATCTAAGACAAGATTGTGTAACTTTGAATAATTAACCAACTGCATTAAAAAATAATAAACCACGATAATATAGTATTTCTGATGTGTTAAGAAACCATCAATATTTATGATTGACTTTTATCGGATCTCTGCAACGCCCGGTGGGGAAGTTATTCTAAATATTAAAATTAAATAAAATTCTCTAATGGCCCTGATTCTGTTGTTCACAACTAAACTAATTTTAATGTCACTATGTCTCTTTCTAACAAAGAACATAAGAAATTTAGTCCTGTCAAATTAGTCCAATCATCATCATCATATCAGCCCATTCGATGTCCACTGCTGAACATAGGCCTCCCCCATTGATTTCCACTTGAAATTAGTCCAATGCTTGTTTTCAATATAAATTTAGTCGCCATCTATCGCGGTTACGCCTAAATACACACAAAATAAGACGGCAAAGATTAATTTGACAACTTAAAATATGTTCTATCCTTTTTCAATAATGTTCGTAAGAAAGAGATGAGACGTGACTAAAATTAGTTTAGTGCGATTTACAACAGAATCGGCACCAATATCTCTTTCTAATAATTATATAAGATATATAATCCTGTCAAATTAGTACATTACCTACTTATTTTTTACTTTGACGGGCCAGTTGGCGCAAATGGTAAAGACTCCACCTATTGCGCCGCAGGTGGGTTCGATTCCCACACAGGAAATGCATTTGTTGCATGAACATGTCTGTATGTCCTGAGTCTGGGTGTAATTATTTACAAACAAAAAGTAGTATATGTATAATATCAGTTATCTGGTTTCCATAGTACAAGCTCTGCTTAGTTTGGGATCAGATGACCGTGTGTGAGGAATGTCCCAGGATATTTATTTAATTTTTGCGTGAATTTAGTCCTCGTGAATATAGGTATACCGTAAATGAGAATGGTAGAGGCATTAAATATTGTGGGTAAGAAAGAGATTAAAACTAGAGTAATTTGCAAAAAATCGTTACTAAAATGGTGCGAATTTGTATTATTTTATTTTCTTTAACAATATACAAGTTTACGAGTGTTGAGTCACAGATCTCACAGATGCACTCGCCCTTGACATTTGGATAAGGTCGATAAATGACCGATGCATACGAGTAGCTATTTTCGATAATATTACTTCATAGTTTTTTGTTCATCTTATGTGATTTAAAAATTAAAGTTATATAATTTTGCGGAAACCTTTTAATTTAAAATGGTAAATGATTGGTTATCTGATCACGATTTATAGTATACGATCCATAGATAATTACAGATTATTAAAAAAATATTAGTGGCTAATTCACTTCATTTATTTGTTCATTTTCTAAACGCATAGATTAAGATGAAACTTATAACAGTTGTTGGCAATTGGATAAAGGTTTCCAAAATATTAAAAAAAGGGAAAGCCGGAATACTTAAAATATATATTTACTACATAAAACCCCAAAACACCAACTTAGAACAATCACACAAAGATTTTAATCAGCGGGAAGAGATCGCTCCAATACCTTGTTCAAACATTGACTTTGGATCGTGGTGAGGTATGGTCCCACTGTTAGCGGAATTTTTACTAACACGGACGTAGATATTCAAGGGAGGTTATTATGTATAAATTATATACAAAGAGCTCGACTGGGGAAGTAACTCCACCTTACAGAATACCGCAGCAAATTAACTGAATGTGCCACATTCCTGCGTGTGAGTAAGGTCGCCCAAGAGCTCATTGGGAGTAGGGGCGGTAACGCATAAAGTGAAGTAAGGGGTACCACTTACCACCAGGTGGGAACTCGCATAAGGCTGCATGTCCACCAGAGATGTGTAGCGAGGGATGTGTTAAGCTGACAAGTAGGATCGCTTCATTTTCACGTTAAAGCTCTAATGCCAGCCTAACTAAATCAATCTTGTGACATTATGGTAGGTATAAAAAAGTGACATGCTTGGTTTTCATACGAATGGAGACTTGCATTATCTATTTAGATTTATGTCTGTGGTCGTAAACTGGTTTTCCGACACGTTTGTATAAAGTATAATAATATATAGCTATAGTTTTCATATGAAGAGGGTGGAGGGGGTTCTAACTATGCAAAAAGGTATCTAGTTTTGACCCGTGACTTTACGCTATAAATGACAGCCGTAAGCTCTAAACGCCAATAAAATCAATCAATTGAAAAATGCATAACGTGTGCAACTATTTTGTGCCACGGATATAGGTATATAACGTGGATATTCGGCGATAATCTGATTTTCTTTGGTTCATCTTTTAAAATAAGAAATTAAATAATCACGATGAATATTATCGTTTCTACGTTTTATTTCCACACAGCTACGTATTTTGTGAGCATGTTTACATTTATACGAAAAGGTCAAATGTAATCAGATGATCAAATGCGATGTAAACTTTGCTATAATCGTAAAATTCATTCAATGTTATATAGCGGACATACTAAAAAGACTTTTGAGTTGACGTAACTTTGGTAATTATGCAAACATAATATAAAGTCCTAATAAATTAGTGAACTTCCAAAAAAAAAAAACTTTTTTGACTTGCATAGAGACTCTCCATACAAGTCAAAGAAGTCTTTTTTTTCCCTCGGATTATTTTTCTAATATTATTTTTTGATTACTAATGACCTATACATTCGTCCCTCAAGAGGAAGTTCACTAATTTATTAGGACCTTATATATGGATTTTTAAGTAAAAAAATATGATATATTTGTTTCTCAAAGAAATATGATTGTTAAATGGTTGGTGAATCAAAGTCAAGTTCAATGCTATTCTGCCATGTTTAGATGATGTGGGTGGAGGTGGTAAGCTGGTTCTCAAAAGCAGCTGTTCAACTTAGACCCTTGCCACTAAAGTTAACACCGGTTAGAAAGCCTTCAACTACTGAGAAGGACTAGTAAGAAAATATAAGTCTTTTTTAAATCCTAGGCTGTTCCTTTGAGCTTCCGCTTACAAAGGAGCCCTACCCAGGGCTTTCACATTGATTACAGCGTGGAATTAACTCTCAACCGGTGTATACCCGGAGAGATTGGGAACCCTGCTGTCAAGTCGGAAGGTAACCATGTCTTGCAAGGATAAAGTGTAACATTCTTCAGGTAGTTATTTTAAGTGGGACCATTGTTTGTACACTAACTTATAGCAAAAGCGAAAATCATAAGTATGTTTTTATATCTTTAGCAAAAGCGTTATTTAAAATTTCGTCAGGATTAAGTTTGAACTAAATTTTGCGTAAGTGTCAGGAAATCATTTCATTAATTTTCGACACCGGACTTAATTTGTTTCGGCAACTGGAAGTAGTTGCCGGTAAAAACTGGATTCTAGTTTATACTATGAAATTTGAAATATACCTACTCATTGAAAAATTTGCAATACAAGCATAGAGTACCTAACTGTGGATACAAGGTATCTGTGAACGCGTGTGCTTAGCAATTTCTCACTCAGTGGAAGGAATTCTGTGATTGGAAGTAAGTAACAATAATTAGAAGCGCTCGTGGTGTAGCATGATTAGCCGTTCTTAATCGATCGGCAAAGTTAAGCTACCACCGTCGTGGTCGGTAGGTTCCTGGATGGGTGACCGCCTAGTGGTATTTCAAATCGAGCGTTTCCGTGCTTCGGAAGGCACGTAAAGCCGTTGGTCCCGGTTATCACTTAATTGTGATAGTCGTTAAGCTAGTTGGATGCCTCCTAGGCGGCTTGAAAAATTCCAACAGTAGGTTGACCATTAGCCTACCTCCACCGATCCGCAGTGGGCACGCGTGGTGGAGTATTGCCCATTGCCTTTCACCCTCATTTTTGAAAGGAGGCCTGTGCTCAGTAGTGGGACATTATAGGCTGATGATGATGATGAACAATAATTGGTGACTGTGTATGATTTGGTCGATATAAAAAAAAAACTTCTAGTTGCCGTTTTTTATGTCCTATGTCGCAAACAATAAGTAGGTATCTATTACATTAGCACAAACAAAAGCACTACTTCGTTTCATTTACACAGGCGCCTAAAAACAGCATTCACATAACCATATCCGATCACGTTTGAAATCCAATATCCAGCGAAATTATACACTTTTTTGCCCGTCCCTGTAACTGGACTAGGTATAATCTATATAATTAGCTTAATTATACATTGTGCAAGTTCTTTCCGAGATTCCGGACGGAAATCAACGCTTTTGTTAAAGAAACAAACAAAGCGAAACGCCTACAATGTTCTACTTGCTACTTTTTACCGGTTTTTCGGTCGCGGGAACAATTTATGTTACCACACTTTGTTACTAAGTTAATATGTTGCAAGATAATGAATGACAGAACTGAAGATTGAATGGAGGTTAAGTTTTAACCCTTTTTCATTATAAGCTATTCATATTTTTAATATTTAAATTGTACTTTTAGACACTATGGAAATTTTGATTTGATTTTATATACATATATATATTTAATCCACATAGTCTTAATCTATATAGTCTGTTGTCTATCTGCATCTGTATAATGGGCATATGGATAAGAATAGTTATAATTATAATAATAATTAAATAAGTTATTGTAAAAAAAATCATTTTTAATACAAGCTTTTTTTGGTGACTGTACTTTTTGTTGACTGTACCTGCACTGTCTTCCAATATACTAATGTACACCAAATATCAAGTCAATCCGACCACTGGAAGTGAGTGAAATTCGACTTGCAAGATTCCACTCGAACAAACATACATACATTGCAAGTTAAATAAAAGCTTGTAAAATATGTATAATACATGTGCTTTTCATGTACTTTTTATAAATAAATTGGCGACATGTTACGTCTTCTGGACATAATTTTCATAAACGGAAAATGTGATATCAATCCTCATACTGTGGAAATAAAACAGCTGATACAACAAAAATACCTCTTCTGGTGTGTTTTTACTAAACAAATATTATTATTTCTGTAAAATTTATAAACCATGAAAATATTCACGTAATTTTCATATCATTATTTCTTGTTTCCTATTATAACAAATTCTATGCAATGATTAAAGATAAACACTTCGTCGAACCCATGTTTTGTTAACCTTCCGGCGAATTCTCGTGTAAGTCGGATGATGCGAAAAAAGCATATATTTTTTTCAAGTAGAACACGTGGTGTACTTGACCTCTCACTTCCGGTTTGGGGTCAAGAACTCAAGAACCATCTCTGATTATATATGGTTGCTTTTTTAAATTTATCACGCTTCTCGCGTCAGCTATAAGTTACGAACTTTTTGGATGAAAAGAAAGCGATTTATTTTGGATTGATTTGCACAAACCGCTCAAGAGACTCGAAATTGTCCACGGAGATTACTTATAATATAGCATATGTTGATTCCTACACTACATAAGGAACCTTGAAAGCAAAGGAATATAGAAAACCCTTCCTTATCATCTGATAGTTAACTCCTAAAAGGGAAAATAGGAGGTCGCGAGAGTCTAGGGCATTCTAGGGTGACACCGCGGGATGGGTAGCAGATAAATTATAATTATTAAAATATATTTAGTGAATATAAGTAGGTTGAATAGCATCTTTGAACTATGTCAATAATAATTATTAATTAGTTTCATATAAATTTTTCAGCATAATTTTAAAAATGCCGTGCGACCAAACGGACGTAGCAATCAATTTTTTTCAATTTGATGTGGAAAAACGTTATTAATTGCGACACAGCCACTGTGGCACCATGTTTATGGTATTTAATAAAAAAAAGTTATTTCAGTTAAATAAAAATAAAAAATAATTTAGAAACTCTAATGTAACTAATCAGGTGAACTTTGAAGTACAATTTCCTACCAAACAAAAGCCAACGTTGCCTTCCATCGTGCAACCAAATAATGGATTATTCCAATAAAAAAACTCATTTTTTTAATTAAAAAATGGTCTAACTTTTGGTCACTGACCCGCCCATGAAAAATGTTGACAAAGCCTAAGATGGAGCACACTTTCCCAGATGAAACCTACTCACTCTGGCCTTGAAAGTCCTTAGATTGTAGAGTCAGGAAACAGACGCCGGCGCCGGCGCCGAAAGCAAGTTCCACTCGCTTGCCAATGTGTATGCAAATTATAGTGTCCGAATTTCGGTATGCCTTGTGGTTCGGTGTAAAATGGGGATGGCGGAATAAGATTGGATAATACCTGCACAGCGTGCGCCTCCAATATCTATCCTGATGAATTAGATATTTAGATTAAGTATTGTATACACTTTAATATGTTATTATGAGTAAGTAAGTGAGCTAGGTATTTTAACAACATTTAGAATTTTTTAAAAATTATTCCGTCAACAACAAAACAAAAGGTCTAAATTTACATTCACACAAAATGTCACATGGCAGTCGCAACAAGCTACTTTAAATAACTTGAGAGCTAAGTAAGTATTCCCAACAAGCTTTCTAACTGTATCTAATCCAATTTAAATATGTGCTTATAGTGGGAAGCCCGAGTGTTGGCGTTTTGCCACTTCCACTAAGTAACTGTACAAGTTTTGTACTTAAACGTTCATATTTTAGCTTATTACTTAGTTATTATGGTTCTGGAAGCGACACTGCTACTTTCCATTCTGTTACCATATTATATCAAATATATGTAGCATATGGTGTCTACTAGCCGTAGGGTTTTACGCCGCGTTTTTGTGACATAAAGTTTGAATTGGATAATTTTACTAGCTGCAATGTGGCCTACAGTTTCACCCTCTAGCGTTAATGCTTTTATGCTATGATGTATATGTATATTTAAAAACCAATTCAGTAATCGGGCATAGTATTTTTTTTTTTCAAAATTTACATTTGTATTGAGTTGCTAGATTTATTGACCATCTGTGAATGATAACTTCTTTTTCGGCTGTACAAGTTGCATTTTGTAACCGTAAACACAAAAAAATATTATAGAAGCTTTATCCAAAACGTTTGTTTACCGAAGCTTTTCCACAGAAAAGACTAAAAATCTTACAATAACATTTTCTTTTTTAAAGAACCGTATGGAAATTTTCAATAATATTTTATTAAAATAACCACGAGCAAGTGTCTAAAAGATGGTCACTAAAAATTTATCTTTCAATTTTCAGGAACGTAAAATTTTCATGGAATAGTTAGAAAAAGTATTATTTGTGTAATAGAATAAACGGTCTGAGGTGTCCATTCTAAACGGTACTCACAAACCATAGTAATACTTAAAATAAATCTGTTAAGTAAAAAGTGAACGAAGTCGTGAACAAAACGAAGCTATCACTTAATAAAAGCGTGTCCGAAATGATATATAGTAGCTATAAATAATGTCGACGTGCTCCGAGGGATATTCTGGCTTTTTATTTAGAAAAATTCTATCACACTCGAATATATTAAGCTACTTTGCAAGGACATGAAATGTCCTTTGTATGTCCCAAGCTTGGAGTAGGTAAAAGATGGAATAGATTATATAGATTTTTCGTCCGCTATTATGCAAAATATGACATTGAATTATCTAACGATCAGCTGCTTTCGGTTATTCTGCTTTTGTTTAGTTTTTATTTTTGATGAATTCTTGTTGGTGTTTTTAATAAAGACTTTATTTTATTTAAAAAATAACTTATAAAGAAATAATCATCATCACAATATGTTGTTACAACTTAGCGCTTTTAAAAAATTTTACATTCCTACCTTTGTCCTTTTCCACAAGTAGAGTACCAGAAAATATTTTAGATATCTTGGAATGACGGTACAATTATTTTGACACTTGAGTGTCTAACCCTGAGTGAGACTCAACACGACTCTTTTAGTAGCTTATCTTTTTCAAAAAGGGTAAACTTTGCCTTGTCCCTCTCCCTTATTCTTGTATTGTATGAGCCGTTCGCCGTGGTTTTCCTTAAGGAGTACAGCGTGGAGTTCTTCAGAAAGCATGTGAGATGTTTGCAGGCTGTTGCAAACTTCTAGACAATGATAACTGCTTGCTATCAAGCGGGCTGTATCTTTATTTTGTTATTAGTTTTTTTTTAACTACTAAGGAATTTAAAAAAAACTGATCAAGGCAAGATCTCTTTTTGTGACTGTTCAAAAACTCTCACGTTGCGACTCACATTTTCTCTTGAGTACCAGGGGCGAGTGCTCTGGCGGCGTGACCTACCGCAGATGGTCCCAGACGCCTCGTAAGGGGTTGCCTGGTATAGTGTGCCGTCTTTTATGACCGAGAGGTTGGTAGAGGTGGCCACTATAAAAAATCTCAGTAGTTAACAAGGGGGTATGTTCAAAAACTCTATTTCCTTTTATACTAAAACTAGCATCAATTATGCATTTAATTCTTCTATATTTAAGACCCATCCAAGTTTTACCTAGACGTGTCACGTTTGAATATCGCGTTACGTATGCCGGCTTTATTCATTTTTGTTCGCGGACAACATGGAAATAGGGGAAATGTGTTTATGCTGAACAGACCCGCTCTTAGTAGCTACTACAATACTCTACATGGTTGGTTAGATGCGGCCAGGCTGCCGTTTCACTTGTGATTCGACAACGTTGTCTTTTTCAGGTCCGCAATAGTAGTTTCTGTTTTGGTAATTTTTAGTTACTATGTTTAATTTTAACTTTATTGAATTTTTGACATCATAAATGAAGGAGGTCTTTTTGGAAATCCTCTTTGTGGAAATTTTATATGTTGGTTGTTAATATTTCAATGTTATTAAAACAGCGGAGGATGACTAAATTTATTTACTGTGAGTACTTGATATTGGTTATTTTGTAATATCTTGCACCAAACAGAATCTGTCATTATCTTTCAGGTAGATTAGAATCCTAAATACTTATTTAAGTGACAATCGCATTTAACTATAAATATTTAAAGCTTAATAGGTACACTAATGCTAGCTCAAGATATTTATTAGTATTTGGCAATATCCTAAGTTAGGTTAAAATATTCTAAAGATTTATTGCCAAGTTTATAGCGATTTTGCAGAATGTTTAATATTCCTACTATTCTACGCCAAATTTGATTTTGTTATTTTAGAATGACGATATATGGTTTTGGTTAGATTTATATCCATTAAACTAGCTTCAACATACAGAAAATATGAACATAAGATATTTCGTAGAATAGGTTTCAATATTACAAGCTTTTATAGTTTTAGAAGTGCTTAGTTACCAGTGTTAAGAATTATTTCGTAACTCGAATCTATAAATCTTTGAGTCCAGCTGGATCTACCATTACAGACAGAATAGTTAAATATCATTCGTGTGGAGGCTAACAAACCTAAAGTCCATTCACTTTGAAGGGACCATCCTTTCAAATTCACGCTCCAGTATAACTTGTAACCCTTTAGGGTCTGGTCTTATATCGACAAATGGTATATAACTTAGAATTACGTGATTGAAAGCTTAGTTTTGAATATAGAATAGAATAATTGTTTATTTGTAGCATAAATACACTTATTTGGATACACATTAAAAATAATATTAATAATATAAGTTTAGCAAACGTTAATCGTTTGCTATTATAATAACAACAAATCATACCAATTTAAAAAAAACAAAAAAAATACAAACAATAATACTAGCATAAAATTAAGTTGAAGTTACAATTAAAAACAAAAAAAAATGTGTCTTAATTACATTGATATCAAATATGCTACAAAATGGGGTCCGACTCAGCATATGTTCTAATAACTATGAATAGCTACCACAACGCTGATCTTCCGTCGGAACCATCACACATAATAAGTTAGGCATACAGTATCTTACCTATGTATGAGGGCTATTACATTATAGTGTCGCTATTTGGTTTAGAAGGTCATACAAGGCAAGGTAAATATATATAAAAGTCGTCATCAAAATTGATCGAGGTCTCCGGAGACCAGCGAGCGATGAGCTTTAGCGCATCAGCTTGGCTTTCCAAAGAGAAAACGCCGTCAGCCTGCTGGGAACCTTACCGTCAATCCGAAGCAGCGGCAGACTTGAGGAGATCTTTAAATAGATTGTAATTTGTAGATTATGTTATTGTTGTAAATATACAATTAATTAAATATATTAAATTAATATAGTACTTTGATGAGGTGGACTCAAAGATCAGAGGACCGAATGTTGTGGTACTTGTCGGAGAAGTACATATATTTCAGGGAATTGTGAACGAACACAAACGTATTCATTACTTATGTTAAACATATAAGTCTTTGGTGTCCCACCTACAGGCTTTGGCCAGTTCTTTTGACTTCATTACGAAGTTATCTTTTCTCCGTTTTTTTGTCTAACTCTAAACTGTCATCCCCATAAATACTAGCTCATGTACTATGAATAATATGCGATCAAAATGAGTCAAAGACATCTTGATATTGGATGTTTATATTTACATCATAACAATTGTATTTCACAATGTAAGTTCAACGAATGATCTTAAACCACAATTATCGGTGTCACGTTAAGTGGGTTTAGACCTTGTTTATTATTCTTGACATCTTATTTTATTATTTATACTTGACATCTTATTATTATAGATATATCTAAATAGTATGTGTAAATTAATAGACCAAAAGTTATTCAATGCATTATTTAAGATATGCCTTGGGACGACAAAATCTGAATTTTATGAAGCATGACAACGATTTTTTATTCAAATTGTTCGAGGGTACAATTTAGTTTTTCTTTATTATGTTGACTTTATACAGGGTGTTGTTTTGGTTGGTGACAAGCGACCCAGGAGTGGTAGTACAAAAATACATTTCCCAAAAATGGACTTAATTCCATTAAATACTGTAAATGCGTTGAGAAATACCTTATCCAATTTGAAATAAAATTACTGCAAAGTATGGTCACTCGGCACGTGCACAGACTAGAGCTAGGCGCAAGCCGCTATCGCCCCACCCCTTTACTCCCACGCACTCCCGTTGAGTATTACGTCTACACTTTAGCTTATTACATGATTTTCCAAATAATATTTTTTTTATATTTTTTTAGCACCAGTATCATTTGTATGATCGACACTGAGTCGCTCGTCGCTGACCAAAACAACGACCTGTGTATAAAAGTACTGATTCAAGGGCTCTACCGGCGTATTTATTTTTCAGTTCTAGTTAATCTGAGTGATATTCACAAATGTTCCTAACACGATGCTCGAGATCTTCTTCAGCCTTTAACATTGAATCATAAGCATTTTCAAACATAAACAATACCTAGTCAACCTTAAGCTTACCACAATTATTGTCCTTGCTACATTTAGAGAGGCTTCAAACCTCCTTTCGAAAATTCCTCACGATTACAGGCTAGACATTACGATCTACAAACCTTACTAAGAGCTGTTATTAAAACAGCATTAGATGCTATCTTGTTCTTGTTAGAATTGGATTCAATTTGTTGTTTTTAATTTTTGGTATTTAGACATTTGATTCTTGTTATTACCACGTCCATCTAGTATCTAATGAGGCAGTAGCAAACAAACAGACAAATAACGAAAAAATGCGGGTTTACTTTTAAATACGTAAACTGCTAAACGAGAAGTTTTTTTACTATGATGACGTTCACTATTTATCATCAAAAAACAAGAAGTAGATTAATAAATAATTGTTTCAGTTTTAAAGTCCTAATCGAATCTTTTATTAATTACTGTTTCCATTGTTACAGAACTCCGCGAAGCATTCGAAGCTGAAGCCCAAGAGGTGAAGAAACCTCGTCTGCTCCTCACAGCTGCTGTACCCGTTGGTCCTGACAACATCAAGAGTGGTTATGATGTGCCTGCTGTAGCCAGGTCAGTGCTAAATACGTTAACTGACGATGATTTGGTAGAGTTGCTAAAAGCTGCTAAGGTAGAGAGTAATTTTAGTAATACGTAAAAAATACTGTATTCAGCATCGCAGTGTTTACTAGAATATAGTATATAGAGCATGCTGTTTCGGTTTATGACCAAGTGAAAACTATAAATTAATGGCAATAGTGTCGAATAACACTATTATACGACCTAGTGATTCTAAAAAGATGCTCCGGTTAAGAGCTTGTTCGCCGACTTATCTGTATAAGGGTGATAAGGCTAATATCTTTGGGACGCCATCTTCTATTCAATTCAAAAAGAAAAAAAGTCGTCTGAAAATATTTTTATCGGTGCTTCTGAATAGTAATTTAAAAACTTTTAATGAGCTTCCACGATTCCTAAAAATACGTATAAAATATGTATTGTCAAGATGCTTTTGAGTTTCATACATAATATCTTAAATGGGATGGAGGTCAAGGCCAATTTCGCTGAAATCAGGCTAACCGAACAGAAATCGCAGCGAAACAAAATGTCACATTTAGATGGCCGGAACATTTAAATATTGACCTAAATAAATAAATTATACCAAATATTGCTAGTGCTGTTAGCGATGCTATCGATAGTTACAAGTCGATGTATCCATTTTTGTTTGGCTGACTACTTACTCTGGAAGCAACTAAAAGAAGAAGAGCATTAGTAGGCTTGCCCAGAAAATGTTAATTTTCTGTAGCTTTGAAGATAATCTGGAGAAATTTCCTAGGTTATAAAGTTGTAAAACTAAGTACATTATTTAACACAATGGCCTACTCTTTTTCATACTTTTCAATTCAAAGCTCTTTTTAATAAGCTGTTATATTGACTTTAGTTTATCAGACTTGCTGTTATTATTGCATATTACTACCAAAGTAATATGAACTCTAAAGATCTTAAGTATTTTCTAATTGATTACTGCTAATGAATCCATAGTAGGTATTCAAAACTCTGAATTGCTAGAAGTCACAAGGTTTAATTGTTTTAGAAAAAAAATCATATTTCGAGGAGTATCGACATCGACACCCTCTCGACAACACTAAGCGGAACAAAAATTTGTCGCGCTTGTATGTGCTTTGCGAAATTTTCTCTTATTATTCTTGCTTTATTGTTCAACCTACGGTGTTTGTTTTCCCATATTCTCGGCTATTATACTTTGCACCTTACGCCATTATGAATAAAAGTTATGTAAGTGTTTTTGAAGGCCTGGGAAGGTTGGCTTTTCTTTCATCTGATGTCAATGTGTCAGTTAAGAGTTGCTTCTCAAGAGCACTTAACGCTGACATGAACTTTTACTTGTTAAAGGAATTTCGTTTAATGGGATCTGATTCTGTTGTATCTTCTTTGAACTTTTTGCGAGTACTTATATAGTACTCTTTATCTATAACATTATTATTGCGGCCGGTATAACCTTCCTCACCCTAAATTTAGTTAATTGCATTCTAATGAGGTTTTAAATGATAAATATTATCCAAATCTAATAAATGATTATGTATTACCTTTACCGCATGGAACCAAAGAATATGACCTATAATTAATTCAGCAACGTAAACATTATTCACGTTACAACTTTGTATAGGTAACAAAGTTTAATTAGAAAACCGATAGTTTCCCTGAATCCGCTATCTTGTTATTCTGTAACCATGTTATTATTCTAAGTAACCATATACTTTGTTTGTTTTGGATTTCAATATCCTCCAGGCAATTTCAATAAGAGAACATAATATCGAGAAACAAACGGAATTATTATGTTATTAAGCTTTTTTCCCTGCGGTGCAGACCTATTTCTCTATCTAAGCAGAATCAGAGAATTTCTCCTTATTATGAAATAGTAACAGATGCTATTAGCAAATTTTTGTTGTTATTATCTAGCCTGTAAGTAACATTTAAATGTTTCTCCAAAATTATTATAGACATGATTCTGATTCTTGGATCCATGTTAGCAAAAGGCAAATAATCAAATTATCTACGTTGAAGTATGTCATTCCTTTTCTAATAAATGTGTGGAGTCATTAAGTAAATTTGATCCACGTGCTCAAAATGTTCTTCTTTGTTTCCAATAGTTACCTGGACTTCATCAACCTCATGGCATACGATTTCCACGGCAAATGGGAGAGGGAAACAGGTCACAATGCTCCTCTATACTCTCCATCATCAGATTCCGAGTGGAGGAAACAGCTGTCCGTTGACCACGCTGCTCATCTTTGGGTCAAACTTGGAGCTCCAAAAGAGAAACTCATCATTGGTAAGTTAATTATAATTGGTTAATCACTTTTTTGAACATACAATTATATGTATTAAATAAAATTGTATTTGAGGATTAGGAAAGGTTAGGGGCGAGAAATGACGACAAGAAAAAATATGTATTTATATTAATTTAGCTTTGAAAACAAAATTAAATTATATACAGGATGGTTTTTTTTCGATATTCTGCTTCTACGTCACAATATGAACAAAATTATGTATGACAATTTTGCTCACAAATTGCTAGAAGTTATACAAAATATTATTTTATATTTTCCTTGACCATGGTTTCATCCTGCGTAAGTTTGACGAGGTGGAGCAGATCTCGCAGCGATCTCACTATGTTTAGCTATAAAGAATTAGCTCTTAACATTCCGACAAAAATTGTCATACATAATTTTGTTCGTATTGTGAAGTAGAAGCAGAAAAGAAATTTTTTTTTTGATAAAAACGAAAAAAGTAAAAAAAAAAAACATTTTTTATAATGGCATTCAGCTCAGAGTTCCTTTCAGCGTTTGTCTCTAAGACCTGTAAGACCTGTAATTCAGAAGTTGCCCTCACTGGCTGGAAAAAAAATTCATTCTGTATAAGAATTTATGTTAACACACGAAATTAAACCCAGACAAAATTGGAGCAACCTATTAAAAGTTTTCAACAATCAACATCTCGCCGAGAACAATTTTTTATCCCTAGACCCAAACAAAAACAGACTACCAAATTCCAATTTCGTACCCAACTAATTTACCTAAGTTAGAGACATCACAACAAGGACGCATTCCAAAGCTGAACCAAAACATATCAAACGTTTCTATATTCAAATCTAATTTCAGGTATGCCAACTTACGGACGTACATTCACCTTGTCTAATCCTAATAACTTCAAAGTGAATTCCCCGGCGAGTGGAGGCGGTAAAGCCGGAGAGTACACAAAGGAGAGCGGATTTCTTGCGTACTATGAGGTGGGTTTAATTAAAAATTACGTGCATGTTAGGGTATGTCTCGATAAGAGGCTGTTTTTAATATTCGCTAAGTATCTGTTAATACTTCTTTGTCTTTAATTTGAATTTGAAGAAGTGTTTTTAGTTTCATACAATATTGTAGAGATCAGAAATGATATAATGTTTATAAATGATTGATGATGATTAGATTTTAATATAACTGGTAAAGATTAATTAATAAATTCTCGAGTCGATTTATTTACGATATATTTCGAACGATCAATAGCAACTTCTATTAACAGATAAAATGTTATATGTGATTTTGCAGTAAATATTTTTTTAATAGCAAAGGATTCTGCCTTTTATATTCAATCTAACAAAGACATGCTCTTATGTCTGAAATCAGCCTAAACTACATCCATTAAACTTCGCGGAATCCTAAATATTACTGAACGTCTATCTACAGCTCTCAGGAGACGTCATAAATTCCTGTTTAAAATTCAGAACTTACTTTGATTTATGAGCTGTTGCGTAGGAATGTCTGATACTTTGCGGTAAATCCAAATTAGGAACTAGCTCAAACTTAAAATTAGCTCCAACAAGTTTTTTATAAACTTTTTGTTGTTCTTTTGGGGATACAACATAAAGTAAGTTTTGATAGAGTGTAGGTTTTCTTGATTTGAGTGCAAATTCCTATTCTGAAATACCTAAATAGATATGTAAAAGTAAAGTTGAAGTAGCACAGCAGAAACACCCAAAATTTCTTGAAATTTTGTAAATCCAATCCAAAAATTTGGACAAATTGTATATCCTACCGCCATACATATATATGTCGGAGTCAGCGACAGCCAAGCGATACAAAAACCACGATTAGGGTTCAGTGGTATAGGGATTCGGTGGACGTAGTGCAGGCAATAAAACAACGTTATACCATCGCTTCATAAAAGTCCCGTATGAGGAGAAGAAGCGACGCAACAAACTCCTCATGAGCCCAATGTATTTATTACGTTATTATTACGACATAATATTACAATTAAATAATCACTTCACTTCACACATGTAGAGTCTTAAATAATTATAGGCTTCAGAACCGAGTCTAACAATTATTGCACTGAGATGTGTACAGCTCGAGCGCTTGTGATAAAACTAACTGTCCCAAAAGCAATACGCATCCCCTTATTAACTCTGTTATTTACGTTTAAGTCAAATCAGTGTTGCTACTATTTCACCCAACCCTTGTACTACGATAATATTATAATCCAACTGAGTCCGACCAACGATTTAACTCTCCGACATATATATTATATTATTATTACTATATCACTATTGGTTACAGCTTACAGCATCACATGTTTTGTTCAAATTGTAAAACTATTTTTTTTGTAAAAACATTAATTAGTAGGACTAGTGTTCTAAGTTATATAAATGATATTTCGTTATCCAAAGGTGTGCGAGATCCTCCTCAACGGTGGTGCGTACGTCTGGGATGATGAAATGAAGGTGCCCTACGCCATACACGGTGACCAGTGGGTGGGCTTCGATGATGAAAAATCAATTAGACATAAAATGAGGTAAAATGATGTCATAATACAATAATTAAATATAATAATATAATAATGTGATGATACAGTTATACTTACGACTTTGAACTCCCTGAAACAAACGTGGACATAGCTTCTATTGAAGTTCTCGAATCGGAAGTACTGAAGCTGTTCAAATCGCTAGACCTGAATAAATCTGCCGGTCCTGACAACTTACCACCTGTTTTCATTTACAATTGCGCTAAGAGTCTCGCGGTCCCATTAACTTTGATATATTCGCGTTCACTAAACGAAGGTATAGTTCCTAAGGTATGGAAGTCGGTATACATAACTCCAGTACATAAGAAAGGGCCAAAAGACAACGTAGAAAATTACAGACCTATTTCTAAGCTATGTGTTTTCGCCAAAATATTGGAAAAAATAATTTATAGACAGCTTTACTCATCATTAAAACATACACTTAGCGAACAACAACACGGATTTCTAAAGGGTAGATCCACCACGTCTAATCTTTTATTGTGTTGTGAATATTTATCAGAACATATGTCTAAACCTTCTCAAGTTGATGTTATTTACACAGATTATAGTAAATGTTTTGATAGATTAGATCATATCATACTATTGAAAAAACTTCAACAGGTGGGCATTCGGGGCAACCTCTTCAGGTGGTTTTCTTCATACGTCCAAAATAGGTGTCAAACGGTAGTACTGAATGGATTTACGTCTACAACGATGTTTATTCCTTCAGGAATCCCACAAGGATCCTTGCTCGGTCCCCTCCTTTTTATAATTTTTTTGTGTGACATCTCCTTATGCTTTCATTTTTCTAGAATACTATTATATGCCGACGATATGAAAATTCTTTACCCTATTCAAACTCTTGAAGACGCCTCACGTCTTCAAGATGACTTAGATAGATTTCAAAATTACTGTTCATATAACAAATTAGATATAAATGCATCCAAATGTTATGTATGTTCGTTTACACGGAAACCACATCCAATCATCAGTAACTATACTTTAAGAAACACCTCATTGACAAGAGTGTCATCTATTAAAGACCTCGGAGTTACCTTTGATTCAAAGTTGTTGTTTGATGAGCATATCAATAGTGTTGTCAGCAAGGCCTCGAAAGCTCTGGGATTTGTTTTAAGAATGTCCTCTGAGTTTGTTTCAATAAAAACATTTAAAATTCTGTACTGTGCGTATGTACGGAGCCACCTCGAATATGCCTCGCAGGTTTGGAACCCGAGATACGACACTTATATTACACGCATCGAAGGCATCCAAAAACGGTTTCTGCGCTACATACAGTTCCGCGCAAAGAAATTCTTGCCCGACTATAATACCCGGTGCAAAAAGTTTCATATACTACCACTGCAAGAGAGAAGACGTATAGCGGACTTAACATACCTTTTTAGCATAGCGAGCGGCAAGATCGACTGTCCGGAGCTGCTCGGAGGACTGGGGATTCTCGCACCTAACTCCTTGCCGAGAAATAAACCTAATCTCCTGTACGTTCCATTTGCGCGTAATAATTATAGGCAAAATAGTTATTTAATCAGAGCATGCAGATGTTACAACATGGTCGCCAAAGAGTTTGATTTCGATTTATTTAATACCTCTGAAACTCAAATGAAGCGAATGTTAAATTTAAAATACTTTTCTTAAAAGCGATTTCTTAAGTGTTAGTTTTCTTTTTACATACTTGTATATAATTTCACCGATCCGGTGTTTGTAATCGAATCTTGCAAGTTAAATTTATGTTAGTACCCACTTTTATTTGATTTTATCTTGTAGTCTAAACCTATTTACTTACTTTTCTTATATAGTGCTCGTCCGTCTTTCTGCTGTGTTTGTAAATTTATGTAATGTATAATATCTGTGAAAACTTATAATTAGCCTTCTTTTTGTTTTATGTGTATCTATACTTTATGTACCTAGCTGTTAGTTTTCCTTTTATCTTAAAATAAAATAAAATAAAATAAAATAATACGATTTTATATTAGCTCATTAATTTCTGACCAGTTGATTTTAACACCCACGCTACTGCTGATTATGAAGTAATTTTGGAGATTTGACTTTGCTGTGCAGATATTTTTAGATAGGTAGCTATTCAAATCTGAAGTGATACTGAAGTCGGAAGCCATGACAAAGGTCAAGGGTTCAAATCCTACAATGAGCTTTTAGCGAAGGAAAATATCGTGAATTCGTGAGTAAACCATAGCATGATGGTTTTAGGTAGGACACATCTGGCTGACTACTACTCTCAAGTTGAAAATTTGATGTCTGTTCCAGCAGCTGCACTTAAGAGCCAGATTTTTCTGGGTTTAGTCTGCTTACCACCTTTAGCCACATAATTTCCTATGTCAAGATTGCGGTCAAACATAGCATATTAACTTTTTTTGGTATCAAAATCCTCTTTGTAATCAAAGATTCTTCATCATTGCTATTGTAGTTATTATAATATTTTATGACTTATCAATTGCTGGAATCGTTACAACAATTTGCTCGAACATGATTACAAGGTTTTATTTAAAACTTGCCTTGTAATTTGTATGTGTCGAATCTTGCAACTGAATTTTAAAACTTTTTGCATACACTTTAGTTTGGATGACAATGCAATAAAAGCTCGTTCTCAAAAAGTTTTTTTCTGATACAGATGGATCAAGGACAATGGCTTCGGAGGTGCCATGGTGTGGACCGTCGATATGGACGATTTCAGCGGTGGCATTTGTGGTGGGGATGTCAAGTATCCCCTCATTGGAGCGATGAGGTTTGTGGTCCTTGCTTCCTTGTATGTTTGTGATCCTATATGCGCCAAATAAACAACATATTAAAGTTTTACTGATGCTTATAAGTACATTAAAGATAAGGCTGTGGTTAAAGATAGGTCGTGTTTTGCGACACAAAAGATAGCTGGTGGATAAAAATTGTAATCGAAAATGGTTTCATAAGTGTCGGATAGCGTGGAATGGTCTTGAGCCTAATTCCTTAATATATTCTGATTAGCACATTCAAAGAATTCACTGTTACGACTACTGCTATCCTAAACTCATATCACTTGACATGATGAAGATACACTCATATTGTATTAATTACCTTCATTTATTTATATTATTATTATTTATGTATCCTCCTCCTCCTTGCATCGTATACCTCATTGCTGAGGGACGTGACCTTTGTGAGTTATCTTTTCACGGACTCTTGCTCGCCATCTGTATCGGTCTTCTACTGTGTGGATAGCAGCACACACACTGGTCTCCAATACTGCGCGTATTTGATCAGACCTACGCATCGGGCTTCGACCCGTCGGCCTCTTTCCGTCCACCTTGCCAGTAATTAGCAACTTCTCAAGATTGTCGCTTCTTTTTCTTGCAATGTGGCCGAAGTACTCAAATATACGGCGTAGACAGGTTGTCGAAAGTCTTTGAGTCTTTATTTATATATATGATTGTATTAATTCCAACTCTTTAAATCCTGATATGTAAACTTCCAGAGAGGAACTCCGTGGTATCTCCCGCGGTAAGGACGCCAAAGACGTGGACTGGGCATCGGTGGCCGCCAGCGTCGTCGTTGAAGAAGAGACCGAGAAGCCGGAACCGATCAAGATTAGCCTGTCAGATGTCCTTAGTAGGGTGAAGAAACCAGTTAAATCCAGTCTCATCATCAGGAACAAAAATGCTGCTGCTCTCGACAAAAATAGTAAGTTTGCTCTTTTGGTTTCTTGTTATAACAGACGCAAAAGATGTATCAGATGTAGTGCTATCTTATGAAAAGTATTTCTTTAACAGTAGATTGCAAATGGCTGATTACATTGTCAGGAAGATTCATAAAATGGATATGTAAATCCAACCCTATCGATGATAATGGTCTACATAAACTAATTATAGTCACATCACATCTCATTCTTACAAACATTATTGAAAAAGGATAGAACATATGTAAAGCTATCAAATTAGTATTTGCCGTCTTCATTTGCGGGTATTTAGACGTAACCGCGATAGATGGCTACTAAATTTATATTGAAAACAAGCATTAGACTAAGACAGGACTAAATTTCTTACATCCCTTTCTTATGTTCTTTGTTAGAAAGAGATAAAGTGATACAAAATTATTTAGTTGTATGCAACAGATCACCACCATTGTAGTAGTTATACATACTTGGCAATGAATGCTAATAATGATTTAACGCTTGTAAAAAACTTGAAGTCTATCTTGCTAGAGTAAAGAAGAAAATACCTATTCTATATGTTTATAGTTTTCTCACTTTCAAAATAGCTTTGTCTGAGATTAAGAAATGGTTTATTTTATCCACGTAAGCCATCTGAGGCTTAATATCTTCTAGATTCGTCAAGTCAAGGCAGAAGTTAAAAATAATAACAAAATATTTAACAAAATTATTATTTCACAACTTTTACAAATAAAAATGTAAAGTGATCAATTAAAATTTTATGCTTCAATTAAATACAATCAAACAATTGGGTAATGTCGCAATCTGAAATCACTTTTACATTCTTTGGACGATAATTGATGTATTTTACTTTCAAATTCCAATTGTCGTTAAGTATTTAAGTTACCTTAATCATAGCAATGATTGACTTACAATTTTTGAAACTTTCTATAACTTATACAAAACAACATAACTTTGAAATTAAATATTAATTGTCGAAAATAACTTAATTGGTTTTTAACAGTACGTCTCTTATATAAAGTAATTTAAATATTCATACGTGTTAATTGTTCGGAAAAAATCTGAACACGATTACGGCTCTTATCAAACTTTCACTAGAATCAAAAACTGATTATGATATTCGATTATTGAAATCTTAAAAGCTTGCATAAGATGTTATATCATATCATGGACGAATAGATAATAGCCGCCTAAAATCGCAAAATAAAAATAATCGAAGTATAATATTCAATATTAATCTATACAAATAAATAAAATTCAAGTGTCTGCATGTAGTTATAATAACAGTTATTTACTGAATGCAAATGAAAAAATAATTATATGGAAGTACAATATCTCATTTTATCCCGGGAACGTGGTGAACCGTGGTAGTAAATGCTACTAATATAAATAGTTAACGAACTTCCCGCATTTTGTCTAGTTAGATATATAAACTTTGGTGTACTGAAACAAACAAAAATTTCGTTTAATTAAGTATACAAAACGACAGAAAATAACATAGCAAAGTTACAAAAAAAAATTGCTGCTCAATAAAGTTCAGGCGTTTATACCATTTCTATTGTTTTTACTGAAATAAAAAAGTGTATAAGTCCAAATATGCCTCGATTTACGTAATATATTTTTTTTTAACTAAATTAAAACTTTTAACAAGCTCAGATAACTTGGAAAGTTGGTAACTAGACTAGTGCTTTAGCAATTCTGTAGAGGATTATGTAATCTTTGATTTTAAATGTTGGAAAATATTGTTTAAATTAATAAAAATAATATGAATTACGTAGGTATTCACTAAAAAGGTTTCGCTGACTTGTCGTACCTCTGTAGAGATTTTTTCTTAAAGAGTATATAAACAATACAAAAACCATAATACATACCTTTCACGAGACACATTTCTAGAAATAATCATAAAAATGCTGATGAAAAATATAAAATAATTCCATAAACAGCATTTTATATCAGCCAACCCTCTTAAGGATCCCTAAAATGTTCCAGCAACGCTCCAACGAAGCATTCCGAACATGTCAAGTGCAAAGCTTATAATGCAAACAGTCATGTTTGGCAAATTCCATCTTATAACATGGCTCTGGCATAGCGTGGCAAGCGTTGTGTGAAAAAGAAAATTGAAGATATTTTTCGAAACTGTCTCACGAGATTCCACTTAGATTGTATTGGCACATTCAAACAAATGATGTGCCTTTTGGATGAACAGAAGTATTCATCAATAAAAATATGGAAGAGACGTTGTAATGTTGGCTAGTGATTCTTAACCGACTTCAAAAAAGGAGGAGGTTCTCAATTCGATTGTTTTTTCATTTTTTTTGTTACCTCATTACTCCGTCATTTATTAACCGATTTGGAAAATTCTTTTTCTCCTCTCCGGGCGGAAAGCGTCAATTTTTGTCCCGCTTCGCTAAATGAAAATGCCGCTTTCCGCCTCCATCGAGGAAAAAAATAATACACACACCTCAGATCACACGTAATAAACATGACTGAGACATTTTTTACTTTCCTTCCCTAGGTGAGTAATAGTATACTATTTTTGTTTGGAAGGGTACACTTCCCGTTTGTTCCAATTCAAAGTTCAAAGTTCAAAGTCTTTATTTGTATAATGCGGTACAGTGTTGGTTGGTAAAAAAATATATTAAAATAGTAGGTATCACACATTAAACTAAATTTGGCATACAAATTTCAATACAACAAATAAAATTAATCATGTCATCTTAATAGTTGAAAAATTAATCATTAAACATATTATTACTACACATACACCATACTATTACAAAACAATGTCAAAATCAAAAATTAATGAAAAACACAACAAATTGTAAATGTCAAAACTTAACCCTAAAAATAAGTAGGTACATTCAAATCAATAAATTATACAATTTCCATCACATAAATATCATAAAAAATCAATATTCATGTTTTTTTTTACACACATTAATCAGTTAAAAATTATAGTCTACTCTTATGCGATATCAATTCATTGATGTCATAAAATCATTTTTCTTTGAGCCATGACTTCAAAACTGTCATCCGATCAGGATTTGATTACTTCTTAGTGTACTCTGAAGTCGGTTGAAGTTTTTTGTAAAACAGGTTAAATATTATAAACATTCTAATGCAGACTATGTGTAGTTAAAGTCTGTAAAAGTGTTTAATTTACAGTCAGCACTTTCTACTATTATTGAATATCAAACATGAAAATATTTAAAAACTTACTCCACCCACATTGATCTTTCATGCTTCAAAAACAAGAAATGGTGTATTTGGCACTGAACGCTACAAATCTCCAGTGCGAGTGCCACAAGGGTCACTTTTAGGTACTCAGTTGTTTCCAACTGCCAAGAATGGCTTAGGAAACTCGACAATGCGACATAGTTGCTAAAAGTTTGAAACATCGACTGCTTTTACGTTCAAGTATTTTCAGAGACCAAAATTGGAGGAACTATGAACGCCTCAAGATTCTCCCTCTTGCTCTACAATTATAGACAACGTTGTAGGAGTGGGTAGGTCAGGTTTAAATGGCGAGGTGTAGCAAATGGGGTTTTTGATTTAATACCGTCAAGTTTATGACGTAACCTCGTGAAAATCTTTACAAGTGGGTGATTTGGAGTTCTACGTGCTCTGAAGCAAAGTGTTGGTGATAAATAACATATTTCCAATGCTAATAGTTGTTTTAGTCAGATTTCTTAGAAATTCTTTAACTTTTTAGTATTTCCAAGTTTTGCGATCAAGCGATTTAAACAACTTATGACGGCACTTTTCGCTCTTTTTAGTCGTCAATCATACTCTACCAAATGAACGTTTTATGTGTCTCACTAGACACAGAAAATTTAACTTTGATTACGATCCTCACTGCTACTAATCTTTGATGGATCGTCAGTATCATTAAGGGTTTTAAATGTAATTTATTTTGTATTTGATTTAAATAATTGAAGAAGTCATTAATCATACTAAAACGTTAGGAATTTATACTATACCATATCGTACATATTGGTACTAATTCTGTTGTTTACAACTAAACTAATTTAGTTCCCTATAAATATCTCTTTCTAACAAGGAACATAAGAAAAGGATATAAGTAATTTAGTTCTGTTAAATTAGTTCGATTGCTTGTTTTCAACATTTTTGTCGCCATCAAAATTGGTTACCCGCAAATGAAAAAGGCAACGACTAATTTGATAGCTTTAAATATGTTCTATCCTTTTTCAATAAATTTTGTAAGAAAGAGATGAGATGTGATTAAAATTAGTCGAGTGCGATTTACGAGAGAATCGGCACCATTGTATGTTTCTCTTATACAATTCTTTTATTATTTTAAATGCAAGTATGTGGATGTTTGTTTGTCAATCAAATTGGATTGCTATTAATATATTTAGATAATATATTTAGATGAAATATGGCATATAAGTAATGCCGCGGCATTACATATAAAATACTGATTTTAAGTTATCTATGAGACTTTAAACCCATGCAAATGTTAACAGTTGTATAATTCCTTTTAAATTTAAATTCAAAAAGCATTTATTCAATTTAGGCCCTGATAAGGCACTTATGAACATTAACAAATGGCTCTACACCGGTTCTAAATACAACTTGAACTGAGAAGACTCCGGCAAGAAACTACAAGTCTTTTTTTTTTTAATATGTACTTAGAAGTATTACAATTACAAAATATATATAACAATAGCCTGCGAAGCGAACAATTCATTCAAATGCATTCTTGTCATCTACAAAAGCAGAAACTTTATAGTACCCTTTCGTGCATAACTTCTGTTTTACTATCTTTTTGAATCAATGTATAAGTAGCTCTTGGATTTCTTTGGAGACTTTCTTTGATTTTCTAACCTTCTCCACAGAGCGTGAACCTCAAGTCCTCTGCTATCTTACATCGTGGTCATCAAAGAGGCCAAGCGCCGGTCGTTTCACGCCAGAAAACGTTGACCCCACACTCTGCACGCACGTCATCTATGCCTTTGCAACCCTGAAAGATCACAAACTAACTGAAGGAGATGAGAAAGACGCTGATATGTACGATAAAGTTGTTGCTTTGAGAGAGAAGAACCCGAATTTGAAGGTATGTTAAGGTTCAATTAATACTCAGCCGGCTTTGGAACGTTAATTTGGAAATTCTGCGTCAGAAATCTTTATCGGCCTGCGCACAACATTTTACCAAAGTTTCATCCAAATCGTATGAATAGTATAGGAACGCTTACGTTACAAACAGATCAACATTGATTATTATATTATATCTGGTTTGAGAGAGATTATCTAATTAGTGAGATAAGTTTCAATATCTCCTTTATTGGTCTTACTGGTTACTAGCTACTTAGAGCAAGGTGTTTACTACTTTTATTAAAAAAAGATAAATTGACAGTAGAATTTTCTAATATTTTAGATCCTCCTCGCCATCGGTGGCTGGGCCTTCGGTTCCACACCCTTCAAAGAGCTGACTTCCAACGTTTTCCGTATGAACCAGTTTGTATACGAAGCTATCGATTTCCTCAGGGACTATCAGTTCAATGGTTTGGATGTCGATTGGGAATATCCAAGGTAAGTAATCCATATTTTGAATATAAACTTTATTTTAACTAGTTATAGAATTTCCTTTGCTAGTAATAGCCCTGAGGCACTTATATGTCCATATTAATAAAATCCATGTTCCAAATAATAAATTGCTTACCTTTTTGAAGCTCAACTAAACTTTGGTCGAGTTAATTATTCAACGAGCCAATTAATCTTTATTTACCCTAAAACAATCGGTAAATTATAAATAAATTACCATGAAAATAGGATATGATTGAGAAACAATTGAAGTTTAATTGTTTTTCAGTAATGCTATTGTTAGGAAATAATATTGCTGTTGAATACTTAATAATTGATGTTTGAAATCCCTGTATTGATGAAAATTAATTCATTAAATTATTAAAGCGGTGCCGGTGGCTTGAAACTCGCTTTCAACCCGTAGCTTTATCTGTTTGAGATTTGAAATATTAACTATTCAGCACATAACCAAATAGAATCTAAATAATTATAAGATTTATATTTTTACAGAGGAGCAGATGATCGTGCAGCATTTGTTTCACTACTCAAAGAACTTCGATTGGCATTTGAAGGCGAAGCGAAAACTTCAGGCCAACCTCGACTCTTACTAACTGCTGCTGTCCCAGCGTCTTTTGAAGCCATCGCTGCTGGATATGACGTTCCTGAAATTTCTAAATACTTGGTAAGAATAATAAATTAATAAACTAAAATTCTCAATCATTTGTTTCCTATTTTTTTTCTAGTCAAATAGTAAATACATTAAGTTATTCTACTGATCAATCATACCTTTTTATTGTTAACATTTGCTTGTCGTTTATCAGGACTTCATCAACGTCATGACTTACGATTTCCATGGTCAGTGGGAGCGTCAAGTCGGACACAATAGCCCCCTGTTCCCTCTAGAAAGCGCTACCAGCTACCAGAAGAAACTCACTGTGGTATGTACTGTTTTATTAGTTCTAATTTACCATATTTTTTTTATAATTGAATCATGTTCTGATAACCATGATCCAAATTTTAATTTCGTTATCAAACTGATTATATTTAATCAAATTAAAACTAATAGCATTTCTTTTATAACAGGATTACTCAGCACGCGAATGGGTACGTCAAGGTGCACCCAAAGAGAAGCTCATGATCGGTATGCCGACCTATGGCAGATCTTTCACCCTCATCAATGACACCCAATTCGACATCGGAGCTCCTGCTTCCGAGGGTGGTAAGTTGAAGATTATTTCTTAATATTCTGGCATTGTTAAACAATATATCTAACAAAACGTTTATAACTCCTTTACTTGTTACTTTATAGGCCAAGCTGGTCGCTTTACAAATGAAGCCGGTTTCATGTCTTACTACGAAATCTGCGAGTTCCTTCGTGAAGATAATACAACACTTGTATGGGACAACGAACAAATGGTGCCTTTCGCTTACAGAGGTGATCAGTGGGTAGGATTCGATGATGAAAGATCTCTTAAAACTAAGGTCAGTATTTAGCTTTAAAACAATCACTTCAATATTGAGTCGTTCGTAGCGAGTTCGTACAAAACAAATAATTTTTGGTTTCCACAGATGGCTTGGCTCAAAGAAGAAGGCTTCGGTGGTATTATGGTATGGTCTATCGACATGGATGACTTCAGAGGATCTTGTGGAACTGGAAAATATCCGCTCATCACAGCGATGAAGCAGGAATTGGACAATTACAAAGTCAGATTGGAATACGATGGCCCTTATGAGACCATAGCTAGTTCTAGCGGCCAGTATACTACTAAAGATCGTGAGTATAGTTTCAGCTCGTACGTTTGAATAAAATAATGTTCTTTTGCTATCGTAAATCTTTGGTGTCGTATTTCCGTTTTTCTTTCTTTTAAATATTTTTTTTATTTCATTCTCAGCCAACGAAGTTACCTGTGAAGAGGAAGATGGACACATATCCTACCACCCTGACAAAGCTGACTGTACTATGTACTACATGTGCGAAGGAGAAAGGAAACACCACATGCCTTGTCCTTCTAACCTTGTCTTCAACTACAATGAGAACGTCTGTGATTGGCCAGAAAACGTAGAAGGCTGCACCCATCATACTCAAGCTCCAGCAGCTAAGCGATAAGCTCGGGGTTCTATCAAATAGCTTTTAACTATTCTCTGTTCACGTTTGCTATAATAAAGTAGCTTTATGGAGTTATTTTGATACACCTAGACTTTATTTAAATTTATACGATACGTGTCTCGTTTAACAGCTATGTAGATAGCGCTAACATTAAATAGTGTTCAAAATTTGTTTATTTGGATGATGTCATCATAATAATGAATGATAAGCAAACTCGAATAGAAGTGTATGTGTGATTGTTAACGCTTTTTAATGTTCATCGATTTCATAATAGATGAGTATAAATAATCCAATCACATTTAAAAATCTGAATCAACCACCAATACTATAAGTACTTACATAGTATGTTTAACATGAATATTTTATTTATTGGCGTTAGTCGGCTCATATTGGATTGTGAATGAAAGGATTTGTGTGATATAATGTAAATTTCTTAACATTATTTTGGTCAAATTAGTTGTATGTATTGTTAAATTATATTTTTAGGTTAGGATCGTACTCTCTCAAAGGTACACAATAATTAACTATGCTTTTTTGTATTTTTTTTATTTAACTTTGTGGACAAAAACTATAGCATAAAATGTTATAAATTCTCTACATCATTTTAAAAAGAGAATCGTTACTATGACATATATTTTGAGGAAACTTTGAATAAGGTATCGTGTACTTTTGGGACGGTATTTTTATATTTTAAAATTAAGTAGCAACCTGAAGCTTTTTTTTACTTTAACATTATAAAAATACTCAAATCAGCTAAATCACTGCCTATGATACTGCCAATTTGGTTTTAGAAAACATAAAAAAATAATGTTCGTAACAGTGACAAAAAGGTTAAATGTGACATTATTATAATTTTAGTTATATTAAGTGATTAAGCTTTGTAAATATTGTATTTAGATACAAAAAGAGATGTAAGAGTATTATTAAAGAGTTTTTAAAAAACTTTTGTATTGCTTACTTTCTACCGTCTACGTCACAGAGCTGTTGCTTGCAGAAACCATCCCCGGACTACACAACAACTCCATTATGTATGCCTAGGCACTTATACGTTACAAACAGACAGACTATGATTTGTATCGTATAATAGATTAATTACGGTATAAACTAAACAAGTAATCTAACAGATTAAAGTCACCAAGCCTTGAAATATATAACACTTTCTGTTCTTGCATTACTAGATCTCTCACAGGTTGAACTAGCATTACTAGATCTCTACGACCAAGAGACATATTTTTGTCAATTCTAGTATTTAAAATGAATTTACTGTTAACTAATTCGAGGCATGTTTTGTAATTTTAATCTATCTGTTTTATATACACTCAAAGCATCAAGTTCTAATTATGACTTCATACATATTTATAAATTTATTCACGGTATGTGAAAAAAGTTTTATTAGAATATTAGTTTCCTTAACAAAATAAAGTAATGGCATTACTCAGTATTGAATTAATTTTTAGGACAGATAAAGTGTAATTAAAGTATATACTACTAAGTAATTACAGTTTTATGAATGATTCATACATTTATTTTATCATAAACTGTATAAAAGGAATTAATAAAGGCTATAATAATAAAAAAAAGTTTCCTTAGCAAAATAAAGTATATCATTAATGTACTTATATTGAATTCATAATAAGAACTTTACGATATGAGTGTAGATACTTTATGGCAAATAAATAAAATTTAATTTGAAATATGCATTAATACCTACACTCATGTAAAGATATCCAACATTCATCTAAACATTGCAACATAACAACTGATGATAATTATATTATTATTTTTTTTACTGTGAATAAGCCTGTGTTTGACCACAATCTCACCATGGTAAGTGATGATGTGGCCGAAGGTGGTAAGCACACATAGCCTAAAAGGAACTGGCTCTCAAGTGCAGCTGTCGGAACACACCAGTAGGTGCTTGGCGACAGATTTTCGAACGAAGCACTTGAGGGTGGTAGCCAGCCAGATGGGTACTACAAAGTACCCTACCACCATGCAAATATTGTACCTACTTAGAGGCTATTAATTTATAATCGCCAAACATGACACCCGATAATGGAATACTCCAGAGGCTACGGCATCCTTTATGCTTAGAAATTCCCATTTCAAGACATCCAAGCGAAATTGAACCTTTACTACCTAGATTGTAATACCAATTTCCAATGTTTGTATATCCGAAGCCAATGCATAACCGGATGAGTTTGTGATTTGGTGAATTTCCCGATTATAGTTCGGATTATAGGTTGCAAATATGGTACGTTAACATTGTATGGATTAATCTGTACTACTAACATTAATAATTTATACCCCTTCTCGTAAAACTGTACATAGAACGTCATTTGGTGTCAGGTCAGGGTCGATAAATATGTGACTTTTATAACAGTATTTTAGATAAATGTACAGTAGAGTACCCAACTGATAAGGTGCGTCGTGAATCTTCGTTCGCACAGAAAAGAAAGTATGTCCCCGAAGATTAACGAAAGAATGCTTAAAACTTACAATCAACCTTATATTACTACTAAAAGGTTCATAATACACTGCAGCTGTTAGTTCCGTCTCACTCGCAAGTCACGCCCCTCTGCACGGCGCGCGCTAACATGGCGGCAGCTGCCGACCAATAGCGTTTCTCGCGCTTTGAATGTTTCTTCTGCGCAGGTACATCGGTAAGCCATATTAGTTGGGTACTACTGTAACACCTTAAGCACATAAGCAATTGTAACTGGCTATTAAATGTAGCTGTCGCAATGGTCCCTTGGCGACAGATTTTCAACTTGAGAGTGGTAGCTAGCCAGGTGAGTACTACAGAGTACCCTGCCACCGTGCTATGGTTTTCTAACGATGTTGTCCTTCATATTAAACTCAAGCTCGTCATAGGATTCGAACACAACCTTTGTCAAGGCTTCAAACTGAATATCGACAAATAAGAAATAGGTACAACAAGTTAATAGTTCTCGGTTCACAGATCGACCATTTCGATACACAGAACATTTCTAACCTTACAGACTTCTCAAAGGGACATTTTCAAGAACTTCAAAAGTACATTTAACTTCGCATCTAGCAATCGATTACTTCGGAACGCTGCCGACTTCCTCATGTAGATTCCTGACACGTGTAGAATTTTCCAACTTCGCTTTCCGAGTTGAAATACAATTATGTCGGGTCCTTAACTTATTTCCATCAGATCTTTTCAGTAATTGATTTGTCTTTACAAATACATTTTGTAAATTTTCTATTCGCGCAAACGCAACGAAATGTACTTTGTCTAGAGGTACATGGGTATCACTCACGCCGACCCTCCAAAAATCTCTTCACACCCGTTTTGAAGAACCCCATGCTGTACTCCTTTCGGAAAACCACAGCAATTCATTTCTTATATTGAACAATTAGCCGTTTTGATTTACTCAGGGCAAATTTAGCAGCTATTCCGGCTGGAACAGTTTTTGTACACACTATTAGAGGAAAAGTTTATTCAAGGTTTTATTTTAAGTAGCTTGTGGCGGCGTCGTGTGATGGATTGTCCTCTTCCCTCCAATATGGCAAAGAGGGCGATGGCTGCCACATGAGTCATACTTGTGAACAGGTGCTTCTTATTTTTTTATATACCACATGATACCACTAAGGTGGCAAACAAGCATACAGCCCGCCTGATGGTAAACAGTTACCGTAGCCTATGGATGCTTGCAACACCAGGGGTGTCACTCGCGCGCCCGATTCTGAAAAAATCTCTTCACACCCTTTTTGAAGAACCCCATGCTGTACTCGATTGGGAAAACCACGGCGGGAAGCTCATTGCACAGTCCGAGCGCCCGCGGAGGATAGGTTCTTGTGGGGGATGGTGTGCTTAAGTTTGCTATTTACTTATTAATTAAATATCGATTCATACTAATTTGAAGTTTTACAGCCGGGGCACGCAATTTACTGTCTGCCCTCAAACGACTAATCAATTATTATTTATCAAATCGAAGCGTGTAAACTTTTCCAACAAAGGCCTTATTGTGAACTCCGTTACGAACGGTCTCGGCTATCGATCGACACATTACAATCATAGATCACGCACTAGCACTTAATTTTACACAAGTGTACCCGACACTCGATAGGCCCCCGTTATACGATCCAAATAAAACGGATATAAAAATGATTCAATATCTTTTATGTAATAAATTATCGGAGACTGGAGACAAAAGTGGAATTCTTAAGAGGTTTTTTGTTAATAATATGAGATACTGAGTCAACTCGTGAAATATTGAAACAGCATTTTATATACGTCAAATTTTGTATTATATATTTTTCATTGTAAATTATCCAGTTTCACTCGAACATTGTGGAATGGTCATAAGATCATAATCAACTTACTCAAAGTTAAAGTCAAAGCCTTTTTTTTTTATACTACTTAGGTAGCAAACAAGCATACGGCCCGCATGATGGTAAGCGGCTACCGCAGCCTATGGACGCTTGCAACACCAGGGGTGTCACTCACGCGTTGCCGACCCTGCAGAAATCTCTTCAGACCTTTTTTGAAGAACCTCATGCTGTACTCCATTGGGAAAACCACGGCAGGGAGCTCATTCCACAATCTGAGCGTCCGCGGAAGGAAGTTCCTTTGAGATCGCACAGTTCGAAACAATTCTGGTTTCAATATGTGAGGATGGACTCCCTGTCGATGGCGAGAGTTGCGATGGTAGAGGTGGCCGTGGGCATCATCTTAAACAATTCTACAGCACACTGTCAAAATTCAAAATTCAAAATTCAAAATCATTTATTCAAATAGACCTTCGCAGGCACTTATGAAAAGTCTGACTCTAATACTCTAATACCGGTTCGGAAGGTTGCATTTGCTGAGAAGAGCCGGCAATAAACTCAGCAATTACTCTTTTCAAAACAAGCTTAGATTCATTACATAATATTTACATTCTAATCGCACTGACAACAATTGCGTGCCCAACAATTGCGTTTATAAATCAACTGGAACTGTCCGTTGTACAAGCGGTAGAACACACATAAGGAGGCAAAGTCTCTCCTCAAACTGAGGGGCTCTAAACCGCTTGTGAGCTCGGGATCGTCAACAATTCTAGCAGCACGGCGCTGAACCGAGTCTTAAGGCGCAAGCTGGTATCCAGGTGCTGAATATATATCAGTAAGTTCAATGTCTTTATACAGTTTATGAGTAAAGTATTATTTTTATCATTTTTTAAATTACCTATATCAAATAGTCCACAATAATCCAGGGACGAATACCTAATAATATTAATTCTCCAATCAGACGGTATTAACCAATGTTTCTCTGAAATGTATACAGTATATGAGTAAAGTATTAAGTTTTTAAATTATATAAAATAGGAAGGTCCACAATATAGATCCAGGGACGAACACCTAATGATATTAATTCTCCAATCAGACGGTATTAACCAATGTTTCTCTGAAATGTATACAGTATATGAGTAAAGTATTAAGTTTTTAAATTATATAAAATAGGAAGGTCCACAATATAGATCCAGGGACGAACACCTAATGATATTAATTCTCCAATCAGATGGTATTAACCAATGTTTCTCTGAAATGTATACAGTGTATGAGTAAAGTATTAAGTTTTTAAATTATATAAAATAGGAAGGTCCACAATATGGATCCAGGGACGAACACCTAATGATATTAATTCTCCAATCAGACGGTATGAACCAATGTTTCTCTGAATATTATACAGTGTATGAGTAAAGTATTAAGTTTTTCAGTTTTTAAATTATATCAAATAGGAAGGTCCACAATATGAATCCAGGGACGAACACCTAATGATATTAATTCTCCAATCAGACGGTATTAACCAATGTTTCTCTGTTAAAGTGAAAATGTCCAATCGAAAATTAATGCCAAAACCAATGATGCTTGTAATACAGTTTATACGTTTGTAGTGTTCACCCCATTGCGACGCTTTCATATACTTTTCTATTTTTTCCAGTGTTACATTTTCTGTTACTTCGATTGCTATCGACGTGACTATTTTACTTTCACTTGCTATTGGCTATACTTGTAGTTTTGTATACTTTTTTTATAAATCAACTGGAAACATGCACATTAATGTTTTGTCAAACACTTCATCATCGAGTCGGTCACTAATCGTAAAAAAACCGTTCTTTAATAAGTAAATTATAGAAGATATTTTATATCGAATGAGTATCATTATTTTTGTACCATAAGAGTAACAAAGAAGCGTATGGCCTGTCTAATGGTGTAAGCGGTTACTGTAGCCTTTCACGCTTGCAACACCATACTAGCTCATTGTTGATCTTTGTTTTCTTGGACTCTATTCTAGAACGTTTTTCCCCGAAAAATACTTATTTTCTACCATTCTTTATTTATTTTATTCGTATGGACCTGGGTCTTATAAACCCCAACATAAACCAAAATATTACCCTCCATTAACTCCCCATTCTGTCCTCTTACATCTAGCTCAAGTTATACAATAAACATCTTCAAAATCCCCCATAATATGTACAAATTTATATTCTGGTCCAGTGTTGTCTGTACACGTATCAAATGTAAAGAGCGAAAGACAATTTTTGAGCTGGAAACTTTCATATCGTTTTATTATTTCTGAATTTGTAACTAATCTTGTCTATATTGAATTTTGTTGTCTAAAGGAGTAAAAATCTTTGAACCATGATTTATACGGAATAGAAATGAGGTGATTAAAATATCCTGGGACATTCCTCACACACGGTCATCTGATCCCAAACTAAGCAGAGCTTGTACTATGGAAACCAGATAACTGATATAATACATATGCAACTTTTTGTTTGTAAATACATAATTACACCCAGACTCAGGACATACAGATATGTTTATGCACACAAATGCATGTCCTGTGTGGGAATCGAACCCACGACCTGCGGCGCGTAAGGTGAACCTTAACCAACTGCGCCAACCGGCCCGTCATGACGATAATGTTTTGTTATTTTCTATCATCATCTTTCACAGATGATGAGACACCTTCATGTCCTATGGGAAAATGAAGAATATATCGGAAAGGTCTTTGTGTTTTCAACTAATTTCAAATGTAGAAATCGGAGATTTTACATAGATAATACAAAGTAAGATCCAATATCCAGATAATATAAGCTCAAGCGAAGCCAGAACAAAAATGAGTGAAGAAATATTTTGTTCTCCAACATCTGCATCACACGGTCCCTAGCGTCCAAGTACGTGCCGATGTATCTACGACACTCGCGACTGGAATTTAAAATATTCCTCGGAATTCTACGTTATTATCCTCCAGAAAATAGCACTTTTTGCTCAAATTCTAGGACTCTCTTTAGACTTGTTTCTTAGCGTTTAAGGGCACCCAGCTGCGGTTTTTCACGTATGATTGAAGATCAAACGAGAATGGAAAGCAATATTCTATACACAATTTTCTAATTTTGAAGTTATAAGGTTTTAGAAAATTCCATCAAATATTTTTCTATTGATTTCCCTGAAATAAAACAGTATTCTTAATTTATATTTCTACACCTACAAATAACAAGAAAACTCTCCAAATAACAAAACAAAGGAAAACATTGATCCCTCGTGAACTGGAACTAGAAACAGACATATTTTAGCGGACTTCTGATGGTCCAATACCTACTTTGTTAAGGCTTTAGTTAGAGCTTATTAGCAGTAACTGGTTCAACTGAGGTACAAGTTATTAGCTGTGTTTCTAAAACGGCCTTTGTTATAACAAGATGTTTCGAATCAGCCTTTACTACACGACCAGTGATTTGGGTAGTGTTAATTTAGTAGCTTTGTAGCTAATTTGATATAGGTATATATATACCTCATTTTAAGGTTTAACTCTTTAACTATTTACTTTCGATTTAACTATTTACTTATTTGAGTCCTTCAAAATTAAATTCCTATTTTTTATAAAATGTTGGTGTTTTGGTCAACAGCATTGAGTTATCCTAACCTTTGTCAGGAGTGTATCATGTTTACTTAAATCATCGGGGATTCATCCCTTTAGAGAAGTGATACCCAGCAATCCAATTAAGTTATTTTGCACTGATTAATAACAATAAGTACCAATCACTGTATCTAGATATTTAGTGTCCTTGATTTACCTAATCAGAGCGTCTGTTGGTGGTAGGTTCGGGAATTAGCGGAATAGATTTCAATCAAAATTAACGCCCTTATTGGGATTAATTTTTCGATTACTTGAATTAACGCTGCTACATATATCTTGCTCTATGTCTTTAATTGTCATTTGACCTTACTAGTATTTTATCTCAAGATTCTTGAGCAAAAGACTTGTTGCTAACCTTTACATGAATATTTACCTTATATAGGTCTTAAGTAGCTCTAAGTACTGCCCTCAACTTGTTGCTTGTACCAAATCCAGTTTACGCTAATTACAGTTAGTTAACAAGGATATACGAAGCACCCACTGGCCCACTGGCAGTGCTCCATACTTGTTGAACTGAACCCGGTACTTGACAAGTGGCAGCTTAGCTTGATTTGCATATTAATCTCGTGGAGTAAGCTAGTCTGTTTTCAATTTTTATAGATTAGTTCTGGCAGCAGCAAATATGAGCTTTCTGAGCATAAAAGATGATTCAGCCGGTGGCGGGATAGCATTTAGTAAATCTGATAGCACCTTAAAAATGGCAGCCGCATTAAATTACTGCTGTGGCTCTGAGTTACTGCTGTGAGCCTACCTATCTACCTAGAACAAGAAACTTGGTTCCAGTTGCTGAGTGTCATTTTATCATAAAACACTACAGTTTCCTGCCTTTTTCACAAGAATATTTTCTTCTTAATCATTTCACACTTTGGTATATAAAAGTTTCTTCGTTTTTTTCACTTCTTCGCCTTTTGGATCATATCTATTATAAAACCTAACGTCATTCTATCACTCCGTTAGTGGACTGACATCTCAAGACCGGTAATCCTACTTTAATGCTATTTTAATAGGTGTTTTATCTAGACTAGTGGTATCGCCTTGCCGTCAACTTTAAGATCAGCCCTCGAGAATTTTTGATTTCTAATGGTAAGGGAATAAGACCTAATTTGCACTACACTGTTTCAGGGCTGTTTGTGATCTTCAAAATAATACTTGGACCTTCAAGATTTCCACATGGTACTTCCAAAAAATCCTGGTGAGAAAATGCTTAGTCATAAGACACCTGTAGGTAATATATTTAAAATTTCGAGCAACAGAAATATCCGAGTGTGTTGTTGGGCTATGCCCGAGACCGGTTAACCACCATGGACCTAAATAATCAAACACCATAGATTCCTGACAATCAAGAGGTTTTTCAAGTGAGTTTTTCAAGGACATCATGATATAGTTATTTTGGTATTGATGCATTGGCCATAATTAGCGGTGATCACTTATCATCTGATTCGCCGACTGGAACCAAAATCGTAGTTTTGCCTTACCATTATAAAAGCACGATTAGTTATCAAGTCCAGCGAACAGAGACGCAATGAAATCCTAGTGATATCAAATCAACAGTTTTTGTTTTTATATGTTCTATACCATATCGTAGAAACTCGCCAGTAATGTGTTCTCGGCTTATATCGAGAATTCGTTTAGTAGTAGGATTTATTAGTTTTGATATTAGCTATAACCACCTATGAGCACCTACTAGGGTAATTTATAAGTATACTAGTTGCGCCCCGCGGTTTCACCCACGTGCCACATACCCGAGGAATATCCTACCCTACCCTTAAGTTTTCTTAAATTTCCTATAATTTTCTACGCAAATTTCTTAAAAAAAACCCTAAGAACCTTTTCTAGAGTATTAGAAAACTTTAAAAAAAAGATGGATGAAATCGGTAAAGTCGTTTTTAAGTTATGCCGTAACCAAGGGAAATAGGGATTTATTTTAGTATATAGAAGAAGATAGAGATGTATTTATTATATTACTGAGAAGGAAATAAACCTTGCAATAACTTTTTTGCATTTATAATAACTTTACATTGATTATTACCAGAAAATACCATTTTCAGTCACTCTTATACGATAAGGCACGATGTCTAGAAAGGAGTGGAACACACTCCTGGCTTCTGCGTTTCCTGACACCTGCCTTGGGTGTCAGGAAACATGAAAAAGTTATTTATTCTTGCTTGTCCTTCAAAGCAAGAGTAAATAACTTTTTCTAAGCAAGCGTGTAACGTTCTCGGCTTCAATCGCTCATCTCAGAGTGGCTCTGAAGCTAATCGTAAGCTCCTTTTATTTAAAAAAGTTCGAGATATTTGTGATCAAAGAATAGACTTGATTCAAAGCTCAGATTCAGTAAAGTTCTGGATCTTTTACGCCATTTTTGGTTCTGACTTACAGATTTATGCTATCCTTACTTCAGTATTATGGTGTCGCATAGCGCACATATAAATTCAAAATATAGATAAAACTATTGCCAAAGTATCAAATCCGTTCGATCGCCACAATAACCGTGTTTTCAAATGCTCACTCCGCATCGCTGCGTCCGCGCATCGCATCGTCCGCGAGTTCCTATCAGTTCTCTAGGTCATTCCCACGTGCTTAGACGTCCTACTGGCATCTTTGAACGAAAACAAATCGATAATCGTTTTTATTTCAAATAAGAATCAGAAAATATATCAAATTACTGACGGCCTGTGTTTGAAAGTGAATTTTGAAAATCAAATATTGTGTTCGGTTCTGTGGTGGTGTCTTTTTTTAATGTGCTGTTTTTACCGGGAATTTTATTGCTGAAAAAAAAACAAACGTTAAAGGTAGGTCAGTAGTATTTATTTCTTTGTATAGAACTTTTTTTTGATATAAGTCAGTGGGTTCAATTTGGAATTTCAAATTGTTGGCAGCAAATCCCAACAATTTTAAATTTGGCTTTTTGCAATGACTTTAATTAGGTACCTACTATTTTTCTATAAATAAATAAATAATAAATACGTTAAGTATATACGAATAAGTACCTATATAGATTATAGATATCATTTATAGATTTTTCACTCTTTTGTTTTTATTAATATTTAATTAATATTTTTATATCTTATTGATTCATGAGAATGTCATTAGCGTAGAGGAAATTACCAACGCAATGTTTGAATTAAAATGCATTCAATTACTTTTTGATTAGTGTATGTCATAATAACATCATTAGAAATAAATAAATCTCTTCTATAGACAGAATATAACCATATGACCATACCTTTCACGGGGGCCTTACGTTTGTGACACAATGAATAATGCAAGCGAAAAATGTCTTTCTTTGTACGTCCATAAAGTCGAATCTACGTTAGGAATAAATAGGAAGTCCAGATTTACAAATACCCTCGTAGAACCTTTAATTCAAAATCAAAAAAATCAAAAAGTCATTTATTCAGTTTAGGCCCTAGTAAGGCACTTATGAACGTTACATTGGTACATACAGCTGAATTTACCACCGGTTCGGAATACACTTAAACTGAGAAGACTCCGGCAAGAAACTCAGCAAGGTTTTTTTTTGTGGAAGATCTTTTAATATTACAGCTTTTTTTCCAAATAATTATACAATATATACATTATTATTTTATGCTTATTCGTACAATTGTCACTTAGCCAGGGGGATGCAAGTGCAGAGAGAAGCTACTACAACCATATATTCTTGTCTTCCACGTAATGAGCCACCTTATAGAAGGCTTTGTCAATTAACCTCTGCTTTATGAAATCTTTGAATTTATCATAAGACATTTTAGTTACTTCGTGTGGGATTTTATTATAGAATCGAACGCAATTTCCGAGAAAAGACTTATTAACTTTAGATAACCTGAATCTAGGTGTCACAATTTTATCTTTTGTATTGAAGTTATGGCGGCTACAATTAATTTTAAATAAATTTAAGTTTTTACGGACAATAAAAATAAACTTTATCCCGTTATATAAGGTCCTAATAAATTAGTGAACTTCCTCTTGAGGGATGAATGTATAGGTCATTTCATTAGTAATCATAAAATAATATTAGAAAAAAGATCCGTGGGAGGGAAAAAAAGTTTTTTTTTTATAAGTCCCATATAAATTTCATATTAAGGATAAAACTAAAAATTCAAAAATAAATTAACTTTTTAACAAAAAAATAAACCACCTTCAAAGTACACTAAAAAGTATGAAATAAGTCTTATCTGACACTGTTTTAAAGTCAGCGAAAGTTATTTCATACTTTTTAGTGTACTTTGAAGGCGGTTTTTTTTTGTTAAAAAGTTAATTTATTTTATTACTAGTGAATGACCTATACATTCATCCCTCAAGAGGAAGTTCACTAATTTATTAGGACCTTGTTATATAAATATTAGTTCTGAATCCACGCTAATATTATAAATGCGAAACGACTTAACCTAAAAACCGATCGTATTGAAATTTGGCAGAGAAAATAGCCTACCTAAGAATTCTTTCTTAGGTCTTAGGCTATTTTCTTCATAGGCTTCATTTTTCCCCGGGAACAAGAGTTCAACCGCGGAGAACAGTATAACTTTATCTTTAGGACGTGACATGAGTATGCCTGTACTATACCAAGGCAAACATAATATTATGTACCTAGTTACTATAAAATTTACGTAAGCGTACAATATTTTCATAAAAACTGTTCCAAATTTTCATCAAATACTGTCTGAAAACCTGCTTAATATTACCTAGCCTTTATAAGCGATGAATATTTATGAACACGATGTAGAACACTGCTAAAAATTCATAGAAAAATATAATATTTATTTAATATCTGTTGAGAGCAAAAGTTCAATAGGTATTACCGTTAATCCGCACTTTTTACACATTTTTAAACCACGTTCGAAATATCCAATTAAAAAGCGTGATTTATTTTTAAGTCTGCTGTATTAATTGCCAGTGCTGATTTATTTTATTTTGTTTTATTTTTGTTAGTTTTGGGTCATAGCTTGGTTTACTTTCAACGTTATAGTTTTCTGTTATTTTCAAAGGTTAGAATATCCTGGGACATTCCTCACACACGGTCATCTGAACCCAAACTAAGCAGAGCTTGTACTATGGAAACCAGATAACTGATATAATTACATATACTACTTTTTGTTTGTAAATACATACTTAATATACATAATTACACCCAGACTCAGGACATACAGACATGTTCATGCACACAAATGCATGTCCTGTGTGGGAATCGAACCCACGACCTGCGGCGCGTAAGGTGAACCTTAACCAACTGCGCCAACTGGCCCGTCTAATATACATAATTACACCCAGAATAGGACATGCAGAGATGTTCATGCATACTGCATGTCCCGGGTGGGAATCGAACCCACGATCTGCGGCGTTACAGATGGTCTAAACCAGTGATTCCCAAAGTGGACCAGGTGGACCCCGACGGGTCCATGGGAGACTCGACGGGGGTCTAAATTAGATCTAATCTTCGCATTTTTTGACGAGTTTTGGTTCAAATGTAGCAGTACTCTGTGTATTTTCTGTTTTCGGTGGACCCCCCAGAAACAGAAAATTTCGAGAGCTCTCTATGAGTAAAACAAGTTTGGGAACCTCTGGTTTATAAACTATCCATTCCATTATCCAGTCCATTATTTTAGAAGCCAAAATAATGGACTAACAACTAGTACCATGTCACAGGTCTCCAAGTATCTATACAATCCCGAAAAATCCGATGCTTCGTGTATTGCAAGCTTACGATCAGGCGGGCCGTATGCATGTTTACCGAATTAGTTGTAAAAAAAAAAACCTTTCTTAGAAGATGCCTAAGTTATAAGAACTAGTGTTCAAACATGTAAGTTACTAAGCCCTGCGGTTTGACATGTGCGTGAGTCTGTCAATCAGTCAGTTTCTCCGTGTACGTGTTCTGATTAGTTATAACTACTCGTTAAATAAATAAATAAAGTACTTACCTGAATATACTTTGGCTCCCGGTTAAAAAAATAACAATGACATCAATTGTTACAGGACGCGCGTTACTCGCGAGAACCAACGGGTTTTGAAAGATTTAAATAATATAAACATTATATTTGATACGGATAACGGTTTGATGTTGTGTTGAACAAAATCTTTTTTTTTTTAATTTTTACTTGGTGTGGTAAAACTAGTAGTTATGTGAATTAAGAAAAAGTGCAAAATAAACATGCACGAAAATAAAAAAGACAACAGTACCTACCACAGACTACTAAATAGTGCAGTACTTTCATATCCGCGTGTATACGGAATAGCAAATGAAAAATAAACAACTGTCTAACGTATATTATGTACATAACGATTATAAGACTGCATATAATTTCCTGCATTTCAGATAAACGCATACTACCTGCTATTGTTCATAAAGCGTTTAAAAAAGTAATCAAAAGCAGTTTTATTAAAAGAACTAGCTGACCGACAGATAATTTCAGTTGATACAAAAATCCAATAGATGCACTTTCAGGTTTTCCGAATTGTCTAATTTTATTTTTTTCCTTCTACTATTAGAGCTTATTAACATCAAACAAACCCTAAAAATAATATTATAGACATATATTAAAACTCTTCCAAACACGCGGGAAACCATCTTGTTTCGATCTGTCAAACTCTTTCTCTTTTATTTTTTTTAAATAATATTATAGTGCATCCACGCTACACGAATCGAACACACGGATCATGGATTCGCATAGCGTGGACGGACTCGCGAGCCTCGAACGGGCGTTCGGCTCGCGATCGACTGCACTCTGTCGATTGTCAGTTTTTTGACGAACACAGGGATTCGCATCACGCTCGTGTTGTAGGCTCGTTGTAAGCTCGTTGTACGTCCACACTTGACATCACGAGCAACGAATCAATAGCGGCTCGGCTCGAGCTCGGTTCGCGTAGCGTGGACGCACCATTACAAACATAAGAATAGCCAAATCTGTCTAGCCATGCATAAGCGCATTCTCGCATTTCCTCCCGAATTTTCTAATTTTAATTTTTCTTTCTACAAATCTTGTTGCGGAATATTATGGTGCATCCACGCTACACGAAGCGAGCACACGTGGATCACGGATACACGTAGCGTGGACTGACTTGCGATCCTCGAACGAGCGTTCGGCTCGCGCTCGACTGCGCTCCGCCGATTGTCAGTTTTTTGACGAACACAGGGATTCGCATCACGCTCGTGTTGTAGGCTCGTTTTACGTCCACACGCGACGAATGAATAGCGGCTCGGCGCGAGCTCTGTTCGCGTAGCATGGACGCACCATAAAGAACGTAATCTAATCTGTCCAGCCATGCGCTTACCAACGAACATAATTTATTTTTTATTTTAAAAAGATATGCAGGCCACCCCTAGCTTCGCATAAATCAATGATGCAAAAACTTTTCATGCAAGACCCTGTATAGTAATGTCAACCGTCAAAAAGTCAACAACCGATGGGAGTCGAATACTCGTCGAATACGATTTGAAATTCAAATTTCGTACGATTGCCTATGTTTGGAACGAAGACGGACGCCAGCCCTAGCCTAGATGACATCGCTTCCTGTACGAGACGCGTTTGACATTTGCTGTCAGTAATCATTATTTATGGCCAGTGCTATTCACTTTTTGTACTTTTACGCCAACGTATTAATACAGAGTAAATAATATACTACGTACAAGTATTAATATTAGAATTATTTACTTACTTTTAATTTTACAATAATAAAATAAGTAATAGTAAGAATGATAAAATAATGAGCGTTTACCTGAAATAGTGTGTAGATTCTTGTAGAAAGAGAAAATCATTTATATTCTTCTTAAAAATATACCTATTATCTAGTATACAAACCTTGAATATTCGTTAACTGTACTGTAACAAGGTTAATCGCATAAAAATGCACCTTTAACATTCAATTAAAATTACACGCCTAAATTGTTCGAACTTGAAGTGATATAATAAAAACCCGGTCAAGTGCAACATACCGTGCCTACCGGGTTACGTAACGATCATTTAATAGCTAAAAATGATTAGTAATTGGTGATTTTTAGATAGGTAGTTAGAGGGTTGTAATCACGTGAAAAAAATTTTGCTGGAAAAATTTGTCGAAAGAATAATATAGAAAATTATAATAAAATTAGAATGAATAATACAAGATTGTATTTGGTTGAACTGATATCATTTATAGTATATAAAGTAATTGTGTGTGTTTTTTTTTAATCAACTTGAAAGTATACTAATGGTATGTACAGTCGAGGACAAAAATAAGTATACACCACCAAGCCTCATAAAAAGTAGCCGTTCACATTATCATAGATATGGGAACATACAAAAGTTCAAAAATAAGTAAACACTGTTGGACAATTATGTATGTAAACAACAAGTTCAATAATATATATCCATGTATCAAATCATTAATTTGTGAACAATCAAAATACCATAAATATGTATTCATCATTATAGTCAAAAATATGTAAACTCATTGAAGTCAAGGCCTTCATGGAATTTAATTGGAAAACGGTAGGTATTTGAAAAAAGTTTTTAAAAAAATCAATAATTTTGTGTTTGGACACGTTGGTAGTTTCGCGCTCGCGATGTTGTCAGCTCGTGCGCAAGCTGGCTGGCAACGTCGCCTACCGCATGATGCGATCAAGTCGTTGAGAAAGGTAAAGTTATTGTCGCTCCCTGTAACAGGGCACTCACTGAGCAATTTCAACAATTCGTCGTGACATATTTATTCATGATTATTATTTCAAATATTTTGAATTAGCAGATACGTAGCCGTAGCCGTGTTTGGGAATGTTGGACATGTCGTGAGATGAACTTTGACCATATATGGTTTTCAGGGTCTGATGATCGAGTAGGAGGGTGGGCACTAGAACTCTATAGCCGAACAACGTATCCTAGCCGTGTTTGGGGTTGTTGGAGTTTTCGTGAAATGAACTTTGACCTTATATGGTTTTCAGGGTCTGATGATGGAGAAGAACGGTAAGCACTGGAACTCCATAGTGGAGTTGAACTTTTTAGATACTGGTCCGATTTCTCTCAAAATCGGTATTTGAGTGTCCTCGGGGTCACAAAACAAGAAACTTTTCTCAGAATTTTGAAAAAGTGTCCGCCATGTTGAACTTTTTAGATACTGGTCGGATTGCTCTCAAAATCGATATTTGAGAGTCCTCGGGGTCACAAAACAAGAATCTATTCTCAAAATTTTGAAAAAGTGTCCACCATTTTGAACTTTTTAGATACTGGTCCGATTTCTCTCAAAATCGGTATTTGAGTGTCCTCGGGGTTACAAAACCAGAATCTTTCCACAGAATTTTCAAAAAGTGTCCGCCATGTTGAACTTTTTAGATACTGGTCTGATTGCTCTCAAAATCGATATTTGAGAGTCCTTGGGGTCACAAAACAAGAATCTATCCTCAAATTTTTGAAAAAGTGTTCGCCATTTTTTACTTTTGAGATACTGGTCCGATTGCTCTCAAAATCGATATTTGAGAGTCCTCGGGGTCACAAAACAAGAATCTATTATCAAAATTTTCAAAAAGTGTCCGCCATCTTGAACTTTTTAGATACTGGTCTGATTGCTCTCAAAATCGATATTTGAGAGTCCTCGGGGTCACAAAACAAGAATCTATTATCAAAATTTTCAAAAAGTGTCCGCCATCTTGAACTTTTTAGATACTGGTCCGATTGCTCTCAAAATCGATATTTGAGACAAGGGTCTCTCAAAATGGCGGACACTATTTTAAATTTTGAGCAAAGATTCATGTAATGTGGCCCAAGGGTCTCTCAAATATCCATTTTGAGAGCAATCGGACCAGTAACTAAATAATTCAAAATGGCGGCCCCTTTTTTTATTTTTTTGCAATGAATCCATGTTATGTGGCCCAATGGTCTCTCAAATATCCATTTTGAGAGCATTCGGACCAGTAACTAAATAATTCAAAATGGCGGCCCCTTTTTTAAATTTTGAGCAAAGATTCATTTAATGTGGCCCAAGGGTCCCTCAAATACACATTTTGAGAGCAATCGGACCAGTAACTAAATAATTCAAAATGGCGGACAATAATTTAAATTTTGAGCAAAGTTTCATCTTATGCGGCCCAAGGGTCTCTCAGATATCCATTTTGAGAGCAATCGGACCAGTAACTAAATAATTAAAATGGCTGCCACTTTTTACCAGTCTGATGTTAAAGAGAAAAAATAAAAACCGTCCTGGTGCGCAGATCGCTCGACACCACACGACATTGCGCCCGTGCGAAGACGGGGCGGGTCGCTAGTTCAAATTAAAAGTGTAATTTATGAAACAAATGACACGCAAATGACGTCATGCCCTGTTCTAAAGACATCACAAGACGTAAATATTTAATAATGTGTGCATCGATATATACAGGCCGAATTTTTATTTCTAGCCAGTGTGGGCAACTTCTGAACTACAGATCTTAGAGAAAAACGCTGAAAGGAACCCCGAGCTGAATTTTGAAGAAAATTAAAATACCATAAAAATTTATTGAATTTCTTCAAAAAAATATTTTTTTGAAGAAATTCTGCTTCTTTGTCACAATATGAACAAAATTATGTAAGAAAATCTTGCTCTCAAGTTGCTAGAAGTTATCCAAAATATTATTTTATATTTTCCTTGACCATGGTTTTATGCTGCGTAAAGTTTGACGAAGTGGAGCAGATCTCGCAGGGACCTCACTATGTTTAACCATACAGAATTGGCTCTTAATTAGCATTCTGACAAAAAAATTGAGGTCAATTTTGATAACTTCTAGCAACGTCAGACCAAGATTGTCATACATAATTTTGTTCGTATTGTGAAGTAGAAGTAGAAAAAGACAAAAAAAATTGAAAAAAATTTAAAACACATTTTTTTAATTATTTTTTAATGGCATTTTTATTTTCTTCAAAACTTTGCTCGGGGTTCCCTCAGCGTTTTTCTCTAAGACCTGTAGTTCAGAAGTTGCCCTCACTGGCTAGAAAAAAAAAAAACACCCTGTATATGTAGGTACTACATAATATATCAATGAATATTGTGTGATCTTCAGTCATCATTGTTCAGATGGTTGTATACATATTTTTGGCACATTGAGTGGTAACAATTTTATGCATCTTTCAGGGAATACATATTTTTACTTTATCTAACGTGTACATATTAATGATCGTGTCGGGTACATATTTATGTTGTCTATATTGTTTACATATTTGTTAGCATTTGAATGAGTACAAATTATTGGAGCTTTTTATGATTACTTCTTTTTTATAATGATACGTGTATACATATCTTTGTCTTCGACTGTACATAAGCTAATATATAAATTATGTAGTTTCAATCATCAATAAAATAATAATAAAATTAAGATTAATAATAACACTAAACTAAATAATAGCTAAATAACAAAATGTAAATAAAAATATATACAAATTTTATAATTCCTAATTTTTATTTAAGTAGGTACCTATTTAAAATGTTGGTAGGACTTGGATATTGCAGTAAAATTCACTGAATATTTTTTTGTCTTACATTATATTTTTATTAATTTATTTAAAAAATAATGTTTTCTTAGGTATTGCACATAGAACATTTTAGGTGATGATTTCAATTTTATTAAAAATAACAACCAAACGGAACCTTGGCGTGTGAAATGTCACTTGCACAATCTATTTGACATTACTGTACCCAGGACCACAGCACGAGCGATATATTGAATGAGCATTGAATTCACTTTTGATCTTTTGACATTTGATAGCCTTGATGAATTGTCAATGACACTTATTTAATGTTGACATTTGGTACATCAATTAAAATAAATAAATATCCTGGGACATTCCTCACACACGGTTACCTGATCCCAAACTAAGCAGAGCTTGTACTATGGAAACCAGATAACCAATATACTACATTATTACTATTTTTTGTTTATAAACTTATTATACATAATAACACCCAGCCAGACTGAGGACAAACAAACATTTTCATGCACACAAATGTTGCTCTGGGTGGGAAACGAACCCACGACCTGCGGGGCGATCGGTGTAATCTTAACCAATTTATTCTTTATCAAGATTAGCGGCATTTATAATAATTCACCATAATTTGCTCACTTAACGAAACAAAAGTTATTAACCGTTATATTAATTATCGAGTAAACTATGCTCTATCTAATCCTAATGAAATAAAATATTTTTCAACACACTCGCTCGTAAAGTGACATTTATTGCAAAATGCAAGTCTGTGTTTTTTCCTCGCAAGTGTTTTGAAACGTCGCGCGCGTCGTATGACACGCGTGTGCATTGATTATTATAGTGTTTTCAGGATTAGAAGATATCGGTGACAGTTCACTTTTGACAATTATAGTCATGCGCCTTAATGATATCCAATCGATTTTTTTGTTGTATCGAGAAAGTTAATAAAGAAAGTCTAATCGATTTTCATTTTAGTGCTTTTATTTTCCAAATTATATTTCCTTATCACTGTCTTACTACTTAATACCGCCTCGTGTGTAGTTACCAACTTTGCACACATGTATCATACTGTACTATTATCGTTGTTCTTAATTTCATATAATTATTACAGGATTTATGAGAAATTATGTTTGTTAATTGATATTTACCTAGTAATGTAAGATATTCTTTCTATCTTTGATATCGTACCGATATATCGAAATTTTTTGGTAATTAAAAATATTTCAATATTGATAAACCTATTCAAAAATAATCGATATAACATATATCGATACTTTTTTGAATTTCCCTGTCGATCAAGCATTGTCAATCACTATAGGTAAATGTTCCGTTTCATGCAGCAAGTATTTTAAGGATATCTTATTATTTCTTTTTAAAATTATCAAACTATATTAATGTGCTGAAATTATTTCTTAGTTATGTATAGTGATATATGTTGTATTTTTTCAATGATATAAAATGGAAATTAAAATATTTTTTTGTAAAATATTATATTAGTTACTCGCAAAGTAGTATGAGTGAACCGGAAAATGCGAACTGTCACCGATATCTTCTAATCCTGAAAACAGATTACACTCTCGGCTCACTTATCACCTGGAGTGTTAATAATCAACTTTGCACACATGTATCATAATGTACTATTATCAAATAATTATTTTTGTCAAATCGAAGTAAGTACTTCTAATTCTTGTAATAAAATTCTAGATGTTTCAACGGTAGAATTAGGCTATCAACTCGATACACATTTAATGTAATTGCACCGTTATTGATTACACGGATGCGTTCGCGCACCGATTGTGACCACTATATCGACTTTCCAACCATTCAGTGTGGCTATGTTATAAGCGGTAGCGATTTCACGGATAGGCGCTGAGGAAATACTTTTCACCTCCTCATTCATACAATGGTTTTCCGAATTAGTTTACTGCTCTATGAGGGGTTTACTTTTTAACAAGCTTTTATTTAATTTGCAATGTCTGTATGTATGTTTGTTCGTTCGGGTGGAAACTTGCAAGTCGAATTTCACCCATGTCCAGTGGTCGGATTGACTAGATATTTGGTGTACATTAGTTTATTGGAAGACAATGCAAGTACAGTCAACAAAAAGTATAGACAACAAAAAAAGCTTGTGTTAAAAATGTTTTTTTTTAACAAAAACTTATCTATTGCTAGGCTTGTATTTGACAACAATCTCGCCATGGTTAATGGTGGTGCGGCAGTACAATCCTATAGTTTATGGACTTTTAGCTCCTTCTTCCTTTGTCGAAAATGCAAGCCCATTTATTCATTAAGTAAAATTAGGTCATATTTATTTGAATATTAAATTTTGCTATTAAAATATTTACACAATCGGAATAAAGAAATACGCTTTTTACAAAATGTAAAAAAATACACAGGAATGAATCCGTTCTGCACACGCTTATAACTTATACCGGTAACATGAAACGCTCACTCATAAAACTGTCACTACTAATACCATACGGAAGGAAACAATGCGTTCCATAAAAATCGGTCAAGCGTGAACAGGGCCTTGAGCTATTAGCTGTAAATGCCGTTTTCTCACTACGATAACAATTTTCTGGCAATTTAGTTTAACCAACAATATTTTGAGGCTTTTTTGGCATTTCAGACAAGGATTTGCTTTGTCTGCTATTGGGATAAAGACTGGGATAAATCAAATCATAAATAATTGGACTGTTTTACAAAAACCTTAAACCGACTTCAAAGTACACTAAGAAGTAATCAAATCCTGTTCTGATGACAATGGGACCAAACGGGAAGCGTACCCTTTCAAATAAAAAAAGAATTTTCCAAATCGGTTAATAAAAGACGGAGTTATGAGGTAACAAACATAAAAAAAAATAAAAAATACATTCGAATTGAGAACCTCCTCCATTTTTGAAGTCGGTTAAAAAATTACAAAGATAAAACGCGTCAAAGTTCGGGAGAGGGGGCTCATGACGGCACTTTTGAGTGAAAAGTGTACCACAACGTTTCGTCACGCGGAACTTCAACACATCATAATCTCCTTTAATTTTTATTTAATTGACTAATGAAAAGAAATCGTGTCTAATATTTTTTGATTATGTAAAAATGATGAATAGATTTTTCCAGGAATATAGCATTTATCAATATCTACCTTGACTTGTAAGTTTTTTTTCTGAAGATACTAAGTTTGACGGACAAATCGAGGGGGCTGTTGCATTAACCCGATATTGACTTTCTTTTATTTCAAAACAAAATCTTACAAAATCCAGTGTCCAGTCCATTTATTTATGATCTGGGTTACTACCGCATATCTTTGATGGTAAGAACTAACAACACCGATGTACTTCGTCGTACCGCGTCATTGGATGAAATCATTAATGGTGTTCGTTACGATAACCACCAAAGATACGCGATAGCCTGACAGATCGTTGTCTTCTTTTTTGTGACATCACCTATCTCCTGTGTCATGTGGAATTTTGACTATCTAATGATAACTTCAATGCTTCGAAAGATTTGACGGGCCAGTTGGCGCAGTTGGTAAAGATTCACCTTACGCGCCGCAGGTCGTGCATGTCAACATGTCTGTATGTCCTGAGTCTGGGTGTAATTATGTATATTAAGCATGTATTTACAAACAAAAAGTAGTATATGTATTATATCAGTTATCTGGTTTCCATAGTACAAGCTCTGCTTAGTTTGGGATCAGATGACCGTGTGTGATGAATGTCCCAGGATATTTATCTATTTAAAGAAAAGAATAACCCTTCTTTAACTCAGTTAAGTTTGGCCCTTATCAAAGAATAACGTTCAGAAAGCTTATTCCCTAATAAAAACTTGTGTTTAGGTTTGAAAAGATGCCTACAAACACCTCCCTTTTTATCGTATAACTTTATCTCTTTCCGATGTGAAACGACCATGCCCTTACTTTACCAACGCAAACATAATATTATGTACGGTCGCGAACAAAATTTAATAAACTTTTTCTAAGAAAATGCACAACTAGGTGTAATATTTTAATAAAATTTACATTGCATAACCAAGCTGACTTAGTAGTTTTTTAATATAAAATTATGACGAAAGACTTGGAAGGAAGGGCTTATTACAAGGTGGCTCATTAGGTTGTTGACATGGGTGTCTAGAAATTGGTAGAGAGTTTTTTTTGTTTGTATATGTCTATTTTCAATCACGCCTTAACCCGTTGGCTCGTCTATGGTACGCCGGCCTATAATATATCTTCCTGAAACGATGAGTCTACAGTGGCTGGACGTATTTGGATGAAACTTGTTACTCTTAAATAAACATACTCATTATTAGGATTCAATCTGTCTACCAGTTTATGGAAAGAAGTTTCTTTTTATAGTTTTCAACCCTAATGGGTTAAGGGTATGAATAGTAGAATAAAAAACATGGCATAAGATAAAGATAAGATAAGATAAATATTCTTTATTTGTACACCACATAGTAACAGACGAAACATAACAATACAAAATAACAAGAAGTGATACAAAACAGGCGGCCTCCACATAACCTTTGGGTAACAGGATATATGACAATATGGCAGGTGTAACACATATGAATACACTTAAATATAAATAAATATTAAAAACCCATTACATAAAATAGATAATAGATCCTAATACTTACATAACCAAATGATGATAATGATGGCAATTGTTCGCTCAAAGAGCAGCTCGACTGGGAAAGTAACTCCACCTTACAGAATACCGCAGCCAAATAACTTTATGTTGTGTTCCTGCGCGTGAGTAAGGTCGCCAGAGCTAATTAGTCGGGTAGGAGAGAAGGTTCGGTAACGCGTGAGTGATGCCTCGTGCGTTACAAGCGTCCATATGGCTATGGTAACCGCTTACGATCAAGAGGGCCGTATGATTGTTTACAGACTTCGTAGTATAAAAAAAAATAAAAATACTAATATCGATTAGTTTATCAACCGAAGAAAAAACGGAGGAGGTTTACAAGTCGACGCGTATATTTTTTTTTATGTATGATCACGCATAACTTTTTACAGAGTAGACCGATTTTTGGATAGAGTACTTCTTTCAAGCACTAATATATTACCGGATTACCATCTGGTACCTATAATGCGACTAATTAAATTAATTAAGATACCTTAGCACGTATAATTAGACATTAAATAAAGCTGACGGGGCGTTGCCATGTCAGAAGGGAGGCTCAAGCGGCGCAAATATAGTAAAATAGATACAAGCTACAAAGAGGTGTTTGGGGTTGAAACTCTGGGTCCGTGGTGGCTGAGAGCTTACTGATATTATGAAATATAAGAACGGCTGGCCAAAGAATCTCGTGACCAAAATGCTAGAGTATCTCGGTCAAAGAAAAAAAAACCTATAGCTAGGTAATTATAATGTTTTATTTGAATAAACAAGCGCGTTTTCATAGCCAAATTAGAAAATTTGGTTATATTTGGTTGCTTCAAAATTTTAGGTTGATTCTAGAAGCAACCATGATAATTATAAACTGTAAAATAAAGAAATTATTATTATTATTATAAAGGTATGAAAAAAAGCGTTTTGTTCTGTTGACTAATTAGGATAATAATATGAAAAGATTGCCTTCTATAACGTAGCAATGCGTCAGCATTTTGGGTAGGTACCTACGCTGCCTTCTGACAGCAAGGTTTTCGTTTAAATAATTTTATTTGTATTTTTAAGAGAGGTAGACTACAGCGTTTTTCGCTCAAAGAGCAGCTCGACAGACGAAGTATCTCCCACCTTACAGAATAACTTTATGTTATGTTCCTGCGCGTGATTCAGGTCGCCAAAGCTCATTGGATAGGGGGAAAGGTCGGTAACGCGTAAGTGATGTCTCGTATGTTGCAATTATCCATAGGCCTACGGTAACCGCTTACCACCAGGAGGGCCGTATGCTCGTTTACCGACTGAGTTGTATAAAAAGTGATATTTCGTAATGTCTCTTTCGATCCATAAACAGCAGTAATATTTTTCAAGATACATTCACGGCTATGTGTAGTCTGAAGGTATTAAGATGAAAATAGCAAGTCTAGACGTGATTGGACTCACAGAACAGGGCGTCTGATCAACCGTGAGCGAAGATATCCATCATGCATTATCATAATTGAAGTCTTGAAGAGTTCTTGGTACGCTCAACCACATAAGTAATGGTGCTGATTCTGTTGTTTACAACTAAACTAATTTTAGTCTCACTATGTCTTTTTCTAACAAAGAACATAAGAAAAGGATGTGAGTTTAGTCCTGTCAAATTAGTCCAATGCTTGTTTTCAATATAAATTTAGTCGCCATCTATCGCGGTTTCGTCTAAATACCCGCAAATGAAGACGGCAAAGACTAATTTGACAGCTTTAAATATGTTCTATCCTTTTTCAATAATCTTCGCAAGAAAGAGATGTGATGTGACTAAAATTAGTTTAGTGCGATTCACAACAGAATCGGCACCTATAGCTGATTTAATTTATCATACTCCTTTACATTAAAACAATCCATGTTGTTGAAATGTATATTATATAATATATAATGTATGTATACTAGCTGTCTCCCGCGGTATCACCCGTGTTCCAGGGATAAAAAGTAGCCTATGAAAGGAGAAGGCTTCATATCATAGACTATCTTTGTATGCCAAATTGCATCGCGATCAGCCCCCCTAAAAAAGAAGCTAAAGCAATATTGCTAACGCAATTCATTTTTTCGAATTTACGGCAGATCTTATGCAATTCATCCATTCCGAATCTTTTATTGAATTGTTAGCAATATTGCTTTAGCTTCCTTTTTAGCCCCCCAGTTCAGTGATGTAAGCGTGAAATCGTAACAAACAAACAAACAGAGTTACTTCGCATTTATAATATTAGTATGGACTAGCTATCCCTCGCGGTTTCACCTGCATTCTCAAGATAAAAAGATGTCTATAGAACTAAGGGGTACCTAATGTAGCTTCCTATTAGTGAAACCATTTTCAGAATCGAATCACTAGCCCCTGAGATTACCTCCAATCTACAGACATTTTTAAAAAACACTGTTTACATCACTTTTCTATATTACAGGTGTTTCAGTACTTATGTTGCTGACCGTACCTAACTGTGAACATTTTAATTAATTTTCTTGTCTATATTCTAAGCAGTATTCCTGGAAAAGAGTTCATTCACATAGAAAGATTTATGCAGATCATCCGTAGATTTTCTATTTTAAGAGTGCGTACCAAGCCAGAAAAATATGGCAATGTCAGATGAAACAAACTTATGTCTAATCTTCGCGTGGAGATGAGATGGCGATAGCGTGTTTCGCGGAACAAAAATGAACTAAGCGCTTTTTATCTAAATAACTCGTAAAGTATAGAATATTTAAAAAAATCGTTAGTAGCAGCCCTAGGTCATATGTCAGTGATATTAATTATCGAATTTTTATCTTAATTAGATACACCATGAACGAATAAAACCGAAAATTCATTATTATTAGAGGTAGCTTTGTTGATTTTTTTCTATCGAGGAAATTTCATTCCATTATGTTTTTGCGCAGATAGAACCCTCGCGTATACAGGGTGTTGTTTTGGTCGGCGACAAGCGACTCAGGAGCGGTAGTACAAAATATATATTCCCAAAAATGGACTTAATTCCATTAAATACTGTAAATATGTTGAGAAATACCTTATTCAATTTGAAATAAAATTACCGCAAAGTATGGTTACTAGGCACGTGCACAGCCTAGAGCTAGGCACAAGCCGCCATCGCCCCACCCCTTTACTCCCTCGTACTCCCGTTGAGTATTATGTCTACATTTTAGCTTATTACATGATTTTCAAAATTTTAATTTTTTTATTTTTATTATTAAAAAAAAATAAAGTATTTTTTTATATATTTTTTTAGCATCAGTATCATTTGTATTATCAACCCTGAGTCGCTCGTCGCTGACCAAAACAACGACCTGTATAATGAAAATACCCATATATAAATATTTGTTCATTTAAATACTATTTACTTGGGTAAATTTCAATTCTAAGATTGTTATTTTGCTTTACACGCACTCTTAAGAGTTGTTTCCACTGATTCTTGTTTATTACTACGGACTGGTGGTAGCTTCAGCAGCTTCCACCTTCATAAGTTCCTTCCTGGGGCCTAAACAGAATACTGGCTTTGTCTTTGAAAAAAAATACCTACATAATTTTTATTCAAATAACCAAGTTTTTATAACCAAAAATATTTATTTTATTTTATTTTTAGGTTGATTCTAGAAGCAACCATGATAATTATAAAGGTATGAAAATAAGATGCGTTTCAAAAGCATTTTGTTCTTTTGACTAGGTAGGATAATAATATCAACGCACATCAACTAAAACATGAAATTTGGACACAGATTTCTTTTACTACTTAGCATCCTGGGAAAGGATATTGGAAATTCCATCCCTGAGTGGGTATATAGAGGACGGGCGAAACCACGGGGCCAACAGATAGAAGAATCATAAAACATTTACTTAAATGGCAATCTTTTGCATCATTAACATTATGGTTTCCTGACGGCCATAATATGCATTTCTGCAGCTTATTGTGGTTAATAAGCAATAATTGAAGTGTTTATAGTTATGTACCGGAAAACCTGACTTGGATAAATAACTAGTTTCCACCCGCGGCTCGGGTCGCTAAAATAATAATGATATTTTATAAAATCAGGCATTGCGTTTTTCCGACAACGCATCAGCTTGGCCATCTAAAAAAGAAACACAAGACGCCGGGAATTGTTTTACGCGTACGTTGTTAACATACCGAAAATGCGGACACAGCGTTTTGCATCCTCATTTATAATGCGGACAGCAAGGGAGTGGAACTTGCTTCCGGCGTCTGTGTTTCCTGACTCATATAACCTTGGGACTTTCATGGCCAGAGTGAATAGGTTCCTTCTGGGTAAGCGTGTTCCATCCTAGGCTTCGTCTTCGTCCCTTATGGGCGGGTCAGTCGCCAAACGCAATCCATTTAATAAAAAAAAAAAACTGCCGTCCTGCTGGGAACCGATGATCAACAGCAGCAGACATGAGGGGATTTGCTATGTAAGTAGGTATAGATTGTATTCTGTATATTTTTGAAAATTATTAAATTATATACCTACCTATCCGATAAAAACAGAAATGGCAAATATATTAAAACTGTAAAGAATGTGGGTGAGAAATTAGTAATGTCTACGCTACGCTTTAGAATTGAATTAGGCATAATTGCTTTCTAAAAGTGTCAACTCTTATTAACTTATTTCACAAATGATATATAAACGAATTAGTTTCTCATATATCATGACTGAAACTAATAAATTAACTCACTAACTAAATCATTAAGAGGATATGCTGGTGGCGTTTGTTCCATACAAACGTAATCCTCAGTTTCCTCTTTGGATAATGACACTAGAGCAATGATTATTTTACTATGCAATCTGTAGGTGCCACTGTATGTCCCTCGGTTTCGTTTTTCTCCATAAATTAATTATTATAAAAACTAAAAATCTTCTAAAATCACAAAAACTCATCATTTTTAACTGCTCTTATCAGACGTCCAGAAAACAAATATGACGAATATAAATAATAAAAGGAAAACCGACCGACATAGCCAAAGCCCTTCTTATTACTATTCTTGAAAAATAATTAAAATCGATTCAGTATTGGAGGAGGAAACTGGGGATTACGAAATAGCGATTTCGTCAATTTTAAATAGGTATAATCGATCCAAGCTGCAGTTGTCTCTATCGCCTGTATTCGGGCAGGGTTGAGGGAGGAGAGGTTTGGACAAATACATATACAGTCAAAGAAGTGTCGCGTAGTAGTCGATAATATATTATCGATACCTGCTCTAGTGTTGTTCATCGATATCGATATAGTATTACGTCTTTGGTAACCTACATGTAAGGTATAGTGTGCCCTAACCAAGATTGTTTTTGTTTATTCTTTTGAGTGATGAAGGATTAAAGAACATGAAATGTGATCGTTCAAAGGTTATCATAATATCTAATATTTAGTGACCTTTTTCAAAATAACAGGACAAAATATCTATTTTTAATTGACTTAAAAAAGGAGATTATCAATTCGACACGTATGTATGTATTATTGGACTGCAATATATTCAAATGATAATCTATTAGGACTTCCAAACAAATATACAACATTTTATAGGTGTATGTATGGTTGTAAGTATGTATATTTATCCACGCATTTCACGGAAACTATTAATCGGATTGTGACTATACTTTCTAGTTTCGTACCCGAAGGGTGCCAAACAAGACTCCGCTGTCCGTCCGTGCGTTTGTCTGTCAGTGGGCTGTATCTCATGAACGGTAATAGGTAGACAGCTGAAATTTTCAGAGTATATGTATTTCTGAGACCGCTATAACAAAAAAATAATAAAAATGAAAAAGAAAAATTAAAGGGGCCGCTCATACAAGAAACTTCTTTTTTTTGTCATAGCAACGATAAGTTATTTAATATTGTACGGATCCCTCTGTGTGTGAGTCTGACTCTCACTTGGCTGGTATATTTATTTAAAATCGACTTGTAATTTTTTTTTCTTACATTTACGAGGATTTGACCAAAGTTTTCAGATATTTTCCCTTTGACACAACCACACTTATTATTCCATATCTTAAAAACTACTGAACTGATTTTGATGAAACTTCCTCACCAAATTTCAGGCTTCCAAACTAATATACAAAATTTCATAGGTGTATGTTTGTCCACGCATTACTCTGAAACTATAAATCGGATTGTGACATTTTTTTATTGGTTTACATTTACTTCAACTCAGTGAGAGTTTTATTAAAATAGGTTCAGTTGTTTTCAAGATATGGAATAAGTAATACGTGCGGCGGCTTGGCTTGAGCTTGGTCAAATTCTAAATAATACGAAATAAAAAAGTTGGTAATTGAAATAAAAAAGTAATTTACAAAACTAAATCGACTTCAAAATACACAAAAAAAAAGTAATTAATTTTTTTTATCGACTTTCAAATACACTAAAAAGAATGAAATAACTCTAATATGACGCTGATTTGAAGTCAGCGAAAGAGCACGACGTATTCCAGTAAAAATATTTCGCTAACTTCAAATCAGTGTCAGATTAGAGATATTTCATTCTTTTTAGTGTATATGGAAGTCGATAATTTTTTTTTAAATAACTTTTTTATTTCGTCATTTTTAGTTTTTCTTAAATGCACTATAATTTGCCCCAGGTTTTGAGATGTTTTTCCTTTGATACCACACCCGTAGCTCGTATCAATAAGCCAGGCCGTCACACATATTTGTCCATATCTTGAAAACCACTGAACCGATTTCGATGAAACTTACACTGTTCCCTAAGTTGAAGTAAATGTAAACCAATAAAAAATAATGGTTACAATCTGATTAATATCTTCAGAGATATGCGTGGACAAACATACATACAAACATACATACATACAAACATACATAAAAACATACATACAAACATACATACAACATACATACAAATATACATACAAACATACATACATACAAAGACCTATGAAATTTTGTATATTTGTTTGTAATAGGTTATCCCTAATAGATTATCATATGTGAATATTGTGCAGATCCAATAATATTACATACATACGTGTTGAGTATGAAATAACTCTAATCTGACACTGTCTTGATGTCAGCTATAATATTTTTAATTGAATATATAAGACGTGCTCTTTCGTGACTTTAAGATATTTTCAGTTTACAGGTATTTCATATTTTTTTGTGTATTATGAAGTAGTTTTTTTTACTAGTGAAAGAGCTTATTTATACGTATAAAACAAGCCCTTGAAATAATATTATAGAATCATAATAAAACGTAGCTCGTATCAAGCCAGGCATTCACGCGTTTTACTCCATATCTTGAAAAAAACTGAACCGATTTTGATGAAACTTCTTCACAAAATATTAAAAATAACTCTAATCTGACACTGTCTTAAAGTCAGCGAAATATTTTCAATGGAATACGACGTGCTCTTTCGCACTGTTCCCTAAGTTGAAGTAAATATAAGGCATTAAAAAAAGAATGTTCACAATTCGATAAATAGTTTCGAAGAAATGCGTGGACTGTGGACAAATATAAATCTATAAAATGTTGTATAGGTATTTGTTTGGAAGCCCTAATAGATTATCATTATATGAATATAATGCAGTTCCAATAATATTACATACATAAATGTCGAATATATAATCTATTTTTTTATATCGACTCAAAATACAAATAAAATAACGCATGGTTAGGTATTTGTTCTAATTTCAAAATCCCTAATGTCACTTGGAACAACAGAACTGCAAGCGCTGAAAGGTATATCAACTCGCCAGTCGCCGGCCGAATCACAGAAATATAATATTACAAGTAAATGCGAAGTTGATGCGAAGTGAGGCAACAAGGGGCGGGCGGCGGGCGGTCGGTGAGAGCGGTGCGAGCTACGGCACGCACACTTGCACCATGCACAGTCTGTTCACTCACACATTGATATCCGGGCCACAGCGCGACAGCAATAGATTTGTTAAATACCTATCTTTCAAATTTCTTGCAGCCATCCTTTCATCTTAATCATAGAAAATATAACTTTTATAACTCGAGTTCAAAAGTCAAAAATTGAAACGACTATGATTTGAAGTCAGCGAAAGAGCACGACGTATGCCATTGAAAATATTTCACTGAGAAAAATAATTTTGAATATAACTTAAATTTTATAAGGTATCGCAGTCATCGGATATCGGATCAGTTAGTCGGATAAACAAATATTACAAAAAAATATATACTCAGGTTATTGGTTTGTCCCCGACAAGCCGTTTACGCAGTTGGTTTTTTTAAATTTATTTTATATTTTCAATGGATTCCAAAAACCACGCGTAGTGCTCTTCGATAATCCTACCGAAAAAACCTATAAACTTTGTAATAGGTAATTTATAAGTAGCAAGTCATGCATGGTGCATCAAGATAGCGATCAGTCTCCGCATTCCAGGGTTGACCCGGATCACGTTTACCTAACGTTACGTATCAAATGTAGAAGATACGTAACATTATCGAAACGGTAACATAGAATTTACTGTGATGGAAAATGTGAAGCTATCAACAAAATTAAATTAAGTTTTGGGACTCATGAAGAGTCCTTATTTGTAGGCGGTTTTTGTAAGGCATTAGGCAATGTTTGAGTAACCTTAAAGGGGTACGAACTTTTTTGTATGGGAGCTGGCATAGCCACCCGCCGCCATTTTGATTTTTTTTTCAATGTGGCGGCGCACGGTGTAAGTGGTATATTTGGGTAGAGGACACTTTTACAAACAAAAAATGTTAAGCAATATGTTGACCTAAAGTGTCACGTTTCCGAGATATTTGGAGGTAAAGATCGCCATATGAGAATAACGACAATCATTAAAAATGAACTTATTACGTGTTTATATGCATTAGATTGTATTCAAATAATAGTTCCCAGATTGATTTAACTTTTTATTAGAATATAGCAAAACAAATAGCACGAAAAACAATATTCATTAATTGGTTACCTACTAAACCGCATCGCTATATTCGCAATGAAACACAATGGTGTCAAGTAGCTCGGATCGTAGTGGTTAACTTGTTTGTCATGTCTCCGTTATTAAACAAAAATAACAATACTTCTCTTAAAATATAATGTTACCGAGATTTTGGAATATCGATGTATAAATAATATGAGAAGAATGACAATAGTTTAAAGTTGATTAAGTACAATTTATGTTATTGTTTTTAAGCAATAAACTGTGGTCAAATAATTATTGCATCACGGTTTTAAAAATAAAATAATACACATAATAGAAACAAGCCGTGACCTCAAACCTTTAAATAAAAGGATTTTTTTAAACTACTTAGGTAGCAAACAAACATATATACGGCCCGCCTAAGCGGTAAGCGGTTACCGTAGCCTATGGACGTTTGCAACACCAGGGGTATCACTCGCGCATTGCCGACCCTACAGAAATCTCTTCACACCTTTTTTAAGGATCCCCACGCTGTACTCCGTTGGGAAACCACGGCGGGAGCTCATTCCATAGTCTAAGCGTCCGCGGAAGAAAGCTCCTTTCAGACCGCATAGTTCGAAACTATTTTGGTTCCAATGTGTGAGGATGGACTCCCCGTCAATGGCGAGACTTGCGATGGTAGAAGGTAGCCGTGGGCATCAGGTTAAACAATTCTACAGAACACTGTCCGTTGTACAAGCGGTAGAACACACATAAGGAGGCAAAATCTCTCCTCAGATTGAGGAGCCCTAAGCCGCTTGTGAGCTGGGGACCGCCGACAATTCTAATAGCACGTCGCTGAACCGAGTCTAAAGGCCCAAACTGGTATCCAGGAAAGAGCAGTACTCCATATAAGGCCGGACTTGCGACTTGTTAAGTTGCAGCCTTTGCCCCGATGTTAAGTACTGCGTCGCTCTGTTGAGCACTTCGAGTTTTTTGGATGCTAGCTTAACCTTGTCTTCTAGACGGCGTTTGAAATGTCGATGCCGAGGATCCCGATGCTTTCACTGATGTTCGTGTTCTGGAATTGTGAAGTCACAGCAAATGGGGTTTTCTTAGCGGTGAACGCGCAGACTTGAGTCTTAGTGGGGTTGAAATGGACTAGGTTTAGTCGACCGTAATCGGAGACACTAGTTAGTGTGCTCTTGATTTCAGACACAAGCCGTTCGCGGCTTTTCCACCACGAAATGGGGAATATTTCGATACAATGAATGCCGTCAATAGACAGCATTTCATTGATATGCAGCAGGAACAGTGCTTGGGACAGTACAGACCCTTGCGGGATGCCAGCATTTATTCTCTCAGCTCGTATGCATCTGGCTACAAAAAATTGGCGACCCATTTGCATAGTCCCTCGGGAAACCCATACCGTAACTTCGTTAGAAGACCCCAGTGCCAGACCCGATCGAACGCCTTCGCCACCTTGAATCTCGATGGCAAGTGACCACTCGGCTGGTGACCTTCTAGTGTATACATAGACACATCAGATAGAGATACACCAGAAGGTCACCAGCCAAGGGACTATGGTGGAAGCCATATTGTCAGTCACTCAACAAATCGTGATCCTCTAGGTATCTCAAGAGCTGCGTGTTGATCACTCTATGACATTGGAGAGAATGGGAGGTGATGGCAATAGGCCTGAAATTCATTGGGTCTGATATATCGCCCTTTTTGGGCATTGTGTGCACGTGAGCAGTCTTCGACGAAGACGGGACTTTCATTTAGGTGGAAGTTTTATTAGGTAGGGTACATTTATTGCACCGCTTTTAGTATCTTAATGCAGCTTATTACCCATTTGTGCTTTTTACTTTACATTACCGCACAGTTTTATGAAGGTATAATGCCGATTATGATAAGTTTGTACCTCACTGCAAGTGATATGTGTAGACCAAGCATTCTTAATTTAAACGGGTAAAATTGTTTGACAGCTTACCGTTGTCAAAAAAACCTTGCGTGCCATATTTGTAAACGTTCTCATTATGTTGATTTGATTATTATTAAAAAATCGACTTAAAAAAATACAAGTCTGTTTTTTTCCTCGCAAATGTGTTGAAAAACGTCGTATGACACGCGTGTGCATTGATTATTACACTCTCGGCTCACTTATTGCGTTCGCCTACGGCTCACGCGCTTATTACGCCTCGAGTATTAATGACCAACTTTTCACACATGTATCATAATGTACTATTACGTCGCTATTGCAATTTTGGGAGCATTACTTAGCGATCTTTAGTTCCAATTAACTTGGTAACATGAGATTTTAGAACAAGTATTGTCATTTTTGTTTGTATAATAATGAAAACAAGTCACGTTCCGAGCTACTTTGACAACATTGTGGTTCATAGCGAATATTACGATGCTGTTTAGTAGGTAAGTAATTAAAAATATTGTTTTTCGTGGTCCTAGTTTAACTCTCTACTAAAAAATTGATAAATCAACCTGGGAACTATTATTTGAATACAATCGAATGCATATAAACACGTAATAAGTTAATTTTTAATGATTGTCGTAATTCTCATATGGCGATCTTTACCTCCAAATATCTCGAAAACGTGACACTTTAGGCCACCATATTGATTAACATGTTTTGTTTATATAAGTGTCCTCTACCCATATATACCAGTTTCATCATGCGCCGCGACATTGAAAAAAAACTAAAATGGCGGCGGCTAGCTATGCCACAAAGGTTCTAACCCCTTTATTTTAATAAGTAATTTTGAGGAATATTTTAACACCATTAAAGTTGATGTAATTCTGAATAAACTATTCTTATTTTGGAGATTCTGAATATGAGAATAAGTTACAAGTTCGGTACAACAATAAAAAATATATGTATTCTGAACCTCAACGCGGCGCGGCGTTGATACCTACTAAGAATGTCGGAAATTCCGTGCTAAAATAAACCTAAAATATTGAGGAACTGTGCCAGTTCATCCCATACCTATACATATATGGAAAAACTTATTTCTTGAATATATAAAAATATCAACGTTTTATTGCTTTTTAGAAAAATATAGCTACCTACTAATTAAAATGTAAATATTATGTAATGAATCTGAGCTTGTTTTGAAAAGAGTAATTGCTGAGTTTATTGCCGGCTCTTCTCAGCAAGTGCTTGCGCCTATTTGAATAAATGATTTTGAATTTTGAACTACCTCAGTACACCTACCCTTTTTACTATAGATTAATTTTGAATGAATGTAAAATACGCATCCAATTCCAATTATGTTGTTACTAAAACAGCTAGTATCTGCTGATTCATTCATACTTAAGAATTTTGATGAATGAGTGAAAGAGAGGCGTAAAGCATGAGCAACTTAGCACCATCAGCACAGATTACTAAATAGTTACATCAGTTACAAAACTATGTTAAGTATAAGCGAGACAAGTAATACTAATTTAATAAACAAACCTGCAGGATAACATTAAAGTAAACACATCATTTGTAAGCAAAGGTTATCTTACAAATAAAATTGCTACTTTCTCGACACTTCCAAGTATACATGTAGTTTTTACTGTACATACACGGACATACATAATTCATAAGTATTGTATATATATTCATGAATTTATATTTTACGGTTTAGCGGTAACAAAAAGAAAAATCCACTGAGTTAACAAGGAATGTAGTGATATTTTTCGATTATTATTTTACTGTTGAATCCAGATGGGACTTGGTAGCTTTCTTATCCAGTAGAAAAGTCAATGTGTTATTATACATTGACTACATTTCAAAAAACCACAGAAAATTCAATAAGAGTGCTCACAAAAGCTCCACAAGTAATAATATCTCAGCATAAAAAAAATTCATAATAAATTTAAATATTCTATTTAAATAAGTAATAATAATGTGACACGACAACCTTCAATATTTTATTCAAAGTCAAAGTCAAAGTCAAAGTCAAAGCCATTTATTCAATTTAGGCCCCAGAAGGGCACTTATGAAGGTCAAATTTACTGAAGTTACCACCGGTTCGGAACTCGGCCTTCAAATAGACTAATAGACCAGTCGCAGAATGAATTTATTATAATAGCCTGACTCTAAATACCGGTCAGAAAGTTGCATCGATAACTCTAATAACTAACTGCATTTTGGTTCATTTTTCTGTTTCCAATTCACCTACACCAACTTGCTTGAATTCTGAATTCTACATCTTAAAATTCCGTTAGTATATTATAAGATTTATTGGATATAAATATATTATATTTCTGGTCAACCATATATTAAAAGACTTTATAGACAGACTCGAGAAAATTTCTATACAGGTCGTTGTTTTGGTCAGCGACGAGCGACTCAGGGTCGATAATACAAATGATACTGGTGCTAAAAAAAATATAAAAAAAATACTTAATTTTTTTTTAATAATAAAAATTAAAAAATTAAAATTTTGAAAATCATGTAATAAGCTAAAGTGTAGACATAATACTCAACGGGAGTACGAGGGAGTAAAGGGGTGGGGCGATGGCGGCTTGCGCCTAGATCTAGTCAGTGCACGTGCCTAGTAACCATACTTTGCGGTAATTTTATTTCAAATTGAATAAGGTATTTCTCAACATATTTACAGTATTTAATGGAATTAAGTCCATTTTTGGGGAATATATATTTTGTACTACCGCTCCTGGGTCGCTTGTCGCCGACCAAAACAACACCCTGTATATAGATTATAATTTGTACATATTTAATTAATTAACAGTTATAAAAGGATAACTAAAATAAACAATAATATATTTTTCATCCCAAACTAAGCAGAACTTGTACTATTGATATCAGATAACAGATATAATACATAATAGTACTTTTTGTTTGTAAATACATACTTAATATATATAATTACATCCAGACTCAGGACATACAAACATGTTCATGCACACTATGCATTTCCTGTGCGGGAATCGAACCCACGACCGGCGGCGCGATAGGTGGAGTTGCGCCAACTGGCGCAATACTAATATTATAAATGCGAAAGTAACTCTGTCTATCCGTCTGTTACCAAACTAAACTGCTGAACCGATCGCGATGAAATTTTGCACGCAGATAGCAGATTTACTACAGGGAACGACTTAGGCTACTTTTTATCCCGGGAATGGGTGAAGCCGTTGGAGAGAGCTAGTACAAAATGTAAAATCAAAAATATGATTCTACATCTTGCATACAAACGTTTACCACTCGAGATAAATCGACAATGTTAATATGCGTATACAGGCAATCATTTACGCCACATTAACAGATGCCTGAGGTTTTCTTCCATAACATGCAAAACAACCTATATGGTCACTGTACCGTCTGTACCACTATAATAGCACCGCACGGTGGTTGTGCATGCTTATATTTCATGGTGTGAATCTGATAGTATTCGCAATATCTACTTTTAATATTATAGCTATAATACTATAGCTTTACTGTGTCTTTGAATGAGAAAAATAAAGACATTTTTATGCAGTTAATATGGTTCACTTATAAAGTTTGAAGCTTTATAACGGTATTAAGTCAAATCGAATATCTAAATCTGGTTTATTGGGACCCAAATTATCTTCAGTAAATCAGTGATGCTTAAATTAAGAATGTCACTATTATAGCTGTGTTTTTGTATCATAATAAAATAAATAAATACTTCCCATCTCACGTACAAAAACCGGGAGAATTTCCACCCACACGCTATCGACACCAGTACATAACTTGTCATCAGCGCGCTAACCAAAAGCTCTTAGTCAAAGCCATTTATTCAATTTAGGCCCCAGAAGGGCACTTATGCCCTACTTACATACTACTTACTTATATACTACTTACTTACTTTTATACTACTTACTTACTTACTACTTTACTTACTTACTTAAAACTTAAAACAATATTATTATAACCTCATTTGTCTTTTGTCCCGTTTTGACGTCTGATGTTAAAGAAGGACAAGAGCTTATGATTCGCCCTCTGATTGATCAACCTGTAGATCAACCCGTACAAATCGTGTCATCGTTTTGATCAGCCCGTACATAACGTGTTATCTATTTGATCAACCCGTAGGTACATCGTTCATCGTTCTATTCCACTGCTGCATTCAATTCTTGCCTCTGCATGTGCTTGTTAATTTTGAAAACCGGAGTGAACAGGTATTTTCTGGGTAAGCGTGCTGGATCTTTAGCCTGATAACTTCTGGTATGAGTCGACGACCAATAGCGAGCCTGCTTTTTGTAAAAATAAAATAAGTACTAAACAAAGAATAATAATTTAAAAAAAATCTTGTGTTACCAGAGGCACGATGCCCTATGAAAATCTTTGGTTTTACCATGCTAATATAAGTTCGAAGAGATGATTTGTTACTAAAAATCCTTTCTCTTATGATTTTTTCTACTACCGTAGACCAAAGAATTTAAAACGTCCAGAAGGATAGTCGCCTCTATGGGAACATGAAATAAACAAGTCAGAATTGACAGTATTTGACAGTCTGTGTAGTTTGCATAGGGTGGCAGATAAAAATGTTTTCCCTTTAATGGGGGAATTTATAAATTTCGGTCAGGAGATATTTATTATTACTAACTAAATATTACATATACATAAGTATTATTATATTAGGATTTTTGAGGGCGAAAAATCGATCTCGCTAAATCTCATCTCTGGGAAAACTATTGTCAAATATTTGTCTCTTTTACTAAAATGTGCAGAGTGCCGACCAAATATAAGTTTGGTTCGGCGAGTATAGAATCTTTAGGAAAACTGAAAATAACATAAAATTATGTATCTATAACAGACAACAGTACATAAACGAATGTGCGACTAATGCATACTAATGTTATCATTATTATGTAGCTTTTGTATTACTTATTACTCTTTGACAAGTATAAAACAACACATCAAGCTATACATTTTCAGCTTATACTGGAAATGTATAGCTTGATGTGTTGCCGTGTGTACCTATGTTATTATTATTATAAGTTATGTTTTTTAGGTTTCAGATAATTACTTATTGTAATTAATTCAATTCAATGTTCTTCGTTTATTTGTTTTGATATAAATTCATCGATATATTATGTCTGTTTAATTGTTATATTCTATTCCATATAAATTATATTTAATCTAATGTTGTAAATAGTCACAGTGATAACAAATTGTGTGTTTAGTAGTTTCCCTTTAGTATTTTTTTATTTCTAAGGCAGACTTAAGTAAGTCATGCTCACTTTAAGGTCTCTGCTTGCGGCGGCGTCGTGTGACGGGTCGCTCACTTCCCTCCAATATGGCGAGGACGGCGATGGCTGCCACACGCGTCATACTTGTGAACAGGTGCTGCTTGTGGGGGCTGGTCTGCTTAAGTTTGCCATTTATTTATTTACTTATTAAATATAGATTCAGACTACTTTGTAGTTTTGCCGCCTCGCCGGGGCACGCAATTGTTGTCAGTGCAATTAGAATGTAAATATTATGTAATTAATCTAAGCTTGTTTTGAAAAGAGTAATTGCTGAGTTTATTGCCGGCTCTTCTCAGCAAATGCAACCTTCCGAACCGGTATTAGAGTCAGACTTTTCATAAGTGCCTGCGAAGGTCTATTTGAATAAATGATTTTGAATTTTAAATTTTATAAAAATCCGTACTGAACTCTAAAATTATTTGGCTATCTGAAATGAATTGAAACGCCAAAAAAATTATAAAATGTCCACTTTAATTAAATTTTGAAGACTATTTTTTATAAAAGAAATTAGTTGTCTAAGTACATTCATAATGGTTGTAACATATTTTCTATTTAATTAATATAAAAACATTTTGAGTCTAAAATAGATGATAAATATATTTATAATCTGTGTTAGCTCTTGTACTATATATCCAATAAAATTAAATTTATTTATTAAATCTGGTTGTGCAGATAATATTTAATGAGGAGTTTTCTCATGATACCTCTATGGTCAAAATACCTGTCAAATCGTGAAGTTCGAATTATCAACAGTTTGACGGGTATTTTGAGCATAAGAAAACTCCTCATTAGAGCAAAATTAATCAGTAGGTACTCGATATCATCTTTTAATAAAATGTGGGAAATTAATTTTCATGTTGTGGCAACCTTCCATAAAACATGGCCGGAAAAGATTTAAAAAATAAAAACTGGCGCTCCCAAACGTATATTTCTAAAATAAGTTTACGTAATTAAAAATGACGAAATCGCAATACTAACACATGGAAGGTTAGTTTTTTAGTTTTTCCTTGGTTTTATAAGTGTTGTGACAGTATTTTAATACGCAAGTCGGCATTTTTTATTTAAAATCAGTACAGCGAGTATGACGCAGTGACAGCCGTGTGCAGTACGAACTGAGAGCGATTTGCTCAGGAGACCCTCAAGCGGAGTGAATTTAAATGTCATGCTTTGGTAAGGCGAACTAGCCATCTGGGTAGAGGCACGATGCCTATATGAAAATCTTTGCCGTAGACTTAGTACCGTTCATAATCAATTGGCATCAAAGGTTTAATAAAAGCCTAATAATAATGTCACAGACTGTATAAAATTCAACTTTTGACAGACAATCAAAAGAAAGTTTGACATTGTTTGAATTTACAAATAAAACGAATTCTAAAGTCCGTTACACATTAAAAAAACAATGACAAAATAAAAGATCATTTTCGTCGTGAGAACTATTCTTTTATAATTAAGCGTAGAAAGTAGAGATATTTGATGTACCTTTATAGAACTAGTAATGTTAGTGAAGTGCTAAAAAGTACTCCAAAAGCACTTAGCTATTTTACGATGCCAGTCAACGTTGATAGCATAAACCTTATTTATGAAGAGCAGAATAAGAGAATACATTTTCACTCTTAACTTTTAATTTAAAAACTAAATTTATAGGCTGTTTATGTTTCTGTGGTAGTCGAGAGGTAATTTTATACACGTTTTATATCTATTGTTTAGTTCTTTTTATGTTCCAAAATTAAATTTAAAAAAAAATAATGCCCCTATTTTATTACTTAAGAATAAAAACATACTTGAATATGTAAATATGTACCTATTTCAAAAATAGAACATACATTTTAATTTCAACCTGTAACCAAAGTTATTAAAGAACTCTTATCGCTATCTCTGACATAACATGACATTAAATCACTTAAACAATGTCTTAAGCTTCATTTCATCCATCGAGGAAATATCCCTATAGAGTAGTAATACTGAACAATATAATTCCACAACTAGTCAGTGATTTGTCACTGAATTTGAACAGTAAGGACCACTCGCTGCGTCGTGTGTTTCTGACTAGGCCAATCAGAGTGCATGCGTCTTTGTCTTAACCAATCAGCGCGCATTGTCGTCGGTGGGATATTGGCGGAATTTATTTCAACAAAAATGAACGTCATTTCGCTTCTATAGGTTAATTGTTCCATGATTTCAGTTCACTTCGCTTAACAAGTGCTATGACATTTGATTACAATATGACTAGAAGCAAGGTAGACTTTAGATAGAAGTTTTAAGACATTTCACATCTACTGTTCAACCAAAGCGATCCCGATAGGTGTTGGAGTTAGGCTTATAAGTGGGTTGTAATCACAACAACCTGAAATCAAAACCATAAATCCACCATTAATCTCCATGTGTATTCATATTATGCACATTTCAATCAAATAAACCGGTATCAAAATGCAAATTCAGATTCCGGTTTTAATACCACGATTGGTTTACGGTTACCGTTACCGATGTTCCGAAATATGCGATCCGATTACGTTGTAGCTATCTCTTTTGTTATTACCGTGTGTGAGGTAGTAGGGTATATACGATGTATGCTTAATTGTAAATGGTGTGTGGATAATTGGTTATTATATGTTATAAAGTATGGTGTTTTACCTCGAATGATTGTTGGTGGAGATCTATATGATTCAGTAAATGCAGTAGTTTAAAGTATGTCGTCCATTGAATTGCTATATTGAGCGATAATTGCATATATTTAATTTCCAAAAATATATAAAGCAATGTACTACCGCCTAGTAAAATAAATATTGTAGATTATAGATTGACATAATAATGTCTGCCTTTCGGAAATAATATTTCTTAGACATCTAGTTATTCTGTTTTCCACCTTCGTTTTGTAATGACATTAATTAGTGTGTTATTTGACATAGTACGCAGATATGGCCTGATGTTAGCGCGCTAATTTGTTTGCTAATGGCATTATTAAAGTATCGTATGCTTGTTTGCCACCTTAGGCCCGGTTTCAATAATTTACGGACTGGTATCGGTTAAGATTTATTAAAATTAAGACTCTTATATCTTTACTAATAATGAAGCAAATACCTCAAAACTTTGCATAGCAGACCCTTCCATATGGAAGTAGCTATCACAGGTAAAATTTGCTTATGAAATGATCTATATGCCCAGTTTGGCAAAAAAAATACCTACCATTGGTAAGCAAAACGATTCGTTTTTGTTTATTGAAACCGGGCATTAGTGCATAGCTTAGTGCATCATTTATTACACGTTAATTGTTCCGATAATTGAACGTTAAGCATCATGCAGGTGAAGTCCTGGCATTATGGTGATATAATTTCAAAAAACCCTAATACAAATTTTGAATAACAACCTAACTAAGGGGGGTTATTACGTGAGATGGTTAAAAGCAAGTTTAACAAAACCCGGGTTTTAAATATATCTCTAACGTCATGTAACAAAAAAAGCCGGGACTATCACCAAATCTGGGTTTTACTAGATTTGGCTTAAACCATCTCATGTAATATGAAAGAAAGACTACGAAGGAGACCATTATGAAAAAATTAGAGAACGATGGTAGGTGATTTGGTAAATTGTTCAATTCAAATTCAAAATCATTTATTCAAATAGACCTTCGCAGGCACTTATGAAAAGTCTGACTCTAATACCGGTTCGGAAGGTTGCATTTGCTGAGAAGAGCCGGCAATAAACTCAGCAATTACTCTTTTCAAAACAAGTTTAGATTCATTGCATAATATTTACATTCTAATCGCACTGACATTTGTACCGGTATATCCTATAATGTATGCTTACGAGCCTGTTCTCTCTTGCTTTGTGTAACCGCCCTTTGGTAATGTGAGGTTTTATGAGATCAACGTCAGAAGCAAATTAGTGCAGCAAACATATTTTAGTATAGCATTAAAATAGCATCGCATACAACTTCCACTGTCCTACCAGCTTATCAATGGCGTACTTTTTGATAAATTCTTTTGATGCTTTACCTGGTTACCTGAAAAGGCATTTCAGCTAGTTTTTAGGAAGCCTGCCAAAACACACAGTCACACATTCATTACTTACCGTGTCTTCTACGTGATGTGGATGCATTGAAAGTGCTAGCAGTTTCTCTCTGGATTTTTCATATACTGCAGTACTTTCAAGGTAGGTATATTTACTTTGATATATTCTTTAGTGTTAGAAATCTTTTAGGTGTTTTACATTTGGTGCAGTATACCTGCAACACTTATTCTCTTTATCTAAGGAATATAAAAATATGAACGACCCCCTTGGATAAGGATATAATTTGTAACACGACAGTCAGATTCAGATTATTCAATTCTCAAACAAACCGGCCTATTTTTACCATTTTAAACCATAGTCGTTTTGTAGTAAGAGGCAATAATAGTATTTCGTAATTTTTCCTATTAATCATTATGTTTTTTTACCGTCGCAGGTTATACACATTCTAAATCTATTTTTTCTTTCGAATTATTTCGCTGTCAAATAATTTCGCTGTGTAGACTGAGACTTCCAACAAATTGAGCGGCAAGATGGATCGAGTGCAGTTATTGAACCAAACGACAGGCATAATGTGGATCCGGTATCCGTAAATTACTTTTACGGATTACGGATATTCCTTATTTTTTCTTATAAAAAACTAGCTGTCCCCGCGGTTTTACCTGCGTTCTCGGGATAAAAAGTCCTTTTATATACCATAGGCTATCTGCATGCCAAATTTCATGATGATCCGTTGAGTAGTTGAGGCGTGAAGGCGTAACAAACAAACTCACTTTCGCATTTATAATATTAGTTAGGATAGGTTGTTCACACAATCTTACTGTATGGAAAATTAAAAAGGCAATTATCTCAGAGATCACCAAAAAATCGAATATCCCGTTTATTAATTTATATGAATGATTGTAGATATAAGATACAAGACATTCCTAAGCTAGATCATAAGAAACATACACTACATGCAGTTATTTTTTGATCGGTAACAGGTTAGAAATTCTCATGGTATTTCAAATGTCCGTGGATATCAATGTGGGTGGATAATCTGACTGGTTTTTTAGTGTATCCGAGGCTAATAGCAACATTATTTTTAGAAAGAAAGAAAAGATATTTATTGCCCCACAGGGTGAAAGTATACACTAATGTTAACAAATTTTTATAAAGACAAAGAAAAAATACAGGAACAATTTTAGGCTAATTTGTAGTCTAATATAGTAAATCTATACGTATGCATTACTATACTGTTCGTTCATCAGTTTTTGTGAGTTGTTGTGCGCAGGTTGGAAAATGTTTCTGACATGAAAAAGATGCATTGCAAAACATCTGTCGTACAGGACTAACATTTTATTATTTATGAGCCTGTGTTTGACCACAATCTCACCATGGGCAGTGATGATGTGGCCGAAGATGGAAAGCCTAGAAGGAAAACTGGCTCTCAAGTGCAACTATCGGAACACACCAGATTATCAACTTGAGGGATTTTTTTGCCAGGAGGGTACTACAAAGTACCCTACCATCATGCAATGGTTTCCTAACGATGATTTCCTTCACCGAAAGCACAAAGCTCATTGTAGGATTCGAACCCGGCATTCGGCATTCGACTTTAGAATATGTCTTTGAGTTCTGTTAGTTAGTGAATCTGGATGTAAAAAAAAGTCATATCCATACTATTACTTCTTAAGATAAGCAGCTTAAATTAATCACTGTCTCCCATTACACACCGAATGTTATTGAACTCGGAGCAATTCCAAGTAAAAATGCATGGACTGGAAAAAATATCCACATTATGACTACTTGACATCATTTAATCTCTTACAAATTGTAATAGCAAACCCAATGGAATTTTGCTGCAAAAACTGTTTTCACACTTCGCTCGCTACTTTGATTTGTAGATTTGTATCTTCATTCGCAGCAGAATTATGCATTAGTGCCACTTTTAATGATTAGTAATTGTTAAAAAGACTTTTTTTTTTCACTAGACGTTGACGTCTAGGAAGTGGCTTATAAAATACTATTTTCGTGTTCATTTTTATGCTTGGGCGAAGACCTTTTAAAAGAAAGTTTGTGACATTTTGGAGCGGGCTTTCCATCGCTACGACGGAAAAATATTGCTCATTGTTTTTTATTTATACAGGGTAAGAGTCTAAATGATGACGAATCCGACTAGTAGTTCCGGAGATTTGCCGGATTAAACAAACAAACAAAAAACTCCTTAGTTTTGTTATTGTGACATTTTGGAACGGGCTTTCCATCGCTACGACGGAAAAATATTGCTCATAGTTTTTTATTTATACAGGGTAAGAGTCTAAATGATGACGAATCCGACTAGTAGTTCCGGAGATTTGCGGGATTAAAGAAACAAACAAAAAACTCCGTAGTTTTATTATATTAGTAATAGATCATCTTGGTTTTAGTTTTTTATATTGCATAAACTCCGCTTTCGATGCATTTTTCGAGGCTTATCATTTGGACCATTATTTACAGGACAACCTGCACTATATCATAGATATGAGAATGCTTATTATTATAATAGGGATGTTGCCTGGGTAAAAATATAATAATTCTAATTAGTCCGTCAGTTAGATTATCAAAAAATATTGTACACGTATTTTTTGCTTTACCAAATCATTAACAATTGACGAAGATAAAGCGCAACTAAGTTCGGGAGTGGGGGCTCGTGACGTCACTTGTTACTAAAAAGTGTACCACACCGTGACGTGACGCGGAACTTCAACACACGATATCTTCGTATTTTTTTGTTTAATTGACAAAAGAAAAAATACGTGTCTAATATTTTTTGATAATGTAAATGACGGACTAAATAGTTTTTTCAGGAAAGTAGCCTATTATAAGCATAGTGTTACCATATCGAATTAAATAAAAAGATGATATTGTTTATTACATAAACTTACGTTGGTATATGTGACGTGAAACCAGTATTCTACGTGCAACGTGCTACGTGCTACGTGGTGGTAACACCTAGATATTGGTAATGGTACGTGATACTGTTACGGCTTCTAATTTAAACCCAATAACTTCTTTTGATATATCTTTTTGATATACTGATAATTTATTGTGAAAATTTTGTCATCTTATTAAATTCTAATTTTGTGCTTTCTAATACTTAGCTGAGATTTGAAAAGGACATAGTAGTAATTTTTAACCGTCGAAAAAACAGAGGAAGTTTACAAGTCGACGCGTATATATTTTTTTTATGTATGATCACGCATAACTTTTTACAGAGTAGTTCGATTTTGATAATTCTTTTTGTATTGGATAGGGTATACCTCGGTCGCAACCTTACTGACTTGACTGCAAAACCTTATAAAATTCAAGTTATATTCAAAATTATTCTTTGCTTTCAGTTTTTTCAGTGGTTTATTTGTTTTGTTAAAAAGTTTTTATTACAATTTTTTACATTATTCCCCTGTGTAACATATGTGAAAATGCAATACAATAAAACCAATTACATTAAATTCAAATAACTAAAATAGTACTTGCATTCGCAATCCAGTTCCACTAATACGATATGAATTTTGTCGGCGCTAATTTTCATTCGCATCGACAACCTAATCCATTCAATTGGTAATTTATTACTCATTGTTAGACTTAGATTTACAATCTGTATTGTGCCCGGAACGTTAATTTATTAATACAACATGTTGGAAATGTGAATTTAATTCGTTTGGAAGTGAAATGGAATTCAATTTATGTGGATGACATTTTTGGAACAATGTTTTTTGCGAATGTTCATAAAATGTCAATAAGATATCAATGTAAATAACATAGATTTGGTTTAATTAAAAATACCATGATTACGTGAAAAATTATATACAGGAAGGAAGATCGAGTTTAACGAAACTTTGACTTTCGCTTATGATAAAAAAATATCATATACGCAAAGCCTAGACAACCAGAAATACATCGAGACATCTTGGCGAAGATTTTAAAATTCTAGCAACTAGGTACACACCGATATAAAGTAGGTTTTCATTCCATTTTCTGTATCTAACCAACACACTTTACAAATGGCTAAATATAAAGACTACGAAATAAATATCTCATAAACAATACCACAACCACAGATCTCGAGTCGGCTAAATACCGCAAGCGGACGCTTAAGCGAATGCACTAACTTGCCGCGCTTTTACTTTATTTTAAGCTTTGAACTTAGTCACGCCAGTGTTCATTGGTGCCGATTCTGTTGTAAATCGCACTAAACTAATTTTAGTCACATCTCATTCCTTTCTTACGAACATTATTGAAAAACGATAGAATATATTTAAAGCTGTCAAATTAATCTTTGCCGTCTTATTTTGCGTGTATTTAGGCGTAACTGCGATAGATGGCGACTAAATTTATATTGAAAACAAGGTAAAAGAAAATCAAGCTGCCAGCCTTCTGGGCACACTGCCGTTAATCGGAAGCAGCGGCAGGCTTGAGGAAATTTTCTATATATAGATTGTATTTTGTACATATTTGTTGTAAATAAAGATATTACTACAGCAATGGACTAATTTGACAGTACTAAATTTCTTACATCCTTTTCATATGTTCTTTGTTAGAAAGAGACATAGTGATATTAAAATTAGTTTAGTTGTAAACAACAGAATCAGGGCCATTGTGTTTGAAAATTTAAAAATGCGATACTGCGCCTTTATCCACTGTAAACATTCTGTAAGGGCAGCGAACTGAGTCAATGGGGATGTTTCATTACTTCGTTATATAGGACTATCTATCCCCCGCCGTTTTATCCACGTTCCCGGGACAAAAAGTAGCCTATAACACTGGGGGATGATGTACGATTGGAAGTTTTAAGAGAGTTAGAGCGCTTCGCTCAAAGAGCAGCTCGACTGGGGAAGTACCTCCACCTTACAGAATACCGTAGCCAAATAACTTTATGTTGTGTTCCTGCGCGTGAGTAAGGTTGCCAGAGCTCATTGGGAAGGGGGGAAGGGTCGGTAACGCGTGAGTGATGCCTCGTGTGTTGCAAGCGTCCATATGGCTGCGGTAATCGCTTACCATCAGGCGGGCCGTATGCTTGTTTACCGACATCGTAGTATAAAAAAAGATTTACACAATGAACAAAAAACTTTCAGCTTATTATTATTCCTAGCGCCCCGCGTTCCCGGGATAAAAAGCCTATAATACTCGGGGATAATGTATCTTCTTATTAGTGAAAGAACTTATCGAATTCGACTGGTAGGTAGTTACTGAGCCCGTATTATACTAGTATAGTATAGATTAAAATAGCACACTCGGTTTCATACTCATATGAACAAGAAGGTAGTATCTAGTCTCTAAATCTATGGCCACAACAAAAGATATTAAACTTCCATCAGCTCTTAACCCAACCAGGTTTCAAGTCCAGTGTCATGCAAACAAACTAAACACGTAAACAAACATACCGCAAGACCAACTGCATTTCAAGTGCATTTAACTAAGATTTACGCATATACGCGTAACTTGACCACCTAGAACACCTTAGTCTAAGAGCTTTCTAACAGGTTCTAAAGCCTGGTTGCAGCTAGACTTTCCCTCGTGCAAGCTATTTAGATTAACTACATCCATCATTACTTGTTGTTAAATGCTGTAAAATTGTAAAGACTTAATTTGGATCCCTATTTCCAGTATGGGTCCAAACTGTAGGGAAAGTTAGTTTGGTGCAGGCAATCATTTTATTTTCACGTTACAGTTGAGTGAATTATTTTAATATAATGGGTGTTTTCCTGGTACCTATAACAGTAAATTATCATAGTCTGAAATAATTAATCATAATCAAAAGAATACAATACATAAATATAGTTTGGTCCAATGGAAGCGTATTAAAGCGAAGGTCCCGGGTTCGAATCCTACAATGAGCTTGAGCTTTCGGTGAAGGAAAACATCGTGAGGAAGCCATAGCACGGTGGTAGGGTACTTTGTAGTAGTCGCCTGGCTGGCCACCACCCTCAAGTTGAAAATCTGTCGCCAAGCACCTTTCGGTGTGTTCCGACAGCTTTACTTGAGAGCCAGTTCCTTCTAGGCTTTGTATGCTTACCACCTTCGGCCGCATCATCACTTACCATGGTGAGATTGCGGTCAAACACAGGCCTATAAAACAGTAAAAAAAAAAAAAAATTTTAACGTTTCTATCAATACCTAAAGCGCTCGTGGTGTAGCATGATTCTTCGTTCTTAATCGATCGGCACAGTTAAGCTACCACCGTCGTGGTCGGTACCTGGATGGGTGACCGCCTAGTGGTATTTCAAATCATGCGTTTCCGTGCTTCGGAAGGCACGTAAAGCCGTTGGTCCCGGTTGTGATAGTCGTTAAGCTAGCTGGATGCCTCCAAGGCGGCTTGAAAAATTCCAACAGTAGGTTGACCACTAGCCTACCTCCACTGATCCGCAGTGGGCACGCGTGGTGGAGTATACCATTCCCTTTCACCCTCATTTGTGAAAGGAGGCCTGTGCTCAGCAGTGGGACATTATAGGCTGATGATGATGTTTTTTTTTTTTTTTTTTTTTTTTTTTTATTGAAGGGTTTTGTCGCCATCGCGATAATATCACCCTGATAAGTGAACTTATTATAATATATAAATTTATCTTAGACTAAATAGAAATTACATCAAATTTTAATTCTACCTACAATGGAACAGTTTATAAAGGAATTTGGCTTGTTCAGAAAATGGATTGGCTAAAGAGCTATTACAAAAACCAATTTGTGATAAATCATTGCTATAACTGCTACTGGATCTAATAGACTCATTACGCGCACACTCCACAAGAACGTGATGTACATCTTCAATCACACCACACTCAGTGTGATGATGATCAATTCTTGAAATGAAAATAAAAATGATTTTTTTACTAAGGCAGCAAAAAGCATACGGCCCTCCTGATGATAAGCGGTTACCGTAGCCTATCGATGCTTGCAACACCAGGGGTATCACTCGTGCGGTGCTGACCCTGCATTTGTACTACACTGTATGCTGTAGGTACATTGGGAACACCACGGCGAGCTCCTTCCATAGTCTGAGCATTCGCGGAAGGAAGCTCCTTTTAGACCGCACAATACGAAACCATTTCAATTCCTATGTGTGAAGATGGACTCCCCGTCGATGGCGAGAGTTGCAATGGTAGAAGGTAGCCGTGGGCATCAGGTCAAACAATTCTTCAGAACACTGTCCTTTGTACATACATGCGGCAGAATACACATTATGGAGTATTGCCCATTCCCTTTCACCTTCATTTGTGAAAGGAGGCCTGTGCTCAGCAGTGGGACATTATAGGCTGATGATGATGATGATGATGATGAGGTACAATATTTATTATGCTCATCGTTACGCTATAAGAAAAATCTGCCCTCGTTCCATAGCCCGCTGAACCATAATTAATTAAAAAAATATATATGAAATAATAAATCAAGGTATAACCCTATTCGTCTACCATCATATTACAACAAAATCCCTTCTAAAAAATGTTTATAACTAGGAAGTTATTATTTATACACGGTTTTTTGTAATAAACATGGATTTATCTACAGCGGGGCAGTATAATCTGGATTTTTATTACTTTGTGCCTCGTACCGCGAGCCCATTCATCTACAGGGGTATAATAGAATGCAGTTTAGTTAATGCAATTTTATTGCTATTTTCCTCGTATTTTTTTATTAAAATGTGTATTGTACAGTGGAGAGTTTCTGTCCATCTGTCATTATTTTTATATTTTACAATTGTAGCATATTCAGTGAATAACTAGTTGACGTTACAAGTCATGATTGTAAAAAATGTAACTTCCGAAAACTAAAAACTATTTCAACTAACAAATCCGCAAAATTGTCCACCCAAACTTATTTCACAATTTCCATTTTCCAGCACCACACGTCCGCTCACAACGACAACTGTGACAAAAATGAAAAAGTGATTCGAAATTCAAACGCGCCGGAAGCATGGGGAGCGGACTGAGTACCACCAGCCGGAAGTGGGCTGGCAGGAAGCGGGAGCCTCCACCTCACGCTGAGTCCTCCAGGGTACTGTTTTTATTGTACCTGATACACAGGACTTGGAATGTTGTTGTTGAACACGTAGATTCTAAAAGTGCAAGGTGAGATTTTATAAAAAAATTATAATTTTTAATCGCTTGGCTCGCAGTTAAAAATATAACAATGACATAAATTGTTATAATAGGACGCGCGTCCCTCGCGAGAACCAATGGGTTAAACAAGATCGAATAAAACAAACGGTATATTTCTTGTATACCTAAAGGAATTTAACGGTCAAAATTCATAGATATGAAGCGGTGTTTTTTATAATATTAATGATATAATTGATTTTACCGTATGTAATCATTTAAGTAAAATAATTAGCGTTAATCGGCAGCAACGGCAGCCTCAAGAATATTTTCTCTCATTTTCAATTAATTTCAATTTATTTATCTCTCTCTCTCTCTTAATAGATTTTGTATTAAAAGTGTTGTTTTGTAAATATATTAATAGATTTTTTTCTTTTATACTACTAAGTCGGTAAAAAGCCTACGACCTGGTGGTAAGCAGCTACCGTAGTCAATAGTGTAGAGGTTTGCGACACTCACGCGTCACCGATCTTTCCCCCTCCCTAATTAACTTTGGCAATCATACACACGCGAAGGAACACCCCTATTCCGTGATTCCCCAGGCACTGTGTACTTCTCAAGTCCAAAATAAATTTCTCTTCTTTCTCTTTCTTTCTGTTGAGAAATAACTCTCTTTAACCTGTGTACGTTGTTAATTCTAGATGGCGTGGCTCCCACACAGTCCCCAGTTCAGGCGAGGGCCTGGCGCGCAGGTTCGACTCCGTGAGCCTGGCCGACTCCGACCCTGGCTCCTGCTACTCCTCCTGCAGCTGCAGTTACTGCCGTCTTCGGGAATGTGCTCAAGATTGTGTCAGGTATGCCACTGTTTTTGAAGATTTTACTTTACTTAACTTTAACGATACTTGCTTTTTGCTCCGCGAATTGGGCTATTTTAATGATCGTATGATAATAACGTAAAGATCGACATTATACTTAGTAGGTATTTATCGACAATTTTCATGTTATTTTTGAGCAATGTGCGTTACAAACATGATAATTTCCTGATTTCAAAAATTGATCTACCTCTGGGTACCAATTTATATGCAAACTGTTAATTGTTACTGACTAAACAAATATTACCAAATTTTGGTCTGTCCAGCAAGAATGTATGGAAGAGAACTAGGTACACACGGCTACACATCAAGCTATAGATTTCCAGTATAAGCTGATCTCGCATTGCATAGGATTTCCATACAATGAGAGGAAATTATTTGGAAATGTATAGCTTGATCTGTAGCCGTGCGTACCTTGTTACCTACATATAAATTAGTATAAGAAACTTGATAACGCAAAACCTTTAAAAAGTTTTTAGAATATATCAACAATAATCCCTCCTACCCTACCGTCTTACTACAGCGCACTTTATTTGATTTTTTCAGGTAAGTTCAAACAATACCACATAAGCAGAATGGCCCATAATTCTCCGGAGACTTCATCTGCTGAACTAGTCTATGCCAAGGGATTATACACCCAACAGTTGGCAGGAAACTAAAGGATTTATAGAGGAATTAATTACTTACTGGAACTTCATTTACACGAATGTAGATATTCATACAAATGACTCCCTAATATTGTTTCTCGCGATTATTTTAGTACAATGCCATCTATGGATAATAATTTGCATTTATATAAATCTTATAAATAGAGAAGGTAAATTTTGTGAGTTTTTGGTCTCACTCAGTCTCGTCCCGTTCAAGCGGCCCGAACTGCCAATATTAATCCGACCGCCCCTAATTAGTCATAAATCGTTTTATAAATAAAATGTCCGTCCCCTCCCCCCGGTAGCACCCTGAGCCGAGGTTTGTGCCCCACCTAGGGCGCCCTCAGGCGTAGTTACCCAAATATTAACTCCGGTTTCGCCGATTTGTCCGTGTATTAAGGGTGATAAGGTTAATCTTTTTGGGCCGTCACCTTCTTGGTGTTATATGGAAGGTTTTTCCGAATCTATTGATCCAATTCAGTATCTCTAAGTGCTATATAGGCTACTTTTTACCCCAGGAACGCGTGTAAAACTGCTAGGAACAGCTAGTAATAAAAAAAATGCTTTGCGCTCATAATACTGTGCTATGGAAGCCATCCAACCAAAGGACTTGCATTGATGGTAGCGCTTGTTACCCGCGGGTTTACCGTGTTCCCAGGATAAACCAAATAAACTACTACATAATTGCGTCTTTCGAATAAAATATATACTGAGTTCAGACCATAAACTAAATAAGAAAACTCAGTAAATACTCTTGAATTTATTATCGCTGTTCACGCCCCTTGATCACTGTCGCAATGATTGATACAGAAAGTTTTTAAGCTGTGATTGGACGAGAGATTGCGAACTCTTTAAATTGGCTTACTGATCAATATCCGTCGGAGACTGCTTAAAAGTTCTTAGGTATTTCTTTGCAGGGAGTATATTTTCAAGTGCTTTTATATGTCAACTCTTAAACGTGTTTTTACTTCTAATTCAGTAAGTCGATAAGTTTAAGGTGATGAAAGCTTAGTGGTAGTGACGTCGGATGCCGAGACGAAGTTCCTGGGTTCGAATCGTACATTAAGCTTGAGCTTTCAAGGTTTCTTGAGGAAACCATATCACGGTGATAGGGTACTTTCATCGAGGAGCGATCCCTTTAGAGTAGTAATAATGAACAATCAAATTCCGAAACTAGTCAGTGATTTGTCACTGAATTGGAACAGTAAGGACCAATCACTGCATGTTTTTGACTTAGCCAATCACAGCGCATTGTCGGCGGTGGGAAATTGGCGGAATATATTTCAACCAAAATGAACGTCATTGCGCTTCTTTGGGTTAAGAGGGTTTAGTACGTAATAACGCACAATGCCGCAATATTCCAGGTTTTCGGTGTGACACTACTCAATTATATTAATAGTTATTCGTTTGCGTTGTCATAAATCCAATAGGAAATTTATTTTTTTACTTTTCCCATAGGAAAAAACATTAAATTGACTATTTGTTATTTAGTTTGGAGTAGTTCTTTGAGAGACCTTTTTTGAATTTTACGGAACATGCTGTCTTTGCAGTCAAATAGGTATTAAAATACTTGAAACAAAAAAATACAAAAATACATGTTAAAAAGTTCATATTGTCTTCTAGTTTTCTAATAAATAACATCATAACGTTTTGTACATTTTTGTTATGAAAATGACAAAACAATACCGCGTAAAAATTAAGATTTTTATCGATGTTTAGCGCTGTTTTTAATATGGAAATCGAATGTCAAACTTCATAATTACTATTTATTAATACGTAGCAGTTAATGCTTAAAATTATTACATTTAAAAAATCCGTAAAAATGTTATAATTATTTTATACCGAATATTTTAAAACTGCTATATAAATCGATTGCGGAGGCCACGGCTCGGCAGACCCGGCTCCGCCGTCTCAGAGAGAGGACGTATCGCTCTGTTTTCCGCGCGCTAAGTTCGCCAACATATTATTACGATTGAGAGTATTGCTACAATCGCCCGCATTATAGCGCGCTCTTACCACTTATGATACTTGGGTTGATAAGTTAAGTTATATTGATAAATGGTAACTGTTTCTTAAATTACGTTACGCCAGTAACTGTTTTGAATAATAAGCTGACAAATATGCAAAATTAGTCTTTTTTTGTTATTGTTAATAAATGTCTTCTACCGGAAATCAACGCCTAGAAAGGCACGATCGATCAATGCCAATCAGAAGTAATGGATAAATATCAAATATAAGGGCGGCCTTATGTTTGAAAATTCCTCCGTTTATATACACTAATAATAATACCTACTATATAAGAAAAGATTTGTATTTTTGTATGTTTTGTTTGTTTGTAATTTCAATAAATTTCAAAAACGACTGTACGATCTTTCACCACTAGAATGCATGTTACCTATCATATCACTAAGTAAAATAGGCAATATTATAAAGTGACGTGTTTACCGACTTTGTGGTATAAAAAAATATATATATTTGAGGTCATAAAAAAGTGTCCACCATTATGAACTATTTAGTTAACTACTCGTCCGATTACTCTCAAAATTGATATTTGAGAGACCCTTGGCCCATATAACATGAATATTTTCTCAAAATTGAAAAAAGTGTCCGCCATTTTGAAATATTTTTTTACAGGTCCGATTGCTATCAAAATTGATATCTGAGAGACTCTTGGACTTTATAACATGAATCTTTGCTCAAAATAAAAAAAAAGTGTCCGCCATTTTGAACTATTTCGTTACTGGTCCGATTGCTATCAAAATTGATATTTGAGAGACCCTTGGGACATATAACATGAATCTTTGCTCAAAATTTGAAAAAAGTGTCCGCCATTTTGAACTATTTCGTTACTGGTCCGATTGCTATCAAAATTGATATTTGAGAGACCCTTGGGACATATAACATGAATCTTTGCTCAAAATTTGAAAAAAGTGTCCGCCATTTTGAACCATTTCGTTACTGGTCCGATTGCTATCAAAATTGATATTTGAATTTCAAATTTTTAGCAAATATTCATGTTATATGTCTCAAGGGTCTCTCCCTTGGGACATATAACATGAATATTTGCTCAAAATTTGAAAAAAGTGTCCGCCATTTTGAACTATTTCGTTACTGGTCCGATTGCTATCAAAATTGATATTTGAGAGACCCTTGGGACATATAACATGAATCTTTGCTCAAAATTTGAAAAAAGTGTCCGCCATTTTGAACTATTTCGTTACTGGTCCGATTGCTATCAAAATTGATATTTGAGAGACCCTTGGGACATATAACATGAATCTTTGCTCAAAATTTGAAAAAGTGTCCGCCATTTTGAACTATTTCGTTACTGGTCCGATTGCTATCAAAATTGATATTTGAGAGACCCTTGGGACATATAACATGAATCTTTGCTCAAAATTTGAAAAAAGTGTCCGCCATTTTGAACTATTTCGTTACTGGTCCGATTGCTATCAAAATTGATATTTGAGAGACCCTTGGGACATATAACATGAATCTTTGCTCAAAATTTGAGAAAAGTGTCCGCCATTTTGAACTATTTCGTTACTGGTCCGATTGCTATCAAAATTGATATTTGAGAGACCCTTGGGACATATAACATGAATCTTTGCTCAAAATTTGAAAAAAGTGTCCGCCATTTTGAACTATTTCGTTACTGGTCCGATTGCTATCAAAATTGATATTTGAGAGACCCTTGGGACATATAACATGAATCTTTGCTCAAAATTTGAAAAAAGTGTCCGCCATTTTGAACTATTTCGTTACTGGTCCGATTGCTCTCAAAATTGACATTTGAGAGACCCTTGGGACATATAACATGAATCTTTGCTCAAAATTTGAAAAAAGTGTCCGCCATTTTGAACTATTTCGTTACTGGTCCGATTGCTATCAAAATTGATATTTGAGAGACCCTTGGGACATATAACATGAATCTTTGCTCAAAATTTGAAAAAAGTGTCCGCCATTTTGAACTATTTCGTTACTGGTCCGATTGCTCTCAAAATTGACATTTGAGAGACCCTTGGGACATATAACATGAATCTTTGCTCAAAATTTGAAAAAAGTGTCCGCCATTTTGAACTATTTCGTTACTGGTCCGATTGCTATCAAAATTGATATTTGAGAGACCCTTGGGACATATAACATGAATATTTGCTCAAAATTTGAAAAAAAGTGTCCGCCATTTTGAACTATTTCGTTACTGGTCCGATTGCTATCAAAATTAATATTTTTGAGACCCTTGGGACATATAACATGAATATTTGCTCAAAATTTGAAAAAAGTGTCCGCCATTTTGAACTATTTGGTTACTGGTCCGATTGCTATGAAAATTGATATTTGAGAGACCCTTGGGACATATAACATGAATCTTTGCTCAAAATTTGAAAAAAGTGTCCGCCATTTTTAACTATTTCGTTACTGGTCCGATTGCTCTCAAAATTGACATTTGAGAGACCCTTGGGACATATAACATGAATCTTTGCTCAAAATTTGAAAAAAGTGTCCGCCATAGTTCAAAATGGCGGACACTTTTTTATTTTTTTGCAAACATTCATGTTATATGGTACAAGAGCCTCTCAAATATCAATTTTGATAGCAATCGGACCTCTAACAAAATAGTTCAAATTGGCGGACACTTTTTTCAATTTTGAGCAAAGATTCACGTTATATGGTCCAAGAGTCTCTCAAATATCAATTTTGAGAGCAATCGGACCTCTAACAAAATAGTTCAAAATGGCGGACACTTTTTTCAATTTTGAGCAAAGATTCATGTTATATGGTCCAAGAGCCTCTCAAATATCAATTTTGAGAGCAATCAGACCAGTAACAAAATAGTTCATAATGGCGGACATTTTTTTAATTTTTTTGCAAACATTCATGTTATATGGTCCAAGTGTCTCTAAAATATCAATTTTGAAAGCAATCAAACCAGTTACAAAATAATTCAATAAATGGCGGAAACTTTTCAGGATATTGATAAAAAAATCGTGTTTTGTAATCCCAAGGCCCATCAAATCTCAATTTTGAAAGCAATCGGACCTGTTACTAAATAGTACAAAATGGCGGACACTTTTTTTCAATTTTTAAAAGATTTATGTTATATGGGTCTCTTATATATCAATGAGACAAAATTTGATAAGAATCGGTCAAGCCGGTTCTGAGGACTTTTATTACAAACTCCGTGACAGGAGAATTTTATACAGGATGTATACGACAATACGATAATAAATGAAACCATGTAAAGTACTCATGTAAACGATCAACTTTTACTATGGGACCAACTTGGAAATCGCAGAAAAAATCGGTCAAGAGCGAGTCGGACTCGCACACAGAATATTAACAAACTACTATGAAAAAAATATTGAATGAAAGGTAAATTGCGGTTTACGTATTATGACGTATTAAAAAGAAACTACTTACTAGATCTCGTTCAAACCAATTTTTTGGTGGAAGTTTGCATGGTAATGTACGCACGGCTACAGCTTTGGAAGTGTCTCTCGCGCAAACTATTCAGTTTAGAAAAAAATTATATTCCTCAATATCATTGTTGAAGACCTATCCATAGATACCCCACAAGTATGGGTTTGACGAAAAATTTTTTTTTGAGTTTCAGTTCTTAGTATTGGGAACCCTCAAAATGTATTGTCTTTTTTCTATTTTTGTGTGAAAATCTTAATGCGGTACACAGAATACATCTACTTACCAAGGTTTAACAGTATAGTTTTTATAGATACGGAAAAAAGTGGCTGTGACATACTGACGGACAGCCAGACAGACAGACATGACGAATCCATAAGGGTTCCGTTACTGCTTTTCATACAATTCTTATGAAATTTTGTGTGTATATTCAGTAGGTCTGAGAATAGGACTTAAACTATTATTCATACCCATAGGAGAGCCGGGACTATATTGAATTATTTTAAGAAAACCAAATAAAAGTTTAATTAGATAAATTAGGTACCTATATAGGTACCTGAACTAGTTTGTTTACTAGTGTAAAAAAAAAATATTCAGTACTTTGTACTATACATATAACTACATACTTATAACCTAATTCAACCTACCAGATACCTTGTTTATAATATTATAGTTTTACATCGACATGAAGCCATACTGAAGTATCAAAATAATAACGCGCGCAGTATGTTGGCGGAGGAGCCGCACCAATGTTGGCCCCGCGTGTGCCCGCGTTAACTCGGCTTGGCGCTGGCAAATACCTAAACTCGAGCGCGGCCGGGTAGCTTATATGCTCTTAATTGTTCGACGGGTACTTTGTAGTACCAACCTGTAACCACCCTCAAGTTGAAAATCGATCGCTAAGCACCTATCAGTGTGTTCCTACATCTGCACTTCCTTCCTTCTTCTGCTTCGGTAAGATCATAACTTACCATGGTGAGATTGCGGTCAAACACAATAAAAAAAAGTTTTATTTTTATTTTATAGAAATTAATGTTCATCAACATTGATGGTGTTGAGCCGAGAGGATTGTTGAGCACAGTATTGAGTTAAATATTAGGTTCGTGAGAAATATCGTTATGAATCTAGTTCAAGGAAGGATAGTGTTTCCTAGTAAAAACCTATAGATTAAACATAGTTTTGCCTGATAACTATACGCGTGTTCATGAAGTCAAATTCCACAAGATAATTTGCCTAGTTACTAACTTTAGTGAGCCGCATCTTGATTTGCCGCGGGAGATTCTCGGACAATTCTTTTCTGGCCTGACAGTACAGCACTTGCAGGCAATCACATAAATCTAATACATTGTAATATTCCACTATTATTTCAAAAGATTTGCTAGGCCTAAGGGCCGAATTTAGAAAAGCCTAATCGAAATACCTATTTTATAATAGGAACCCTGGTTAGTGGAAGGAATTCATAACCCTGCGCCGCCCTGCGGTTTCAACTGTCCGTTGATCTATTAAGAGCCCAGTTTGCTATTACAGTAGTACCCAACTGATAAGGCCCGAATCAATCAACCTTAGATCACTACTATAAGATTCATAATGCACTGCAGCTGTTAGTTCCGTCTCACTCGCAAGTCACGCCCCTCCACACGGCGTGCGCTATCATGGCGGCAACTACCGACCAATAGCGGTTTCCCGCGCTGTGAAAATGTATCTTCTGCGCAGGTACATCGGTAAGCCATATCAGTTGGGTACTACTTTACAATTGTGTTCCAATGAACTATCAGTGGTGTCAATCAAATCAAAAAATCAAACAGTTTTGGTAGTCTACTAATACAATAGCGTCATAATGGCGCCATAATAGCTTTCCGATTATTTTCCACTGAAACTACAATCGTGCCACAATGATCTTTAAATTGTCTGTTTTGACAGTTTTTGTACTAAAATATAAATAATAAAATTGAGACCATTATGACTTAGTAGACTGCGCACATCGGTTCAATGATAATGGAATTGCAATAGTATCGTGTCAGTATGACATTTTAGCAGACTTAGACCCCAGTAGTTGCATTCTTCTTTGTGTATAATAATTACGAGTATAGATTACAATCTCAATATGATAGTGTACTCACAAGATTGATATAATCAAGCATAAGACCGGTCTTACATAAAAGGTTACGTCTCCAAATATAAAATCAGTTAGATTCACAAATGCCTCCTAAGGAGGAAATACATCCAAAATGCAAGACCAGCCGTCTGTATTAGTTCACGAGGCAACCATTTCATGGAGAGCAAATACTGGCGGGAGCACTACCCACTTCCCTGTTTAATTTGATTGGGAGCCTTTGAAACTATGGAACATTACGAATAAATGACGCGCTATTGAATTTTACTAGCTCAGAGGTCTAAGATTTGTCTGTATAAAGGATTCAAAATCAAAATCAAAATGTCATTTATTCAGTTTAGGCCCTAGTAAGGCACTTATGAACGTTAAATTGGTACATACAGTTGAATTTACCACCGGTTCGGAATACACTTAAACTGAGAAGACTCCGGCAAGAAACTCGGCAAGGTTTTTTTTTTTTTTGTGGAAGATCTTTTAATATTACTTAATTTGATATGTGAAATTTGAATTCAGTTAAATACAATCGTATGATAATCTTTTTTAGGGTTCCGTACCCCAAAGTACCCCAAAAATAAAGACTTGCTGAGTTTCTTGCCGGAGTCTCTGTTCAAGTTGTATTTGGAACCGATGTAGAGTCATTTTGTTAACGTTCATAGGTGCCTTATCAGGGCCTAAATTGAATAAATACTTTTTGAATTTGAATTTGAAAGGGTACCAACGGGACTCAGTTGAAAGTCTGTAGTGGGCTGAAGATGTTTTTTTTACAAAATGTGCTATTACCGCTATAACAACAATAATAAAATATAAAAATAAACCATACTGGGTGGAGACTTCGAGATGGCATATTTTCAAAACCTATGTTGGGTTGGTCATGCTGAACAACTTTTACTATGGGACCAATGGGTGAATTCTCAAAAAAATATTTTTACTCTTCGTAGTAAATGTCAACCTTGCTCGATCATAAATATCATAATGTATGAAAAATTTTTTTTTTTTTTGAGAATTCAGAGTTGCTCCCATAGTAAATGTTTTTCAGCATGACTAACATAGGTTTCGAAAATATGCCATCTCGAAATCTCCACCTGTTATATTAAACATACAATAGTTATACTAAAAAGTAAAGCCCATTATAGAAAAGAAGAATATGTATTAAACAAAAACAACAATAACAAATAGCAAGATAAGAGAAAAAACACAAATTAAGAATAATAACATGTTCATAATGTACGTTCATATCTAGAGAACCACCTTTGACCACATCATTACACGAGCAAAGATAAAATTTACAACAAAACTTCTCCAAACTTTTTACCAAGCAACGTTCCAAAGTTAGGTTTTCTAAAAACTAAAAAATACTTTAACATTAGTGCAGCGATCACATTCTATGTAATCACATACTAAAAAATAAAAGCTCTAGATAGCTACTGAGCTTTATTTCACGTAGAATAGTTAAGCTTCGCAAAGAGCTTGGTATTAGCACTATTACGTAATGAAACCCAAGTTTTGTTTTATTTTTTCTATTCTCGTAGAGCTTCGGGTGTGGTGGAGTTAGGATGCTTTTGGATTAATATAAAGTAGGATTTAAAAAACCCTGCGTAGGAACCCGAGCCGCGGATCCTGTTCGGCCTGTTCGGGCGGAATCTCTCCCTGCCAGCAGTCGTGTCGGCGATGCTGAGCGGGGATACGGCGTGGAGGGCCGTAGCCTCCTTCTGTGAGACCGTAACGGTACAGAAGGAGACTGCTGAGCGGGATCGGGAGAGAGCCGATCCCGCCCGAGGCGCGGCCGTGCCTCGTAGCGGCCCAACTGCTTGTAGCTCGGGCTTAGAATAACAGCTCTACGGTGTTCTCCTGCCTAAAAGGCGACTAAATGGGACCTTTGGGGTCGTGGACATTCAGAGCGGGGGCTCTGTGCGTCCAGAAATGACTCCAAGGAGGACGATGGGTCGTCGAATATCAGCACATATAGTATCGACTCATAGTGCGACAGTACAGCAAGGGTGCTGGGGGGAGGTATCAAACTTCCCCCGGGACGAGCTATCTTAGCGCCGCGCGTGGAGGGGTGAGCAGGTACGCGTTCAACACGAGAGCCTGCCCCCCTCTCTACAGCGCAGATGGCGACCACTGTGGGGTTATAGCCGGTAAAAGTCCGGCATATCTGGCCTCTAACCCCGGGGCGGTCGGGTATCCTATGAGGATTTCCCCAAAAAAAAAAGGATTTAAAAAAGGAATGAGAGTAAAGTAGAGTAGAGTGCTGACAGTTGAAGACTAACTTCTGAACTTGTGGTACCGTTGGGGTTTTTTATTTGTAATTTACAGAATTTACAGGTACTTCATAAAGGTTCTTGGGCTTCAACAGAATTGCTTTGTCTTCGCCATAACGGTGGCTCGAAATGCAGCGTTGAGTGGCTCTACCACCACTCTTATTGGGCTTCTCGGTCAAATATAACTTTTTACATAAACTCGATTTGGTAAGGACTGAGAATAAACACATGAAAATAGAATTCATATTCTGTTACCATTTTATCAAAGTTTATATACAGTACAAATTCTCTATTTTAGACGTAGTCATAAAAACACGTTTTCAAACGAACACCACCCGCAGGTTATATACCCGCATCCCAGAGGAATCTTTGCTAGCTAATAAAAATGTTTGAGCTTACGAGTACGTTGGCCGTAAGTAAAGATAGCAATTTGGATGGACATTTAACGCTGGGGAAAAGGACTTGAGGAGAAAGAGGCCAAGCATCTATCGACATATTCTGACAGCTGCACTTGAGAGCCAATTCCTTTTAGGCTTTTTGCTTACCGCTTTGGGCCACATCATCAATTACCATGGTGAGATTGTAGTCAAACACAGGCCTATACACAGTAAAAAAAAGTTGCTGGTGTAAAGTTTTCATTTTAGGTTTTGGGTCCACACCACCTTTAACACTTCATGACTTATGTCATTACTCACGACGCGTGTGATAGTGAGATTTTCGCATTTTGCATAAAAATATATAGTTTGAAAGATGTATAAGCTCTTATGTAGTATGGAGAGACTTAATGAATTAGTTCATATACCTAGTTATTTAATAAAGTTTTTCTCCGCTCACACTGGGACCGTACAGTTTTAGACCGTCGTGCGAAATGGTAAAAACAATTAAATTCCAAGCAGTTCAAACTGGGATATGTGTAGTGAAGTGGAATTTGTTGTTATCAGGACTGTCCGTGCAATGTAGAACGTTAATAAAAACGTTTTTTTAGCAGCGATGTGTTGGTTCAACATAGGTATATCTTAAACTCCCTCATAAGGAGAGCTGTGGCTGCCACACGCGTCATACTTGAGGACAGATGCTGCTTATGGTGATTGATCAACTTATGGATAATAATTTTCTATTGTTTAATTAATTAATAATAATAATTGTATGTAAAGGGTCTTGCCTCAGATGATGATACCTACGATAAGCGTAGATTATCATTAAAAGGAAAAACAATGGTATTCATTTAGTAGTTTTGACCTTAAAAAGCGAATTATGATTCAATCCAATTTGATCAAAATTTCACCTCTAGGTGGTTGCTCAGCATGAATTTGAAATGATGAATGTTTTTTGTAGCCATATTTGAATGTTCCTCTAAAAACCGTAAATCGGACTATTTTACTGAATGTACAAAAATAGTTCATTATAAACAAAAAGTATTAATTCCACAATATGCCTAATGAATTACTACGGTCGCTAATCACTGTTCGTATTCAGTAAAAAACAATAAAAAAAAAAAACAAATTTCCCGCCTCATCTTAAGATCCAAATGTACATAGTATTTCATATTTAATTGAAATATAAAGAAAAGAAAGCCTCTAGCTAAATTCCTCAGATAGAATACATAATGATATAGCAAAAATCATAATATTTCAGTGAGTATACGAATATCCTTTGCAAAGTTAAAAGCAATTTGCAATAATCTACGTTTAAACTGAAACATCAAAGGGATTCCTGTTTGAAAAATTATTTCTGAGAACGAATACTTTCAAGTACGCTTTCAAAGCGGTATATTTAAAGACGCTTTTAATATCAGAAAGTAAGATTGTAATATTTTGTTAGCACTCGTCTTCATCGAGATTGACTTTGCTTGGATGTCCATAGATAAAATAAAAGATGTTGGTACATCCATAGAGTAAAAATACTAATGGAGTGATAAGACGGGACGCGAGCTGCGATTATTCCATACAAATGTAATCACCTGTTTTCTTCCTAAATAATGCCTCTAAAGCAATCATTATTGTGTGCAAAGCGATGCAGTTTGCATAGAGATGCTTGTAGGTAATATCGTACACTAGAGATTTACTGTCAGAAAAAATTACGATATCAATTCCTTGTCGGTTGTTCTCTCTAGAACAAACAGTTCCTCTATTAATGTTCTATCTCTATGTGTATATCTAATGTAACTCCTTTATACAATTTGTTTATATTCTACTAGTTAGTAACAAACAAGAAGTATAAAGCCCGTAGAGTGCGCGTCGACATGATTTTGTTTGAAACACAACTCACCGATTGCTATGGGGGAACCGATTTGATTGGCAGGCGCAAAGGAGACTGGTGGTCATTTCTAATTTGTTTGAGTTTTATAATAGGTTTTGATTACTATTTGTATTAGAATTAACAGCAAACGTAAAAGAGGACTGCCCCCCTAAAAAGAAAGCTAAAGCAATATTGCTACCGCAATTAATTTTTTCGAATTTACGGCATATCTTATGCAATTCATTAATTCCGAATCTTTTATTGAATTGAATTGTATATAATGAATGACTAGTGTACGAAAAAATATTGAAATTACGTAGGATCTGCCGAGAATTCGAAAAAATTAATTCCGTAAGCAATATTGCTTTAGCTTCCTATTTGGCCCCCCAGGTCTGCGATCCTGAGATTATGGGTTAAATTTTGAAAAAGAAAGAGTTAGGTAATATGATTTACTGGATTTTGAAATTAATAAAGATTTGAGTACGTTTCTCGTATATTCTTTTTTGGAATTTCATTGTTTTTTGTAATAAATCTCCGTCTGGTATCAATAGAATTAACGAAAATTAACATATGTGTAAAAAAACATATGTTTGGCGAGTGCGGTATCTCCGCACGCGCTCTCCACGGGCTTTATACTTCTTGGTAACAAAGTAGACTAACAATAAGAAGGTACATAATTACTTTATAATTTATTTCTTTATGAATATACTGATTATTTAATTAATGAATGAGTCCTAATGAATTAGACGTAGCGGTTTTTATTAAAAATATCCCTGTAGGTGTTTATTATCCTTACAGGAAAGTAGAAATTAATTTTCTGTTTGGAATTCTTTGGATTTTTTTCTTGGGAATTTGGAATTTCGTACGAAAAAATGATGAGAGATATGTAGTTATAAAGTTAAATTGACACTGCCATCTTGTGCTTAGATTGAGAACCATAACTAACTCAAAGGCAACAAATCCAAAGTAACTTTCACTCTTTCACTGAAGTCTGAAGCTGTTCAACTTGCGGTTCATTTAAGTTGCAGAATCCTTCGCTAGATGGCGCTGTATTAGAAATTAAAGTTTTTTTGGTCCATTAAAATAATATCAGCTATCTATTCAGATAATTCCTTTTGAAGTTTAGGAATGTCAAGAATAAGTTAACCCACCAAAAATAGGTTCATGCAAAATGTTGGCAAGACGAGACCATATGGCTCGCACTGTCAAAAATTTTATCAGATATCATATAGAGCCAAGCTTTTAACTCTACACGCTGCCCTAACTCTACAAGCCCTAACTTCACAAACTCTACATTTTAGTCAAAATATGTGGCTTAGCCGTTTCGCTACCATCATCACATAGGCGTAGGGTGAAAATTTTATTCATTGTTAATTATTTTTCTGTACCTAATACAATAGTTCTTGTGGTAGCGAAACGGCCAAGCCACATTATACCTACAAATTTACCTAAGTATTGATGATCATCAGTAAGTCAGAGACAAAATCGGGGTTTTTTCAATCAATAAAATCTAAAGTATAAGAGCTATGATATTTTGTTTATCTAGTATAATCGAAACCCAAGTTATGAGGGCTCAAAAAAACGAACGAACGCTCGTCTTGGCGGGTGACACTTCCGTGACCCCAGATAAAAGTGTAATTTTTAAATACATATACTTTTTATACTGTTTCTTTATTCTGTTGTTTTTATTCTAAAAAACTCAGAATAAAATTTAAAGCAATACAGAATCTAATTTATTTATACCCACTGTAAGATACAGGTACCTACTTCCCCAGTTCTCCTCCTCCTAACCATTTTGACAACAATGACTAAATCAAAACAATCGCATTACCCCGAATGATGCTAAAGACGTTTTTCGCTGAACTAATAAAATATATGCAATTCCAACCAAACGACATTATTGTGTTCAAGTTTTCCAAAGAATCGATCATGAAACCTGACGCTAAGCGGTTCGTCGAACCATCGATGTTGCTATATCGATGAATATTGTCTGTTTCTAGAATGGCTTTTAGACATTCTGAGATTCATTGGGATATTGAAGGGGCCAAGTCTGCTATTTTTAATTAAAAATTACATCCTGATACAATCACATTAGAACTCCACTGCCAATGGATGCTATCTTCTTAATTCATAATGATTTTTGATGTTATTGAATTAGTAGACTATCAAAACTATCAAATCCGTCATTTTTAATGGTGTCACACTGCTTGTGTATTTTGCCAATTTCCAGTTATATTATAAGTTCTAGTCACAATAAATCACTTTTACATAGTCTTCAGTCAGTCACCGTCCATAAGTCATGTTTTACTACAATGGTAGACATGTACTAAAACTCTTCACGGACTTTTTGAGACAACTTGAAAAGACACGATACACATGATTCATTTCATTTCACTTCACTGGTGCACATGGATTGATCTTTATTGGATAAAATACCACCGATAATATGCAATAAAACTCAAAATACACGAATTTATGAAAATAAAAACTAAAACGCAACGTCACTCTGCAAGTTCCCGCCACAAAGTTCAATAGCAGACTAGGGTCGCTGGCGTATAAACACTTTACATCAAATATTAAAATAGTTTTCACGGGGACGTACTTACATTTTATTTGTCTCAATAAACCTCACATTACCCACGATTATAGGTAATGGAAAACTAAAATTTTGAAAATCCTGCGTTTTCACACGCTTTCCCGGGGATCTTATGTTTTCCCGGGATAAATATATGTAAATCCAGGTTATAATCTTCTCGCGTGCCCATCTTTATAAAAATTAATATACTCGGTGCGATCTGTCAGTAATAAAAACCTCAGAAACCGCATATTTATTACGCTCCCAAATTCGGCCCCAAGTCATCTAACTGTGAAAGAGATTTATAAAATTAATTACAGTGCCAAAAAGATAACTAGAACAGAAAAAGAAAAAACTTTCGTATAGTAAAACAATCTTCCATCTACATAATCATCCCACCAAATTGCCGTATCCGATCCTCATCTGGAGATCTTCAAGCCGATCCATTTAAGTTCCTAGCTCTGAGATAAATATACAACGGTATTGCGTGATTGGAAACGCCGCTGCTGGGTTTGCCATTGCTCGTACCATGAGTTGAATTACTCGATTAAGACTCACTTGTATAGTGAAGACTCGCTTAGTACTCACTATAAAGCACTGCGATAAGAAAAAAAATTTTTAGGCAGGTACCTAAAATTAAGTAATTTTTTATTTTCTTGGACATTAAGAAAAAAATGCATATGTCTGTGCATAGTCGTTAACTTACGATTCCCGTGACCGTCCCGTGAATGTCCAAAGACCACAGAACTTTAAATACTAATATAGATATCTGTGCCAAAGGCGCAACGGCTGTTTATGAAGTTTGTCGAAATAAACATTAAGGAAAATAGTTCAATATTTGGTCTATTCGCTTCCTTATATCCCAGTGTCTAGGTATTATTAAGGTGCAGCGCAGACGACAGATCGCAACGCGCTGAATGCACACGACGCGCAAAAAGTCCGGCGCACAACCCTTTGTTTTTACATAGACTTTGAGTGTCCCGCAGACTCCTTCATGCAAAAAATCCGTCGTCTGAGCTGCACCTACGCTTTTATTACAGTTACTACTATGTATACTTCCCTCCTTCCTAGTATAATTTAATTTACTGACTACTATGCACTAATTAATGAAACTAAAATACCGGTACAAAGTCTAAAATCAGCTAATTCCTTTTTCAGTTCTCTTTCGATGCAAAGCCGTAGCAAAAACACACCTTAAGTTTAATAAATTGTGTCTATATAATACTAGTGAGTCAATTAGTTGTAAATGGTAAACCCGTAGACTCATAAAAATGTCACTTCAAGTGCAATAAATTTGAGTGGAAGTGAAAATATTGCGAGTTACCATACGAGGTAGCCAACGGTAGTCAATGCGTGTAATCAATGGAGACTGGTCTACTACGGAGCACGACGTCGTTTAGTTATCGTTTCTATATCGCTGGCTTTACCATGTCCTTTAAGTTGCATTAGTTTAATATTATCACCATAAGTTAGGAATGAAAATTAAGAATATTAGTTAGGGATGAAAACAAGGTATATAAGCCAGGGATGAAAATAATATTATTTAACACAAAATGCGCAAACCATTTTCGGATAACTTCAGAAAGTCTACGCAATGATAATGAATACGTGCCTAGGTATAAAGTATTCTTTTTCCAATTATTTGATATGATAAATACAAATGCTCAAAACACATTTTAGAAATGTTGTTATAAAGTTTTACTGAATCTAGGGCGAGGAAGCGAGCTCTCCACTAACCCACAACCCACAACTTGTACATTTTTTAGTACACTTTACGAAAAAGCGATCATACCTCTAGATTTAAAATTTAACGTTATTATTTAAATTCATGTATAGTGTTATCTATCATTATTATACAGGGTGTTGTTTTGGTCGGCGACAAGCGACCCAGGAGCGGTAGTACAAAATATATATTCCCCAAAAATGGACTTAATTCCATTAAATACTGTAAATATGTTGAGAAATACCTTATTCAATTTGAAATAAAATTACCGCAAAGTATGGTTACTAGGCACGTGCACAGACTAGAGCTAGGCGCAAGCCGCCATTGCCCCACCCCTTTACTCCCTTGTACTCCCGTTGAGTATTATGTCTACACTTTAGCTTATTACATGATTTTCAATTTGTTTTATTTTTTATTTTTATTATTTAAAAAAAAAAGTATTTTTTTTATATTTTTTTTGCACCAGTATCATTAGTATTATCGACCCTGAGTTGCTCGTCGCTGACCAAAACAACGACCTGTATAACTAGCTGTCCCCGTGGTTTCACCCGCGTTCCCTGGATAAAAAAAGCCTATAAAACTCGGATATAATGTAGCTACCTATTAGTGAATCGTTATAGAATCCAACTAGTATCCAGAGAACGCGTTTTAACAAACAAACAATCTCTATATATAAAAATGAATCCCTATTTCCCTTGGTCATGCCCTAACTTGAGAACGACTTTACCGAATTCATCCATTTTCTTTTAAAGTTATCTAGTTCTATGGAGATGATTCTTACGGAAGAAAATTAAGAAATTGCGTATAAAATTTAAGAAAACTTAACGGTAGTTTAGGGTATTATTCCTCGGGTACGCGGGTGAAACCGCGTCGCGCAACTAGTCAAACAAAAAAACCCTTCAGCTTTATTACAAAGCTGTGCTTATTGCTAGTTCAATATGGCTGAAACCTTCATTTATCACTTGAAAAGAGTCATATTTATAAACCAAAAGAAAATATCAACCAAACATGAAATTATAACTTAAACGATACTAAAATTACTTGAATACGACCGTCAACTTGAAACTCAAGTTCACAAAGCAAGCGAGCCAGTCTTAGCGCAACTTACGTCGTGTGCGCACGTCCCACAGAACTGTGAAAGCTAGAATTGACGAGCGATTTGCCGGCTTTACGATTTCGCGATATTGTGCTTGTGATAACATTTGTTGTGCTTGTGTATTTAAGTAATGGTTTGATTAATTTTAGATATAAGGTGAGTTTTTTTTTGTGACTATTCTGCTGGAATATAAAGAGAATTTCTTGATTATTTTAATTCTGATTTGTTACTTCAGGCACCAATAAAAAGAATGTTCAGAATATTATATTTTTACCAGATCAAAATCATGTTTACCTATCTATTTTCATCAGAGATAATCTAATAATTAAGTATATTAAATTAAATTTAGCTGTTAGTAATTAAATTCTCAAATAGAAGAAATTTGCAATAAGTATTCCGACAAAAGGGATGTTTCAGGTTTTAAGTTCTTTTCTTCCAGTTATATATAATTTTAATTGCCGAAGTCAATTTGCTTAACTGAGAAGTTTTTTTTTATTATTGACTTATGTTTTGACCAGACTCTAAGCATGCGAGTGACGATAATGCGGTGCTAAGCACAATGCTAAGGGTAGTATTTTACAATGATATCTTAGAGTAGTTAAAATAAAAAAAAAAACTTTAACAATAGTCATTTAAACTGTTCTTCCATAAAAGCAGATAATTAGTTAATTATTACTGCATTACAGGTTTGTTGTTGATACGTGAAGATATAATAAATCGGTCAAGAGCGAGTCGGGCCTCGCTTTACTAGGGTTCCGTAATTACCAAAAGGACTTACATTAAGAACAAATAAAATATTTAGTTAATTTTAGTTTTTTAACCGACTTCAAAAAAAGGAGGAGGTTCTCAATTCGAATGTATTTTTTTTTATGTTTGAATCTGGATCGAGGTCACTTGAAAGACCTACTACGGCCTTTTCAAAGGGGATTATGGCCAAGGTAGTCCTAGATACAAGGGAAGCCGGGCGTAATCATATTACATACTGGACACATTAGACAGCAGGTAAACCTAATTCATATGTTTTAAGTATGAATAATTAAATTATTGTAAGCTTTCTGCACTAATTTATTCTCAGCTGAAGGCCGACTTACGAACTGGTGGTAACTTCAGTAGCACCTTCATAAGTGCCCTACTAGGGCCTAAATTGAATAAATGGCTTTGACTTTGAATTCTACCACAATTTTACGCCAAATGTCACACTTCTCCGGGCGCGCAATATGCTTAATAATTGAAAACAGTTTTACAAAAAACTTAAACTGACTTCAAAGTACACTAAAAAGTAAACAAAAAAAGAATTTTCCAAATCAGTAGGTACATGACGGAAATCCGACGTTACAAACATAAAAAAACATACAACTGAATTAAGAACCTCCTCCATTTTTCGAAGTCAAGAGGGATCTTAAGATTTCTCTCAAGTATTTATACACCGTGACTTTTTATTCGTCTTAGACACGCAGCCCACATAATATAGCAATGACTAGGTTTAGGACTAGGTTTCCATTAAAAAAAAAAATTTTTCTGATCATTTGCATATTTAAAAAAAATATTAAAATTTATTATAATTATGACAAATCGAGTTAATAAATTAAAGTTTACGTATAAAATGGTAGAAAATACCAACCCAGAGCACGAGTCGAGTAGACTGCGCTCGTAACAGGGTGTTTAAAACTACGTCATGCGTCATAAGGGTGTAACATAGCCCAATGACTTTGAGGATTTGACCTCTAAACGAGTATTCTGCGCTACTCACCACTGGGCGGCTTTGGAAATACACCCCAACGGTGGATAGCAGTACTACAATCAACTCAATTACAGAAAAGGTAACAGCGCAGATGTGTCATATCGTTTTTATAGCTTTGCCTATTTCCATTAATTAACGAAAATTGTTTATTGCTAGGTCTTCAGGAACAGAATTTATGGTTTACACAACACATAAATCTGTTTAATTTTACTCGCCTGCTATATGATACATACCTATCAAGGGTCTGATGATGACCAGGCAACATATTGGATCTTAGTAACAGTAATAGCTAAGATTTTATAGTTTTCAATAGTTGTCTAATATTACATTATGTAATATGATGAATCTCAAGGGTCTGATAATGACCACGTAAGTGTGTTGAAAAATATATTACGAATTAATAACGTACTGTCAATTTTTAAATTTTAATGGTATGTGACAGACACAAATAATTATTAGAACAGAAAAAAAAACTTTTCTCACAATTAAAAAAGTGCGGCCCTTTCGCACTTTACTTACTGGTACGATTAAAAATTTTATTTGAGAGACCTTGAGATCACAATAGGGCTTGAAATCGAATATTCGAATAATAGAATACTACATCTGTGATATTCTTATATTAGACTATTTCCTCAGATGAAACACAGCAGTAAAGCATACGTTATTAAAAAACCAACTTCTCTATTTCGTATTCGGTACTTAATTTGGTTGGAGTGGTTGGTTTGCCACGACTCCGATTGGTGGATATTTATTAGAGATGAAACGGATACCGGATACCGGATACCGAATATTTTTCCGGATACTTTAGGGGTGTAAGGGTCCAAACAACATCTATTGGATCCTTGTCAACCTCACCTGCTTGTGGTGCACCCTGCTGACAAACAAACGAGGCTCTGGCTCATACTGAACCCCGTTTCGGGTTGTGGTGGACAGGCGGCGGCTCCACATAATTGTCACGCCACCCGGCTTGGTAGTAGGCTATACCTATGTCCGACTGGCTAGCGACCACCCTCGTGAGTGAGTCTGTCATGAAGCAGTTCGTTGTGTTTCGGCAGGGTTCACGAGAGCCAGTCCCCATACATCCGAAGTGTGCGGCATGTATGATGGTGAGGTCTAGCGATGCGATTCGGGCGATCTCTGATGTGTATGGCGTATTGGTTTGGCTGTACGGTTAATAGGGGACCCGAACCTGGGCATTACCAATAACCTCTGGCCCAGGAGGCTGTCCCGCCAACCAGTGCATAATCCCGACGAGTGTCTGTCCTGCCGGGGGAGGAGACCGGAGTGGAACCAGACAGGCACTCCCGGGGGGACCGGGGGCCCTTCCGTCCCCCATGTCAATTCCACAACTTGTCGCCGCATTCAGGTCAACCCGCAACCATTTTGTTTTGCCTCCGCGATCATATAAACCGCACACTTCCAATAAAATAATCTTTTTTTACTATTTTAAAACAAAAAATGGTTAAAGTTAGAAGAAAAAAGGTTTACTTCAGCGCCCCTTTCCACATTAAGAGTGGACTTTTGCAATATCTCCTCACTCCACAGTAATATCAATACCGTCCATCACCATTTTGAGACGGCGAAGCTGGCCTTGTTCTTTCTGACGGAGACACAGATAACCTGCCCGAGCGATACATCGTATCTTCACTATGCCGGTTACAATCTCGAACATTTGTTCGTTCCAAAGGCCGGGGTGTGCATGTTCGTCCGGGACGGCATCTGTTGTCGACGTCTAAATAACCTGAAAGACAAGAGACCTGTCTACTCTCTGGGTGCGCGTAGACTACGGTGGGTCTACCCGTATATACGCGTGCCTCTACAGGTCTCATCGCGGCGACACTGAGACAACTCGCTTCTTTGAACGCGTCCAAGAAGCGACCGACACTGTGCTGGACTTCATATAAATAAAAGATTTGATTGTTATTTTCATCGCCAGAGGTTAGTCAACTGGATTTGGAAATTACGTAGTGCAATTACACATAATTTAAGAAATTCTGTAAATTATCCGATTTATCCGGATATCCGGATAGTAAAAAAATAATATTCGTTTTATCCGGATACTAAAAACTAACGGATAATGCGACGGGACGGGACGGTACCCCACAGCCAAGGTGATTGTCACGCTGGGAAAACCGTTTATGACTTCCTTTTGGCCTATGGTTTCTCGCAACTGGTGCAGGATACATACAACCCGCATTCCTGATATCGAAAACCACGAGCCTTCTCTGCTGAACCTTCTCCTGACTACACACCCAGATGGTCCCAGATGGTGCTCCCCTTGGACCGTCCGACCATTTCCTGGTTCGTTGTGAAGTACCAATATCGCTACCAGGAAAATCTCGACCCCGAGAGACTCGCAAAGTTTGGCATTACCGGTCAGCAGATTGGGAATAAAACTCCCGCAGTCCAGAGTTTTATTCATCCTATCCATCCAACCCAAGCTGCTTCCAGCTTTGTTTCTCGTCGGATGATCCGGACAGCTGCGCAGACTTGGTCGCCGATGTTGTATTGCATGGCATGGAATGTTTTATTCCATGTGGTGCCCATTGGTGGCAGCCTTGGTTCGATGGGCCCAGTGCAAAGCCAGTCCAGTTTTGCATGTGCTGACATGCAAAACTGGGCTGGCATTTGGATTGACAAAGTGTACGATCTATAAACAGCTACTTACACCTTGTGGAATGTACTACACTTTATGGCAAATAAATGAATTTGAATTTGAAGTGCTACTAGCCTAAAGCAAGATACCTACCGGGCTTGGACTAAAGCGCATACTCAAAATGATCCGGATAAATCCAAATTGAGAAAAACATGTAATTCGGCTTCTTGGTCCAGCAAAAAGCAAATTGCTAGAGCGAAGTTCCAGCACATCGGCAGGATTGGCGATCGGCTTGCAGGTTTCCCTTCTGGAAGTCGAGCATTCTGGTCGCTCGGCAAGGCTGTCGAAGGTCTGTCTTCTGTCGGTCATCGCTTCCTCCACTGCACACACCGGATGACTCTCTGGCCCACGCTGCAAAAGAGAAAGCCGATCTACTGGCAGCCCTCTTTGCAGCTAATTCGATACTTGACGATGGGGGAGCCATACCGCCTAGCATCCTGCGTTGTGGCAGCTCAATGCTGGAAATCCGCTTTTCGCAAATCGCGGTCTGACGAGCTCTGTTCTCCCTTGTCGAGTGGGCCAGACGGTATCCCCGCCATTGTGCTTAGGACGTGTGCTCCAGATTTGTCTCCAGTATTGACGCGCCTATTCAGACTTTCCTATACCGCCGGACGTATTCCTTCTTCGTGGCAGTTAGCCTTGATATCGATATAAGTCTTTGAACGGGTCTGGCACAGGGCACTTCTATCGAAACTGCCGTCGTACGGAATTCCCGAGGGTTTGTGCACTTGGGTGTCTAGTTTTCTTGCTGATCCGAGCATCAAAGTCGCCGTTGACGGATGCTGCTCCGATATCAAGAATATCAATGCTAGCGTACCGCAAGGCTGTGTGCTATCACCCACACTGTTCATCCTACATATCAATGATATGTTGAAAATTCCCAACATTCAATGCTATGCGGATGACAGCACTGGGGATGCCCAATATTCAGGCCGTGCTAACATCCCTCGGTCCACGAGACTTCTTTGGAGTGGGTCTTGGAATGGGGGATACTTAATTTAGTCTGTTTTAACTCCTCGAAGACACAAGTCTGCGCGAAAAAAACCCCATTCGTAGTAGCACCAAAATTCGAAGACACTCCTCTCAACATCGCACAGAGTATCGGGATCCTTGGTGTCGATATTGCGAGTGATGTCCAGTTCCGAGGTAATTTGGAGAGCAAAGCCAAACTGGCTTTAAAAAAGTTGGGTGTGCTAAATAAGGCTAAGTGGTACTTCACGACACTCCAGCGGCTACAGCTTTATAAAGCGCAGGTTAGGCCGCATATGGAGTACTGCTCGCACCTCTGGGCAGGCGCACCCGCTTATCAGCTTAATCCACTTACCTCGGTGCAAAGGCGGGCCATTCGTATCGTTAATGATCCCATACTCACTGGCGGTTAAGAACCTCTCAGCCTTCGGAGAGATATAGGGTCGCTCTGTGTGTTCTACCGTCTGTATAATGCGGAGTGTTCGCAAGAACTTTTTGACCTGGTGCCATCATCACTTTTCTACCACCGCACCGTTGGCCGGTGATGTGGAGTTCATCCTCACATCCTCGAGCCGCCTCGATTGTCCACACAACGTTTTAGTCGGACGTTCTTACTGCGGACCATTAGGATGTGAAATGAACTCTCCGTTATGATTTTCCCTCAGCGCTACGACATGGGGTTCTTCAAAAAAGACGTAAAAAGACCTCTACAAGGTCGGGAACACATTGGCAATCCCCCTGGTATTGCAAATGTCTATAGGCGGCGGTGACCACTTACCATCAGGTGGCCGATCTGCCTGCTTGTCAACCTATTGACATAACAAAAAACTGCCAACCTAGTAGCCGGATAGCCAGATAATTTATTAGTACTCATACAGTTTCATTTGTATTCATAAACAAAAAGTTCTCTAACTTCGGGATCCTTGGCGTCGCCATTTCTAGTGACTTTTGTTTCCGAAGTCACTTATAAGACATGGTTAAGCTGTCATCCAAAAAGTTAACCACATTTACGTAGCGTGAAGTGAGAAAAACGTAGGTGTTCGTGCTTGATTTGAACGTTCGACAACATTCGTTTTTCAAATTCCCATACAAAAAGGCACTCGATACGAATACGTTACGCTTGCGATAGATTTTCGTATTTCGAATTTAATATTTACGAAAATCGGTTTTGCTTTAAACCTTGTTTTGAAATAAGCGGGATTGGGTTTATTATTCTTTCAGTCTCAGTTTAAGTATAGTTACGAACCGGTAGTAGAATCAATTGTAACGTTCGTAAGTGCCTTATTAGGGCCTATATTGAATAAACATTTTTGAATTTGAATTGAGTTTATCATGTATAGCTTAGGAGTTATACGGGGTGGATACGACAATACGACAATAAATGAAACCACAAGCTTTTCATACATTGTTGCCGAGGGGACATGTACCTTTTGTATGAAAAGCTGTAAAAAAAATTGCGATTTCGTTTTTGGTAACCATAATTAAAAGTTGATCGTATTGATGAGTACTTTACGTGGTTTCATTTATTGTCGTATCTACCCCGTATATGCCTGGATGACAGACAAGGTTATAGATTTGTCAAGACAAATCAAAGGAACCCAAACACGGTGGGTTTATTATATATGTATTTTAGGAGTTCCGATGGCCACCATCCATATCCATTATCAGACTACCTCGATGGTACCATAACATTGCGTTATTACCGAACCTACAAAAGTAAACCTTTCATTTCACTCGGATGGACGTCAGCAAGTGGTTGAATTTTGAAACATAAGACGTACATCATTGCAAGATAAATAAAATCTTGTTATAAAAATAATAAAGGAAACCGGAATCTTGCTCTAAATTCTTAATAACTATAAGTACCTACCTACCTAACACATTTATGATTAGTCTATGACGACTATCGATGTCCTTGAAAATATTATTTTTACTTATGACTACTTTAAATATATTTACAAGCTAAAAAATATGCTCAAAATTGTATCTAAGTTATTATCAGAAGAAATTGATTTAAAAATCATTCATAAATTTAAATATTTAGTTTATTTGTCGTATAAAATTTCCGTGCGAGGTCCTTTCATGACAGCAGCCATCAAGGCACTGATGAGTCTCGTCTGCAGGCGTCCGCGGGTGGGATTTAGCGGGGAGCGAGTGATTTATGCTTCGCGATTATGTTTTTTTATTATAATTTTAATATTATTTATAAAATTTGAAAATTAATCAATACATATTGTTATAAAATGTATTAGCTTTCTTTTGGTGTAAGTTTCGCATATATCTGATGAGCCGTTATGTCAACAATTTACAATTTAGGTTAAAATTATACGTGTAAGGATTTATGTTTTTACAAAATTTGAAGATATTTACACAAATTTTAATCAATACAACTTGTGCGCGATGAACCAATGTACAACATATATTTTTTTCAGGACAAATGGATGGATGGATTCGTCAACAAAATGCTTTTTGTACAGCGTATTTTAGAGATTAGACCATTGTTATATTTGTTTTTTAAATGAAATAAATGTATTTTTATTTTTAAATAATTAGTACCTATTCATTATGTGGGCTGCGTTTCTAAGACGAATAAAAAGTCACGGTGTATATAGATATACAGGTACCAATTTTTTATATCACATGACAAAATCCATCAAATTTGAAACACAATAAAATGATCATGTTGTTAATAATTATAATCTTTGTGAACCAGATTTGCACGCAAGGCCTTGCCAAAATTGTATTGTTACGTAAAAAAGTAAAATTTAATTGACAATCAAACCTTCATGCAAGTATGGAATTGTCTTTACCATAACATAATGGGTGAAATAATGTTTAATGGCTCAGGTGGTCCAGTTTATTGAGTTTTACGACTCTATAGCATTTACATCACGTCAACATGAAGCTATGACTAAAAGCAGCCTTCAACTATAAACAAGATTTTTATATCTAACTAGCTTCTGCCCGCGGTTCGCCCGCGTGGCCTACAGGAAACAAATGACATATTTTTCTACAACAATAAAACAAAACAAAACAACTTCATCCCGCTTCGAGGGTGGAATTATTAGAAACGCTGAGACACGTATAAATTAATTTTCAATCTTCAGCCTTAACACAAATTTTGAAAATCCTAACATCGAAATTGACGGACTTTTATACAAACTTTCATCCCCTATTTTACCCCCTTGGGGGTGGAATTTCGAAAAACCCTTTCTTAGTGGATACTTACTCTTCACAAAGAATATACCCTCTAAATTTCAAGTCTCTAGGACCAGCGGTTTGGGCTGTGCGTTGATATATCAGTCAATCAGTCAGTCAGTCAGTCAGGACTTTGAATTTTATATATATAGATGGTGTTGTTTTGGTCGGCGACAAGCGACCCAGGAGCGGTAGTACAAAATATATATTCCCCAAAAATGGACTTAATTCCATTAAATACTGTAAATATGTTGAGAAATACCTTATTCAATTTGAAATAAAATTACTGCAAAGTATGGTTACTAGGCACGTGCACAGTCTAGAGCTAGGCGCAAGCCGCCATCACCCCACCCTTTTACTCCCTCGTACTCCCGTTGAGTATTATGTCTACAATTTTGCTTATTACATGATTTTCAAAATTTTTTTTTTTTTATTTTTATTAATAAAAAAAAATGAAGTATTTTTTTTAGCACCAGTAACACATGTATTATCGACCCTGAGTCGCTCGTCGCTGACCAAAACAACGACCTGTATAGATGAAGGATATTTCATTTTTACATTAAATTAAATGAAAATTCTTAGAAATTCTATTGGGTTCAAGGAAACGCACCCCATGTTTTTTTATTAAAAATATTAGACATACTTAATTATAAAAATTGCTAACACTAAGGTCCTTAGCCCGAAAAGCGGCTTAAAATCTCTAGCATGCAATCATGTGTGCGTTTATGAGTCAGCCCTTATTGAAAATAAAACTGTTTTATATTTTTATTGATGTACAGTCGACTATAATGAGATGTCATCATCATATCAGCCCATGGATGTCCACTGCTGAACATAGGCCTCCCCCATTGATTTCCACTTCGAACGGTTCTGGGCCGCTTGCATCCAGCGCTATTGCTATCGGTTTCCCAATAACGAGAGCATTTGACAATCACCCACCTGGTCGTCGCTCCACCTGGTGGGAGGTCGTCCCGCTCGGCGCTTTCCAATACGTGGTCGCCACTCGAGAACCTTTCTTCCCCATCGGTTATCGGCTCTTATAATTTATAATGAGATGTATATCCATTTAATGTTACAAATTTATGTATCTTCTTGGATGCAATAGTTGACCAAAACATTAAATGGATAGATCTCATTGTAATCGACTGTACCCCTGAGAATATTTCTTAATTTATTAAATCAACTTAATATAACCAGTCTTTATTATGTATTTATTTTCAAAACGAGGAAATCCCAAAAAATACTCACCTTCCATGTATGAAATGCTTATCTTGGTTCGTAATATGAAACCGGATATCTAAAGTTTACATTTTTATCCAATTAACAAGGATATAAGCCGGTATTCCTTCTTTGTTGAAGGTTACCAAAATTAATTGCAACATGAACATCATTACATTGATATATTGTTATATATAGTTATATATATGTATATATTGATACATATAACATTGATCGGATGTCCGTGAATCGGAAGTCGAAGGAAATAGAATCGGATGGTCCGGTCGGATGTTTGTTTGTCGTTCTATTGGTCGACTTCAAATAAGGAGGAAGTTCTCAATTCGGTTGTATTTTTTTTTTTATGTTTGTTACCTCATAACTCCGTCATTTATTTAACCGATTTAGAAAATTCTTGTTTTATTTGAAAGGGTACATTTCCCGTTTGGTCCCATTAACAGATCAGGATTTGATTACTTCTTAGTGTACTTTGAAGTCGGTTGAATTTTTTTGTAAAACAGTCCAATTTATGCTTCAATTTATATAGAAAGTTGAGTTTAGAATTTTGTATTTTTTTTATTCGATCAAGTTATTATCCAAGCCTACGGCCTGATGGTAAGCGAATACTGTAGCCACACACACGGAGCATCACACACGCGTTACCGACCCTTCCCCCTCCCCGATGACCTCCAGTCACCTTACGCGCTGAAATACAACAAAAGGTATTATTATATATATATACTCTATTATTATTGGCGAGGAGGGCGATGGCAGCCACACGGGTCATACTTGAGAACAGGGGGGCTAAAAAGGAAGCAAAGCAATATTGCTTACGGAATTCATTTTTTCGAATTCTCGGCTATCCTACGTAATTTCAATATTATTTCGTATACTAGTCACTCATTATAGACAATTCATTTCAATTAAATATTCGGAATTGATGAATTGCATAAGATCAGTAAATAAGATAGTATATAATAAGACAGTAAATAAGATAGATAGAAGTAGATAAGAAGTAGTAAATTCGAAAAAATAATTCCATTAGAAATATTGCTTTAGCTTCCTTTTTAGAGGGGCAGGGGCTGCTTATGGGGGCTGGTCTGCTTAAGTTTGCTATTTATTTACTTATTAAACTAAATATAGATAGTGCGATTAGAATGTACATATTATGTAATGAATCTAAGCTTGTTTTGAAAAGAGTAATTGCCGAGTTTATTGCCGACTCTTCTCAGCAAACGCAACCTTGTATTTGAGTATTAGAGTCAGACTTTTTATAAGTGCCTGCATAAATGATTTTGAATTAGGTACTTGAATGAGTGGGTGTAATAGTAATTTTAGAATTTTATAACTGCGTGTGTTCTGCTCTCCTAGTACACTCATGAAGAGAATCATCTCTTGCAGTTCCGTTACTATTACTCTCAATTTATCTCACATTCAGAATCTCTTTTGTTCTGTTACCTAACGAATTTTCAGGAATGTTTGCTGTCAATATTTATCAATGTTACTTTAGCAGGGTTACAATTCGGTAAGAAAATGCTCAACCACTATTATCTGAGCATTTAGAGAAGACACCACACATCAAAACTATGTTCCGTTCAAGTGAGGCCATCCGGCCACACTTGTTTTTGTAGAACGATGAACAAAACGCGTAAGCGCCGTGAAAATTACGGTTTTTGGGAGAAAAATACTCCTAAAAGCGTTCTAATAGCGCTACGTGTTTCTGTTGTCTGCTTAGACGACTAATTATTGTTTCAGCGATTAAAAGAACTTTAGTAAGTAGACTCTAAAAAAACTGGGACATAACCTTTGCTTATGATAGCTTCCTTCTCTATACGTAGTAATAATAACTCAATAACTCGATGATTCACGAGTTTGCCGAATCATTAGCCCAATGACTTATTACATCAATGCATCAAAAAGACTGCGTTCCAAACATTCAATGATTTCTAAGAATTTTTCATTATTTTATCTCATATCGCATAATAACTTGCATTAATGAATATTTAATCATCTTCCGGTGAGATTTACATTAAAGATAGAGTTATATTTTATGTAAATTAATGTCACGATAAGCTGACAAGAAAATATTAGTTGAAAGTAGAGATTTGTCGCATTACCATGTCATGAGATTTCATCAGACAGTTTATAGATTTGTTTTGATATAAGTAGGTATTAATAGCAGTTTTACCTCATCTTTTCCTCATGTATCAAAAGTACTTATTCCAAGCTATAAAAGCTTTCAAGACTCATCAAAATTCGATATAATTTTCCTTGTTTTAGTAGTTCATGTAAAATAATAATAATATCGCAAAAGATTAGGTTTTATTTTATTTAAAGAGATGTTTGTAAGATCGCGAACGCTCGATACCCCAAGTAGTAAATAGTGTTCCAAGTATCAATACGCTACGAAATTCACTTACCATTCTGCTTGCTTAGTTTGATACTTCAGAAGTATACAAAAACGACTAATAGAAACAGAAGCGTCTAGAGTCGGTTAATACACCTATAAAAACCTCTTCACATGAGCTTATAAATAATCGTGCGATTTGATGTTGCCGCGTTTTTAATGAGTACATTAAATGCAACAAAACTTTACACACATGGTACAAAGATACATTCTTTCCACAGCTGTATCTACATATTATACAATTCGATGTGTTCCAATTTCCCATGTTCTTATTACAAGTACTTATTGATGTAAATGTAACCATGGCTCGGGCACAGTTCATTTAATATTATAGTAAGTCAATTTCTTAATTATTTTCTGCAATACCAAATTATCAACAAAAAAAACAGATTTGAAAGATGATCTCCAGAATGACCATAAAAACGCATGTTCGCATAAAGTTATCTACTCGATTCCTGCTGAGGACAAATATTTGAAAGCATGAACATGTCTGTTTTGTTCTCTCCCTGTATGAGAACCTATATCATTTTTTTAAGTGTATCATTATCTAATTCTCATAGTAGACATTTTGCATAATTTGGTAAGGATATAAAATTAAATAAACTAATTATTTAATTATACCTAATGCCTACAGTTTACAACCTTCATTTGTATATATTAAACCTTTTTACTTTTAATTCAGGAAAAAGTATTAATTGAACTCGGTGTTCGTATAGAGTTAGGATGCTGTAGTAACACGAGTATTATTTACTGTGTCACAACGGTGATTCAACGTCGGCACATACGCATAAATTAACATAAATAATTCTATGAAATATACCAAGGCTATAAATAAAAATTTCTCTGCTATAAAAAAATGCAGCCCGCTTATTTCGTAATCATATTATTAAATATTATGTTGTTTAATTACAGCAAAGGCTAGGTTAATTTGAATATAGACTAGTTATGACGTAAATATTATTTAAAATGTTAATTAAAAGTAAAACAGGCTCTAAGCCATTAATTTAACTTTTATATAACTTTTATATTATTTTAATCACGAAATCTCAAAAACTTCAGAGCTGAAATTTTGAACACAAAAAGCTAATATTTTGTATACGTATTCATATCGGGTACTAGGAAAGGATATTCTGAAATTCAACCCCTAAACAGCTCATGCACCTAACGGGGTAAAATAGGGGTCGTGAGATCCGCGGTGCGAAAACCTAGTATAACCATAATAAGATATATTTATTGTATACACCTATTATAAATGCGAAAGTGAGTTTTTTTGTTTCTTTGTTACGCCTTCACGCCTTAACTACTCAACAGATCATCATGTAATTTGGTATGCGAATAGCTATGGTATGGACATAGGCTACTTTTTAACCCGGGTACGCGGGTGAAACCACGGGGGACAGCTAGTACATATATATTTATCCAGCACAATACGGAAAGAAATAAACAAGAGATACAAATTTTTACAGTACTGCCTGCATTAGGGATATAATGAGTATAAAGTCAAACCAACAAGATAAAGATGATGATGAAGCAACAAACTTATCACCTATACATCACTTACAAACCCGAATAACTAAACATGTACCAGGCGAGCAACAACGCATAGAAGCATGCATTTTCACCGATCTAATCGTCCATCATACATATTATACGTGGCATGGCGACCGCAGGCGCCGACGCGTGGCTAGATATTGTAATAATACGTCAGATTCAGATAATGTCTGTCTTATGAGCTGAAGATTAGGAATGTAGAAATAGACTTATTCGAAAGATAGTGGTTATATTACTGACTTTGTGTTGATGAAAATTAGGTCTTTTATGAGATATTATTTTGTAGTGAAAGAAATATGTTGAACACAATGGCATCTTTTCGAAATCTGTATTTTATTCGTCATACTGAATTACTTTTACTGTGGGAAAAACTCAAATATCGGGGAAATTATTAAAATTTTTCATACTAAAAACCAAACTTGCTCGCAAATGTAAGTCGTTCAGCTTTATAACAATAGCTTACGGCCTGATGTTAAGGGACACTCAGTACCTACATTTCCATTTCATCTAATCATTATTGATTTCATTAGGTATCATTATATTTGATCAATATTTCACCTAATTAATTATGATATAGCAAAGGAAATGCAATCTATAATTTATCAACATTAACCAGTTCCATCAGTTAAGAGAACCGTTAAATATGACGTTTACCGGTTTTAATTAGATGCTAGAGTTGCGTCATTTCCGGTGATTTAAATGACGGTAGACTTGGATGATTATTAAAATGACTTCATTTGGTAATGTCATAGAGTAAGAATATTGATAGAGTGATAGCTTTAACAACGCGAGCAGTTAGCATATGCATTCATAGATACCTATATTGTACACTAGTAGATAGTATCTTATATTCTAGAAACAAATTCGATTCGGTAAAAGTATCGATTAAAAACGAGACATTGGCATTTATTTATTTTATTTCATACAATTTTATTATCTTAGGGAAACTAATGAAAAGTTTCCATACATATAATGGAGGTAAGTAGCGATAAGAATGTAGACAGGGGGAGGCACACACACAGGTGAACCACAACATCATCATTTGACATAAAGTCATATGTAAATAGTCGTTCAATTATAAACGCGCAGTTCGTTTCAAGGCAGCGTTGCACATCCCCGTGCTCACAGCACATTCTTCAGTACAGTCGCTCTATTAATATTCTAGCTCTATGGTAATATATTTTCAATTTGAACCACCACTATTTCGTGCGCCAGATGTGTTATATAAACTTTGTTTCTGTGTATATTTGAACCACATGACAGTTTTAACTTACATTCTGACAGCTTAATTTATCAAAATTAAATTATCCCTAGGTGTCTAATCAGTCCAAATATTTCAATCACCCTAAGTTTCACCACAAATGCTGAGCTTTTGACAGCAAACCTTGCGTAGGTATACTTTTTAATTTATATTTATGTTTTACTTTTCCTTTTATTAGTCTCATAAATTGTTTACTACTGTTTTGTTTCTTATTTTGTGCTGTCAATAAACTAGCATTATATTCTATTCAAATTCAAATTCAAAGCCATATTTATTCAATTTAGGCCCCAGAAGGGCACTTTTATTGAAGTTACCACCGGTTCGGAACTCTGCCTTAAACTGAGAAGAATCCGACAAGAAACTCAAGGTTACGTTGTTTAAATATTTTTTTGACAATCTGACTATGTTTTACTTTTTTTATTAAATTCTTATTTTTCTTATAGTTTCTTTATTTTGTATACTTAAATATCCTATTAATTATTTCAAAGCTTCAGGCTTCATCAAATACATGAGGGAACTGTTAATCGTATTTTATAACCCACATACCTGCTGCGAAGACCTTGAAAAACCCACCTTTTCTAACATTGACTATGTCTGCTATTGAAGAATGCTAGCTCCTTCCTGTCGCAAAAAAAGGATAAAACTGCGGTTAGCCGACCGCAACACCTGCCTAATAAGACCCATTATAGGTTACGTGGGGAGTTTTTTATTTTTAATACTGACAGTAAGTACAGGTTCCGAGTTTATACAGGCAATTGCCTTTTACAATCAATAGAATTTACATGGCGATCCCTCGTTTAATAAATTGTTAATTAGAGACTATTTATAATGCTGTTTCAAAGTCAGCAATTAAATTTAAAAAACAGTCGTATGATCTGTTTTAAATTTTACAATTCCCATCCCGATTCCCTTTTTTGTAATACGAAATTTAAAAAAAAAAAAAACTGTGTATAGGCCTGTATTTGACCACAATCTCATCATGTTAAGTTATGATGCGGCCGAAAGTGGTACTCACACAAAGCCTAGGAACTAGCTCCCAAGTCTATCTCTCTCATAATCTCTACCTACACACAACAATGCAAAAGTCAATCACTTAAACAGTAGCAATAATACGCTTACGCTAGTCCGTACCGCCCAGTAGCGTACACCTACCTTGTACCGTTTTAACAACTCTGATTCCGGTACACGGCAAATAAATACCGAGAACATTCGCCGGTCGCCTGGTGCCTGTACCGGTTCATCTGGGTAATTGGGTATCGGTTCTGTTGGAAGATTTAAGGTGGGACAAATTATATTTTATTGGTGGGTGTTGGGTGGGTGTTTGACCTAATGATGGTTAGGATCTGTTATGCGCCTGCACATGTGAACTGTGGTTTTCTGTTTTTGCTGTTTGTACGACGTTTCCAATCGTAGAGTCAATTTTAACGTTCATAAATACTTCATCAGGGCCTAACCGGCCTAATAAAGTTTGAGAATATTTTATGAAACGAGCTGATGTTTTGACTTTCCCGAGGGAGTTATTATTTGTTGTGATAGCGGGAATAGAAATATAGTGCCACAAGTTTATTTGGCCCGGTGAGAGAGTCGCTGTTGTCGTATTTGGTGGAGAAAACAACCAATGAACGTTGTGTTTATATTCTCTTTGACCAATCGCGAATGACATTTCGAAATGGCGTCGTTAGTTTATCTTTTAAACACCGGGTCAGATAAGTTTGTAGAACTATACAAATACTGTGAAAACTGTCAACCTATTACGCTTCATGAGATACAGCCCACTGACAGACAGCAGGACGGATGGACGGACGAACAGCGGAGGCTTAGTAATAGGGCCCGTTGGCACCCTTTGGGTATCCCTAAAAATAATCTGTATACTTTTAATACCGAGAATAGAAGTTCCTTACTTTTTTTAGTAAGTAAATAATCACATTACAGAAACTATTGTAGTAGCATATAATTTATCAATAAAAATGCATGCTGTTGATGAACCTATCAATCGCGTTCCTATCGTGTTTTTCATCAAATTAATAATCGTAAATCGCCTTTCGATTGACATCCGCGTGTGATTTTTTCATAATTCTCTAGAAAAACCCACGCACTGCGGAATGCGAGAGAGTTTAATTATCTGCAATCAAGCGTCCACTTCTATCTGTATCTGTTAACTAATGATACATTAACTAATGATCGAGGAAAAATAGTTATACTTAATTTTCTTGACGGACGTTCGTTATGATTTGGTATTTAACGTCTAATAATTAAGTTTCATTATGCAATGGAATATGATTTTGTTTTTTTACAAGCTTTTATTTAACTTGCAATGTATGTATGTATGTTTGTTCGGGTGGAATCTTGCAAGTCGAATTTCACCCACTTCCAGTGGTCGGATTGACTTGATATTTGGTACACATTAGTATATTGGATGACAATCCAAGTACAGTCAACAAAAAGTACAGTCACTAAAAAAAGCTTGTATTAAAAATTATTTTTTTAATAAAGAACTTATTTCTTTAAAAGTGTATAAATGAAGAAACAAACTATTTTTCAAGATTTGAGAGCTATCTAAGTAGCTATCCTAAATGTAAAGTGGCCCAAGTCCCTCTCCATTGCATAGGCTTCAGCGGAATCGATTCAGTCTGAGTTTAGATGTGAAAGGTAAGAAACGGACCGAGATAGTTACTTTTGCATTTAAATAAATAAATATCCTGGGATATTATGACATTACTAACTGTCGCCCGCGGTTTCACCCGCGTTCCCGGGATATAAAGTAGCCTATGTCCTTCTCCATACCATAGGCTATCTGCATGCCAAATTTCATGATGATTCGTTGAGTAGTTGAGGCGTGAAGGCGTAACGAACAAACAAACTCACTTTCGCATTTATAATATTAGTTAGGATTTAAGTATATATTTGGACACATGACGACACCTAATCTCGACCTGTAAAATATAATGAGAAAAAACACAATTTTAAATGTCAAGGTGTCATTAACGTTTCAATCTCGTTTAAATTAATAGTCCACCGGCCGTAATCTGCCGCAATTCAAATGTAATTCAAGTTGAGCACGCGCAAGTCTTGGTCTCACCGTGCGAGGCGTTAAGTCGATACTAGATATTTTAATAAGCCATATGGGGGACGCTAAGCTGCTTTATAATGCTTGATTATAGCCGTGAAGAGTACGAGCGTATTAGATAGAATTACTAAATGAAAAACGTTTAAGTGTAAACCATAAGGGTGCGTCTACGCTAGGCGAGCCGAGAACGAGTCGAGCGCGTCTGCAAGTCATCGCTCTCAGCGTAAGCCGCGGCGTCAAGTGTTGACTTACAACGAACCTAGCCTTACGAAGCCGCGACACCGCATTAGACGACGCAACATTAAGAAAAAAATTAGTAAACAAAAAAAATACTCGGTCTTTAGATAGAAATATATGTTTACACTTTGTGAAATTCATAAGCAATTTCTCGCACTGTACAGATTCTGCTTAGTTTGGGATCAGATGACCGTGTGTGAGGAATATCCTAGGATATTAAAAAAAATATTCAAATGTTGAAATATTACACAAATCATAATAGTATGCTGTGTTGAAAGATTCATCCGAAATATTACGTAATTTCAATAAATAGTTTCAGAGAAAATTGTACTTGAATTTCACTAAGTCTTTACATATTTATGTCCTCTACTGTACTGTACCCGATGTCACTTGAACAATACCACACACTTCAAGTATTTAGAAATTGTATAAGACTTATCAAACTGATAAAAAAAACATGAGCCCTGAAAACATGTACTTTTTAACAGTTTAGTAAAAAGAAAATCAATCTGAAACTATCTTTATCACGGAATAGAAACGAATAAAATAGACGTGTGTTTTGACTTTGACTTTGACTTTGACTTTGACTTTGAAAAGTAAAAAAAAACTCTTATGCCCACTTCACAAATTAATTTAAAGAAGATTTTGACAGTGATGACGAATTTATTTTTCTTTTGTTTCCTTTTGTTTTCTTTCTAAATTGTAAATTTTATTTCATTTTAATTTAATATTTAAGCTTGTTTGCCACCTTAGTGGTATAAAAAAAAAACTTTTTCTTTTGTATGTCATTTATTCATTCATTCATTTGTAATTCATTTTAATTTAATATCTTTGATTTGAGTTTATATAAATATTTATGTGAAATTTGTCTGTTGATCACCAATTAACAATATGTTTGTAATGTACTGATTGGGTGGGAACTGACTCCTGAAACACAGCTCACGAAAGTTCAGGAATCAGGGCTATTTAGAGTTGTAAACATTGTTATATACTTAAATAAATATATTATAACTAGCAGCGAAACCCGGCGTTGCTCGGGTTAAAATACATCGCATGTTTAGTGGTATAAAAATATATAAGGATACTTTTTTTATCCGTATTAAGTATAGATTTCTATTTTCGATTTCGATTTGGTTCTTTAGGCGAAGATATTATTTATTTATTAACTTATTCAGCTGTAATTATTCTAATGACCATTTCGCAAACATTTTACTTCTCTGATACATAATGTAATAATGATAAAAGATAACTTAAAAACTAAAACTATAACAATTTGGTTCTTTTAGTTAGATCAATAATAACACTCGTACACATTATGGAACTTTCCGGATCAATCCAAAAAAATTTAGAACTTTCTCGAACATTTTAAAACGCTTATAATAAATTGCACTCATTTTAGAATTTTCTAGATCATTCTAGAAATATATAGAACTTTCTCGAACATTCTAAATCGATCATAATAATTGCACTCATTTTGGAACTTTCTAGATCATTCTAGAAATTTCTAGAACTTTCTAGAACTGTCTCAAACATTTTAAATCGCTTATAATAAATTGCACACATTTTAGAATTTTCTAGAACTTTCTCGAACATTCTAAATCGATCATACCGTCATAATAAATTGCACTAATTTTGGAACTTTTCAGATCATTCGGGACATTTCTAGAACGTTCTCGAACATTCCAACTCGATAATAACAGTTTCGGGCATTTTAGAATTTTTGCATTCATTCTAGAATTTTCTGGATCATTCGAGATATTTCTAGAACTTTCTGCAACATTCCAGATCAATTATAATCGTTTCACTCATTTTGGAAATCACTCGTTTCACAAATTTTCTGGATCATTCTAGAAATTCCTAGAACTTTCTCGAACATTCTAAATCGATCATAATCAATTGCACTCATTTTGGAACGTTCCAGATCATTCGGAAAATTTCTAGATCTTTTTCGATCATTCTAAATCGATCATAATAAATTGCACTCATTTTGGAACTTTCCAGATCATTCTGGAAATTTCTAGAACGTTCTCGAACATTCTAACTCGATAATAACAGTTTTGGACATTTTGGAACTTTCTAGATGAAGCCAGAAATTTGTAGAACTTTCTCAAAACATGCTATATCGATTATAATAATTTGCATTCACTCTAGAAATTTCTAGATCATTCCAGATATTTGTTGAACTTTTTAGAATATTCCAGATCGTTTATAACCGTTTTACATATTTTGGAACTTTCCATTCCAGAAATTTTGAGATCTTTTCAGAAGTCCTCATTGCGTTAGAAAAGGACAGCAATATATGTTTTAACATTTTCGCCACCCACAACCACCCCCTTCCACCCACCGCGACCAAACTCCCTTACTACCACCTGGAGACCAAGGGGTATTTACCACCCCAACGGGAAGTTGATTGGGGTTGGTGGTGATTGAGAAAACTGCGTATTTACGTACCCACAAAAGCATTTTATATATATTATTAGATTATTAGATTAGATTATTTCAAACTAAGCGTATATGGAACGCCACTTTACTCGCTACGTAACTAATGATGTGTAAATCGAGCTTTAGTCCACACGTGCGCTCGTTAATTGCTAATAATATTCATTACAAATACTAAATGCAAAGAAGTTCTACTAAGAAACTAAAAAGGAAACATAAAGATATCTTATTATTTTCCTAAAATAACATATTATGAATATTTCTGCTTAAAATTCCTTACACAGAATTCTCCCCATTCATTTCCATACAATATTTCTTAATATGACAACACCACTCCAAACGAAACGTCAGCGGCAAAACGTGCATTCCTAATTTGAATATAATAGAAAATGGCTTCCCAAGATGGCGGACCAAATGGCAACCAATTTATATGCTAAAAGCGGGACTCGTAAGGGTATACATCTGCCAGTGTTTTAGGAAATAATTACAGATGACAACACTCGCTGCTTTTATGCATTTATGCATGCGGCAAAATATGTTTATTAATATTATGATGTCTGATGTATTTCATTTATATAATGTTAGGGTTGACAATGCTAAAATATAATTTGTTTTGTCGTTATAGTTTAATAGGCTGTCTGGAGCATTCAAACCCGTTCAATACATATAGGGTGACTGGTACTTACCGCTTACCATCAGGCGGGCCGTATGCTTGTTTGCTACCTAAGTAGTATAAAAAAAAAAAACAGATTTTACCCATTTTTAGGCATTTTATATATACAACAAAATTAACAAAATTATCTCAATTTACCCTTTAAATATATTTACTGTAAAAAAAAACTGTTTTTCACCTGCTTTGGCAGTTATCATACGAAGAGACAGAAAACCAGAGAGGCCAGAGTGAACAGGTTTCTTCTGGGTAAGCGTGTTTCATCTTAGGCTTCGTCATCGCCCCTTATGGGCGAGTCAGTGGCCAAAGGCAAGCCCATCTAATTTAAAAAAAAAAAAAAAACCTCCTGTCTTTCCATCAATAAAATTTGTATTTCTATAAATATAAATTATGTAAAAATCTACAACTAATAACTATGTTTTCACACTAAACATTCTACTTACCCTCTCACACACACTCACATACACTACACCTTACACACCGAGAGGAATGTAGTATTAAAATCTGTTCTATTAAAATTTGTACCATTTAAATTTGTATTGCACTTTCAAATTGTATTGCAGTAGTCAGCTATATAATATTGTAAAACACTAAAATCCGAGGCTTGAGGCGCTGTATACTGAAATACAGGCTATAAACCTAGTTCAGCAGCAGATGCTACTTTATTAACACAATAATATTATATAAGCTCGTTTAGTAACACTAGTTAATAAGCAATTTTTGTGTAAAATCTTTTTGGTTGGTTTCAAATAAATTTATTATTATTATTATTATTAAATTCTTTAAATTTACTTAGCACATGAACCCATAATATTTAGTACCTAACATGAATAAGAATAAACCATCAGCTTTTATTTAATTTAGTTATTTATCCCTATTTGTTTCTTTGGGAAAGTTGTTTGTTATCATGAGTACAATCATGTGTCTAAGTATCGTTAACTAATTAATTATAACTGATCAACAAAATTTTGTAACAAGAAAAGTAAGCAGTAATTTCGAAATAACTACCTAACCTTTCCACAAAATCATGTGTATATTAATTTGATTAGGACTAGTTTCCGTGTTCCGGCACTTATCAGTAAAATTTAATATTAATTGTTTTTTCCTTATTATTTTTTAATTCAGTGTTTTAATTTTAGAAAAGTGACTGTGTTTTGTGTTTGCTGAGTGAAGTGATTCTTAAAGAATGTCAAAAAAGTGTAAAAATGATCCTGACAAGTTCTGTTACATTTGTGGTGAAATTACTTTTGTATCTCAACGAAGAAATTTAACACCTTTAATAAAAAAATTGTATGAAAGTTATTTCGGTTTTCCTGTTGGACAGCAAGATAAAGTGTGGGTTCCTCATATCTGTTGTGTTACTTGTGTTATTAGGATTGCAACTTGGGTATACAAAATTTTGTTGTTTTCTGTGTGAATGGGACAGTAGAGATAGGAAGAACCATTACGTTAAGAAAAAATGGCGCAAAAGACGATCTCTTACTCCAGGAATAAAAAATGTAAAACATGCTCCATTAGTACAACCTAAAGATATATTTTTACCACCTCTCCATATAAAACTTGGCCTGATGAAAAACTTTGTTAAAGCAATGGATAAAAATGGCGCTGGATTTCAATATCTGAAAGAAAAATTCCCTAAAATCAGTGATGCCAAGATTAAAGAGGGTGTGTTTGTAGGTCCTCAAATCAAGCAAGTGATAAAAGATGATATATTTAAAGAACAACTCGATGATCTGGAAAACCAGCCTGGGAATCATTTATAAAAATCACTGAAAATTTTCTTGGAAATCACCGATCAAATGACTATAAAACTATCGTCGAGGAACTTTTAGAGAATTATAAAGCCTTAGGCAGCAATATGTCCTTAAAAATACATTTTTTACATTCACATTTAGACTTTTTTCCCCCAAACTTGGGTGCCGTTAGTGATGAACAAGGGGAACGATTCCACCAAGACATTTTTACCATAGAGAAACGATACCAGGGAAAATGGAGTCCAACTATGCTGGCAGATTATTGCTGGGGATTACAGAGGAACGTTCCTGATGCAAAATACAGGAGAAAATAATGAAAAAGTACTTATATTAATATTATAACATTGCTAATAATTTAATTTTTGTTAAAATAATTTGTAATGAAAGAAAAGTAAAAAAAAATCATATTACAATAAAACTATTCCTATCTAAAATTTTAGACTACTAATTCTACTCCACTTGACCTTATTCCTAACAGAATCAGCCAAAATTTTTCTTGTTACACAGAAAAAAAAATTTTTGTTGATCAGTGTTACCAGCCACCCTATATATAAAACATGCTATTTATCAGTTACTTTCAGTAATAAATTAAAGCGATTTAGCTGTAAATATATAATAGTTTAATAAATATAATAAAAAGGGCATAACAGCTTTTAGGATATGATAGAAAGGTCCCTAACTTCTCAATGTTCCCACCGTTTAATAAAACCCCGGATGAGTGGTTATCAATATAAATTAGATTATATATAAAATGTTTATATTCATAAAAGTTATCCGTGAGATTGGCCGTGTAACGGCTGGTCATCCGGCCGTGATCACACGCGATTATTCCAATAACTTTTCAATATTTTTCAGGTTATATAGCGGGATATCATTTTTTATCGTAATTTGCACGCCTTTAGGCTTTATTCATTTTTTTATAGCATATATGTGAAGTAATCTGTTACCCTGCGGTTACCACTCAGATATAAATCGTAATCATATCATTATACGACCATTTATTGTCTAACTACGGGACTACTCCTCTGCCGATTGTCATAAAATCGGTTGAGTAATTTATCTGAGAAAATATAGCAATCTTATAGATATAATTTTGCTTTTACGATATATGTTTTTTTCTATCTAGTCATCTTTATAACCGACTTAAAAAAAGGAGGAAGTTATCAATTCGGTTGTATGTTTTTTTATGTTTGTTACCTCAAAACTTCGCCCGTTTTTCTCGCGAGGGACGCGCGTCCTATTATAAAAATTGACGTCATTGTTATTTTTTTTAACCGCGAGCCAAGTTATTAACCGATTTGGAAAATTCTTTTTTTGTTTAGAAGGTTCTACTTCCCGTTTGGTCCCATTGTCATCAGGTCAGGGTTTGATCGGTTTTTAGTGTACTTTGAAATCGGTTTAAGTTTTAGTAAAAGAGTTTTCAATTATTCAAACAAAAAATACGTCGTAATTACCTATACCTTTTTCTTTGTTCAATTAAAACCACACACTCATGTTTTTAAGCATTAATAAATTATAATCAAATCTAATATAAAATTATATCATCCGGTGCTTAACTTTACTTTCCCATGAAACAATTTTGTCGGGAAACCTTGCATGGTCCAGTTTATAGTCGGTACATAATTGATAGCTCAATTATAGTAATTTCTATTTAATTAAAATAGTCCTACGGCGTTTTTCTCAGGGTAATAATTTTATAATAAAAAGGGTAATAATAAGTATTTAATAAAACTATACAGAAGGCGGTTTATTAATGTAGTTGTATACAGTAAAGCGGACTTTACACACTGAAGATACTACTAGGATGTCTGCACTACCAGGAAAAGAGAAACAACTACTTACCCTTACTTTCCTTCTCTTTCACAAGTTTGCTTAATATGGATAATAATTTAAAATAAAATGGACATTGGCCCTGATTCTGATGTTCACAACTAAACTAATTTTAATGTCACTATGTCTCTTTCTAACAAAGAACATAAGAAAAGGATGTAAGAAATTTAGTCCTGCCAAATTAGTTCAATGCTTGTTTTCAATATAATTTTAGTCGCCATCTATCGCGGTTACGCCTAAATACACGCAAAATAAGACGGCAAAGATTAATTTGACAACTTAAAAGATGTTCTATCCTTTTTCAATCATATTCGTAAGAAAGAGATGAGATGTGACTAAAATTGTTTCAAAAAAATTCAAACCATGGAAGGTAGAAAGAACTTTAGTTTATATAGGATTACTAGCAGCTAAACCCGGCGTTGCTCGGGTTAAAATACATCGCATGTTTAATGGTATAAAAAATATATAAGGATACATTTTTTAACATATTATAGATTTCTATTTTCGATATTGAGAGATTTTCCAGAACATTCAAATAGTTTGTTCTTTTTTTTACTCGACTGCAATCACAATTGAACTGACGAAAAGTCACTGAAATTCGATTTATATAGGTACCGAAATTTCCTGTACCAGATCACTCTAGAATATTTAGATGTACACTTCGATTTGGTTTTTATAGATCAATAATAACACTCGTACACATTTTGGAACTTTCCAAGACCAATCCAAAAATTCTCGATCTTATAAATTGCACTCATTTATGAACTTCCCAGATAATTCGGAAAATTTCTAGAACGTTCTCGAATATTCTAACTCGATAATAACAGTTTTGGGACATTTTGGAACTTTCTAGATGAAGCCAGAAATTTGTAGAACTTTCTCAAACATTCTATATCGATTATAATAGTTTGCATTCATTCTAGATTTTTATAGATCATTCCAGATATTTGTTGAACTTTCTAGAACACTCCAGATAAATTATAACCGTTTTAATCATTTTGGAACTGTCTAGATCATTCAAGAAATTTCTCGAACATTCTAAATCGATCATAATCAATTGCACTAATTTTGTAACTTTCCAGATCATTCAAAAAAATTCTAGAACGTTCTTGAACATTCTAACTCGATAATAACAGTTTTGGACATTTTGGAACTTTCTAGATGAAGCCAGATTATAACCGTTTTACTCATTTTGGAACTTTCTAGTTCATTCAAGAAATTTCTCGAACATTCTAAATCGATCATAATCAATTGCACTAATTTTGGAACTTTCCAGATCATTCGGAAAATTTCTAGAACATTCTCGATCATTCTAAATCGATCATAATAAATTGCACTCATTTTGGAACTTTCCAGATCATTCTGGAAATTTCTAGAACGTTCTCAAACATTCTAACTGGATAATAACAGTTTTGGACATTTTGGAACTTTCTAGATGAAGCCAAAAATTTGTAGAACTTTCTCAATACATGCTATATCGATTTTAATAGTTTGCATTCACTCTAGAATTTTCTAGATCATTCCAGATATTTGTTGAACTTTCTAGAACATTCCACATCAATTATAACCGTTTTACACATTTTGTAACTTCCCATTCCATAAATGTTAAGATCTTTTCAGAAGTCCTCATGCGTTAGAAAAGGACAGCAATATATGTTTTAACATTTTCGCCACCCACAACCAGCCCCTTCCACCCACCGCGACCAAACTCCCTTACTACCACCTGGAGACCAAGGGGTATTTACCACCCCAACGGGAAGTTGATTGGGGTTGGTGGTGATTGAGAAAACTGCGTATTTACGTACCCACAAAAGCATTTTATATATATTATTAGATTTATTTTAATGCTCACACGTTTATGAATAAAACGGTCGAAAGCGATGGTTTGACCATGCAATAAAGTGAGACAAAAAGTACGCTGTGGGAAAAGCCTTGGTCATTCCAGATAAAAAGAAAGGTGAAAGACTGCTGCCACGTGGTAAAAAACCGTTACCGAAAATTTCAAACGAGCACAACTAAGTACGCAGACAACCCAATGTACATCTTGGCTCCTAAGCAGAAGCTGAAGTAAGATATCAAAGATTTTTTAAGATCATTTAAAATAAATTTAAAAGTCACACTTGTCCACATTGAGCTATTATTACTACGTATAGAAAAGCTATCATAAGCAAAGGTTATGTCCCATTTTTTAACCGACTTAAAAAAAAGGAGGAGGTTCTCAATTCGAATGTTATTATTTTTTTTTTTTTTATGTTTGTTACCTCATAACTCCGTCATTTATTAACCGATTTGGAAAATTCTTTTTTTATTTGAAAGAGTACACTTCCCGTTTGGTCCCATTGTCATCAGATCAAGATTTGATTACTTCTTAGTGTACTTTGAAGTCGGTTTAAGTTTTTTGTAAAACAGTCCAATTATTAATCAAATCTTCATAAAACTTATCGGAGAAGAGACCAAAATGAGAAATTGTGTAACAAACGAACGCGGCGATACACAACATCTCATTGGCTGGCTCGGTGGCGTTTTGCTTGCTTCAAAAAATCACTCAATACCTCCGTAGCTTCTTTTTTCTCATACGGGAATGAAAAGCAAGATAAAGACAAAAATAAATATAAAAGATTACAACTACTATCTATTTGTCAACCCTATTCTATGGCATGTCTCAATAATATGTGCATAGCATTCAACATAGTAAGTGCATTTGTAATTTATATGTAAAACTATTGCGGAGGATGCTCTCGGAGTTATTCCATTTGCTTGCATATAAGCTGTTAATAGTCGACCACCTGGCTCCACCATTTGCAGGTCTTCATAAACATTACACTTTATAGATGATTAATATATTTCATTCAGTAGTTTTACTGTCTGTGTAAAATTAACTAAAGAATATTCTGTTTTCTTTTTTCTCGAAACTAGTTATTTGGTTTTTAATATTTCAATATTGGCATCAATCAGACACGCTCAAAACACTTGCTATAACTAATCCCTTAGGCGGATCCATAGAGTATTTTTCATTGAGTAGAATTATAATTGTTTTACGTTTGTTTTCTTTATTCACGCCTTTTTATTCACCACTACTTTGTTTTCAAATTTCTTTATGAGAAGTAAGTAATAGGTACATGAAAAATTATCCATAGCAGTATCTCAATAAGTAATCTAAATAACGAATCAATTCGATCACGGATACTCATAATTACTAACGGTTATGTTGCAATAATTATACGGCAGTATATCACGAAAATTCGATTGAATTACTTTACTCTGTGCCCACGTGGCTTTCTACAAACTTATATTACAAGCAAATATGAAAGTTGTAACTCTTATTTCAAAGCGTTAAGTAATATTTTGGATAGAAACGGAGTTAAGAAAGTATTTTGTGATAATAATGATAGTTTATTATTATACATCTTCTATTTTAATTGGTCTAGTATAATTATAGAGTTATATAAAATTGCTTAACTTTGTTATGTTTTACTCGTGGCTTATGTTGCGTGAAACCTCTTTCATTATTCATCTATATTTTATTAACTTACTAGCAGCGAAACCCGGCGTTGCTCGGGTTAAAATACATCGCATGTTTAGTGGTATAAAAAATATATAAGGATACATTTTTTAACAGATATTATAGATTTCTATTTTCGATTTCGATTTGGTTCTTTTAGTTAGATCAATACTCGTACACATTTTGGAACTTTCCAGATTAATACAAAAAAAATTAGAACCTTCTCGAACATTTTAAATCGCTTATAATAAATTGCACTCATTTTAGAATTTTCTAGAAGTTTCTCGAACATTCTAAATCGATCATAATAAATTTCACTCATTTTGGAACTTTCTAGATCATTCTAGAAATTTCTAGAACTCTCTCGAACATTTTTAATCGCATATAATAAATTGCACTCATTTTAGAATTTTCTCGAACATTCTAAATCGATCATAATAAATGTAACTCATTTTGGAACTTTCCAGGTCAATCCAAAAAAAATTAGAACTTTCTCGAACATTTTAAATCGCTTATAATAAATTGCAGTCATTTTAGAATTTTCTAGATTATTCTAGAAATATTTAGAACTTTCTCGAACATTTTAAATCTTTTATAATAAATTGCACTCATTTTAGAATTTTCTATATCATTTTAGAACTTTCTGGAACATGTTCAATCGCTTATAATAAATTGCACTCATTTTAGAATTTTCTAGAACTTTCTCGAACATTCTAAATCGATCATAATAAATTTCACTCATTCTAGAAATTTCTAGAACCTTCTCAAACATCCTGAATTAATCATAATAAATTGCACTCATTTTGGAACTTTCCAGATCATTGGGGAATTTCTAGAACGTTCTTGAACATTCTAACTCGATAATAACAGTTTTGGACATTTTGGAACTTTCTAGATGAAGCCAGAAATTTGTAGAACTTTCTCAAACATTCTATATCGATTATAATAGTTTGCATTCATTCTAAAAATTTTTGGATAATTCCAGATATTTCTAGAAGTTTCTACAACATTCCAGATCAATTATAACCGTTTCACTCATTTTGGAACTTTCCAGATCATTCGGGAAATTTCTAGAACGTTCTCGAACATCCTAACTCGATAATAACAGTTTTGGACATTTTGGAACTTTCTAGATGAAGCCAGAAATTTGTAGAAATTTCTCAAAACATGCTATATCGATTATAATAGTTTGCATTCACTCTAGAATTTTCTAGATCATTCCAGATATTTGTTGAAATTTCTAGAACATTCCAGATCGATTATAACCGTTTTACACATTTTGGAACTTTCTAGACCATTAGAAATTTTGAGATCTTTTCAGAAGTCCTCATGCGTTAGAAAAGGATAGCAATATATGTTTTAACATTTTCGCCACTCACAACCACCCCCTTCCACCCACCGCGACCAAACTCCCTTACTACCACCTGGAGACCAAGGGGTATTTACCACCCAACTTCCCGTTGGGGTGATAAATACCCCTTTATTTATCACCCCAACGGGAAGTTGATTGGGGTTGGTGGTGATTGAGAAAACTGCGTATTTACGTACCCACAAAAGCATTTTATATATATTATTAGATTTACTTCTCAGTCTGATATGAGACTTTGCCTCCTTAGGTACCTATGTGAGTTCGACCGCTTGTACAAGAGACAGTGTTCTGTAGAATTGTTTATGCTACGGCTACCTTCCACCATCGCAACTCTCGCCATCGACGGGGAGTCTATTCTCACACATTGAAACCAAAACTATTTCGTACTGTGCAAAAAAGACAAGGCTCAAAGGAGTTTTGTTCCGCGAACGCTCAGACTGTGGAATGAGCTCCCCGCGGTGGTTTTCCCAATGGAGTACAGTATGGGGTTCTTCAAAAAGGGTGTGAAGAGATTTCGGCAGGGTCGGTGACGCGCGAGTGATATCCCTGGCAAGCGTCCATAGGCTACGGTAGCAGCTTACCATCAGGCGGGCCGTAAGTATGCTTGTTTGCCATCTTAGTGGTAATAAAACTTATCATTTCTTCCGCTGCAGTTTATCAGCGCAAAAAGGATTTGCATTAAAAAATTAAACTAAAATGACAGAGATTTCTTGAAAAATATGCTTTCAGTACAATTTCTGTATATATCAAAGTACAAAACGATATAATGTTGAAGCCTGATCATTGCGGTGTTAAACACTTTTCTCGGACTAGCCCTAAACTACTTCGAACCACAACCTATAATATCATGATGCAAAGCCATTACCACTTAACCACAGTGGTCTTGAAAATGCTGCCTCTAACCACACTGTGAAATGGAACGCGTTTGTAATACACTTTTTACGTTCCGTTTCAAGTTGGTACTTTGATAAGCAATGTTTGGATTATACTGTAAAATGATATAAGTAGTGTTAGAACTTATTTACAACAAGCCCTAAAAATAATATTATAGAATCATAATAATACTATTCCAAACACGCGGGAAACCATCTTGTTTTCGATCTCTCAAACCACAGAGGATTGTATTGTACTCAAACTCTTAATAGTCCTTTAGTGACGGGACACGCTGATGCGAGAGTCGAGCTAGTGTTGTGACAAACTCGACTTAACAGTAGTAAAGCTAAAGTTTGTGATCCGTAGAAAATATTAATAGGGTTACATACAGGTCGTTGTTTTGGTCAGCGACGAGCGACTCAGGGTCGATAATACAAATGATACTGGTGCTAAAAAAAAATATAAAAAAAATAAAAATAAAATTTTGAAAATCATGTAATAAGCTAAAGTGTAGACATAATACTCAACGGGAGTACGAGGGAGTAAAGGGGTGGGGCGATGGCGGCTTGTGCCTAGCTCTAGTCTGTGCACATGCCTAGTAACCATACTTTGCAGTAATTTTATTTCAAATTGAATAAGGTACTTCTCAACATATTTACAGTATTTAATGGAATTAAGTCCATTTTTGGGGAATATATATTTTGTACTACCGCTCCTGGGTCGCTTGTCGCCGACCAAAACAACACCCTGTATACCACTTTTGAACTCTTTTCTCTTTTCTTCAACGCCTCTCGTCTCCAAACAGAAGCGGTCAGTAGGTAGAGGTCTCAGTACATTTTGATAATTCCCAACAGGACATGAGCATTGACACGGTGAAATATGAAAGAAAAAAACATTTATTAACATCACAAATTAAATTAAACAAAAGAGCAAGAGTATGCTATGCGTTTAAAACTATGTGAAATTAAAGACACAGAACGGACAAAATAAATAAGTAAAATAAAACGATTATGTTTCTCGCGTCATCTATGGAGTATAATTAATTTAATAATATTCCTAATTAATTTTCAGCTGGCACCTGTAGTGACAATTACATCTCTCCCACGTTTAACAATAACTAATCATTTTTAAATTAAATATTGCAGTTCCACCATCATTATAGAAATCATACTAAAGATAAAGATATTTATTTGCGAGAATATGGTAACAAATGGCATGGTATTCATATATATATAGTATCACATATTCTGCCAGTTTTGTAAGTAGGTATAGTGGTTGAAATGTAACATTTTCATAGCCGATGTTGAATTCATCATTAAACATCTTTAACTACAGACAGTACATATACTCTGTAAGCGCAAAGATATCATTGATGTGGATAAGTCACTTAAATTTCATCATACTTCAATTTACAATGCAAGTGAAAATATTGAGAATAAGTTTACTTTTAATTCCGAGAGAGGAATCCTACCTTACCGTGATACAGTTTTTTAACTAGTACGGAGGGTAGAATACTAAATCTGCAATTAGCTTTGATACTTCGTTTGTATTAAAATGAAATGTTGTTTTTATTTCAATAAAGTTATTATTATTATTTTTTATTATTATTAATTTCATAAAATTCCATACCACACCAAATTTAACCTTAGAAATCGAAAACGATTACAAAAAAGTAAGTGATCATCTCATTCCATTACATGAAATTCACATCTAGCCATCTCTTTCTAAGGTCATCCTTTCATCGATGCGCTGCCGATACAACTTTTTACTATATGACTTGCTATTTCATACTTAAAGAAAGTTCTAAGTGACAATTCTTGAACAATACATTAATGTATGTCAGATATCTGAAGAGTCACGCATCATTGATGTGATCCATAATTCACACACATAGATAATAGAGAACAATATAAACGCAGGCCATTTTAGCTTGATCAAGGTCTTCATCTATAAATCTTTAGTGACAATCATGGATAAGTAGGATGCTCTTATAATTTGGTCGAATGAATCAGTGAGGGTCAAAACTGTTCTTTATAGCTAAAGAATAGAATAAGAGAAGCTTATTGAAAATTCGTTTTATTTCACTATTAACTTGAAGCAGAATATTAACAAATCACATCTCTGTCTGGGAGTAAGGGAAAGATCGTACAGTAGTACCCAACTAATGGCTTACCGATGTACCTGCGCAGAAGATACATTTTCAAAGCGCAGGAAACGCTATTGGTCGGAAGCTGCCGCCATGTTAGCGCGCGCCGTGCGGAGGGGCGTGACTTGCGAGTGAGATGGAACTAACAGCTGCAGTGTATTATGAACCTTATGGTAGTGATCTAAGGTTTATTGTAAGCATTCTTTCGTTAATCTTCGGGTTCATACTTTCTTTTCTGTGCGAACGAAGATTCACGACGCGCCATATCAGTTGGGTACTACTGTACATAACTGTATTTTCGGGAAATTTTACATAATCTGTCTTTATATTCAGAAATATTATAGTCTATTTTTTATGATTAGATTAGTGATGTCGAATGCCTTTAAAAAGTCTTTGAATTTGAATCGTATTGCAAGCTTCGGTGATGTCAAACATTGTGAACCGTACTGTTTAATACCTGTCTAGCTGATCCACCCTCAAGTTAAAAACCTGTCACTAAGTATCTAACGGTGTGTACACGTAGCTGCACTTGACAGCCAGTTCACTTCGAGGCTTTGTTTGTTTACTTGCTACATCATTACTTACCCCGTTGATATTGTGATCAAACACATCTCTTCACAAATCCATACTACGACAAAGGACTTTATTTTAATTTGCAATACTAGTTCTAATAAATCAAGCTGTAAACTAATTAAATCATGATATATGCATTAATCTTGAGACATGTGAATTTCCAGAAAACCTGTTAGCTTTTCCTACTTGCCCATTAATGCATTTTCTGCAATTTCTGCAATCCTTCTAAGTTATCGAATATCCTCAATGAGTGTTTCCAACGAATGTTTATATTATATAATATTCAGCCTTTTAAATCTTAAGAAGATAGAAATAATGTTTTGAAATCAACGAATTCATATAAATGACAAAATTATGAGAGCTTAGTAGAGTCAGGACTTATAATACGTACTTTCATTTCAATTCTAACTGAGCTAACAGACGTACGGAACGATGATTGCCAAAGAGCGTAATAATACAGAATAGTAATACATTATAAAACCAACTCTTATAAAATTTACCGCAGATAACTCAAAAAATGTTATGGAGGAGCTCAGCAGTGAACATCCTAAAAATGATGATGATGATGATGACTCATAAAATAACAAAGCCTGAAGTCAAATAAAACGATAATGTCTTAAATAATACAAATAAAGGAAAAAGTAAAATTGCAGCTTTTAAACGAAGAGTTATGTCTTAATTCAACCGTAATGTGAATCTGCTATTAAAGCATTCAACTTTATTGCTGGTCATTGTAGAAATTTGCTGCTACAATTAGTCAATATATGTACCGTACCTTTCATTTTTGAGTATCTATAACCGTATGTCTTGTCCGTCTATGTTGTAGTAGTTTTAACTTATCTAACACTTTTACAAACAATTTATGATGAGAATAACAGACATCCTTACAAATGATCCCAAACTTAGCAGAGCTTGTACCTACTATGGAAACCAGATAAAAGATATACCTACTATATATACTAGTTTTTGTACATGACTACACCCAGACTCAGGACATGCAGAAATCATGCACACAAATGCATGCCCTGGGTGGGGAATCGAACCCACGACCTGTGGCATGATAGGAAGTATCCGTTCTGCAAAATATGTAATGTTCTTAAAATTATCTCTTCTAGTATCAAGAGAAGGTAGATCGTTTTCAAAGTGCAGTCTTACTACTTCTGCCATATTTTCTATGTCCACATTGCCTCCTTCCATCTCTATTAAACCACCCATAAACATAATCTTCACAAATTCCGAAAGTTTAAGCAAACAATATCAATTGACTTTAACCGCACACGTCCTAAACCAGTCATTTAGACAATTTGTTCATAAAATAACAGTTCTACAACGGTGTGTTATGATTTACTGGTTATAACTGAGCATGCGATGTTTTTTGCGTTTAAATTTCGTTGGAAATTTGCTACAGTTTCGATTGAACCGTATTTTAGCAGCACGATATTCTGGTGAATCTTGCCTCTAAGTCCATTCTAAAAGATACTACAATTTGTGATCCTTACGTTGTAATCAAAACCTTATCATTTTAAGGATGTGTGGCCTAAGGTAATGAAGGATGAGCAATTAGAAACAGAATGGTTATAAATCAAGAAAAGGATAATTCTTAGATGTAAATTATAGCGTAGGTAAGTGTTGAAAAATTACATTTTGTTTTACGAAAAAGAGATTTTCTTGTTATTCCATTTTCAATAAATTGACAGAATGTAGTTTTTTTTTGAAAAATCTATGCTTGACTACTATAGCTACTGTTAATATCTTCAAAAATGGGTAGGTATCCCTGGTGCAGCAAGCGTGCATAGGCTACGGTAACCCCTTACCATTAGGTGGGCCGTATGCAAAGCCACCAAAAGCTTTTTGACTATAAATAAAAAGTGTTGAAGAATTTCCATTAACATTCGAATTTTTAAACGTACTTTTACTTTCTTAATAACTATAAAATGTTTGACACATACAAATATACAAATCATGCTCTTAAGTTAAATCTCATATATGAACACTTTCACTAAATAAATCAAACTATAGTAAATTTATAGAATTTAAATAAATGTATGTATAATACTTTTCATTCAATAAACGTGTATATTTTAATAATATAACCGGAACAATATCATATATTTATGTTACGTAAAAGTAAACTATGTTATTTTAATGAACTGTTTCAACTTTCCGATTCGCTATAAGAGATCCGAGCGATGATTTATGGATAAAATACATGCGTGTATTAGAAAATTTAACCGTAAAGACTTTCAAATTCATAATAACTAGGTAAAATGCAGTGAGGAATACTGCGTGCTGAAAAATTCAAATTGAAATGCTAGTAGTATCTACCAATGTTGGAGTCTTCAGTGTTGCAATGACCTCAACAGTATAAGGGCTGGCACTGCAGCGGGAATAGAAGCTGATAATGGATGAAAGAGCTAAGCTATTAAGTAAATTAATTATAAAATACGTGTCACCAAGAAATTCAACACAAACTGTAAATTTGACTTTGCAGACAGAGCTAAAAGTTCACGTTCACCGATGCTTACTAGAACCCAGGACTTATAAGCAGCTTTATTGATCGAGGAATGTATAATGTCGATCGCCTAGAACGGTCAGTCAGTCACGTCTAACTTATAAATAGGAATAGATATATAATAACTAACACCTCCAGAGTGTGTAGATATATGAGTATGCGATGCGCACGAGTGGATATTTGTCACGTCTCGGTTAGACGCTTGTATAATCTATGACAAAACTGTTCACACGATTCTGGTTGTGTGCAATTATTACTCATATTTTATTGAAAGGATATTAATATATTGTAAATATACAAATCCGTAACGTTGAGCGAAGAGATAATATATATATTGAGCGAAGAGTTAATACATATTAACATAACACTTTAATTATTGTTACACCACTTATGATTGGAGTAATAGTACCTACACAACTTACTCGTAATAAAAGTGTTACAATGAATATAAATTATCGGATCTTGATTGATCTGATTAAGTTACCTGTAAAGAATTTAAGGATGAGATACTTAAAGCTAGAGAAACTGATATAATAGTAGCAGTCACATAGAAAATAAACAAAATATATGCAAATATTTTGAAAGGTTGCTTAAAGATTTACTAAAATAATAACCATAGATTTAAAGAGACTCATAAACATCTATTCTTTCGTATTTCGGCCACATGGCCACAAAGGCGATGAAAGTTTGGAAAAACTGATTATAGTTGGGAACACGGAAGGAAAAGACTACGTGGTCGCTCACCAACTAGATGGTCCGATCAAGTAAAATACTCATCGTCCTCCAAGTTTTACACGGTCGTTAGGGACGCGCTGGACAGAAACTGGTGGAGGCAGATCATCCGGTCTAGAAGCAAACCCGATGCTGACCACGATCCTAAAACATGAGGGAACGACTATAGAGATAAATACATCAATCCAAAAAACAATTCACTATTGGTTCATTTTAAATATAACGACTAGCCTTATAATATTTTGTAGTATGATTCTAATCAAACTTCTTCATAAGACCAAAACTTCCGGGGTACTTTTGTAACTTTGTGACATAGAATTCTAAAATTAAGGCGCCGTGGGTTCATAGATTAGCAAAAATGCGTATCTTTGATTCGGTTTTTCGTAAAGAAAATGCAATAGTTTTAGTTCGAAAAAAATATATGTAAAAGTTGACAATATTTCCTAAACTCCAGCGAGCTCCAAAACACGATTGCAATAATTTTACCAGATAGAAAAAAATCGTAAAGTTACCCCTTTTTATTACATTTATTGCATTTTATGGCTATTAATAATCAGAATTTCGATTAGAAAATTATACAAAAATAATAGTCATCATATGATCTATCGCAGTACGTTTTGTTTTTTCTATTTTATTTCTTTACTTTTGCACAAATCCAAAATTCCTACAAAATGCGTCATCTCGCGGTCAGCGGTGGCCCATTCAGTCGCGCTCGAGCGCTTGTGGAGGTCGGACCTATGCCAAATTTTTCGGCGAGTGGTTAAACCTGTTTTCATAACACTTCGATACACCATTTTTGAACATTAACTGTGCGTATTGATAGCAAACATTAGTGATCAATCATAGATGTTTGATTGTTAATTGCAGTGTATCCCAAATGGTGGTTCGCGGAACCCTAGGGTTCCGTGGAAGAGTCAAAGGGGTTCCGCGTTTCGTCCGCGAGTTAAAACGTTTGTAGAAAAAAGTCGCAACTAAAAAATTAATGTTTTATAATACTTATTAATAATTATAAGAAATAATGTTACCTACTTATAATTATTTATAAGTAGGTAACATTATTTTTTAGTTATAATTTGATCTTTCTTTTCCAGTGAAACATGAAAATATTCAAATGACAAGGTACGCACAGCTACAAATCAAGCTATAAATTTCCAATATAAGCTGACCTCTCATTGTACGGAAATCCTATACAATGCGAGATCAGCTTATACTGGAAATGTATAGCTTGATATGTAGCCGTGTGTACAATCAATTTTGTTATTTATCACATTGGGGATCCGTCGAAAAAATTATAATCAATTAGGGTTCCGTGGCCAAAAAAAATGGGAACCGCTTTATTGTATACCTATATAGTCAAATTGTGTGTGATTCAATAAGATAAATAAGAAGAAAAGAAGATCTGAAATGGTAAAACGAAACTTTATGAAAAGGATTTCAAAGATGTAAGTATAAAACAACTTTTTAATTAAATTATGTAGTAAAAACTGTTGTGTGAAAAAAATAAAATAATATTGTGATTTATTAAAGATTAGAGTAGGTGCTTTTTAAATAATGAAATAACTTTTAGGTTACGTACTACCAGTGCGCAATAAATTGAGACCTGTGGGGCGATTACGTAACTAAATTTCAATCATTTTCGAATTGAAATCGGGTCAATATAGCGGTTTTCTGATAACTTTTTTACTTTCTGATAACTGCAAATACAAACAATGGTTCATTAGAAATGGAACCATTTCCGATTTTGTAATATTTCTACCGATTCAGAGGTTATTTCTGTCAATCTGAATTTCATTGAAATAAAGTTACGTAATCCACGTACTAAGCACAGTGAAGTCACAGTCGCGCCACAGCGCACGCGTTGTAGACTTGTTTTACACAAGCCTATCCAGTATAAGCTGATCTCGCATTGTATAGGATTTCGGTACAATAAGAGGTCAGCTTATATTGGATCTGAAGCCTTGAGTAGAAGACGGGCGCCATCGGGGAACAGGGGAAGCGGGCAGGTGAACGCGGGTTTCATCGCGAACGGGTAGTAGGTTCCTACGTTTTATTATAAATGTTCCCAGAAAATTAGTAACTAACATCCCTTCCCATCCCTTCTTTGAATTTTTTTTTCTTTTACTTTTTTTATATTCCGTAATTGGAAAAATACCGAAAATTCGTTTTAAGTATTACTTCCGTGTAGTTTTATGATTTCCTTTATTGTAAAAATACCACTAGGAATAATATTTTTGTGACTTAGTTATTACTTAGTTAGAACGAATTTTCGGTTATTTCTGAATTCCGGAATTAGACAATAATAGCAGAAAAAATAATATAGGCACAAAGAAGTGTTATGTACTTTTAGAGCATGTAATATCGGAAGGTTTTCAATTCCGATATTGATTTCCGATCTCAATATCGGAATTCCGATATTAATATCGAAATTAGACATTTTCATTGCAAATATTCCTTATAAACTATATATATCTATCCATTAGGGCATGTAATATCGGAAGGTTTTCAATTCCGATATTGGATTTTAATATCGGAATTAGACATTTTATTATAAATTGCATATATGCCTTATAAAATGTATTATAAAGTGTTTTTTGTTTGGTTAAACTGGCTAATCTGTGGAACTACCGGTCGGATTCGTTTTTTTTTTTCACTTAAAGGAAGTTACGTTATCCGCGAGTATTATAGGATACTTTTGATCCCGGGAACGCGGTTGAAACCTCGGGGGACAACTAGTCCGTTATAAAGTATGGATTGAAAACATTATCTGCTCTGTCTAGCACGCTTGTCAGAGTGGTCGTGGTATCAATAGATACTGTACATGGTGAGTCTTCAACGCCAATGTTTTCCTTGACTAGGGTTACAGCTTTCGCGATGCTTTTCCATTTTTTGCGGTTCGTAGCATTGCGAGTACACCCTTGGACAACAAGTCGAGTGTTTCTGCAGATGTAACCAAAGAACTTGAGAATTCGAAGCTGCACAGTCGACGAAAGCCTATCTGTTATTAAAAGCTCCTTCAGGATCGATTTATTGGTGTGAAAGGCCGTCAACAGAATTTTCAGGAAACGTCTTCAGCACCACATCTCCAGTGTATCGATTTTCCGGCAATTTTGTAGGCTTAAGGACCAAGTTTCAGCTCCATAGAGAAAGATCGGAAAGACCACACATCTCAAAAGTCGAATCTATGTTTTTCTAGTTATCCTTCTGTCTTTCCAAATCTTCCTACTGCTGATCTTGTGATTGCACATCGTCTTCTGATCTCATCTTCAGTCTCCTGTATTGGAAATGGTAGATCAAATTCTTTAATGTGGTACAACAAATGGTAAGTTTTTTAAATTAAATTTATTATGTGCAAATACACTAAGTAAATACTAAATCACAGATTTTGTATTATTATCCTATTATATTACTAATTAAACTACCTCAGAATCAACATTATTAAATCTTAAAATGTGCAAGTAAAATAAACAATTTACCAGAAACTAGTTATCTCTCACGGTTTCACTGGCGTTTCCAGGATAAAAATTAGAATATAATACCCGAATCTTAGCTAGCTTCCTATTAGGGGATTTTTTCGAATCGTAGTTCCACAGATTAGCCCGTTTAACCAAACAAAAATTCACTTCCACTTTATTATATTACTAAAGATATACAAGTCGTTGTTTTGGTCAGCGACGAGCGACTCAGGGTCGATAATACAAATGACACTGGTGCTAAAAAAATATTAAAAAAACTTTTTTTTAAATAATAAAAATAAAAATTTTGAAAATCATGTAATAAGCTAAAGTGTAGACATAATACTCAACGGGAGTACGAGGGAGTAAAGGGGTGGGGCGATGGCGGCTTGCGCCTAGCTCTAGTCTGTGCACGTGCCTAGTAACCATACTTTGCGGCAATTTTATTTCAAATTGAATAAGGTATTTCTCAACATATTTACAGTATTTAATGGAACTAAGTCCATTTTTGGGAATATATATTTTGTACTACCGCTCCTGGGTCGCTTGTCGCCGACCAAAACAACAACCTGTATATAGTATATGTGCAGTTTATAAGGAATATATGCAATTTATAATGAAAATGTCTAATTCCGAAAATATTAGGTCGTTACATATGAAATTAGCGTTTTGTACGGGAGGAATATAAAGTCATTTTTTTTGTAAAATATTTTTAATTAATCAAAGTATGCACCGTTGTTATCTATGCACTTTTGCCATCTCATAGGTAGTTCATTGATCCCTTTACTAAAAAAAACATGGGGGCGAGAATCAATAAACTCTTTGAAGGTGGTTTGGACTGCCGCATCGGAGTTGAATTTTTTTCCTTGTAAGAAGTTGTCCAAATTCCGGAAAAAATGGTAATCTGTTGGAGAAAGGTCCGGGGAGTACGGTGGATGTCGCAGACATTCCAATTGTAGCTCATCTAACTTAGTGGTCATCTAAGTTTGTTATGCAGTTGTCGTGAAGCAGCAGTGGCCTAGAGCGATTGACCAATCTCGGTTGTTTAGCAGCTAGTTCTTCCTTCATGGTTTGCAGTTGCTGACAATAGATATGTGCCGTAATCGTTTGGCCAGATTTTAGAAAGCTGTAGTGAACGACACCGGTGCTAGTCCACCAAACACTCACAAGTAACTTTTTCTGAGTCAATTTTCGTTTATGGAAGGATTTGGCTTGGTCTCTAGGATTCAGCCTTTGCGACGAGCGCTTCCGATTATCGTACAGTAATTCACTTTTCATCACAAGTAATGATTCGATTTAAAATCCCTTCATTATTGTGTTGGTTGAGCAAAGTAACACAGCAGTCGACGCGTGTTTGCAAGTTCGATTCACTCAATTCATGAGGTACTCATCGTTCAAGTTTTTTTACTTTCCCGGTTTACTTCATGTGGATTAATACAGTTTTATCACTGAAGTGCTTTATGATGGATCCGCTTCCACAATAGCCTTTAATTCTACATTTTCCACTTTGGTCTCCGGCCGTCCACAGGGTTGGTTCTGAAGGTCGAAATTTCCAGAACGAAAACGTTGAAACCAAGACGTTTCGCACGTACCGTGCTTTCTTTTGCGACACCAGCGCCGTACACATAATTAATCCTTCGAGCTGTTTCTGCAGCACTGGTGCCACGGTAAAATTCGTACCTACTCGTAAATATACCGATATTTCATGTTTTCCATTGTGCGGTTATAAGCGACGCCAAAGGAAAAAATGAGTGAATGACTGTTTTCAAGACTCAAATGTACCAGCTAAATGAATTTATAAATTTGAATTTGGAATTCTTAACCAAAGAGGAGATATTTCAGATCAAATTGGTCAGTACGACAAAACACTTATTTCATATAAGGACCTAATAATATCGGAATTCTGATATTGAGATTCAATATCGGAATTGAAAAACTTCCGATATTACATGCCCTAGCCAACACTAACGTCACTAACTAATTTATTGTGAATAAATGATTTGATCTGAAACGCTTTAAAAAAAAATGTGTAGAACTTATTTTGCAAATGATTTTAAAAACTTCTACGTCTCTTTAGCTATTCAGAAAGGTATAACATCTATTATGTATGTTTATAAAATCTTAAAATAATGTTATTTGAATAGGCCCAAGTGGTAGTACCAAAATAACGGAACTTCGAACTTTAAAATTCAATATCTCCATCCGTCTCCAAGTTTCGGATACCATATTATAGAATCAAATTCATCAGAATATTCAGTACTACTTTTCCTGTAACCTTGTATATTCTTTTTCATCGTTTTTTTCAGAACAATAGTCGCAATTGTCCAACTTCGACAAAGAGGTCGATCGAAGAATCCAACTCGGCTGGGCAGCGTTCGGAAAGCTACGGCATATCTTCACGTCCCGAATACCTCAGAGTCTGAAGACAAAGGTTTTCAATCAGTGTGTGTTATCAGAGATGACATACGGGTCAGAGACGTGGTCTTTTACTGCAGGCTCGGAAATAAGCTAAAGAGTCACTCAGCGATCAGTGTTCCGAGCTATGCTCGGAATTTCTGTATGTGACAGGGTCCGCAATAAGGACATTCGTAGGAGAATGAAAACGACGGATATAGCTCGTAGAATTAGTAAGCTGAAGTGGCAATGGGCGGGCCACATCGCTCGAAGAGCCGATAACTGCTGGGAAAGAATGGTTCTCGAGTGGCGACCACGTACTGGAAAGCGCCGAGCGGGACGCCCCTTCACCAGGTGGACCAATGACCTGGTCAGAGTCGCTGAGCACCGCTGGATGCAAGCGGCCCAAAGCCATTCCAAGGGGAGGCCTATGTTCAGCAGTGGACATCCATAGGCTGATATGATGATGATGATGAGTCGCAAATGAGTACATTGTTGATACTGAGCCTCAATTTACGAGAGACCAATACTAACCAGCTCAGCGACGAACAGTTGCGTTAATATATTGTATTCTATACAACAGTTACAAAATATAGCCACCATGGCTCCTTATTTATATATGTTTGCTTTTCCTTTTAATCTTGTTTCAGTATTAGGCCGGATGGATATGTCACCGTATGTTTGTGAAACCGTTAGTTTATAATATACGAGTACCTAGCGCGATTATAAACTCCCCGATAATTTGTACAGTGTATCATACTGCTTACAATATAACGTATTAATTTCCGATAGTTTATAATCTATCCATGACAAACCGTCATATTGTAAACTGGCATCATACTTGAATGTGTCGGAACGTACCTTGCGCGCTGATTGGTTAAACGACATGTGTTCCGCGCCACCATCTTTGGCGACACGTAACGTAATTGAATTTATTTATTGTTTCTTAAAAAAAAATTGATTGACTTATTTAATTTTGATCTCAAACATTTAAATGTACATTTCTTTTATTTAACTCCTATGTTTGTTTTCTAACTCTATGAATACAGACCGAACTAACGTAGTAATACGTAGTAGAACTACGTAGTTCAACCGAACCGAACCGTCTTGAACCGTCACTGGACTGGGTTCACAATATGACGGTTTGACAACGTTACATTATAAACGATTGAAAATGAATATGTTATATTGTAAGCAGTATGGTACAGTTCACAATACATCGGAGAGTTCATAATCTCGCTAGGTAGATTATAAAGTAACGGTTTTCACAAAAATACGGTGACAGATACAAGACGTACACGAGTTTGGAGTTTTGCCTTTTTTTGCCATTTAATTGACGACATTACCTTAGGTTAATTTCTTAATTTTTACAAAATATTGCGAAATTGCCGTTTTGTATGAAAAAATTTTTTTCATGTATTTTTTATTTGTATTAATCGAAGTAATCACCCATGCAATCAATGCCTCTTTGCCAACGCAGTGGCAGTTTATTCTTAAAGAAATCAGCTGGACGGGAGGCAACAAATTCTTCAAAGGCATTTTGTACTGCCTCTCGGGTATAGAATTTTTTTCCCGCCAAGAAGTTATCCAAATTTTGGAAAAAGTAGTAGTCTGTAGGCGCAAGGTCTGGTGAGTAGGGCGGATGACGAAAAAATTCCAACCCCAGTTCTTGCAACTTGGAGACCGTCTGCTGTGCAGTATGAGGTCGCGCGTTATCGTGCATTAGCAGCGGAGACGAGCGATTGACCAATGCTGGTTGGAGATGTGCCAGCTTCTCCATAATTGTGATCAGTTCTTCACAGTACACATGTGCAGTAATGCTCACCCCGTTTGGTAAGAAGCTGTGATGAATCACACCGGCGCTAGACCACCAAACAGTGACCATAACTTTTCTAGGGGTAAGTTTTCGTTTAGGGCATTGCTTAGGTGCTGAACCAGGATCCAATCAACTTGCTGAGCGCTTGCGGTTATCAAACAGAATCCATTTTTTATCGCAGGTAACAATGCGGTTCAAAATTCCTTCATTTGTGTGTCTGTTGAGCAGTGCAAGGCACGTTTCCACGCGTACTTCGCGCTGGCGATCATTGAGTTTGTGGGGCACCTATTTGTCAAGCTTTTTTACCTTGCCAATTTGACGCAAATGGACCAATATTGTTTTGACGCTAACGTCGAAAGCTGCTGCTAGTTCAGCCGTCGATTGTGTATCATCAGCTTCCACAATCAATTACACTTTAAATCGTCATTGTCGACCAAAGTCTTCGGACGACCGCGAGGTTCATTTTTCAGGTCGAAATTTCCAGAACGGAAGCGAGCAAACCAATAACAGGTGGTGCGTTGGTTTGTAGTGTTAGCTCCGTAAACGTCGTTGATGTTGCGTGCCGCTTGTGCCGCGTTGCTGCCATGACGGTACTCATATTCCATAATTACTCGAATTTTTAACGTATCCATGATGACGAAAAAGATTGAAATGCGATGAAAATGTAACTAATCAATAAACAAATGACTACTTTTGGAAAAAGAATTCCATGTTTTTAAAATAAAATTAATTTGAAATTAGAATTCTTAGCCAAACAAAAATTATTTTGATTTGAAATGGCCAGTACTGCAGAACGGCAATTTCATAGGTAAAGACCTATTATTAATTGGATATTTTTTATAGTTAAAAATGTACTTGATCCCCAGACACTTCTGATGGGTGTTGAGTTTCTGAAGTAAAGATATACATTTTTTATTTTATAATTTCTTGATGATTATAACAAGTTTATTAAAAAAAAGTTGTTTTTATTTTAAAACTCAATTCCGTAACTAAATCTGAAATTGGTTCCGGAATTGAACGCATAGACCAATATTGAATTTCACAACCGGGGGTAAAAAACCATTGCAATATTGTTGAGATACGTATCAAATAGTTCACATTATCCGGAAACCCGAACAAATTTTTCATATACTAAAAGCGGAAGAGATTTTTTGTTTGTTTGTTTAAACCGGCTAATCACTAGAACTACCAGTCGGATTCGAAAAACTCTCACTAATAGGAAGCTACATTATTCCCATGTATTATATGCAGGCCCTGCTTTACCTATAGTGCAGGGTGTGCAGCGCACGCGGACGCAGGGTCTCAGGGGGCGCCGAGCGCCACTCGTGACATCGTGACTAATAGAGAAAAGATTTGTGTCTTTGTTTATAATGAATAAACTAATGGACCGATTTTAAATCCTTCACTAGTGGTATATTATCATTTATCACTGAGTGACATAGGATATACAGGTCGTTGTTTTGGTCAGCGACGAGCGACTCAGGGTCGATAATACAAATGATACTGGTGCTAAAAAAAATATAAAAAAAATACTTTATTTTTTTTAAATAATAAAAATAAAAAAAATAAAATTTTGAAAATCATGTATTAAGCTAAAGTGTAGACATAATACTCAACGGAAGTACGAGGGAGTAAAGGGGTGGGGCGATAGCGGCTTGTGCCTAGCTCTAGTCTGTGCACGTGCCTAGTAACCATACTTTGCAGTAATTTTATTTCAAATTGAATAAGGTATTTCTCATCATATTTACAGTATTTAATGGAATTAAGTCCATTTTTGGGGAATATATATTTTGTACTACCGCTCCTGGGTCGCTTGTCGCCGACCAAAACAACACCCTGTATATATTTTTTTATTTAATTTAATTTCCAAAAGACCGTAGTTGAAACTGCAGAACGCAAATATAGTCATTTATATTTGCGTTCTGCACACGAATTTCCGATCACTCTGGTGAGAATATAACTGTTAGTATTCCATTTTGTTCGCGCGCCCACTTGAGGGCGCCAGGGTATTGCTTGCACCCGGGCGCTGTATAGGCTAGAGCCGGCCCTGATTATAGGCTACCATTTATCCCGGGAGGAGCAATTTTTCAGATGTTTCAATTCCGTAATATTGTATTCCGTTAATATCGTAATTCCGATATTCATTAATAATTTATATCATATATTTAGGATTTCCGGACTTATATTAAATATTAAGCACTGAACCATGGCTCCAACCCCTCAAAATATATCTCGATAGACAATAGTTTTGCTAGTTTTTTTCCCTTCTTATTTCAAATCATCTAGAAACGAAAAACCATTCACAGGGTGCTAATTCCGAAACTAGGTATCTAGTATCGGAAATCAGTTCCGGAATTGAAAACTTTCCGATATTGCATGCCCTATTTCGAACAACATAAATATCATTGACTTTGTCAAAGAAACGAATATTACGTACCTATTTTGCAATTATTTATGTAAGTAGATTTTATAATAGATTTTAAGTGATACTATTTTATACTAAGTAACTACTTATTTCATTAAAACCTAGACACAAGACATAAAATCTATGGCCGTATCTGATTCGACATTTCTTGTAATACGTATGTTAGTACTATTATTTATTCTGTGGTATGGTCTCATATAACAATCAATGCGACTGAATTTCACATAATCATTTCTTATAAGACACAAGAATCGTTCTTAGAATGCGTAATAGGACTATAAGTAAGTATTTAGACAATCAAAAGCATGAATTGAAATTTCCGGAACTGTAACAACCAGAATAAGGATTCCGGCAGAATAAGGACGCCGGGCGGACTGCGCGGGTAGTACGCGGGGCGCCCCGAATTGAGCGCCGTCTTCACCGCTGCTTCACCCCCTCAAATGTGCGAAAAGTGTCTACACACAGCGCCTTAAGGCAATTTAGGCGCGCGTGCATAGCCCCCAGCCGGGTCGTGTATTACAAGCATATTATTAAATAGCTTCAAGATTACATACCCGTCAAATCTCGTTCTTATTTCATCATGAGACGTACCTATTTAGTTTTTATTGACGACTACGATACCTGCTTCATAACTGGTTTGTTTGGTATTAATCATCGACTATTTAGAGCGAATTTGGATGAGATAATACAACAAATGTAGTATCTCATTCAAATTCGCTCTTTAGTAAATCGAATACTGCTTTTGATAAAGATTATTTATTATTATCAAGTCATCACGTTATGAATAAATTTGTAATTAATATTCCAATTCTGATTTGTTATTTATGGTTTCATCATATAATCTATGTTTCTCTTCACTTCTAATTTGTATAGCACTAAATGTATTTGGAGTCGTAAAGATTACGTGATTGTTGACATTGACTGAAATTAATTAGTTTTGGTATTCAATAAACAGATTAGCTATTTATCTAGACTCTAGATTCTAGAGTATCCAGCGTATTTTATTACTCACACAAATGTCCATAATTTTCCAAGTTGTCCTTTGATAATACTAGAAATTTATTTCACGCATTTAAAAAAAACTACATAATATAAAACCTTAAAATATAATTGAATTACCTATATCTCGTAAAAATACTTAGGTAAATAATTGCATCTTTAACATAGTGTATGTATGAGTAAGATAACAAGAACAAAAAACTAAGAAACATCAAAATCATCAACAATAACTGTACCAAATATGTACTTTTATCAGTAATCATTAAAATAATAAATATCAAAATAGGTACAGTCGGGGACTGAAAATGTTTATCAGTTTTTAAACTCGTTTCTATCTCATACCGCGCGCAATAAGGTCTAATATGTCATATCAACAAACATTAAACTTGATAAATATTTTTAAGTATCGAACATATGTAGCAAAAAGGCTGTCAATTACTTTTTGATTATGTAAACTCATTTAATAAAATATTATTCTTTTTATTATATTGTAACATTTGTCAAGCGTTTGTAAGCAAATAAAAATCTCATTAAAAGTACAAAGGTTATAAAGTAATGGCAAGTTTAATCCTGCAGGAAAGGGCAGTTTTGTTTTTGCAAACTCTATATTTAGTGCTATATCAAGAGAACTCAATTCTTACTAGGTATAACACCTTTTTGAATATTTTGTCATGTCAAATACAATCCACGACTATCAAAGTCAGTTTATTTCCGGTCAACCTTATGAAACAGAAATGTGCAAGCGATTATAGACCGTAAGGTGGTAAACATTTTTAGACCGCGACTGTACATAGGGAGGCTCCTAACTTTTAAACGCAATAAATCTTGATGCTTGTCATGACAGGCATAACCTATTCATCGTACGATGATTGATTGACTTAACAATGGCTATTACAACATAATCTAATAACTTTGTCATAGTTCAACCGGATAGTGGTTTGTCATTTGCTTAAATATTGATTCATAAAGTTACACCTATTGTGTAAAATCTAATAGCCTTTAAATAAAATAAAAGATATGCTGATTTGTTATTTATATCTTGGATTTGTCTATACATATTTGTATTTTCAATAACTGCCATAATAATGGGGATACCGCAAGGATCTACTTTAGGTCCTTTTCTATTTTTAAGATATGGTAGCGATTTATGAATGCCTTCTAAATTGAGATCATTGGACTTAACCAATGTCATATCGCTGCCGATCTTAATGATGATCTATAAAAAAAGTGGAGTTATAAAACGGTCAGTCATATACGGAAAATAACATAACTTTTTTTGTTACAGGTATGACGACTTCGCTACATTTTGCTGTATGAGTAAGATTTACTAGTTTCCGACCAGTGATTTTACCAGTTTGTTCAGGATAAAAAGTTGCCTATATGGCTATCTCAATGTCATAGGCTACCTATGGTTATTTCATTGAGGCGTCAAAAGGTAACAGACAAGTAATAGTCATAACGGTAGTCATATACATAGCTACTAAGTAGGTGTTTAGGAAGTAAATTTATTTTTTACACATTTAAAAACTCGTTTAGAAATTGATAGATTTCAGACGATGCGAAATACATTTTCACCAATTCGGCGTGAATGCACGCGACGCAAAAATGCATTTAATTAAAGCTGTATAACAAATGATATAATTTCTTCACTGGCTATACATTACGTGCTCTTTATCAATTCAACTATAAAAGTTGAGACCAGAGTACGCAATGAAAACGCATTTTTAAATTCGTTCAGGCTTAATTGAAACTCTTGGTGTAGATGCAACAAAACAGTGTGACATTCGATAGCGCACTTTCGTTCCACATTTGAAATTGAAAGATTTGAAATGATAAAGCGGAATACAAGAACAATATGAACAATATCCCGTGTGACTCCGTTTGAGGAGTTGCGGATTTATCTGAAAGTTAATTATAGGTTGCGATTCGCCTTTGTTTCTTATACTAATATTTTTTTATGAACGAAGGCACATAAATCCGATCGTAAAATTTTACTAAAGTGAAACGGTTTATTTGAGGGAATAATGAGAAGATTAGCTTATGGGTAAGCTAGATAGTAGGTAGGTCTAATGTATCAGGCCGGAAAAATAAGCGATTTTTTTAAAAGAGGCTTCATTTAATTTAGTACAGTAGTACCCAACTGATATGGCTTACCGATGTACCTGCGCAGAAAATACATTTTCAAAGCGCGGGAAACGCTATTGGTCGGCAGTCGGCAGCTGCCGCCATGTTAGCGCGCGCCGTGCGGAGGGGCGTGACTTGCGAGTGAGACGGAACTAACAGCTGCAGTGTATTATGAACCTTATAGTAGTGATCTAAGGTTGATTGCAAGTTTTAAGCATTCTTTCGTTAATCTTCGGGGCCATACTTTCTTTTCTGTGTGAACGAAGATTACTTCTATGTGAAGAGAAGACACGACGCGCCATATCAGTTGGGTAATACTGTAATAAGTTCTGAAGTTAAAAAAAATGTAGATAAGAATGTAGACAATTAAACGTTTTCATAAATTCCATTACAGAGAGGGCACATCTATCCGAATTCCGAAAAGTACTTCCATTACAGAAAGGGTACACCTCTCCGAAAAGATTACATTTTAACATCAGATAGAGGTAGACTTTCTATAAAAAGTTTCAGCTTAAAACAAATCATTAAAAGAATTTATACCAAATTTTTGGATTCATAAGTTTACTGAATTCCAATCATCAATCTATTGATGGCAGGTCGTGGGTTCGATTCTCACATAGGACATGCATTTGTGTGTATGAATATATCTGTATGTCCTGAGTCTAGGTGTGATTATGTATATTAAATACGTATTTACAAACAAAAAGTAGTATATGTATTATATCAGTTGTCTTGTTTCCATAGTATAAGCTCTGCTTAGTTTGGGATCACTAAAATGACTAACTAAAACTGCATGAAGAACGTTCAGCAAACTCTTTCCTACATTTCTAATACCTCTTAAGTATTATTAATCGTAATCTTATTCAGAGAAAGTATTATACTACTAGTATAAATATTACTGACGGTATTTTTCCTTCTCCGTATAAAGCCAGTATATACTGATAATAAACTATGCGAGCTATTCAGGGCGGCCAATCAAAAGCGCCGACTACACATGCGTCAACGCAACGGTCACGTCTGTTGACATAACTATGCGTGCGAGCATTGCATGACCACTGCCTTAACTTTTATGGTCATTGTGAGATAGCTGTATTAAAGGTATATATGTCCTCTTCAATTATTCTTAATCATAGATTGTTAATCTTTATTGTTAAAGCTGCTACCATTAAAGAATTACGATAAAACCAGGCAATTTATTAGTACATTATTTATACAAATTATAAAGTATGAGCATTGAGCTAGTATTACTACGTTCATCGAACTATTTTCCGTTCAAGTGAGACCGTCCGGCCACACTTGTTGTTGTAGAACGATGAACGAAAAGCGTGAAAATCACGGTGTTTGCGAGAAAAATACTCCTAAAAGCGTTCCGATAGCGCTACGTGTTTCTACTGTCTGCTTAGAAGACTAATTATTGTTTCAGCGCTAAAGAGAACTTTAGTTGACTCTAAAAAAATAGGAAATAACCATTGCTTATGATAGCTTCTCTATACGTAATAATAATAGCTCCCTATTTTTTCCTAAACGTTATCAGAGGCTAACATCTTCTTGTCAAAAAAAACTTAATTTTGAATTAGCATCACCTTTTATACAATTCCCATTCCATTTTTGTTTGACATAAAGACATGCCTTAAATTTTGTTCCATTTAAAAATAGGAATATTTTTATTAACATCTTAGCACCTCCTTTTCAAAAGTTTGTATCAACACCAATAAGAAACAACATCAGACTGAAACAGCAAAAACTCTACTAAACAAACTTGATTCCAAGCAATTTTCATGGCTTACATAACAATAGGTACATGCTAAAAATTTGGTCTATTTTCAATGCTTCTTGATTGATCATTGTTAAGAATATAGAGATAAACTACCAATTCCTCGTTATTTTTTTACTCCAATAATGTCAATGGAGCTTCCGAATATTGTAAACAAAAACATCACAATTTACAAGACCTTAACTCTTTAAAATAAAGCATATATTCGCCTATCATCTTCCTAAACACACGCTAAACACAACACTAAAAAAAATACAGTTTCCGTGTACTTTATCTCATTACAATAGAGTCTATATTCAATTGTTCATTGATTGCAGTTAACATGGTATATCTAACGGTCGTCCACCTTCTGCAGTGTCATGGTAGCCTGGTAACGGGCATTGTTGTTTACTTACAAAAAAAAGGAATTTGATGTCACGACGGCGATACTGTTAAGATCATTGATTTCCTTTTTTTCCACTGGCCCTTTAAAGGAAAAATAAAATGCTTTTTGAAATGGAAAATGTATTGTTAAATTCTATACCGAAAAAAGCTAAATTAAAATCAAAAATCTTGACAAAAAGGGTAGGTACCGTAACGTATATTATTTCCGACATAATTGGTTGGAAGATTAAATATTTACGGAATCGATGTTTACGGTACACCAAAACGTGAATTCACACAATAAAAAACCAATAAGTCATTTATTCAGTTTAGGCCATGAACGTTAACGATGACTCTACCACCGGTTCAGAAGAAGACTCCACTCATTGGTGATACGATACTGCTATTTTACCTTCAAATGAATATTAACATCGGAGTAACAACACATGCAATGTATGGCTCAAAAAGTTGAGAAATCAAACAAAATCACTTGATCCAACAATTACGCGACATTTCAATCAATCTCAGACTATTGCGTATGAGTTTAACACATTTATTAACTTATAAAGTAATGTTAGTAAGCATCCCACATTTATGGAACGAGAAACAAAGATTCTGAATAAGATAATTACGTATTTGTTATGTTTTAAATCTCGCATCCTTACTTTCTTTATGCACGAGTCACAGCATAGTAATGTTTCCATACAACGATTAGTAATGCAAAGTTGAGGGCATCAGAGCCGTAGTAAATCGTGTATTGAGATGGACCAAATTAAAGCAGCATTTCTGTCATCGACGAGGACAGAAGTTGTAAAATGGCGGGATGCTATGAAGAGAGTCATCGATCAAACATAACGACAAATCAAGAGTAAAACACATAAGAAGAATGTATTATTAATATTTTTTCTGTAGATTGGAATGATCTTGCTCTAAACAAAAGAGCTTTCTTCCGCGGACGCTCAGATTGTGGAATGAGCTCCCCGCCGTGGTTTTCCCAATGGAGTACAGCATGGGGTTCTTCAAAAAGGGCGTGAAGAGATTTCTTCAGGGTCGGCAACGCGCGAGTGATACCCCTGGTGTTGCAAGCGTCCATAGGCTACGGTAACTGCTTACCATCAGGCGGGCCGTATGCTTGTTTGCCACCTTAGTGGTATAAAAAAAAACAATCCCGCATGATAACTAGATTTTAACAAAAGTTTATCGGCTATAACAAATGATTAGATGCAGCAGGCAGATAATGGTGATTACAAATTCAAAACGCAATCAGAAATAAAGGTACACATCAGATCACAAATTGAATGCGCTTACATAGTATAATTTAGAGATTGTAGTATGTTCATAAATACTAACGACTGTCGCAGCTTTTCCAATCGCTCGTGAGAACGAACCCTAACAGGTTTCCAATGGTTTTGCCGCCATTAGACGGTCGTCAGAACCTTGTCAATTTGCTGTTTACCACAGATGAGAAGGCGAGGAGCAAGATATTTACCTGTTTAGTATACTAATTTTAGAATGAAACATAATAATTAGTTTAAAGCGTTAACGGCTTAGTGGTTGGTACTGAAGTCGAAATCCATAACAACAAAATCAAGTTGATGGTGGGTTTTTTGGGAATTTGGTTGGTTGGGCCCATTGTCAAATTTGTTCAGCATGACGAACTTATTATGATTGTTTTACCATATATGATCATGAGTGTAACCATAATGTTACCATGGTAAATAATGATGTAGTGGAATGTGGTAACCCTAGAAGATATGTAGCTGCGGATCACACAGGAAAGGTGGGTATTAGTTTTTGAAAAAATTACATCAAAATAATCACCCAGTATATGCAAATCTTTCTAGCTAATGATGTCTCTTTGAGGCTTTTAAAAGTCCCAGAACCCTTGGTATAGGACAGCTTACTTCTAGAAACTGTCAATACTAAGTACGTCGCCAGTCGCCTTGCTCCAGATATCTTACTTTCTAACTCATTTTCCATCTCTCCTATAATAACGATCCAATTACCTGTAATTTTATGAATTATATCTTTAGATCATGGTGCATGATATAATTTTGCGGATGCTCGAGTTTGAATACTAGTTGCTGGTGTACATTTGGTTCTACAGTTATATTTAGCGCCTTTTTAACTATGCCAAGCTATGGTTTCTACGTGATCTATGTAGGTTGTAACTGATGGGTCGAAGAAATCATCTTAGTCGTTTTGCTTTGCTAGTGCGTAGTTCTTTTGTAGGTCACCTCGGATTTGAATATTAATATGAATTGATGGAATCGTTTTGTTTCAAAGATTTTTTTCTTCAATTATTTGGGCATAATGCCAGATGGCTGACAAGCAGATGGGTGGTTCACCGGATGGTAAGTGATTACCATCGCCTAGAGATTAAAGCAATTGCTGATGTGGCGACTTTAAGAAAGCTTAGAAGGCAATTCGCTCTCAAATGCAAAGAACTGCCAAAATGGTTCTTAAAAGATCAAAAATCAAAAAATGGCTTAAAGTTGATACTTTAAGCCATTTTTTTCGGACATTCACAACTATTTCCTAGATTAATTTAGTAATAAATTTACAACAATCTTTATATAGAAAATTTCCTCGAGTCTGCCACTGCTACCGATTAACGGCAAGGTTCCCAGCAGGCTGGCGTTTCCTCTCGTTTCACAACTTAATATTTTTATTGTTCTTAGTGCCAAATTATAAAACCAATTAAAACCAGGAAAACATGAAACTAATCATGCAATGAAACAAAGAAATGATATAGGTAGCAAACATTTTATTTGAATAGCAATAGAACAATGTTAAGATACTATTCCTTGATTTAACCTTTTCGATTTATTCTCATACTGTCGGTAGCAGAAGTGTTTCAAATAAAAAGATAAATTAGAGAAGATAAATTAATGATTTTATGGCAAAATACTGAAATTACATTCAAATTGAAGTTAAAATTAAACCAACTATGCGTGATATCAGTTTCAACAAACAAACAAACTCACTTTCGCATTTATAATATTTGTTAGGATTATTGGGCTTTTTTTGCTTTCTAATGAGTAAAAAATTCTATTGTCATATTCTTTATTGTTAATTTCTAATTACTTAAATCCTGATGACTCGAATATAGTCGTAGATAATCTTAACAAATCGAAACTAGGATATATCTAGTTTTATCGTTTCAAATCAGTAAAGGCGCCATTAGGAAGTAAGTACTAATCACAATTACTTATGAAAGCGTCATTCCTTTCACAGTAATTCACATTACTTGTCCACTGAAGCACTTCTCCTTGCACCATTACCGTGAAACAAGGAAACGGTTCAACTATCAAGTGTGTGGGAATGTTTGACAAAGAACCATTGTTTAAACCATTTAGTTTTACTTAAGTGAGGTCGCGGTGATCTAAAGTACTGGTTCTTTGTCTTAGTACATAGCGTGACATTCATCTTGTAGGGTAGGCTTGACCTTTGAATTTGTTCGTGTTTCATGCAGCCCTTTCCAGATAGAACTGATATAATTTCCGTGGTTTCTGTGGACTTCTCTTAATTTTCCCTTTTAATGTGTAAGAAGGACGTTATATTATTAAGTGTTTTAAAAAGTAACTCGGTAAGTATTCAGAGACTGGAGGGTTCTATTCCCCGTTCGGGCAAAGTGTACTTCGTGAATTTCGGAATTCATATATAATTTTTAGGTGTTCAAAGACATGATTTACCTCTTGCAGTAGGAGCAAGGAGTAACTGCAATGTTTCAACTTGCCGAGCGTTTGTATCTAGCTTTTGGTTTTGGTTAATATAGGTACCTATTATGATAAAAAAAAACTATTAATATCTGGATTATTATCGGTGGGAATTCCAAAGATCATTTTAATTTCATTGAATTTTATGTCCTACACACATCTCGTTGATTGATATTTTATTCCTTGAAATAAAAAAAAGTTACAATAAAGTGATTTTGTAATCATGTCACATTGTATTCTATTGTTGTATGATCTCGCTGAGAACTCAGTAATAAATTGCTAACTCACTCATTAAAATTCAAAAAGTTTATTCATTATCGAAGCAATTTTGTTAGATACTTACGCATTAGTTAATGGTGCCGATTCTGTTGTAAATCGCACTAAACTAATTTTAGTCACATCTCATCTCTTTCTTACGAACATTATTGAACAAGGATAGAACATATTTTAAGTTGTCAAATTAATCTTTGCTGTCTTATTTTGCGTGTATTTAGGCGTAACCGTGATAGATGGCGACTAAATTTATATTGAAAACAAGCATTGGACTAATTTGACAGGACTAAATTTCTTACATCCTTTTCTTATGTTTTTTGTTAGAAAGAGACATAGTGAGATTAAAATTAGTTTAGTTGTGAACAACAGAATCAGGGCCATTGCTTCTCAAAATTACCAAATTTAATCGTGTAAGTAAAAACCGGTTTTTCGTTTAATAAATTTGATCTGGTTGTCTCTAACGTCATCTTAGAGTACAGGGGAACGAAGAACGGTACATTTCGGTAATTCAGTTATGTATAATGTGAGAACCGATGCAGGTCGTTGCTCTTCCTGCTAAACGCAATTCATAAACTCTGCATCTTCATTTGATACTCACTTTTGTAGCTTTAGTTCCACTGTCGTATACATACTTTTTCACGACATATTTTTTCATGCTTTTATATTAATTCTGCTTCTGAAATACGTGTATTCATTTCTGATTTTGTGTGTGTTAATTTTCTTAGGCACCCATGTTGGCTGTTGCGTTTAATATTATCTTTATTGGTAGTGTGTGCATCTACAGCATTCATTGTATACTGGATGATGTCTTCTGCTCCCAATCTACGATTATCAGATATGATTCCCCTTCTTTAGTTTGGAAAAGCTGACTTAATGCCTTGCTTTTTTAGGGTTCTGTACCCGAAGGGTGCCAAATGGGACTCTATTAATAAGACTCCGCTCGTCCGTCCATCCGTCCGTCTGTCTGTCAGTGAGCTGTATCTCATGAACTGTAAAAGAAAAAAGCTGAAATTTTCAGAGAATATGTATTCTTATTGCCGCTATAACAACAAATATATAAAATGAATTCCATACAAGAAACGTCTTATTTTAGCGTTATTTTTTTCATGGCAATGTTGAGTTAGTTAATATTGTACGGAACCCTCCGTGTGCGAGTCCGACTCGCACTTGGCCAGTTTTTTTTTTCATTTGTAGTTAGGATTGTATTTTAACAGATTTACAGATAATTTCTAATTATTTTACTGTCACACACGTCATAATTTTAGGTGAAACAAACATAACAACAAAGTCTACATTAAAACTACCAGTTAGCTTACAAAATATGGAAAGGCTTGATTATCGGCAAGTTGGAAACACCAATATAGTTCATTACCAGAACAATGGGAGCTGATGTGAGGAAGTGTTGTTTCGCAGTATACATACAATGGTTACTTCTTAGTATTGACGTTGACACAATGTAATGCAATCATAATAAGCTGCGATTGGTACTGTCTAATATTGCTATGGTTTGCAGGTACTTTGATAGTTGAAATTGCTCTATTGAGTTTAGATTCTCTTCAGGGATCTCTATGTTTTGCTCTAGCTAACTTATCATTAATCATGACATTGTGATCAAATATAAACTTATGAAATACATAATTATGCTTCAGTGTTTCGTTCTCGAGATTAGATTGATACACTTGTAGTTCCACATACAATGTCGCCATCTATGCACTTAGTTTAAAGACAAAAAAAAAATATAAACTAACATGTAGGTAGTTTGACATATCGTCTTAGCTGCACCTCGTTCGACCCGTCATTCACATACCAGTGCTCCGCCACTTCGCACGAATTATCACTGCGCAACGGTTATTCTTTATCGACTATTTTTTTCATCAATATGCCGAAGAGGAAACGTGACGATATGGATTCTTTAGAACACATCAAGAAGAAAATTAAGGAACTGGAGCGGAAACTATTAAAAACACCACGCCGCCGCAGAATATCATCATCCTCGGATTCTGAGCAGTCGTCAATCGAACCTGAAGGTAATTCTTTTTTTGTTTCAAATATGCTACTGCCCATTTACTATTACTACTATACTATTGTATGCCAATAAATTAGAGTAACTTCATGTAATTATGACCTCATAATTATACATAACATATTTTTACTCACAAGTATAAAATCGGGTTCATGATGCAACGTTTGAGTTCATCCTACCCGCAGAGATCGCAAACGTACGCGATTTCCTATCAATGATAACGCGGATCAACGTTACAATGCCTGAGTTGTAACTTATCCACATTAAACTCGGGTTCACGATGCAACGCTATGAGTTCATCTTACCCGCAGTACTCGCACACGTGTCACCACGTGCAAGAATTTAGGTCACCTGTTCAGGTACCTACCTACCTATAATTTTTTATGGGTTATTTATATATCTCGGATAATATACTGAGTGTTATTTGTCTGATATTATTACAAATACTAAAAAGCTATTTCTTTTGTGTGTTTGTACCTACCGAAATAATATTTGAATATTATTACGATTACAGATGACACAAATAACGAATCAGAGAATGTTGGAAACCTAACTGAAGCCCTGGATGAGCCAATACCGTCAACTAGTGCTTTATGCATGGATTCTACATTGACGTTGGATGGAGCTGATCCAATACAAGAACCCCATCTCCAACCTGCTATTGAGCAGTCTGTCGGTGTTGAGAAGGAGGACCAGCAGACACAGGAACTGGACGAGATGATGTTAGAAATTTTGGGAACAGATCCATTAACCACTACAACTTTTGGTAAGGACATCCAAAAAGATTTGGCTATTCGCCTTGAATTTTTAGCTACTACTGGCGTAACAAAAGAAAATCGGAAAGAGCTCTTGGAATCTCATTTGCCTCCATCTAACTGTAAATTGATAGACGCACCTTCTCTAAATCCAGAGATAAAGGCGGCTATCAACGAACTTACAGTGAAACGCGATAAGGCTATGCACGCAAAACAGAAACAGATTTGCAGTGCTATTGCGTGTCTAAGTGAAGCTATTACTATTCTATTGGCAAAGGATACCAAAGATCCAACTATACTTAAACTTCTGATGGACACAGGACGCATACTTTGTGACACCCAGCATAATGAATCTGTTACCAGGCGTAATTTCATTCTGGCCGTTTTGAAGAAAGAATTAAAGGATCAAATGCAGCAGACAAAGATTGATAGCTTACTCTTTGGCGAACAACTCGCAGATACACTAAAAACTGCAAAGGCAATAAATAAGTCAGGGGCAGAACTAAAGTCCGTTCCGCCAAACAAGGTTTTCGCCAACAAACCGAAACCCCTGCCTTCTAATAAGAATTTAAACTGGAAAGCGCCGGCCCCGAGCCGCAGACCTACGGGGCCTTCGAGAGCGAAGACGTCTGCACCCCCAGCGAGGCAGCCGCACGCGTCCTCATCGAGGACGTTACGTCCGAGCACCAGTCGCGGACGCCGCTAGATAATACGGTAAATTACGCCGGCAGGCTCTCTCAATTTTACGACCAATGGTTAAAAATTACTTCGGATCAAACTATACTGTCATGGATAAAAGGTTATAAAATTCCATTCTCACGAATTCCATATCAGTATGATTTGCCGCTATCTCAAAATTATTCTAGCACAGAAATATATGACTTCGATCAGGCTATAGATAGTTTATTGACTATTGGTGCAGTTTCAAAATGTGAGCCCTGTGAGGACCAGTTTATATCCAGCATATTTTTAGTACCGAAACCGAACGGCAAGAAACGTCTTATTTTGAATCTAAAAAAAATTAAACAAATTTATCGACACAAAGCATTTTAAATTAGAAGACCTTCGGACAATGGTAAAACTAGTTTCGAAGCGTTGTTATATGTCAACAATCGACCTGAAAGATGCATATTTTTTAATAAAAATTGATCACAGCTCTAAAAAATACCTTAGATTTATATGGAAAGATAATTTATTTGAATTTAATGTCCTGCCGTTCGGTCTCAATACTGCCCCCTATGTTTTTACTAAAATAATGAAACCAGTCGTCAGCTTGTTACGTTGTACTGGCAATTTGTCAACAATATATCTTGACGATTTATGTCTTATATCTGATAGATATAGCGACTGTATAAGCAATATAGACGTCACAAAAAACCTCCTTTGTACATTGGGCTTCATCATAAACGAAAATAAGAGCTGCATGATTCCGAGTACATCTTGTAAATTTTTAGGCTTTATCATAAATTCAAAAACAATGGAAATTAGTTTACCTACGGAAAAACGTATAAAAATTAAAACAGAATTAAATAAATTTAAAAAACTCAAAAGGTGTAAAATTAGACAGTTTGCGCGTTTAGTAGGCTTGTTAACATCTGCTTGCCCTGCCATCGAATATGGCTGGCTTTATACGAAGGAGTTTGAGCGATGCAAATTTCTAAATCTTAAAGACGATGACAATTATGACAAATTCATGACTTTGCCGAATTCATTACATGCAGATTTCGACTGGTGGATAAATTCCATAGAGAACTCTGTATGTAAAATTAAATTCGATGATTATGATTTAGAAATCCATTCTGACGCCTCAACTACGGGATGGGGCGTGGCCTGTGCGGGACAAACGGCTAGCGGTAGTTGGAGTCAGGAAGAAAGAAATAATCACATAAATTATTTAGAATTAATGGCCGCTTTCATTGGACTTAAAGTATTTGCCAAAACTTTGTATGATTGTCAAATAATTTTAAGAATAGATAACACAACAGCGATCTCCTATATAAATCGCATGGGTGGAATCCAGTTCCCCCACTTAACCAAACTGACTAAAGAAATATGGCAATGGTGCGAAACGCGTAACCTTTTTGTTTCCGCATTATATATACCTTCCGTAGAGAACACTATCGCCGATGCTGAATCGAGACGTGTTCATCCTGACATTGAATGGGAATTGTCGGATTTGGCATTTAAAGAAATCATTAAAACTTTTGGTTTACCTGATATTGATATTTTTGCTAGTCGCATAAATAAAAAATGTGAAAAATACGTGTCGTGGCATAAAGATCCCGACGCCTATACCATCAACGCATTTTCAATTTCCTGGTCTGAATGGTATTTTTACGGTTTCCCCCCTTTCTCAATCATCCTCAAAACATTGAGAAAGATCATTCGTGACAAAGCGAAAGGTATACTAATTGTTCCAGCGTGGCCATCACAGCCGTGGTACCCTCTGTTTAACAAACTTCTAGAGTCTAAGCCATTGATATTTAATTCTTCTAAAGAATTAATAATTTCTCATTCCAGCAACCGCCAGATTCATCAGCAGATTACCCTGGTTGCCGGAGTATTATGCGGGAATCGCTGTTGAGGAGAAACGTACCTCCAGAGTCAATTCCTATTATGCTAGCATCTCTGTCAGTAAATTCTACCAAACAATATGACACCTGTTTGAAAAAATGGTATTTATTTTGTAAGCATAACAGTATAGATATGTATCAGGCTTCTGTGCCAATGATTATTTATTTTTTAACTAATATTTTTCAATCTGGAGCTCAATACGGTACTCTAAATACGTATCGATCCGCACTCTCTCTGATTTTAGAACGTAAAATCAGTGAAGATGTTCGAGTAAAAAGATTTTATAAAGGGTTATTCAGACTTCGTCCACCCTTGCCCAAATATGACTCGACCTGGGACACTTCACTAGTGATAGAAACTTTAGCTAGCTGGATACCTAATGAAAACCTACCATTAGAAAAAATTACAAAGAAGTTGGTGACCCTGCTTGCACTTGTTACAGCACACAGGGTTCAAACCTTATCTAAAATTTATATTCAAAATATATTTACTTCACATAATGAAATTTGCATTAAAATTCCCGAATTAATAAAAACTTCACGTGCATATTCTAAGCAGCCAACTCTTATTCTTCCGTTTTTTCACGAAAGACCCGAAATATGCCCAGCTAAGCTACTGTCTGATTACTTACATGTAACCAAATCTTTACGTACGAGTAATAACACTTACCTTTTCATTAGCACAAAAAAGCCACATAATAAAGTCTCTGCCCAAACTCTTAGTAGATGGATTAAGAGTACATTAGAGAGCAGTGGAGTCGATGTTACTACCTTCTCCGCCCACAGTACTAGGCACGCCAGTACTTCTCGAGCTCATAAACAGGGTGTCAATTTAGATTTAATAAGAAAAACTGCTGGTTGGTCTGGTACATCTACAACTTTTGCCAAGTTCTACAATAGGATTATATCAACCAATACTGATAAACATTGTTTCGCTAGGAGTATTCTTCTTGACGATAACGAATAATCTTCGATTACCTTGTTGATTGTTCATAATTTATTATTATTTTTAGTTAATATTGTTTAACGCATAAAGTTATCACGTTTATTTTGGTACCTACCGATTATATTATTTGTGATTCATATTAAAGCTTATTTGAACAATAAAACCAATTGGTTTAATTATTCTTAGTAATTAGATTTAATTAGGCTATTTCACAATTAACTCTCAATATCTACAAGTGTATCAATCTAATCTCGAGAACGAAACACTGAAGCATAATTAATGATTAAACGAACTTACCTGTAAGTGAAGTTCTATCATAATTATGTGAGGTGTTTCGTTCGAAGAGATTAGCATCCCTCCCTCCCTATTTGATTAAACCCCCATATTATTGTGAAATATCATATTTTAACTCTGAACTAAATGACGGGTCGAACGAGGTGCAGCTAAGACGATATGTCAAACTACCTACATGTTAGTTTATATTTTTTTTTTGTCTTTAAACTAAGTGCATAGATGGCGACATTGTATGTGGAACTACAAGTGTATCAATCTAATCTCTTCGAACGAAACACCTCACATAATTATGATAGAACTTCACTTACAGGTAAGTTCGTTTAATCATTAAATATCAGTGAGAAGTTTTGAAGGATTGTTTTGATTCATAAATATAAAGATACTGATAGAGTGTAAGTCTCGCTGTTGACCAGACACATGTGCGAGGGGTGTATCTTAATCCACTTAAACTGACTTAAAGGAATTTAACGCTTCATGTTCATAGCTTAGCTATTCTTAGGTTTGATGGAAAACTTCTCATCATTTCAGCCCCCCTAAAAAGAAAGCTAAAGCAATATTGCTAACGCAATTCATTTTTTCGAATTTACGGCATATCTTATGTAATTCATCAATTCCGAATCTTTTATTGAATTGTAATTATGTATAATGAGTGACTAGTATACCAAAAAATATTGAAATTACGTAGGATCTGCCGAGAATTCGAAAAAATGAATTGCGTTAGCAATATTGCTTTAGCTTCCTTTTTAGGGGGGCAGAGCTTAGCTAAGCTCTCCCGCACTGCTTACATCTCAGGTGTATAGCCAGCCACTCAAAGCCTGTTTTTTTGCACATTATTGTAATATTAAAATTAACCTGCTGCATCTTATTTGATTATAGTGATACATTCGGTGCGAAGTCTTTTAAATATTTGAGTGTTTACTAAAAATAACATCATTATCATCAGCCCATAATGTCCCACTGCTGAGTACGGACCTCCTTTCACAAATGAGGGTGAAAGGGAAATATATAAATTATAACAAATCAGGATTTTTAACAAAACTGTACGTGCCAAAACGTGCCAGATAAATAAGATAACAGTAAAACGCAATCACAAGCCAAACATGTCTTTTTAAAGCTAAATGAAGGGAAACATTCAATTGAATTGTTAATTAAAGCTATCCAGATTTTATCACCACAACTTAACAGCAACTTTCTAGAGTTCAATAAAAAGTTTAATGTTATAAACATTGCCCTTTAAATAATGACTGCACGCTAGCTCCTGTGCGCACGCGGCGTGAAGTACAATGACGCGTCATGAGAAACATCTGATTAGTGATGTGCCTTTGCATTGTCGGTATTTTGTAATCAAGTAGGTTTATCCAAATGTCATATATCACCTATATTAGGTGCGTCATGCTAAATTATTATAATGTATGCGGTCAATTCTGAAATTGCAATAAAATAATAATCTTAATTACATTTGAGAGGATTCAACTATGGCATATTTTGAACGACTTTGATTGAACTTTTGTATCGAACTTTTGTGCATCGAATACATAGTAGAATTCCGTAATTTAAAAATAATCTTATGAAAAGTTATATATTCTATTAATAACTATGTAACTCAGTTCAATAAATAATTAAATCGCGAATGGCGCCGTTGATCATGCCCTGTGGCTTACACTCGTGGCTGGAAAAATGTGCGAGATGAGAGAGCATAATTTGCGAGTCTTCTCAGTTTAAGTGTATTCCGAACCGGTGGTAAATTCAACTGTATGTACCAATGTAACGTTCATAAGTGCCTTACTAAGGCCTAAACTGAATAAATGACTTTTTGATTTTGATATAAAGAAATGAATATAAAGAATTATGTTGATTGGCTGTCAATAATAATGTTCACATAAATAATACGATCAAATTATACGCATCTTCCTGGGATTTATTCAGTTCTTAAAATATGTTCTCGGGGATTTATAGGGTCGCTGCGCTACTTTATCGATATTAACAACAAGAGATTTAGCTGTTGCACCAGCGGTTCCGTGAGATCTTACAAAAATATTCTTTGTTTTATTCTACGACATTACATATTTCAATATTAAGTTTCATTGAAATTCGTTCAGCCGTTTATGCTTATATTATGATCGAGTTACAATAACTCACGTTAAAAAATAGTACAACAGTAGGAGTTTTAAATAGAAAATTGACTAAGATTTAATAACTGCCTTCTTATTATTAAAATATGTAGATTTAGCACTAAAATTTCTGTATACCTAAATCTAATTGAAAAATTATTATCTGTATATGTATACAACATCATTTTGATACAAAAACATTTCCATCCCAGTGTTTTTAGATTTTTTATCTTGTAACTGTAATTATTCAATCTAATAATCATAAAATTATCTAAACAATCTATAAAAAGTAGCTCGACCTTTCAACGAAAACGCAAATTTCTTAATCAGTGTTAATAACCGTGAAAATTATAAGCGTAACAGAACGAAATAATTGTGAAATGTAATAAAAAACTACAACAAAACAACCAAAGCATTAAACACTGAATCTCACTGTTGTCTTTCACACTTCATTAATTTTAAACTAGGAACAAACTGTCATACCTATTTAGCGTTCGGTCATCCAATCAAATTGTTTGTCACTTTCGCTTTAAACTACGCATAACGAGCAAATGATTACCAACTTTAATACCTGACATTAAAGTCTGATAACTTGCGTAAATTTTCCGTGATACTATCGTCTCCCGCCTCACAATTATCGATAGAAAGTAGAGTAATCGATGCACAACACTATTCGTGTTTTTAATATTCCATAACGTTGTGAGAATCGTAAGCAGGTTGTGTTCTTGTTATTAATTTACTATTAATGTATTGTTTTATTTTAACATACTTATTAATTCTTTGATATTCATTGTTTATACATATAATATGCCAATAAGAAATGTTATTATTATTATGTATTATCAACAGAGGTCATTATTTTGATGTGTGAGATACAAAACCGAAAGAAAATCGTAAATCACAGTTATCACGTCAATTTCTGAATGGTCTTTCAAAGTTCTTTCAAACAACCTCGAAATCAATAGAAATATGTTGAAAATGCTACCATTTGCAATCAATTCATGTTTGAAATTGCAGCTATCAAGGAAAGCCGCTTTAGTTAGTCGGTTTCAAATTGCAACTGATTGCAACAAAGTCACGTAATAGACCCGCAGGGTGCCAAACGGGACCCTATTCATAAGACTCCGCTGTCCATCCGTCCTTCTGTCTGTCAGTGGGCTGTATCTCATGAACCGTAATAAGTAAACACTTGAAATTTTCACAGAATATGTATTTCTATTGCCGCTATATCAAAAAATTATAAAATTATTACATACAAGAAACTTCTTCTTTTGGTTTTTTTTTTGCCTACTATTCATATCACAGTAAATTTGAGTAAGGTAACATTATTATTTAACCCTCCGTTTTTTTTATACCACTAAGGTGGCAAACAAGCATACGGCCCGTCCGATGGTAAGCAGTTACCAAAGCCTATGGCCGCTTGCAACACCAGGGGTATCACTCGCGCGTTGCCGACCCTGAAGAAATCTCTTCACACCCTTTTTGAAGAACCCCATGCTGTACTCCATTGGGAAAACCACGGCGTGTGCGAGTCCGACTCGTACTTGGCCGGTTTTTTTATAACTTGGCATATTGGATGTATAATAATTTTATCATTTAACTGCTGTCATAATTTGACGATGAGATCAATTATAGCGATAAGCCCACACAAACTGTACCTATTAATTAAACCACTTTTATATTAAAACTCGAAACAGTATCATGTTCATAAATCAATAAGTGGGAAGAACATTACCCTGCTTTAGTTTCACCGCTGTCGGTAAAATTTTGAATAGATTTCTAATGTTTCATACGTACTCCTAACAAGTTTTTGAATAGTGTATCACAGTTATACGATTAGAGGCTTTGTATGAAATTGCTCTAATAAATAGGTAGTAGCTATTATGCAGCATCATCAAGTCTATTATAGGTACAGTCACTCACATAGCTGTAATGAAATCTTATCTCACTAAACTAACGGTAAGTTTGTATGTTTGTGAGTCAATCACGCATAAACAGCTGAACAGATTTCGAAGAAACTTGGCACATAGATAGGTCATATCCAGGAGTATCATAAGATTCCTCGGGAACGCGGGTAAAACCACGGGGCGGAAAATTGTTAATATTATATTTTACAATTACGTTTCTAGTGGCACTCTTATGGAGCGGTTATAATGTTAAATAACTATAATGGATACTTTGAGATGGCATCTTTTGAAACCTATGTTGTGTTTGTCATACTGAACAACTTTTACGATTGGACCATAGAAATAAAATAACTAAGTATAGAACGCGAGTATCGCACAGTTTCACCCAGTACCAGCGTAGGCAGATGAGCTATAGATATTTATATTGATGAATATGTGACAATAGGGACGTAACTGCGCTGTGCTCCGAATTATCGATAGCCGCATAATTCATTGTAGTATGTATAGGTATGTATGTTGCTTACCTATTTAGTAAGTTCTGGCAAATATACCAACCGCATGTAAGCATACAATTAATATTAAAATTATAACGTAAAATATACAATTGGTAAATTTATTAGGTGCCTACGCATTTCGAATGACCCTGGATGCAAACACAAAAATACGAAATTTTGCTCATTTTGAGGTAACTTAGTACCAGTTTCACTGCTTCCTGATAACGTATCCAGCAGGGTTACATGCGCATGATGCGCGCCTTGAGATAATTTTCTTACCATATTATGTTGTGCGCGGTGAAGTTCAGTTTGAAAAAGCGCGGCATTTATTCATGTGATTTATACTATAGGTACACGAGATGATTCGATGACAAAATTATCTCACGGCTCGCATGTTAGCTTTTCAGAACTAAACTGACAGATGATGATGAGATGATGGATGATATTTCTGGCACATAAGTTCTAGATATGCTAATTGATAGGCCTCTAATCTCGTAAATTACTGAATGTAGATAGAATAATGAAATAGAACCATATCTGGTCAAAATGCATCTGAAGACGATTCCAACATGTCCAAACACGGCTAACATACGTTATTCCGTTACGGAGTACCAGTGCCTACTTTCCGGATCCATCATCAGATCAGCTCAATGGTCCCAAATTAATGTATTGTCATCAGTACTTGATAAGCGTGCAAAATTTCAGTTTAATCTGACGTTTAGAAGTCGATGAAAATTACGTTTGAAGATTACATTATATGCATACATATATACGTACATATATACATACAGGTGAAGCTTATAAAAGCGTGTTAAAAAGCGCCCCACCACCATTTTGTCACAGTTTTACCAACATAATTTTGTCGTACGATATGGTGACTAGAAGTAGGTTAAATAAAATCGACATCATAGATGTGTTTACATACTTAGTTACCTACACGTGAAGCTAATAAAAGCTTGTTAAACAACTGACACTTCAGTATAATATTACCGAGAAAGTAATTTTACCCATTAGAATTTTTTGTTCAGTCTCAAAAAAGTCGTAAAACACAAATTCCGACTGAACAATTCAATTAATTATTAAAACCGAATAATTACTTTAATATTTAGGTATACTATTAACATTCCATTATAAAAATAAAACATTTAGTTCTCAAAAGGCCTACAACTTGTTTATGAACTATTAGAATATTTATCGACTGCAGTATCCGTCGCGCTACATCACTAGTTGCGGCGCGGCAGTGCGGGGCAGCGCGGGAGGCCAAATCGTGCCCGCCCCTCGCGTCTATTTCACCCCCGAGACGCGTAATTTAATTGTTAGAAATGCATTAATATTTCGACTTACCGATGAAAAGTGACATTAGATTTATACTTTGAGTGTGTCCTACTATCATTACTGCACAATCGAACTGCACATTTAACCATTTTTATCGGTAAAAACAAAAAAAAAACATCCGAGCAATTCGCACCTGACGCGCACAGCTAGTACTCGACAACGACTACTAGCGCTTGCGGTGGGATCGTTGCCTTGTTCAAACCCATGTCTACTGTTCTCACTTGGTTACTGCCACTCTAGTACATTTTAATTCTATGGATTGGACCAATTCGAGAATAGAAAAAAGTATTGAGATGTATCTAGATTTTCGGTTTTTTTTTATATTCTTAGACTAAGACAATATTCCATATACCAGAAATTATTCTAATTTTATTTTGTTTTGTTTTCAGGTAATTATCAATTTCGACCATATCCTATATACATATATGATGAGGTTCAAATTACATCCTCATCAAAATAAGGTAAAAAGGCGTTAGTAGTAGACCCTAGTTTTGTCGTATAAATATTTCTATCAATGCTGTTATATAATCAGAGGTGTTACAAAGGTAATATAAACTTCTAAAATGAGTTAAAATGTATGAGCTACCGATCTCAAAGTCATCGCATATTGAATAGGAAACTCAAGTCATCTCTAACACTTTCTAAAATTTCATTATAATTACGTATACTAGTTCAAGTACTTTCTTTGCTGTTTCATTGTGTAGTGGTGTTTCAACGGCAAGTGTACAATACACCCATCGAGGAAAAATCCTTTTAGAGTAGTAATACCGAGCAATCCAATTCCGCAACTAGTAAGTGCTTTTGCACTGATTTATAACAGTACCGACCAATCACTGCATCTAAATGTTTAGTGTGTCTTTGATTCAGCTAATCAGAGCGCATTGGCTGTAGTGGGAAATTGGCGGAATAGATTTGAAACAAAATGAACTTCATAAATTTTATTTCTTTCTTTCTCATTGCACTTCTTTTTTTTTTCTTCAATGGATTCACACGGCTTGTGTATTTTGCCAATTTCCAGTAATATTACAAGTTCTAGTCACCATGAATCACTTTTACATAGTCCTCAGTCAGTCACCATAATAGTCATGTTTTAGTACAATGGTGGTCATTGTACTAACACTTTTCACGGACTTCTTGAGACAACTTGAAAAGCCACGATACACATAATTCATTTTATTTCACTTCACTGTTGCACATGTATTGATCTTTATTGGATAAAATACCATCGATAATATGCAATAAAACTCAAAATACACGAATTTATGAAAATAAAAATGAACACACAACGTCAAGTCAAGTCCGTGAAAAGTGTTAGTACAATGACCACCATTGTACTAAAACATGACTAATGGACGGTGACTGACTGAGGACTATGTGAAAGTGATTCATTGTGACTAGAACTTATAATATTTCTGGAAATTGGCAAAATACACAAGCCGTGTGACGCCATTGAAGAAAAAAAAATGCAATAAAACTCAAAATACATGAATTTATGAAAATAAAAATGAACACGCAACGTCACTTTGCAAGTTCCCGTCAAAAAGTCGTCAGCACTTCTTGAGTTAAATATTCAAAAATAGCCGTAAAAACTTGACTAAGTTCTTTCCCTTACAATTTAAACAGTCAGTTGTTCCTATTAGTTTCTACATAAAATGTTCAGTTTTTCATTAATCATTTATAACGAAATCTTGTAAAGTAACTGAAGGGCCGTTTTTCTCCAGTAGGTACCACTTTACCGGTACCACAGTTACCACAGAAATCGTCTCTGTTAAGCAGTAAGCCTATTAAGCCAATCATTGTGAAGGGCATTCAATACCGTTTTCCCTGCAATATTTTTCTTTGTTGTAGAGAAATCTCCATATTCGTAAAACGCTTTCGTTTGCGGTTACTGAGTTAACTCTAGGATTAGACTATTTGCTGTTTTTGTATGACTAAATTCATTTCAAAATTTTAAAGGACTGAAATTATATCAAAATTAGATTTTATTTCTTTCTTTTAATAACAGGCATTTTTCTTTTAGATTTTAAAGCGTGTAAAACATTTTTTTCATTCATTAGTTGCTAACAACTATTATTTCAGAGAGTCTTAATACTTTGGCTCGCGGTAAAACTAATAACAATGACATCAATTATTATTGTTAGGATAGGACGCGCGTCCCTGGTCAGAACAAACGGGTTAAGTAAGGCATGTGTGTGTATGTATTTGAATACTACTTTTAGCCCTTAATTGTTCGTGTGGGGTGACGTACACCCCAACGCATTGAATTTACCGTGCTTGTCTTCTAGTTCTTCCTAAACGCGAGCGAAAGTTGTATTTTATGAAGAGTTACTCGCATTTGGACTTTTTGTACGATGGGGTGTGTACCCCATGGGACCACTTATGTAACTTTTTAGACCCAATTAACCCCTAAGAAGTTTAAGAATAAGTTGCATCAAAATAGTAATATTGAACTCATTAAGTGACTACCATTCTCATTCAAAAGGTGATTATAGGATAGAGTATGATAACATGAAGATTAATTAAAACTATTTATGGCAGTCATCGATAGTCGATACCGTGAAGCGAAGTGGTGTCCAACCCTAGCTCGTAAGTCAGCAGGTGGTAGAGTAATTACAAATGCAACATCATAAGTCACGGTTGTACACAGACTATTAATAAGCAGGTGCGTGACTGCATCATGTTTTGTTTTTTTTAAAACTTTGACTTAAGTTTTATCGTCCATGGTTTTATTCATCTAAATTTCTTACAGCCGGTTGCTCAAAAATCGAACCGGACAAGTGTGAGTTGAACTCTCGTAGGACATGTTCTCCCATACATTCCAAATGCATATATAAGTTTGTACGCACATTATCGACAGATTTACCATGTTTTACGGAACCTAAAACAATATTTTTAAGTAATTTTGTTTACGAAATCGTATATAAATCACAAGTCCGGCCTCATATGGAATACTGCTGTCACCTATGGGCGGGAGCAACTGGATACCAGCTTGGGCCTTTAGACTCGGTTCAGCGACGTGCCATCAGAATTGTTGACGATCCCGAGCTCACAAGCGGTTTAGAAACCCTCAGTCTGAGGAGAGACTTTGCCTCCTTATGTGTGTTCTACCGCTTGTATAACGGAGAGTGTTCTAAAGAATTGTTCGACTTGTTGCCCACTGCTACCTTCTACCATCGCAACTCCCGCCATCGACGGGGAGTCCATCCCCACACATTGAAACCAGAATTGTTTCGAACTGTGCGGGCTCAAAGGAGCTTTCTTCCGCGGACGCTCAGATTGTGGAATCTCCCCGCCGTGGTTTTCCCAATGGAGTACAGCATGGGGTTCTTCAAAAAGGGCGTGAAGAGATTTCTTCAGGGTCGGCAACGCGCGAGTGATACCCCTGGTGTTACAAGCGTCCATAGGCTACGGTAACTGCTTACCATCAGGCGGGCTGTATGCTTGTTTGCCACCTTAGTGGTATAAAAAAAATAAAAACATGATAAGTATAAATGTAACGTAAAAGGTAATGAAGTTTGAAGATACCGAAAACATTTAAGAAATATTTGCAGCCAGCCTCCAAAACCAAAACAACCTCCAAATACCACTTGAAAACATCGGTTCTCGTCCGATCACCGATGTTAAGCAACGTCGGGCGTGGTCAGTACTTGGATGGGTAAATACCTCGGAACACCACGTGCCGTTGGCTTCTTGCATCTATTATTTGAAAGATTGATACGAAATATTACATCAGCCAATATAAAGAAACTCTTTATTTTCATTCAAGCGTTATGAAGTAATGGAAAAACTACATAAGCTCTCGAGTAGCGCATCTACAAAATTGTATGACAGTCGGCAGCGTTCAAACAATGCATGCTAAGTTGCATAGAAATTCATTCAAAGTAGTACAGTAGTCCCACAGAGAAAAGCAATAAATCTTTCTTCCGTGAGTAGTCCGAAAGATATTCAAGACAATTTAAAAGCATTCGATATGTTATCTATCACAAGCAAATAAGAAGTTACAGTGAAATCTCATTTTGAGGAAAAACCAACATTGTTTCAAACAGTTTCTGAGACAAACAGCCTATGAACAGTTAATGCAACACGGTTCAACGTAACTGTACGACGACATAATCTCAGTTTATTGTGACGGTATGACATACCATTCTTGGTTGTGCACTGTGATGTGCTCTTAATGTTACTTTGTACAGGTTTTTTCTGAAGATTTGCGAGAAAGAAAAACGTTTCTAGAAGTAATTTCCTCGTATAACGATATTTTATAACCAATTAGATTAAGAAATATGCTTAGATGTTAGTAGCTTAGATATTATTATTCCGTGTTACCAAAGTTTTCTAAAAACTATACGCGAACGGAGCCTCTATTCGTTCGTTGCTCGCGATGTCAAGTAAGGGGTCACAACGAGATTACAAATGCTACAACACGAGCGCGATGCGAATCCGTGTTCGCCAAAATCTGACAATTGGCGGAGCGCAGTCGAGTTCGAGCCGAACGCTCATTCGAGGCTCCTAGATTCGTCCACGCTACGCAATAGGCTACTTTCCTGAAAGAAACTATTCAGTCCGTCATTTACATTATCAAACAATATTAGACACGTATTTTTTCTTTTGTAAATTAAACAAAAATATACGAAGATATCGTGTGTTGAAGTTCCGCGTGACGTCACGGTGTGATACACTTTTTAGTAACAAGTGACGTCACGAGCCCCCACTCCCGAACTTAGTCGCGCTTTATCTTTGTCAATTGTTAATGATTTGGTAAAGCAAAAAATACGTGTACCCAGGCAACATCCCTATTCCGTGATCCACGTGTGCTCGGTTCGCGTAGCGTGGACGCACTTTTAGAATAAAATAGCAGTCTATAAACTATAAGTCCATACATTTTCGTAGCTCACATAGTTTTTTCACCTACTGATATTACACCAAGTTAATGAACTTATATCTTATCATTACTTAATTTAAATCATTTGTAACCTTTATAGGCTGAGACATTATTAATTATCTTTGTATTGTTATTTAAATGCCTATTTGTTTTGTTTTTTTTTATATCTATCGTAATGAACTATATTATTTAATACAATTAAAATTTATGAATTATATCCACATATCCATACATTCAGTCCATACATTTTCGTAGCTCACATAGTTTTTTCACCTACTGATATTACACCAAGTTAATGAACTTATATCTTATCATTACTTAATTTAAATCATTTGTAACCTTTATAGGCTGAGACATTATTAATTATCTTTGTATTGTAATTTAAATGCCTATTTGTTTTGTTTTTTTTATATCTATCGTCATGAACTATATTATTTAATACAATTAAAATTATGAATTATATACAAATATCGATCAAAAAAAATTTGCACACCGGCTCCCCGGTCAAACATGTCTGTAACTCTTGAATGTATATACATCTGCATATTTTAACATATGTTTTGGCAAATAAATTTATTATATTCTATTCTATTCTATTATTCGTAAGCTTAAGCTTAAATTAAGCCCAATACCACTGTATTGGGCGTAATTTAGCTCAAATAGTGACTTATTTATCTACCTTTATAAAACACAGAAAAATCATTATGGTATTATAATACTTCGTACTTACATGATTCTAATTCCGCATCACCTCAATTTATGACCATTTGAATCGTAATGTTGCCATTTGCAATGCATGTTAGTTTTTATGCGAGAATCGTTAGCATACTTTATCGATATTAAGCGGACTACTCTATATTGAACACTGCCATTATTTTATTGTTATGATTATACTATTATTTATTCTGTGGTTATGATTATGTGATATAAGCTGCATCTTCTTATGAATATGTTATGTGAACTAAATTTTGACGAGAGTTTGGCCACAAAGATCAAAAAGGTTCGTAAAATTATTACTATTAGGATTAATTATATGAATATAAGTCTGAAATATGAAGAAATGTTCTATACATAGAATGTAATTTGTACATATTTGTTGTATTTATCAATTATATTAAAACTTTTCCAAACGCGAGAAACTATCTGTTTTAGAAATGTCGAGTATGAAATAACTCTAATCTGACTCTGATTTGGATTCAATGGAATACGTCGTGCTCTTTCGCTGACTTCAAATCAGTGTCAGATTAGAGTTAAGTATTTCATTGTTTTGGGTATTTTGAAGTTGATTTAATTTTTTTAAATTACTTTTCGTCGGCAGATATTTACAGCGAAAGCAAAGAATACTTATTACTACGACCAAAGCGTGCTACAGCAATATTCAGACTATCATTTACGACAATTAAACCTAATCTTGTCGGGATAAACTAAACGCGAGGAGTAAACCCTCTATTTGCTATAAAGCGTTACCGTTACCATGACAACCCGACGTGATATGTAAAGTATGATGAATTGACGCTCGGCTAAAGTCTGAGTTCTGTGATCATTTATTATGGCAAACGAGTTTACGGTGCTGTGAGAGGGAAATTATGTATGAAGGTCACTATTGAATAGTGAATAAAATTACATTTAGGCTTGCGGTTTTATCCTATAGGTCTGGCCAGGCGGTTCAAAGTCCCACTCGTACTACGGTTTTATCATCACGTTTTCCTTGATCAAATAGTATCTACCTACCCTGGCCTTTACGTAAAAGTTTTATAATGATTACAGTAGTACCCAACTAATATGGCTTACCGATGTACCTGCGCAGAAGATACATTTTCAAAGCGCGGGAAATGCTATTGACCAATCGGCACGCTCCACGCACCGCGCTTCTTTTTCCTGTACCGCTATTGGTCGGCAGCTGCCGCCATGTTAGCGCGCGCCGCGTGACATGTCAGTCAGCCGCAGGGTTGGATTTCGTAGTATAAATTATACTATTTGTACAATTATTTTATGATGCGTAGTAGGTATATAGTATCGTAATGCCAGGATACTACGCGAAAATACTATAATTTTACCTTCAGGTCGATTGACTACTGTAATTTAAATGTTTTTAATAATATATCAAAATGGCGACAATCAAAAAAATAGAAAAGATTCTTATTTTGGAAATCCTAGTTACTTACCTAGTTACGCAATTGTTGTCAGTGCGATTAGAATGTAAATATTATGTAATGAATCTACGCTTGTTTTGAAAAGAGTAATTGCTGAGTTTATTGCCGGCTCTTCTCAGCAAATGCAACCTTCCGAACCGGTATTAGAGTATTAGAGTCAGACTTTAGATGTCAAGTGCCTGCGAAGGGCTATTTGAATAAATGATTTTGAATTGAATTGAATTGACTTAATTTTTCAACCAATATAATGAAACATATTTTGTACATAGGTACAAACTTCACATGACGGAAAATTTAATTTCATGTCTTGGCAACTCTCAGACCTACATAAAACATGGCATCTTATATTATATGTTCAGCAGTGGACATCCTTAGGTTGATATGATGAGGACCTTTTTGTCTGTATTTGACATTAGAAAACTTTTGAAAGCGCTGTACGTCACATGTTTTTTCTTGTTAATTACAGCTTTAACATCCAAATTGCATTCAGCACATATTCGGAAAACTATTGGTAACATTAGTTGCAGTTCATAACTGTATGCATACAATATAGGTTACCAAGTTCCGACAAAGATCCATCACAATTTCATCATTTCTAAATATCACACTTAACTCATCATTTGAAATGTCAAGATTCTAATAGCTGTTGCATATACTCGTACATTATAGAAGCAATTTAAAATAGCAAAAAAAAGTGCTAAAGCTCCTGACTTTCCTGTTTCCCGTGGGCAAGAAGTAAATAGCCTATTACATGGCTCCAAGAGATTTTATGTCATGAGATAAATACGATTCTTAAGTTTCAATGGGGAATGAATCAAAACAGAAGCCGGGTACGGTAACTAGTTTCACTGTTTCCATTGACTTAGTTGAGACGATTTATTATTTAAATTCTATGAGAAGTAAAATATACCTGGTAATCGAAATCAGCATTAGGATTACCGGGTTTTTAACTGATGTCTAGGTCAGTTTTAGTGACTGAACGAAGCGTCAAAGGTCTAAATGCTTATAATCTTACGAATTGATCAATTAGCAAAGAAAATCATTTTTGGAGTACGAATGCTGGCCATCAAGTTGGACATCTATTTAGGCAGCCACAGGCAGGCCCCTGACACTGTTCCAGTGAACTAATTGAATTAACTGTAATTGAAACTCAGTTCCAATGAAGACTATGTTATTAGGATTCAAGACAGAATCAAATTGGTTCAATTTCAACCCTAAAACTTATTAACTAAAGCTTATTAACGTCAAATCGACAGCTTATTACAAAGTGGACTAACTTAATTACATTTAAGATAAAAATGTCTGGAAGTAGCTTCATGTACAAAAGCCAGTAAATTACCTACATAATTATGAACTTGTTTAGGTTATTATTTTTTATTTATTTTGTAAGTTGTTGGTTTTTCTATGTTTTTAATTTTGTTGTTTTTTAATGTTGTTTTTAATTTAAATTATACGTATCCTTTCTGAGTTTCTTGCCTGTTCTTCACATTTGAAAGCCACTTCCGAACTGGTGGTAACTTCAGCAGTTTCGACCTTCAGAAGTTCCCTGCTAGGGCCTTAATCGAAATTCTAAGATCTTTATCTTTGACTTTGAAAGCATTGCTGTTTAACTTAGTCAATATTAAACTTACTCAGTAAGCAATTTATAATTCACTAGCTGTCTCGCGCGGTTTCATACGCGTTCCCGTCATAAAAAGTAGCCTATGTCACCCGGGGATAGTGTAGCTTCCCAACAGTGAAAGAATTTTTCAAATCGGTTCAGTAGATTCGGAGCCTATTCAATGCAAACAAACAAACTGTTGGAGCGCGCCGGCAATACGGCGCGGCGGCGGGCTGCGCGGGCGCGCGGGCCGTTAAATCTAAAGGATCAGAGGAGAGCGGGGTAATAGGACGGGAATTTAATACTGCCTCTATTTGGGTCAAAAAGGTGGCCAATTCTTCATAAGTAAAATGAGCTAACTGAAGTAGCCTTTTTAAATGGTGTTTGGTAGAACGAACGGCAGCTTCAGCAATGCCGTTGAAGTGGGGAGAATAGGGAGGAGCAAAAGTAAATTCGATGTCTTGCTGAGAGACCTCAAAGGAAAGATTAGACTCATCGAGGAAACGTTTTAGTTCGTTACAGGAGCCCACGAAATTGGTACCGTTGTCAGACAAGATACTCTGGGGCTTGCCACGACGAGCCACGAAACGGTGTAAAGCGGCCATGTACGCTTCCTTGGTCAGGTCTGTAACGAGCTCGATATGTACAGCTTTAACTGCAAGGCAAACAAAAATACAAATATAAGTTTTTATAAGCTTACAACCTCGCCCTTTTCGATCAGCTATAAATACTGGCCCAGCATAGTCGACACTACAATTATAGAAAGGAAACTCTAAATGTGTCCTGGGCAAGGGTAGTTGTCCCATAATAGGCTGTATGTTTTGGCATTTATATTTAAAACATTTAACACATTGTTTTACTACAGCCTTTGAAAGGTTTCTACCGCCTAGCGGCCAATATAATTGCCGAATATTTGCCAAAAGTAATTGAGGGCCTGCGTGTAATAAATCAATATGAAATTTCGAAAATATAATTTTGGTAATGTGGTGCTTACTACACAGCAATATTGGGTGTTTGACATTATAGTCATAGGGAGAATTGTCTAATCTCCCGCCTACGCGAATTATCCTATCAGAGTCTATAAAGGGACTCAAAGAAACGAGTCTATTTTTGCGAGGCAGTGACTTTTTTGATAGGAGTAAAGCATGTTCTTCTGAAAACATATCTATTTGAGCAAAATATATTATAATTTTTATGGAATTACTAAGCTCTTTATTAGAAAGGGAACCTTGTAATTTATCATTTTTATATTTTAAATTGTAAATAAATCTTTGTATATATGCAACTACTCTCTGTAATTTATTAAATTTAGAATACTTGTGAATTAATGATTTCATGAATGAGTTATCATGTGATTGAATTAATGAATTAATGTGATGACTTGAATGACATGAATGATCGGTAGAATGAGATGAATGATCGGTGGAATGAGATGGCACTACTTCAGGTAGATCCTGTTTCACGGTATTCTTGGGCATTTTTGGCCAGTCTTTTTTATCCAGTGACAAAAAAGGAGGTCCTGACCACCACAAAGAACACTCGCTGATGAGGTCAGCCTTCAGCCCGCGAGAAACAAGATCTGCCGGATTGTCCTTAGACGGCACGTAGCTCCACGTATGCCCTGCAGTGCTTTCTTGTATTTCATCGACGCGATGACGTACAAAAGGTTTTAACTGATTTGGTGACATAGTCAGCCAACCCAACACTATTGTTGAATCGCACCAAATATGGCAACTGCTGATTGGCAAGGTAAGAGAATTCAGAACCTTAGTACACAGTCTTGAACCTAACAAAACTCTACAGAGCTCAAGACGTGGAATCGTCGTTGGTTTTATAGGCGCCACTCTATTTTTAGAGGTTAAAAGTTGAACTCTAACCGAACCTTTATTATCCTTTGACCGAACGTAAACACATGAACCGTACGCCTTTTCGGATGCGTCTGAAAACACATGAAGTTCATGAATTACAGAATTATCACATAAAACCCATCTACTTATATTTAAAGTATTTAAACATGGAAGAGAGTTTGCAAAAGACAGCCAGAGGTCATGAATCTCGGCTGATACCTCATCATCCCAATCTGTCTTAGCTATCCACAATCTTTGCATAATTATTTTGGCTTCGACTATGCAAGGACCAACAAGACCTAACGGATCAAAAATCTGACTAATGACAGACAAAATATGACGCTTTGTGACCTTCTTGTTGGTATCGATGCCAATTGAAAATGCTAAAGTATCTGAATCACACAACCAATGTAAGCCTAACGTTTTTGAAGACACGTTTTTATTATCGGATAAATTGAGGCAATTAGAACTGTCTAAAGCACCTGTTATTTCAGCTAATGCTTGTGGGCTATTAGACTGCCACTTCCGAAGATGAAAATTAGCTGAACCTAGAATAGAAAGAACTTCTTTACCTAGTTCTACTACTTCCGGAAGGGAATTTGACCCGCTTAAAAAATCGTCGATATAAAAATCGCGTTCGATAGATGTTTTAACGTTGACACTAGAAGCGGCTGAAGCTAGACTGACTAAGCACTTAGTGGCTAAGTAGGGAGCTGATGCTGTTCCGTACGTAACAGTATTGAGGTTATATGTTTTTAAACGCTGTTTGGGATCAGCTCGAAAAATAATTTGCTGCATGGAACGTTGTGAAGGTACCACAGCAATAGCCCTGTACATCTTCTCTATGTCTGCAGAGATAACATATTTATGCTGACGAAGGCGAAGCAAGATCGACAGAAGATCATCCTGGACAGTGGGACCTACCATTTGGATGTCGTTATACGATAATCCAGATGTGGTTGCCGCTGAGGCATCGAAGACTGCCCGGAGGTTAGTCGTGGTACTCGATTCTCTTATGACTCCGTGATGCGGTATAAAGTATTCTACATTTACCCCTGAATGCGGTTTAGTAGGCGAGCTATTTTCCGTCATATGACCCAATCGCTCGTACTCTTGCATGAAAGCGATATATCGCTCCTTGAAGACAGGATCGCGTTGGAAACGACGCTCTAATGATAAAAAACGCCGCTTAGCCATTTCAAAGGACTCACCTAAAACACTTGGATCATTCTTTAGAGGCATTGTAACTACAAATGTACCATTGTTGTCGCGAGTAGTATTAAGAAAAAAGCTTTCTTCGCAAGCTCGCTCTTCCTTGGACAAGGAATGTTTAGATGAGACTGAGTCGAGCTCCCAGAATTTACTCAAGCTATTATTTAACTCAATAATAGAAGTATTACAATGATGTGATTGTTTAGACGAGGATGAATGTAATGGAAGAGCCACAGGACCTGATACTATCCACCCGAATTTTGTCTCACATAATTTTGGTTGGTTTTTGCCTAGGTTGATAGAAGTGGAACCTAGGACGTTCCAGAATACCTCAGCCAGCACCGACCAAAATATCAATTACTGACGGAATATGGAATGACGGGTCAGCTAGATATAAATCTGAAGGTATTGGAATCCTGTCAATATCGACTAAAGAAGAAGGCAATATTTTGGTTATATCAGGCAATATAAAACAATCGATATTTGTCTTGTAATTGCCATTGCAAGATTCAATATTTAAATTACAAGACTGTGTACTAATTGAAGTTTGACTGTTAATACCTGTTATCGTGGAGCCAGTGCTACGTCGAGGCAATCGCAGCTTGTTACAAAGCGTGACAGTAATAAAATTGGCTGTGCTACCGTTATCGAGGAGTACTCTGGCATCAAACTTCTCACCATCCTTGCTCACCACTCTCACCAACGCTGTGGAAAGTAAAATTTGCGAAGATGTAGTGTGATATGTAGGAGTAATATTTGATAAAGTGACATTGCCGGACGTACTAGTAGGGACAGAGGTGTCCACAGACTTCTCAATAGATAAAGCTACATTATTTGAACTACTTGGCATTGGATCTTGGAAAGGACTAGGTGTAGACTCCTCTAAGTGCAAAAGTGTGTTATGTCTAGCTTTGCAATATTTACAGCGTGCCAATCTACATCGCTTTGTTAAATGGCCTGGACGTAAACAATTAAAACAAACTTTAAATTCTTTAGTTTTTAATATTCTTTTTTCTATGGGCAAACTTCGAAATGTATCACAAGTGTATAAAAGATGATCTTGAGAACATAAGGGACATTTTATTTTATTGTAAGTACTATTTTGATTTTTAATTTTAGGATATAAGTTACCATTTTCATTACTTGCAATTATCAGACTTTGAGTTTTAGCTGCTACATTACTAATTCCTTGACATGATTTTAAATTATTTTCAATACAGTAGTAGTTTCTAATAAGTCTGCCTTGTTATTAATAAATGTGCAAAATTGAGATAACGAAGGTGATTTATTTAAACTACTTCTATGTTCTTCCCAATCTCTATTAGTGATAGAATCTAATTTACTGGACATCATAAAAATAATAAGCGTATCCCAATGTTCCGTGGGCTCGTTCAATGTTTTTAATGCTCGAATGTTTTTATTAATAACGTCTACAAGTCGACGCAAACAAGAACTCGATTCATTCGAAACGCGTTCAACATTGAACAATGCCTGCACGTGGTTATTCACTAAAAGCCTACTATTGTCGAAACGTTCACACAGTAGGTTCCACGTCATCTGATAATTGTCGCCTTTGAAATCAATGTTTTTAATTATCTCATGTGCATTTCCACTCAGTGACGCACGCAGGTATGATGACGGGCCGGGGGCCGCTGCCCCAGCGGACCACTTGCCTTCACGCCGCCAACTAGACCACACGCGCTTTGAGTGTCTCCACTAATTGTTTAAACTCATTATACATCTATTAAGTACAGTCCACGCCTTTTATTAGTCCTTAGATAGGACCCAAACACAAACAAACAATCAAATCTTTCCTCTTTATAATATTATTACTAGCTTCCGCCCTGCGGTTTCACCCGCGTTCCCGTCATAAAAAGTAGCCTATGTCACCCGGGGATAGTGTAGCTTCCCAACAGTGAAAGAATTTTTCAAATCGGTTCAGTACATTCGGAGCCTAGTCAATGCAAACAAACAAACAAACAATCAAATCTTTCCTCTTTATAATATTATTATTAGTATAGATAAAGCGCAATAATCCATTAGTCACATTTGCAATCCGCTTACCTCATAAACATCCTATCACGCACAAGAAAAATCGTTCTCTCATTACATCCGCCGTGGCACATTCCGTTTACTGTATATTAATTTACATTAGTGCCTCATTTATTTCACGTGCCGTGTAATGGATACGATTTAACTGTTGAATACGCGCACTTCATAATTTATAATCAGATATCCGTGGCCCAGGGTCATTGATACAAGTAGGATGATAAGTGCGGAGATGGTGCTTCCTAAGGGATTCTATTTGCGTTTTCTGTCTTTAGTGGGTAATGCTAGGTTGTAGTGATCTTGATTGGTAGAGGCATTGGTTATTTTACTGACTTTAGGTGAAAGACAGTGAGAAAGCACAGATAATGTTGAAGACAATAATTGGACTGTTTTACAAAAAACTTAAACCAAAGAAGTAATCAAATCCTGATCTGATGACAACGGGAAGTGTACCCTTTCAAATAAAAAAAGAATTTTTCAAATACGTTATTAAACGACGGAGTTATGAGGTAACAAACATTAAAAAAAAAATACATTCGAATTGAGAACCTCCTCCTTTTTTTGAAGTCGGTTAAATATGCAGCAGAGGATTCTTTTTAGACAAAAATTCTGCAAGTAGATAACAATGATCTTCTTAGTTCCATTAAAGCAGCGGTTCTCAAACGACGGACCTCTTTTAGAAAAATGTTTTTTGGCCAATATTATCGCGGAGCCCCCACAGAGGCTTTTCGTTTGCGGAGCATACTTTGAGTATGGCTGCATTAAATAACCTCTTTTATGACCGAAGGCTGACAAACATGCAGGTTCATTCAATACCAGGGAGATTTCCAATGTGTTGCTGACATTTACGAAATATAGCAGGCACCTGGATCTCATGTGTAACAGCCGGAACAAAATTACCCCAACACAAAAAAAAATATATTGGAAGCTTTAACTTAGATACATGCTTGAAATACCACCAGATACATGAAGATTTAATATCAAAGATCATAAAGTAACTGCAAAATCAAAAAACCACAAACTAAATCATAAATAATGGTAACCGTTAAGCTCACATTCTAACGTCACCCATGGTAACCCATGGATTCCAATAAAAGCCTGAAGTAACAGGACGTCGTAACATCCCGTCTCCTCAGGGAATAAAATGTAGGTTCTTTAAAGAACCGGTTGGCAGTACACGGCGACAGAGCGTTTCCGCTCCAGGCATAGACCTGACATGATATAGACATTCCATCTGCAATAATCTGCATGTTCTTGTTTTGATATCTTGAAACATGTGCGAGATAAATGTTGTGGTTTTGTTTATTTATTACATGTTGAGTTGCTGGATTAAATTGTGATATAAAACTATTGATAAATAAATGTCCTGAGGCATTTTGTTATACACAGCCATCTGATGCTAATCAAGCTTTGGATTCCAGATCATATCGCATGAATATTTACGGCCAGCCAAAGATAAACAGATTAAAAGCACACAAAATGTTTGTCCTGAATGAAAATGAATCGATGACTTGAGGCTTTATAGTTAGGTAGATTTTTGATACCCGATGAGATGACACATGTGGATACAAATACAATTTCACACTAATTAATAAATACGGGAATGGCGTAATCCAAAAAGGACAAGGGATTTCTTCCCTAGCAGTTGGTGAATACACCTACGAAAAAGACGAAGAAGCTGTAGCTTTTTTTGATTCAACTAACGTTTTACATGATATACATTAAACGGACAATATACTAACTTCCTTTAAAGATTTCAGGTGTTCACAAAGTATACAGTCTCTGGTCACTCCAACTAAACGTGTATAGGAAAAGCTAGTATTATGTTGCTATTTATGGAAATGGCCAGATTGCTGTACGTCTTGGACGCATCAATTTATCACTGACGGCGATTTGATGCTATCTTCTTAGTATCTACCAAGTATCTTTCTATAGAAGACACTGGATCTAATTTCTGTTTGACCGCAACTGGAGCAGCCGGAATGTGAAGGCTTGTCTTAAGTAACATTTAAGGAGAGTTTAGATCGTTGTGAGAATCAAAGACCGTGGAAAATGTAGAAGGAAACTTAATGTTCACAACTAGTAACTTAACACAGTGTCACCTAATAATGGAAGAAGCGTACATATTCCGCCAACCCCAAAGGAACAGTGCGGTTAGATGATGAGTTACCTAAATAAAAAACGGCCAAGTGCGAGTCGGACTCGCCCATGAAGGGTTCCGTAGCAGCCTCCTCCTCGCGTCGTGTATCGTCATGTCTGAGGGTCGTGAATCCCCCGTGAACTCATTTTATTTCTTATAATGTCGCGCCAGTTGAGTCTGTCCTTGGCGGCGTGAAGAGCGTCGTGGAAGTTCGTATCCAGGGATGTGCGTATCTGGTCAGACCATCTGATTGGGCTGCGCGCTCTTGGACGTTTGCCGTCAACCTTCCCGGTCACCATCAGCTGCTCGAGGTTGTCTCCAGACTTTCTGGCTATGTGAAAATGAAAATGAAATGACACAAATGATAGTCTCGTCTCCACTTTAAGCTCTCGTAATATGGACACGTTGGTGCGGAAAGCGGTCCAGGGAATTTTCAGCATCTTCCTCCAGCACCACATTTCAAAAGCGTCTATACGGTCACGGTCAGCCTTCTCGAGGGTCCATGTTTCGGCTCCGTAGCAGCAAGTAACATAAAATATTTTTTTTTAATTTTATATTTGAGTTGATTGTATGAGAGGTAAATTGCGGTTTTCGATTTATGACGTATTAAAAAAAACTACTTACTAGATCTCGTTCAAACCAATTTTCGGTGGAAGTTTGCATGGTAATAATGTACATCATAAATGATTATAGTGATTTAAATTCTAAAGCATGTAGCTATATAAGTTTCTTTATGGCTCGCGATCATTGTAAGACTACCGCTGGCCTATCATTGGCTTAAAGTCTGGTGCATTCATCACTGAACCATATTTAAACAGATATGCATATTATGCTCAGATAGATACCTATATACCTACTCGTATATCAGGAGACAATGGCCCTGATTCTGTTGTTCACAACTGAACTAATTTTAATGTCATTATGTCTCTTTCTAACAAAGAACATAAGAAAAGGATGTAAGAAGTTTAGTCCTGTCAAATTAGTCTAATGCTTGTTTTCAATATAAATTTAGTCGCCATCTATCGCGGTTACGCCTAAATACACGCAACATAAGACGGCAAAGATTAATTTGACAACTTAAAATATGTTCTATCCTTTTTCAATAATGTTCGTAAGAAAGAGATGAGATGTGACTAAAATTAGTTTAGTGCGATTTACTACAGAATCGGCACCAATGTCTGTCTGATATTTATGTCCTTTTTTCCTAACAAAGCTTGCCAATAATCTTTCTTCATCATCATTATCATCAGCCTGTAGTCGTCCACTGCTGGACATAGGCCTTTCCCAGTAGTCGCCACATCTTCCGGTCCTCCACTTTTCGCATCCACCTACCGCCCGCCAATGTTCGCAGGTCATCGGTCCATCTAGCGGGGGGGCGTCCCACACTTCGCTTGCCTGAACACGGTCTTTCTTGCAAGAGACCTAAACTATTAACGATTGTATCTTCTAAAACACGAGTCACTTCCGTTCTTATTTCTACACGAATATAAAATTGTTATGTAAAATATAAAACATGCTAATAATCATAACCGTAGTGCAATTGTGATGTGTTCTCACAAGATAAGGCTTGTAAAATCATAACGTAATCGTAATTAGTTTGTAATCCTACTACGACTCCGTCTACAAATCCGATTTTGAAAATTCCCATATTTTTGACAATTAAAAAAATACCGCGTTGAAGTTCTGCGTGACGTCATGTTTGAGTATACTCTAAAGTGACGTCACGCGCCCCCACTCCCGAACTTTGACTCGCTTTATCTTTGTCAGTTTGTAATGATTTGGTAAAGCAAAAAACACGTGTCCAATATTTTTTGATTATCTAACTCACGTACTAATTAGATTTTTTTTTCCTAAGAATCATCCCTTTTGCTATAGGTTACTTTTTATTCCGGTAAAGCGAGTAAAACCGCGGGGGATAGGTAGTATTAAATAATTATAGACCATCTGCAGCATTTTCTGTAATTAAAATGCAACTTGCTCGTAGTGTAGCATGTTAAGCCACCACCGTCGTGGTCGGTACCTGGATGGGTGACCACCTAGTGGTCAAATCGAGCGTTTCCGTACTTCGTAAAGCACGTAAAACCGTTGGTCCCGGTTATCACTTAATTGTGATAGTCGTTAAGCTAGTTGGATGCCTCCTGGCGGCTTGAAAAATTCCAACAGTAGGTTGACCACTAGCCTATCTCCACCGATCCGCAGTGGGCATGCATGTGGTGGAGTATTGCCCATTCCCTTTCACCCTCATTTGTGAAAGGAGGCCTTTGCTCAGCAGTGGGACATTATAGGCTGATGATGATTAAAATGCAACAAGCTAACTAACAGCATTAGATAGCCATACTAAACTTCATGGGAAAATATATCTTGCTTCACCATATTTATATCAATATTCTAAGAAACCCCTTTTAGAACAACTGAGCGTTATCGGATCCCTTATAATAGGCAGGGAGCTAGGCAGCAATTTTAATGCGTTATTAACGCTTTAAGTGAAGCTATTGGTGCACATTGTAGATCATGAACTGGTTTCGGACAGTGGCTCTTAAACAATTTAAGAGCCACTTTTGCTAGTTTTTTACTAATCTAGGTTTTATGAAAAGTTTTATTCTGTTAATGGAATATCTCTATTTATGGTCAAGTTTAATTTATGATGGTGTTCCCAGCAAGGAAACACGCAAACATTTTAAATTGAAAGTGTACACACGAATACTAAGCTTTTTTTAAACATTGCCAAACCCGTATGACGAGGCGCAAATGCAGGCGCTTTTATCGAAGCAATTTCAACCTTAGAATCCTCTTAATACGGTACAAGCAACGCGTGACAGCAGAGGACATAAACACGCGCGTGACCTGCTATTATTTTATGCTATTATTATATGGTATTAGATGGACACTAAGTTTCAAATTGCTTTAATAAAAAGCGTCCGTGTTTGCGTCTTATCATATGCGTGTGACTCGCACGTGAGTCGGGAAACAAGGGTACAGCCCGCCTGATGGTAAGCGATTACCGTAGCCTAATCTTTCAGTGAAAAACACTATGCTCTACCTCTCTAAAACATCATCCTATCAGCCTAAGGATGCCCACTGCTGAACAAAGGCCTCCCCCATTAACTTCCACTTCGAACGGTTTTGGGCTTGCATGCAGCAGGGCGCCCAGTGACTCTGACCAGTTCGTTGGTCCACCTGCCCGCTCAGCGCTTTCTAGTACATGGTTGCCACTCGAGAACCTTCCTTCCCTATCGGTTTCGGTTCTTCGAGCGATGTGGCTTGCCCATTGCCACTTCAGCTTACTAACTCTACGACCACTAAAAACATATTTACAAAAAAAAACTGAATTGAAAATATAGATACTAAAAGAACTGTTTGAGAAACACTGTCTCAGATGACTTCACGTGATAAAAGCCTTCTAATCTACTAGTTATAGTTATGCGAAGAGAAAAAGAACTCAATCGTCCATTTTATGGGAACATGGTGTTTTTAATTAACTATTAAGAGTTATTTATGGGATATAAGTAAATTGATATGGAAATTCTAAAGTAATTGGATTATCCCGTTATGACGTGTGAGAAACGAGGCAGATATAGATTGATTAGGCTTTTAAATTGACGTGAACATATGATGCTGAATAAGTCTTTTAACCATGAAACGGGTATTTTATTGAGATAAGTCCTTTTTTAAAGAATAGAGCAAAGACCCAATGAAAATATTATTTCTATTTTGGATTTCAAAAAAAGATGATAAAAACAATAAAAATATAGCATCACTCCATTTTAGTTTTTATGATTTATTTTAATGAAATTAAAATTGTATTTCATATATAGCAGTATTTATATACTCTGAGCCTATAGTATGCATTTATATTTCATATTTTTACAGATAATCCACTTGTTTGAACAACGAAAGTTGAGAAAATAAAAAAAAATCTCTGACCCTCAGGGTCGCAAAATAGAATTCCAGGAGCAGTTCCTGGAATTCTGAATAAGGGTCAGAGATTTTTCAATTTATTACCTCGATTTAATAATATTAATAATTAATTTATTAAATAAAAGATAATATTAAATAAAAGATAATATACTTAGGTACCAATAACAATTCAACAAAAAACGAAATATGCTGGCAGTAAAGTATAATGGTGCATTCTTTTGTGATGTACAGTCATCATCATAAAACTTTATGTAAATAATTTGTACCCTATCTGTTGATGGATACGGTCCTTGATCTTTTACTTTGTAGTTAGTGATGTCCAGCTATATTGTCGAGACTGCAATATCGATAGTTTTAAGATTAGATGAATAATAATAAAATTCATATTAAAAGGTACAAAGTAAATCTATCTAATACTAGCTGTCCCCCGCGGTTTCACCCACGTTCCCGAGATAAAAGTAGCCTATAATACTTGGGCATAATGTAGCTTCCTATTAGTGAAAGAATGTTTCTAATCCGACTGGTAATTCCAGAGATTAGTCCGTTTAACCAAATGAATAAAAAATCTCTTCCGTTTTAGTATTTAGATAGAGTGTATATGGGAAGTCTCGCTCGTCACGCAAACAACTTTTTTTTTCATTTATAATTTAATCCTGACAATTCATTGCATTCTAAACTCAGTGTTTGTACACCGTACTTCAGACATCCATGTTTTCTCCAAAATTAAGAACTGATTTATCTTTATTACACATGCATTTTAAGAGCTTACGTATTATGAAATACACTGGCTCATCACTAACTTAGCTATTTGATACACTCGACATCGGAGGCAAAGACATAATATTAAGATCACATAAAGATTGTGATACCAAATAGGTAATCAACAACTGATTTGTAATTACAACCATATTCCGCCTTATCGATGTAATCACATCACTACACAGGTAATTTTATAAACAATGCTACCAACAATTCACACGCGCTATCCAGAATGCCACCAACAAATTTCTCAACTACCTCTGTAGACTCTGTAGTACGTATATTTTTATTATTGTATGAATAAATTTCCATACAAAGTTGACATTGGAACGCTCTCGGAATTTTTATAAAGAGGACAATTTTATGCGTGTTGAGCTTTTATGCATTGTTTTTTCGTGTATTTTTTATGGGTACTGTACTTTGTGAAATGCCTTTTGATTGTTTTTATTTTTATGCTTTTTGTATAGCATGTGGAATAGTGAAAGTTAGCGAAATACTAGATTCATTTTTATTATAAGAATTATTATTATTATTATTGTATGTTATAGATTGTGCTCAAGGATAAACTTTTGATAAACACAATCTACGATGATTTTTATCGATAAAGAATAGAAAATTGTTAGAGATATCAATAAAAATGCCTAGATCATCATCATCAGTATATAATATCCCACTGCTGGGCACAGGTCTCCTTTCACAAATGAGGATGAAAGGGAATGGGCAATACTACACCACGCGTGCCCACTGCGGATCGGTGGAAGTAGGCTAGTGGTCAATCTACTGTTGGGATTTTTCAAGCTGCCTAGGAGGCATCTGACTAGCTTAACGACTATCACAATTAAGTGATAACCGGGACCAACGACTTTACGTGCCATCCGAAGCACGGAAACGCTTGATTTGAAATACCACTAGGCGGTCACCCATCTAGGTACTGACCACGACGGTGGTAGGCCGACCGGTAACTTTGCCGATCGATTAAGAACGGCTAATCATGCTACACCACGAGCGCTTCATAAATAAATTCATAATAAAAATGCCTGAGAGCTTTTAATTCTATGACCATTATCACAGAGGATTTAAATTGCTCCGTATTTATTCAAATTTGAACTCTCGATATATCATAATAATAATAAATTTTATTTAGTTTGAACAATAAGTGAAAGTTCCAAACTTCTTTATATTTGTTTGGTTTAAAATGCATTAAGAAGCCATGTCAAACGGAAATTATATGAAAGTTCTATGTTTTAACATAACATCCTGTTAGATCATATCTAAGTAATGAAACAAAACCCAGATGTTTTTGTAGATTGAAACAGTCAATTTATAATTAACTAGGTGTCCCGTGTGGTTTCACCCGCATTCCCGAGGGATCGTATGTTTTTCCGGGATAAAAAGTATAATATGTGTTAATCCAAAACATATTCTATCTGTGTGCCAAACTTCAGCCAAATCCGTTCAGTAGTTTTTGCGTGAAAGAGTAACAAACATCAATATATCCATACATACAACTTTCGCGTTAATAAATATTAGTAAGGATAATATAATCATTGGAATAGCTTTCAATCTATATATATAAAATTCAAAGTCCTGACTGACTGACTGACTGACTGACTGATATATCAACGTAGAGCCCAAACCGTTGGTCCTAGAGACATGAAATTTAGAGGGTATATTCTTTGTGATGAGTAGGTATCCACTAAGAAAGGGTTTTTTGAAATTCCACCCCTAAGGGGGTAAAATAGGGGATGAAAGTTTGTATGAAAGTCCGTCAGTTTCGAAGTTAGGATCTTCAAATTTTGTGTTTAGACTGAAGATTGAAAATTAATTTATACGTGTCTCAGCGTTTTTAATAATTCCACCCTCGAATCGGGATGAAGTTGTTTTGTTTTGTTTGTGTTGTAGAAAAATATGTCATTTGTTTCCTGTAATCCACGCGGGCGAAGCCGCGAGCAGAAGCTAGTAAATGATAAGATGAGAGAAAAGGATTTCCTATGAATGTTAAACGTTGCACCGTTTGTTTATAATAGGAACAATTTAAAACGACACGTTCCGTCACTTCGTCGGTTTTTTTTTAAGGAAGTAATAATAGAATTACACTTACGCTGATAATTCGGTGAGCACTGGCTGAGGACTGAAATGGGTGAGAGTTTGGGTAGCAACGCCTGAAGGCGCCCCCGAACATAGCCCGAATCTCGGCGTAGGGCGTTACCGCTGGTAGAGACGGACTTTTGCTAATTAGGGTCCGTCGGATAACTGCTGTTAGCTCGGGCCGCTTTTGCGGGACGAGATTAAATAGGACATCGCCGGCAAAGATAATATCTTGGATGATTAGTCCACCAAGATATGGTTTTGAAAAAAAGTCTAGAACATAATCTAGTTTAGACATTTGCAAAAAAACGTCATAAAGTCAAATCAAATGAAGCGCAAATGCAATCTTTTTGAAACCTGTATTGAAACTTGTATGACTCGTCTCACTTTTCAAGATTACTCGTTAAAATTATAATGGCCCTGTTTTTGCGAAGAAACGAGAGGATTTCTACGTGTTCAAATATAAGGCTAAAACTGGTGAGAAAGTAAATTACTTACATGTTAGTGAGATCTAGTTTTTGGATATGAAGAATTTACGTAACTGGCTTTGATGATATTTGGAGATGCAATCATTTGCTTCTTAAAAAAAGTATTATAAACTTTAATTTGCAAACAGAGATCTCATTGTAATTTTTACTAGAAAAAATATATTCACTGGTCTTTAGCCACGATAACTAATAAATTTTCATAAATAGTATGACAATCAAAATTTATGTTACTGCGAATGAGTAAGAGCTCATTGGGGAGGGGGGAATGCTGGTAACGCCGTGCGTGCGTGAGTGATGCCTCGTGTGTTGCAAGCGTCGATATGATTACGATAACCGCTTACCATCAGGCGGGAGTATGCTTGTTAATGTATTTTGTTGAGATCTTCTACTCCTTAACAGTTGTTAAGAATTGAACAAAAAATACCAGAAATGAGATACGAGTATACAACAATTTCCTGAAACTAAGATAGGATCTTTATGGAAGATGCTCATGAACCCCGTTAAAAATAAAACTACAATGTAGTAAAATAGCATCACCTTAAACAAACCATAGATAAAAAATGAATTCTAAGTTACAACTGTCACGAGAAATATTATGCGCATTTCTTCTAGTACCTGTTTCTACATCAGGTTCAAGTCATAAGTTACAGGAACATTTTAAGATTATAGATATAAGTCCCATTTTGTTAGAACAGTTTTTTGAATGTCTACCTGATCTAGATAGTGAAGTTGGATAGTTAAATAATAAAGTTGAATAAAGAAAACACTGAAAAAAATTATCTACAAAACTAGTTATGTAAGTTGACGTTTTGTTGTCGGGAAACTAACTTTAGTTACATTTAATCAAATAATTTAGTAACGAACAAAAACTAGTTTTGTTACTGGTTTTAGTTCGCAAGTCACTCTGTTTAGGTAACTGGTCGTAAAATTTTGTGTTACTGTTAAATAAAATTTTGTAGTCACTTGCAGGCAATTTTTTTCAGTGAAGGTGATTATACAAAGCTATCATTTTTGGCGCTGTAGGTGAAGCTAACATATATTTTAAAGCATGCAGACAATTATCAGGAAATTTCCCAATAATATGGATATTTGCCACAGACATACATACATCTAAATAGATAACGCAAGTCCCTCGATCCGTATGAAAACCAAGCGTGTAATTTTTTTTGTACCTATTAATGTCACATATTGATTTAGTTAGGTTGGCAATTTGGCATTAGTTTTTTAACGTGAAATAAAGCGATCCTAATAGTCAGCTAAACACATCCCTCGCTACACATCTCTGGTATTCTGCGAGTCTGTCGGCGCGAAACAGTTTCTAAAGAAGGGCATTGCTTTCCCGTTTTACACAGATTTTGACACGCGAAGTACATACACTCGCGTCATCTATGTAGATGTATATCTGTGATATTTTCTTTCTTTGTATAGCCATCATCAAAACTAATGAGGCTTATTAAAGAATTTTGATACATATGCTATACAGATAAAAGTCAATCATTTTCCAAATGGGTAATTACTGTTTTATTAATCGACTTCAAAAAAAAGGAGAAGTAACAAATATACAAAATGTCATAGGTGTATGTATGTATGTATGTATGTCCACGCATATCTCCAAAGATATTAATCGGATTGTAACCATTCTTTTTTTATTGGTTTAAATTTACTTCAACTTAGGGAACAGTGTAAGTTTCATCGAAATCGGTTCAGTAGTTTACAAGATATGGACAAATAAGTATGACGGCCTGGCTTATTGATACGAGCTACGGGTGTGGTGTCAAAGGAAAAACATCTCAAAACCTTGGTCAAATTCTAGTGCATTTAAGAAATATTAAAAATGATTCAGTAGTTATCAAGATATGGATAAATATGTGTGATGTGACGGCCTGGCTTATTGATACGAGCTACGGGTGCGGTGTCAAAGGCAAAAAATATCAAAACCATGGTCAAATTTTAGTGAATTTAAGAAAAACTAAAAATGATGAAATAAAAAAGTAATTTAAAAAAAAAACGACTTCAAACTACACTAAAAAGTATGAAATAACTCTAATCTAACCACTGATATGAAGTGAGCGAAATATTTTCAATGGAATACGTTGTGCTCTTTCGCTGACTTCAAATCAGTGTCAGATTAGAGTTATTTCATACTTTTTAGTGTAGTATGAAGTCGTTTTTTTTTTAAAATACTTTTTTATTTCTTACTTAATTTTTTCATCGAGAATGCTATCATTAATTCCAACTTTGATCTGCTCCGCTCAACTTCTTTAAACTACAACAGTACATTTCGTTTCCTCTAAGATCATTTCTTATTGGCATGGTGGCATGTTACACATTAGTTAGTAGGCAACGTGGCTTTCAGCTTCCTGTTTTTACTAGTATGATCAAGCACTATTGCATGTCTACATCTATTAATTGCATTTCATTTTTTTTCCTTGGTTTAATCATGTATTAGTCGTTAGTCTTGGCTTAGAGCTTGACTGTTTCCACAGAACAAATCACGGTTGAGCGTGAGCGTGATTTGCTGACTTTCTGTATCTGTTTCCAATTAATTCTAAAGTAAGTCTTTAATTTGAAGAACATTTGGAAATAAATGGCCAGTATAATCAGATTGTCCAAAAATTTAACCATGCTAAGGTTCTTGACTTTTCTTCTCTGGTGGTAACTACAGTAGCTTTGGCCTTTATAAGTGCCCTACTAGGGCCAAAATTGAATAAATGGTTTAGACTTTTGACAGGAAATTCTGAATAAAAGCTAAGGACCCGCGATTTAGAGGCATTCCCTAATGTTATTTTTCAGCACACACGCTTAGTGATATTTATTGCAAAATACAAGTCTGTTTTTCTCGGAGGAGATTTCTCCCCTATACTAAGTAAACGCAGTCATATCAAAAATCATGTATATACTTATATAAATCAGTCGGGTAAAAATTAATATTTAGTTGGACACGTCATTGAGGTAAAAATTAAGCTAGACAGATTCTTTCACATTTGAATTAGGTACCTATCATACATTGTACTCGTAATACTTTACATAGATAACTTGCCTGTAGTTCAATTATTTATAGAACCTTTTACAGTTTTTTTCCTCGCAAGTGTCTTGAAAAACGTCATATGACACCCGTGTGCTTTGATTATTACACTCTCGGCTCATTTATCGTACCTATATGCTGGAGTGTTAATAACCAACTTTGCACACATGTATCATAATGTACTATTAAGTTCTGTGACAAGTTTCGTTCAAATTCATACAGCCACTACGGATTAATTCCATAACAAACTATTATATTAATTACATTAACTTGAATTAGTATAATTATTACAATAAATATATACAAAATACAATCTATATATAGAAAATTTACTCAAGCCTGCCGCTGCTTCCGATTAACGGCAGGGTTCCCAGAAGGCTGGCAGCGTTTCCTCTTTGGATAGCCAAGCTGACGCGTTGGCGAAAAAAGCTCCCCGCCCGCTGGTCTCCGGAGGTCTCGATCAATTTTGATGACAAGGTGCGAGCAAAACGGTGAGCTTCGGACCCCCACGGTCCCATGTTCTTACAATTGAAAAGTAAATCGTGAATAACTATAAAAATATTAAAGATTAAAATAAGTAGGACTTGTAATTCTCATAACCTTAATGCGTTTATTGTAATAAACAAACGAACTGACTTAAATGTGGTGCGTGAAAAGTCCGTAGCTAATTTCAAAAGAACTGCAACTACACACGTTTCAAAATATCTTTGTACTCATGTTTTCTGGCGTACCACAGGGTTCTATTCCAGCCACATTCTATTCCCATTTTACATTACTGAACTTGCATAACAAAACTATTCGATTTTGCATTTCTATAGCCATGTACCGTAAACCAATAATATTTTAATGTGCGGAATTCCAATGTTATAACTTCGCAGAACATGCGGTATTGTCGGTCCATTGTTATGGCATAGTGCATAGAATAAAAATATTTTATGGTCGTTGCTTGGGTTACTTGATGGTCAAATGGTCGTTAATGTACTAGTTTGATGACCATGTCGTTATATAAGATATATTGTTAAACCGCGAGTGAGATTTAATAAAAATGCAATTACATTGACTTTCCCTTCGTTTTTCACTTTTATGGCTTAAAATTAATTGCCAGTCTATTAATTCACATAATCTGACCTTTAGCTTTATTGAACAAAGCTATTTTAAACCCGACATAAGTATCAGTCGCTTAAAAGTCGACAGTCTTCGGGGACTCTTACCCCCTTTTTACAAAGCATGGTTTAAAGCAAACCAAGGTTTTAAAATAGCCTCGTCTTTTTTTGTTGTATGATGTTAGAAAGTGACTGAGTAACTTTTACTAAACTTGCTTTAAACCTTTTATAATAAGGGGGTTAATCTCTACACTGGTAGAAAATGGTCAGGTCATCTGCACACGACCTAACGTGTGAAACAACGAACCCCTAATACGGAAAGACTTTCTTACATTATTTAATATCTCTCGAACATGAGGTCCCGTTAAGTATGGGACATGACCTACCGCAAGCCACGCACGATCTGCGATATTGTCGTATGCTTATATTATTTTTGTCCACGATACAGATATGAATTTGGGATATTGGGCAATTTGGGCAAAAAATATTGTTATCCAATAGCCAATTTTAATCAGATAGTTAATTACTACAGAAAGTTAGCTCTAATGGACTCTAAAATAACCATCTAATATAAAGCAAGATCATAAATTATTACTGCTTCTCGTTCCTCCCAATTACTGGTTACGAAGTAGCCATACCTTAACATTGACCGAACACAACTCCTCAACGGTGTATTGCTCCAAAATGTAAATTGCAGATTAAGGTTGACTTGGCTGCCCACGACTGCAACATGTCAAGCTTTGGACTAAAACCCCACAAACATTCAATGTTATAGACCCCGTTGCGAATTTACAAAATACGCTTGAATTCTATTTGAAGCGACAAGTGGAGACAAACTGGTATAGTTGATAATGAGGCTTTATTTAACATTGTAGGAAGATGAATAATGTATTTAAATATATTGTGCCTAGTGATTTAAGAAATCAGTAGGCAAATTAGGGTGTAAAAATACGGAAATTCTGCTCAATGCGAAAAACAAATGCAAATTCATAGATAGGCATAAAATATATAACAAATTATTCTTAAATATATACAACTAGTAAGAATTGTGTTTCGGGAGTCAGATAAAACAAGAATAAAATATTAAACTGAAGAAAAGTTTATGTTCAGCAAAGATGGCCGTTAACAGAATGTTAACCAAAAGAACACCAGAATATGTTGCTGATAATATATGTTATATGATGGTGAATATGTTGCAAAGTTTTCTGTATGTGGTGACTTACCATCAGAACTGTCTGATTGAATGTTATTAAATATAATATAATACTTAAGACTAAATTCTAGCACGAATGCCAGCAATTTTAATACCAACGTTTAAGTCCCAGCGCCTCCCAAAGCAGTGCTTTTATCTTCAATCGCACAATCGTGGTCGTGAAAGCTTTAAATATTGAGTCTGAGACTAGTTTTGCCCCAAGTATTTGTAGTTAGCAGCAGTAAAGTAGTAATAACAATAAAGTTAATAACCGAGAATTGCCCGTGGCTCCTTAATAATTTGTAATTGGAATCAATGCGCTTTAGTTTATTGTGAATACAATACTAGGGGCTTATTTTCTTATATATTAATAGTCGACACAATATTTCCCAGAAGCATCACCAAAACAAATTAATACTAATATTTGTGTGACTTTGTAACCAACTGAACTTTTGAATCAATTGAAAGAACCACCTTCTTAGCTGAAAAACAGGAATAAAATTTGCGACTCAATTTATTTCTCAGTAACAATGTGATATCAGTATCACTAATCAATTGTTACTAAATACATCTCAGCTATTATCCTAAACATTATAAATCCCTGAATCCGAGCCTGGCAAAATTTATAAAGCACGATTTGGAATCGTGATTTACTATGGTTTTCTTTATTAATAAATTCTTTGTTTATGGTAAGAACAGTCGAAGTATTTCAATATTCATTTTACAAGAAATTTATGAAATGAAATTTATTAGAAAGACCAGAATGATTAAATACAATTACAGTTTAAGTTGGAGCTTCCTTCCGCGGACGCTCAGATTGTGGAATGAGCTCCCTGCCGTGGTTTTCCCAATGGAGTACAGCATGGGGTTCTTCAAAAAGGGTCTGAAGAGATTTCTGCAGGGTCGGCAACGCGTGAGTAACACCCCTGGTGTTGCAAGCGTCCATAGGCTGCGGTAGCCGCTTACCATCAGGCGGGCCGTATGCTTGTTTGCTACCAAAGTAGTATATAAAAAAAAGCTTCCACACTAGGTTATCCTGTGTTGTGGAAGTTAGTCTCTTTCGTCCATTACAGATAGGGAAAATATAAATTTAATTACACACATAATGATATTATTAAATCCATCCATACTAATATACTAATATTATAAATGCGCAAGTAACTCTGTTTGTTTGTATATTTATTTGTTACGCTTTCACGCCTTAACTACTGAACCAATCATTATGAAATTTGGCATGCAGATAGCCTATGGTATGGAGAAGAACATAGGCTGTTTGGTGGTCTCAGCATGGTGTTATTCAATAGTTCTCCGATCTGATCAAGCAATAACGGCAGATGTCTACTATGCCGAACGCCGAAGAATTATAGTAAAACTAGCAGAGAAACAGCCCCGACTCATGAATCGATCTTCACCATAATTGCTCCATGATAACGCAAAACCTCATACAGCACGAGAAACCGTTTTAACTCTACAGGAACTGCAATTAGAAACCATTCGTCACCCTTCGTATTCGCCAGACCTTGCTCCAACGGACTACCATTTTTTTTCGTTATTTGGACAATTTTCTACGTGATAAAAAGTTTTCTTCTCAGGAGGCAGTACAAAATGCTTTCACACAGTTTGTCGAATCTAGATCACCAGAGTTCTATCGCAAAGGCATAAATGACCTTCCTATTAAATGGCAGTATTGTATAAATAATAATGGTAATTATTTTGATTAAATAAATATGTTAAATTAAAAAAAAAACTTATTTCAATTTTTCAGTACAAATCGGCAATTTCATACTTTAACTCCTAATATATAGATCATACTTTAGAATAACATTATAGGATAATTTTTATCCCACAAAAACACAAGTTCGTAGGGAATGCGAGTAAAATTGCGCGTAGAAACTCGTATGTTTATACTTACTCAACATTTAGATTTATAACTTCCATTTTGTTCGTTTTTCAAGCTTATAGCGTTTTAATTAAGCATTGCTTATGCATTAGGTAGTGGGATAGAAGATACCGTATCGTATGTCACTACGTCGATAACAGCACATCCCTAATGGAGAAACTAACTTTAACTCTACCGATATCTGTGACATAAGCATAGGAAGGAGCCATGGAGAAACTAATTAAGTTCTCTTACAAATAAACAACATTTTGTAGGTAAAAATATGACAAAAAAGTTACAGTTTAAAAAACACAACACAGTTAAACTCATACTAGGGACTTCCAAGGCCAGAGTGAATAGGTTCCTTCTGGGTAAGCGTGTTCCATCTTAGGCTTCGTCTTCGTCCCTTATGGGCGGGTTAGTGGCCAAACGCAAGCCCATTTAATAAAAAAAAAAGTTTATCCACTTCATAAAAAGATTTTTAAAATGACAGGACGTCAAACCATAGCCCAAAAAGGAGTTCGGACTGTAATCCGCACTCGTTTTGGGCTATGTTGGTTTTGAATAAAACAATGAATTTATGAAAGGACAGAAGAACTATTAAGTATCGTTGAAACTTAAATAAATGAAATTGAATTAATATAAACTACTAGCTGTCCCCCGCGGTTTCACCCGCGTTCTCGGGATAAAAAGTAGCCTATATCCTTCTCCATACCATATAGGTTATTTGCATGCTGAATTTCATGATGATCCGATGAGTAGTTGAGGCGTGAAGGCGTAACGAACAAACAAACACACTTTCGCATTTATAATATTAGTTAGGATTAACAAAAATGATAGAAAAAAATAAAAATGATGTTTTTTTTATTAAAGCTAACACTCAAAGCAAGGCCAGGCAGAACTCTGACCGCAGAACGCTAGACCGCTCGCTGCGGAATCGGCGCCTATAAGCGTGCTATAGGTTATTTCTCATCTCAGGAACGCGCGTGAGACCTCGGAGGACGTATAGTAATGAATTAGATAATATCTACAATAATGAACACTAAACAACGACTAACGCAAGCCGCAGTATTTACCGTAAGGGTTTGTACACACCGCGAGATAACCCGACGACGACGCGCGATAACATCTGTGTGTATGGAAATGTATGACGATACCCTTATCGTTAAGTTGTGTGAGAGTATTATTAGAGGATTTGCACGGATTTGTTTTGGATGTGTGAAAAAAAAAGCGTGAAAATATAATTATTATTTACATTCACACTAGATTCGGCCCTGCGGCTTTAACCATTAATTACGAGCGACTTCATAAGCTAAAATATACAGGGTGTTGTTTTGGTCGGCGACAAGCGACCCAGTAGCGGTAGTACAAAATATATATTCCCCAAAAATGGACTTAATTCCATTAAATACTGTAAATATGTTGAGAAATACCTTATTCAATTTGAAATAAAATGACCGCAAAGTATGGTTACTAGGCACGTGCACAGACTAGAGCTAGGCACAAGCCGCCATCGCCCCACTCTTTTACTCCCTCGTACTCCCGTTGAGTATTGTCTACATTTAGCTTATTACATGATTTTCAAAATTTAATTTTTATGTATTTTTTTTATTTTTTTTTAGCACCAGTATCATTTGTATTATCGACCCTGAGTCGCTCGTCGCTGACCAAAACAATGACCTGTATATTTTATTCCTGTGTAAATTCTATCTATTTGCCAAGTTTCATCAAAATGTATTTAGCCAGCATGGTAGAGGAACAAACATTCACAAAACGACACTCCTGCCAATAGTAAAATCTAGAAACATATAATATATCCCGTAAATCGAGCACAAATCTACAAGAAAATGATAAACCTGACGTTGTATCCGATCTCTCCTTATGCTGTCTCTGTCGTTTACCAAGCAATCATATGAAAAGTCCGGTATCTGCAACGATGCGCAAACTCCTCGACGAATTTTGCTTTATAGATAATGTATGTGTGATCATAATGATTCCACCATGAAATAGCTCAGAGAACCTCCCTAGGCTACTTATAACGAACACTGCTGATAGAATAATATCTGAATCTTTTTTTCAGGCTAAAATTCAGTGGTAAGGTTTTTTTGTTAGGTTATTATTTTTTAATAATTTTCTTGTTCTTGTGCTTCGTGCTTAAGTATATATTTTTTTTATTTAAAAAAGCCAAACAGAACATACATACACTGTCCTAAAAATATTTATATTATTTTACCATGCTGAGTTTCTTGCCGGATTCTTCTCAGTTGAAGGCCGAGTTCCGGACCGGTGGTAACTACAGTGAATTTTCCATCATAAGTGCCCTTCTGGGGCCTAAATAGAATAAATGCATGGTTTAGAGTTTGACTTTTACTAAGGGAAGTTCTTAGAACATGGCTTTTTTGACCCCGTCATGTGGAAAACCGAGCGCTTATAGTTACCTATTAAAAGAAACAATCTTGGCACAAAAGCCTTATACGTACAAAACTATTGAAATCGAACTCCAGGTCCATTTTTTTACTGACGAAAAAACAGAGTAGGTTTACAAGTCGACGCGTAGATATTTTTTTTACGTATGAACACGCGTAACTTTTTACAGAGTAGTCCGATTTTAATAATGCTTTTTTTATTGAATATAGGGTATCCCATATAATCAACTCAAAATTACTTAGGTATACTTACATTAGTTTAAGAACTTAGTTATTTTAAGGTTAAATAAAAAAGTTTATGATTTTTTTGCTTTTCAGTTTTTTTTTGTTATTACATCAATAGAAATGACACACACTTGGTAACTGAAAAACGAACAAATAATATAAATAACACGTATACGATGAATGCCGGCTATATAACAGCACCAGTAATCGAGTTTGCGGGACCGCCCCGCCGCCGCCGCCGGATCGGTGAGGCGAATGTGCCATTGCCGACCCCGATACCGGTGTCTGTTCGATTCCTTCTTTATTGCATGTTAGTGTTTTGTTATGTAAAATATTATATAGATGTTGAAGTTATTAGGGGAAGGACAGTAGAGCTTACTTCACGTACTTAGTACCTACATACCTTTTGGAAACTTTTAGGGTCAGCAACGCACGAGTGATACCCTTGGTGTCATAAAAAAATGAATGAAACGTAATTTTGTAAGCGTTTTAGTCCTTTGACTGTTTGGCGATCCGCGCGGGCGAGGAAAACAATAGAAATCAATTGTTATTTTTAAGGAGGTTACATGGGATTTTTAAGCAAGTGATTAATTAATAACTTTGATTCGAACTAAAATACTACCAAACCATTTCACATGCAAGAAATAAAAATTTGAAGCATCTGAGTACACAAAATTCAATTATGTGCCTCGAGCGAGCTTTGGGCTCGCGCTCGACTGCGCTCCGCCGATTGTCAGTTTTTTGACGAACACAGGGATTTGCATCACGCTCGTGTTGTAGGCTCGTTGTGTACGTGCACGCTTGATATAGCGCGAGTAACGAACGAATAGAGGCTTGGCTCGTGGTCGGTTCGCGTAGCATAGACGCACTATGGACGCACCAATGAAGCGCTCGTGGTGTAGCATGATTAGCCGTTCTTAATGAAGCGCTCGTGGTGTAGCATGATTAGCCGTTCTTAATGAAGCGCTCGTGGTGTAGCATGATTAGCCGTTCTTAATGAAGCGCTCGTGGTGTAGCATGATTAGCCGTTCTTAATGAAGCGCTCGTGGTGTAGCATGATTAGCCGTTCTTAATGAAGCGCTTGTGATGTAGCATGATTAGCCGTTCTTAATGAAGCGCTCGTGGCTCGTGTAGGCGGCTTGAAAAATTCCAACAGTAGGTTGACCACTAGCCTACCTCCACCATCCGCAGTGGGCACGCGTGGTGGAGTATTGCCTATTCCCTTTCACCTTCACTTGTGAAAGGGGGCCTATGCTCAGCAGGGGGACATTATAAGCTGATGATGATGAGACGCACCAAAGCTCCGGCTTTGTGTTGTCAGAAGTTGAAATATTTGTGCCGCATATAATTGCAAAGACAGTTCCAACGAGGTTAAATTCCAAGAAGACACAGCTCTAGGCTCCTAATCTAACATTCTAGGAACAAAACAGTATTCCTAACAACCATCTATTTGAGAACTCAAGACGACTATCAACACAACTGTGATTCATTTTCCATTTGCGTTATGTCAGGGTAAGGTCTAAGTTAAAAGCGTTTAGCGAGTATCCGATAAGCTTCGTCAACGTTTGCTATCTAAATAATATAAATAAAACACAGGGAAATTGACTTTAAGTTAGCCTACTAACTTAATGATTCAAATTCAAAATCATTTATTCAAATAGACCTTCGCAGGCACTTATGAAAAGTCTGACTCATACTCTAATACCGGTTCGGAAGGTTGCATTTGCTGAGAAATAAACTCAGCAATGACTCTTTTCAAAACAAGCTTAGATTCATTACATAATATTTACATTCTAATCGCACTGACAATTGCGTGCCCCGGCGCGGCGGCAAAACTAAAAACTAGACTCACTCGATATTTAATTAACAAATAAATAGCAGACTTAAGTAGACCAGCCCCCACAAGCAGCACCTGTTCACAAGTATGACGCGTGTGGCAGCCATCGCCCGATTTCTATACAACTCAAGTATCCTATCTGCTTAGATATAAACGTGCACATAATAGATCCATAGTTTTGATAATATTGGGGTATCTACGCTCACTCTTCCGCGCCACAAACAAGTGATGTAAATAGTGTTCCATCACTTTCCAGTCACGGCTGTAGTAATATTGTTCCTCAATATTTTTTTGTGGTAAAAGTACCAATTCTTATACCTACCTACACATACATACCTTCACTTGCCAGCCCCCCTAGACAAGATGGTTGTCGACAATCGTCATCGCTTCATCACTTGCACCACACAAAAATACCGTAGTACCCTCGAGGCGGCCGATCTGGCGCTACTGGACGCCACATGACATTATCACGAGTCTACAGTAAGACTTGGGGCTGGCACGGGTAGTAATTTAGTTATCTGTCCATACCTTTCTAGCCCACAGCGTAACGATAGGTGTGAACCGGAACTTGAACTGCAGTCAATTTGAGATTCCATTACTGATTGGACATTCTCCAGAGAGCTAGTTTTGATGGGCCGTTGGACTATATGAGGTCCTAATAAATTAGTGAATTTGTTAAAAAAAAAATTCTTCGTCTTGTAAGGAGAATCTATGCAAGTCAAAGAAAAAATTTTTTATTTACCCTCGGTTTTTTTTTCTAATATTATTTTTTGATTACTAATGACCTATACATTCATCCCTCAAGAGGAAGTTCACTAATTTATTAGGACCTTATATACGTGAGTACGATTGCCAGAATGTCCCAGCAATTCCGTCTTTTTATTAAGGTCACCAAGGTTCTTGGTCAGATGAATCAGTAAAGTTAATCAACATGTATAATCTGATGTTTTAGTTGTTTTAGCTTCCTAATGCTCCTGCACAAACTAAGACAGCCCTGTGTCTGAGGATACATTGTTTGTTTTACAAAAATACACATATAGGAGGTTTAGGAGAAGTTAAAATTGTATGAAAGTAACCCGCGAGTTCCGATTAATTTGAAAATAAAGAACCACGATTTTTGGGTTTCTCGAAAATCGATCTCTAACGGGGTAAAAAGGGGTAAAATTATGTAATAAGGGGTGGATTTTATAGCCTAAGAAAAGATTTCTGTAAATTCCGTTTCTTAGGTTACACGGGTGAAAAACTAATCATAAAAATACACACATGTCAAAATAAATCACACGATTTCTAACATTCAAGATGTTGCATCGTTACCTAACATCGCGTTCCTTACCTCATTCGATCATTTTACGTAATCGATACTTTTAATCGATTAATGGAAATCACGAACGGAAACGTTTGGAAGTAGGAAAGTCTACTAATTAACTAACCGGGTTTTTGGTATTCGGAAGTTATCTGAAATCACCACGCAACAGTAGCGACTAAATGTATAATTGATTAAATTATTCGAATCGATCTTGGTTCGTTTATGGTTATTAACTTCAGCTAATTATTAAAAATATATTATGATCTTTATTAACTAAAATTTTACTAAAGTAATTCAGATTTCGGTTTCTAAAAACTTTACTAGTATTTATTTCATCATGACGAAAAGTATTTTTTCTCTCTAAACAGGCCAGTATAAGTGGAAATGGCTGATCGTCAGCTTTCTTCACGACTTTCTATCCTTTTGCTATTTGAGTACTGATAGTAATTTTAGTAAATCAAGCAGCATCGATGTATTTTCCAATTGTAAATGATACTTTTTTCTTACTCATCAACTGCCTGCCCTGTTCCCAATCATTTGGAGTCGGCGCAATATGTACATTTCTTCCATTCGTCTCTTCTCTCCATCATACCAACATTCACTCCTTTCTTACCCATATCATCTTACACACAATTCATCCATCTCTTTTTCGGTCTTCCTTTTCTCTTACTTTATTATTACTAGCGAAAGGAGGTCCATTTAAATTAGCCATTGATGCTTGACAAATAATGTCGAATCATATTTTCTGCGGGCGATTCCGATAATGCTATACAATGTCGGTTATCTTCGGAATCGGATATAACGAAAGTGGGTTAAATATTGTGGTACAAGTGATAAGAAAAACCGGTATTTTTTATGTTTATACGATGAGTAAGCACACCAATCAACGTTATGATGATAGTTCTAGCTTTAGTTTCAGCCTTTAGCATTACTACTAAAAATATGTTATTTAAAAATGTATAATCCTTCTATGCTTTGTGTGCTTACCACCTTCGGCCGCATCATCACTTCCATGGTGAGATTGCGGTCAAACACATGCCTATAAACAGAAAAAAAAAATACCGACAAGCTTTTATTTAGTTTCATATTTATGTCCCGGTGTCTGTAATCAAATCTTGCAAGTTGTTTTTTTTTTTTTTTTACTCTTTATAGGTCTGTGTTTGACCGCAATCTCACAATGGTAAGTGATGATGCGGCCGAAGGTGGTAAGCACACAAAGCCTAGAAGGAACTGGCTCTCAAGTGCAGCTTTCGGAACACACCGAAAGGTGCTTGGCGACAGATTTTCAACATGAGGGTGGTAGCCAGCCAGGCGGATACTACAAAGTACCCTACCACCGTGCTATGGTTTCCTCACGATGTTTTCCTTCACCGAAAGCTCAAGCTCATTGTGGGATTCGAACCCGGGACCTTCGTCTCGGAATCCGACGTCACTACCACTGAGCTATCATCGCCTAAGAAATTTGTCCCACTTTCCGATTAAACTGGAATTTTGCATGCATATGTAAATCTGACAACAATGTAATATTATTATGACATGGAGCTGAACTGATGCCGCCAGAGTCGGAAGGTGTCATGGGAACTGTTTAATAAAACGACGCAACCCCATCGAGTTGGGGAGTCATCTTGAAAAGGACTCTGGTTCTAGAATCTGATGATTAATTTGGTTGACTATAAAAAAGCATGTTTAAATTTTTTTATTAATTGCTTATAGTTCACGCCTTTACCTTGTACCACACATAATCGCTTCAGATCATCTGTTACACCATAGTTTAAGATTTTCCGCTAATGATTAACTGGGTCTTCTCCTATCGATAGATCATGACATCAGAGCATTAATGCCTGACCTGTCTAGAGGCTTACCACAACAATCCACGTTTTTCCATAATTTGCTTATTTTATGATTATCCGTACTTTCTTTAAAATCTTTTGATTCAGTGGAGTCTCATAAAAACTGGAAGGAAAAGGCCTAGGTACAATTTTCGACTATGAGATATGTCACATAAGACTGTGGTATAGAATCAATATAAAACTGACGTCGGTTTTACGATTTTCCCAATTCGCGGGCACGAGTGTCATTGTGTTTTCGTCTCTATTTAGGCACGCGGGACTCCTTGCTCTGTGGTGGGCTCTGAAGTTCGGGTCACCAGTCCACCTGGTGGGTCGTCCTTCGTTTCACCCATTACGTTGAATTCCAATCAGAATGATGTATTATAATTGAGTGTAACACTAATGGCGTAATATTTGTTTGTTCTAGTGAACTGACGCTGCTAGAAGGGATGGCAAACTGCGGGGGATGGAGTGAGGAGCCTGTCTCCAAGGTAAGTCACATAATCTTTACAATCTTTATATATAAACTCATCGCAGTGAATTTAATCCAAGCATGATGTTTCATACAAAAGTGAAATTTTCAGCAAAGATTTTGTCTCCTTTAATATGACCTGAAAGACATGTGTGTAGCCCTTAGACATTTTTTGTTACTTTGTATAGGTCTGTGTTTGGTGGGGTGGCCGAAGGTGGTAAGCACACAAAGCCTAGAAGCAACTGGCTGTCAAATGCAGCTGTCGGAACACACCGATAGGTCCTTGGCGACAAATTTTGAGGATGGTAACCAGCCAGGTGGTACAAAGTACCCAGCAGTGCTATAGTTTCCTCACGATGTTTTTTTTTTCACTGATAGCTCAAGTTCTTTGTAGAATTCGAACCCGGGACCTTCATCTCGGCATCCGACGACACTACTGAGCTCTCATCGCCTTGAAAATTTAAATATACTTAGGTTGGGTACAAGTTGTAGCTAATTTAGCTAAGAAACTGCAGCTTGGACATAGTAAGTATAGATCCCGGCAAACGTATCGGCATAATTTGGGCGTAGTGGTAGTGGCACGTAGTGGGGAATGGTTTGCATAGGTACACTCGCGAGCAACATAAATGTACTCGTAGATTATTTTAATTTATTGTGTCGCGCCCGCCCCCTCTCCGGTCGTCGCAACTCACTACCGAAGAACCCTAACATTTGGCATATGTACCCCGAGTGTAAAGAATAGACGGTGGTAAACACTAACCAACGCTTTTGCGTTTACGACATCTCTCTATAGGAATTGGCACAGCGCCTCTCGCGGAATACTCATGATACTAATTTCTCCCATACTAATTTATAGTTAACGCAAACGTTTTAGTATATGTTTATTACGTTTTGTACCGAGAAGTTTGCCGGTTACTACACGATCTCATTTTTGTTTTTTAAACTCTGCTGTTTCACAGTGAAAACTTCCTCAAAGAATTAAATACTAAGCAAAGGAAAAAAATCTTGCAAAATCACAATCAAAAGATAGCAGCTCACACATTCATCAACACATTCGTATAGCATTACGTAATCTCGAATCCGAGTTAAACTAGAGTTTTTCAATGAAATACAGTTCTGTTATTGTAATAACTATTATAATAAGTCATCGGTCTCACGCTCTCGTTTTCTATAAGGCACTTTTTGTACAGTTTCGACACGCAAATTGGAATGAAAAACGTATCAAATAAAACTAATTGCTTGTGAACTGTTACTATTATTGTCTTTGATCAAAATTCTACTTATTGGTAGATAATTTGAATTGTTAATTTTATTAGATTGATACATTTTTAAATTCCTAATAGAACACAGAATAAGAGGCTTGTTCATTGAAAATAAATGCGGAAGTACAAGCGGTTTAGAGCCCCTCAGTCTGAGGAGAGACTTTGCCTCCTTATGTGTGTTCTACCGCTTGTACAACGGACAGTGTTCTGAAGAATTGTTTAAGATGATGCCCACGGCTACCTTCTACCATCGCAACTCTTGCCATCGACGGGGAGTCCACCATCACATATTGAAACCAGAATTCTTTCAAACTGTGCGGTCTCAAAGGAGCTTCCTTCCGCGGACTCTCAGATTGTGGAATGAGCTCCCCGCCTTGGTTTTCCCAATGGAGTACACCATGGGGTTCTTCAAAAAAGGTGTGAAGAGATTTCTGCAGGGTCGGCAACGCGCGAGTAACACCCCTGTTGATGCAAGCGGCCATAGGCTGCGGTAACTGCTTACCATCAGGCGGGCCGTATGCTTGTTGAAAAAAATTATTTTGTTTGTATGTTACCTCTATATGACGTCTCAGCGACACAACCAATCATGGTGAAATTTAGCACATAGATAGTACATAACCTGGAATAGCATATACATTAAAAAAAAATATCTACAAAACTAGTTATGTAAATTGACGTTTTGTTGTCGGGAAACTAGTTGTCGGGAAACTAACTTTAGTTACATTTAATCAGAAAATTTAGTAACGAACAAAATACTGGTAAGTTTAGTTCGCAAGTAACTCTGTTTAGGTTAATGGTCGTCAAATTTTTTGTAGTCACTTGTAGTTTATTTTTTTCAGTGTAGGATACTTTGACTCCCAGGAAATTTAATTCCTCCGGATCGTGGGTGAAACCGCTAGAAGAAAACTAGGTTACGACGGCAATTTTACATGGTCATATCATCCATGTAAAATTTATATATTATATTATAGTAGTATAAACTTATACATACTTGGAGATAAGACTGTGCGAAAAAGTATTTACATAGATAAATATCGTTTTTGTATTCAAATTGACTAAACAATTAGTCATTTATGCTTGTTATTTTTTAACATGAAATAAATAAAATACAATGACCGTGAGAGTGTGGGTGCGAGTGATAGCGGGGATAATTTAACCATATTGAAATATCATGGAACAAATATAAATAATGACAATTGAATACGTAGGTACATATATAGCTGCACTTGAGAGCCAGTTCCTTTCGGCTATTATCACTGACCATGGTGAGATTATGGTCGACCAAAAGATTATTCAAAAAAAATATAGATTTATACACACATTAAAATATTGACTTAGAATTACTTCGACGCTTGATCATGTTCCATGCAATTAATATTCCCTCAGAAACATTAATTTTGTTCGCAAAAGACCAAAAAGTACCAAATATAAGTATCTACCTCCCCGTCGGTTTATAAAATATAAAAACTATTAAAAAAAAAACATGCGCAGTCACACCTCAAGCTGCCTTACAATAGAAAACCTCGACTAACAAACAAATTGCATTAATAAAATTCAGTTATTTGATTTAAAAAAATATCTCTATCACATTGTATTACAGCCGAAAACAAAACAAAAAATATTTATTTAATGTGTCTCAACATTTTGTAGATTAATTTTAATGGTTGTTATGTGCGAAAACGTGCAATATTTAATTTTCACTACGCTATTTAATCATAGAAGTTGATTTTTATCATATGAAGATATTAGTTACTGATGAATACGTGATAATAATACTGCAATGATTTAATTATGGTTTAAGTTTTAGTAACCATGGTAACAATGGAAGCAATACAAGCATGGTAACAATACAATGGATACGTCTATCCACCATTCAGTCCACCTAGTCTATCATTGAGTGAAAACTGATACCAAACAAATAGAAATCCATACCTTTAATATAATAAATGCGAGTATACCGCTGAACCGATCGCGATGAAATTGGCCATGCAGATGGCCTATGGTATAGATAAGGACATAGGCTACGTTTTATCCCGCGAACGCAGGTTATACCATACAGGGGACAGCTAGTTGTTAATAAATTTACAGAATACCTAAAAATTACTTTATTTTTCCTCAAAATTAAAAGAAAGATCAATGCTCTTCGTTTTTGTAAAACATTTGTACATGTAATAAACCAAAATCAGTCGTTATACATTTTGTTCGCTGATTTTGGTTTATTACATATACAAATATATGTAATAAACCAAAATCAGTCGTTATACATTTTGTTCAATCAAGTATTTTCGCATCATAAAATGTTCGGACAAAAGAGTATTACGTCAAAATAGACTATTAAAATCTCCAAATACACAAACATTAATCATGCATACTTACTCTAATTATGTTAATAACAAATGGCAATCACAACAGGGTAGATAACAATCGCCTTTCTCTTTTACACGATTCGTAATCTCAAAAACTCGTAAACTATTATTACAATGAATAGTAATTACTATGATGGGGACGCGTCGTTTCCTTATGAATAAAACAAATGTTGCCATTACATACAGTTCATTGACAGATATCATCACGAGACAGTACACATGAAAATATTACCTGATTGTTCATAATATTAAGTTGGTGCATTTTTATACGGTGTAAGTCATAAGCTGAAGCGAGAGCGGTTCTTTTTATTTAAATTAATCATATATATTTATTTATTTACACAATACTAACTACAACTACTAACAATCTACTACGATTAAATTGTTTTAGGGATGACTTTTCATTGGTAGTTAACATAGACCGAGAAATAAAAAAATAAGACAAAAAAGATAAAATAATTTTGAATTGTTTCTATATAAAATCTTTCAAACGTCAATTTATTCCTCGCATAAAAGACATCTGACGATGGAAAAATCGATCCTTTTTACCCTCAGTGCTTAATCATAGCACACACATTTTAGATTTGTCTCTATGAAAAAAAAACAAACTATATTATAAACTATGATATAATAAATAAATTTCACCAATTCTCTTATAACTTAGACTCCACCATAAAGGAGTCTTCACATTGACTGGAACTCACCGGTCCGACGCATCTTAAATACCGTTCCGTTCATTAACCTCGAAAAAATATGGCGTACGCTGTCAGCTGCTTTCGCTCGAATGTATATTAATTTGATGTTAATTGCTTGTTTATTACATATTTCTTTTATGCAACTAGCATGATTTATTCCATGCGTATGCGTCGGAGATAATTTCTAGTCTGTGGAATTTCTATCTGGTCTTACATCAGACGATTACTAATTATAATTCCAGTTCTAGATTAGACTGGAAATTTATGTGTAGATAAGAAAAATACGTTAATTATTATGAAAGTTTAAATTAAATAAAACTTGATTCATATTTTTTCCTGTCTAGAGGTAATTCTTAATTTACGTCCACTGGTGTCTCTTTTACCATCGCCGAACTTGTACAATACTTTGACAAGTCGGATACTTAATAATGTCTAAATTTAATTTTTACCAGCATCCAAGAGGCAACGAGTAAAATTTCAAATTAAGTAAACAGTGTAAATATATCTTTATTTACAACAAATATGTACAAAATACAATCTATATATAGAAAATTTCATCAAGCCTGCCGCTGCTTCTGATTAACGGCAAGTGTAAATAAATTTCGATAACATGAAGTACGAATTGCCACTTACAAAATTATTGAAAATATGCAAATGTGCACTAAGCACTATTTTGGTATAATTCAAACCTATCGTACGTAAAGCAGAATACTGAAAGCAAATGTTACTAATTTTATTTACCATTTGACTTAATTTTTCCGGAATTTATAAAGATATTTTTCTTTTCAACACGTTTTAAAAAGCGTGGCTTTACCCCATCAGTCATAGCTTAAGCTTTCTCTAAGGCTTACACTACACTAGTTGTCATAACTGCGCTATTGTTAAGCTCCGTGAGTAATGATCGCGTGGAGCTACTTTACTTTTCGTGTCTAATGACGATGTAGGGCGCCACTGTCAGCGGGAAGCGATTATCGTTTTTTGTGTTAACCTTAAAAAATTTAAACAATATAATGTTTTCTGAGATAAAAAGTACCAAATTGTTTTAAAAAGCTATAAGTTCGAATTCGAACCATTAATAAATATATTTAAATAAAGCAAATAAAAAAACTTTCATATCAAAAGAAGTTTCAATACAAATGTAAAAACTAACATAAATACTTGTATATCACACATTTCAATATCGATTTAAATAAGATTGAGGCTTTTAAAATATACCTGTATTAAATCAATTAAATTTATTTTTATTTATTCTATTATATGATACTACAATGCATACATTTATTATGCTATCAATTTTTTTAAGAAGTTGCTCCGCTTACACTTATACTCCAACTCATTCCTTAATTAATAGACAATTTGCAGCGAGAGCGACTTTATGATTATTGGATAGACTGCAACATGTGGGTACTAGTTTTTCAATCATACGTCAAATATTTATGAAAGTAGAACTAAATATCTACTCATAATGATATAGGAATATGAAGAAATATTTTCTTGGCTGCCAGTAAAAAACTTTGCTACTTTGTGTAGAATGGAATAACTGTTTGGTCTATTGCTTCAAAGACAGTTTTAACAGCATGAGTTGATTATTATAGATCTACTACCTTTCTGCCCTTATTTTACCACCTAAGAGTTGTATTTTAGGATTTTGTAGTGCTCACTTACGTTGTATAAATAAATCCTTTTCGAACTTTTATGATCTGGATCCACCGGTTTGGACTATGCATTGTCAATAAGTTAGTCACAGTTACAGTTTAAGTATGAACTGCATTCAATTTATTAATAGTGATCTAGCCTGTGTAAAAAAAAATATTGTTAATCCGTCAGTTAGATTATCGAAAAATATTGGACATGTATTTTTTGCTTCATCAAATTAATAAAAATTGACAAAGATAAAGTGCGTCAAAGTTCGGGAGTAGGGGCTCGTGACGTCACTTGTTTGTTTCGTAATTTTTGGTTCGATTGACAAAATAAAAAATACTTATCTAACTAATATTTTTTGATAATGTAAATGACGGACACTAGCCTTTTCCCGTATATACAGATATCAGGGGGCTACCACAAGCTCTTAAAACAAGGTTAAAATAACCGTATTTTAACCTTTTTGTTTTGTCTTTTGTCCCGTTTTGACGTCGGATGTCAAAGAAAGACAAAAGTCAAATAAGGTTATTTTAACTTTGTTTTAAGAGCTTGTGGTTCGCCCTCAGAGCTAAAATAAAATTAGGTTCTCTGTTAAATAATATAATTGTTTCAGGACAAGCAACGCCCGCCTATATACAACCCGGAAGATTACGCGACATCCCTCAAGAAATGGGGGAAGAAGGCCAGTGGAGGCAGTCTATATGAACAAGATCCAGGTCTAGACCTTAATAAGGCTAGGACCTTGCCCAATCAGGGTAGCAAGGATTTCAGGTATGATTAACTGATATCATTTATAGAGATGATGTTGGTTCGATTCCGATCCAGAACTGCATTTGTGTGCATGAAAATGTCTGCATGTCCTGAGTCTGTGTGTAATTTAAGTATGTATTAACAAACAAAAAAGTAGACTAGGTATATCAATTATTTAATTTCCATAGAACAAGCTTTGCTTAGTTTAGGATCAGATAGATGTATATGAAGAATGTTAATGTTAATTAATGTGTGATGAATGTTAAGGGGAAATGCTGGTGGCGTTTGTTCCATATAAACGTAATCCTGTTTCCTCTCTGGATAATGACACTAGAGCAATGATTATTTTACCATGCAATCTTTAGGTAGTACTGTATGTCGCTCGGTTGTGTTTTTCTCCATAAATTAATTATTATAAAAATTAGGAACCTTCTAAAATCACAAAAACTTACCATTTTTAACGCCCTTATCAGACGTCCAGCGAAAAAATTTGACGAATATAATAAAACAAAGGAAAACCGACAGACATAGCCAAAGCCCTTCTTATGATTCTTGAATTTTTTTTTAAATCGATCCAGTTTTGGGGGAGGAAACCGGTGATTACGAAATAGCGATTTCGCCTAATTTAAATAGGAATAATCGGTCCAAGCTGTAGTTGTCTCTATCGCCCTCGGGCGGGATAGCTCGGGCACAGCGCGACAGCAATAGATATGTTAAAAACTTATTTCTCAAATTTCTTGCAGCCATCCTTTCCTCTTTATGTTAATTAATGAGCATGATGTTTTTATTTCAGGAACCCTTGCCTGAGTGTTGGTGAAGAGATGAGTCTGCGTCAGTTTGGCACACCGAGCGAGTTGCTCACCAAGTTGAGGGCTGATCTAAGGCTATCATTTCCAAGGTTAGCATCACCAAGGGAGATTGAACCTTAGTCCATGGCATTACTGATTAACTTATTATTAGAAAGATTTTAGTACGGATGTGAAAGTAACTTTGTTTGTTACCTATGGCGGTGAAATTTGGCACGCGAATAGCCTATAATATGGAGAGGGACATACGCTATTTTTTATTCCGGAAAACCGGGTGCACTAGTAGATTATATAAATTCACGCAGTCTGGATCAAAAAGCCTTGTTAAAAAATATTTGGTAATACCATAGAGTTAATAATATACTACGTACAAGTAATACAAATTATGTGAAAATGCACGTCATAGACATTATAAAGCTACAGTGTATGAAAAATAAAGCAATTGAAAATATTCCACCGAGAAAATAGATAAAGTTTGCGACTATAAAGTTTTAAGTTTTATTACAGCTAAACGCAGCAAACTTTTTTTACAAATAGCTCTATTATCTCAAAATGGTGATCTAGTTTACAAACTTGCATCAGATCGCAAAGCACTCTTTATTATTACAAACGATAGCGGTTTTAAATATCGTTATTGAAACCATTAAATTTTTTTAAAAAGCATTTATTAAATGTATAATTATATAAATAAAAAAACATGTAAATAAATATGTGACATTTAAATATATAAAGTACTCCTCGTGTATTTATTATTTATCTTTATTTTATACATTATTTAAAATAATAGAGCTTCTTCTAATGTCAAAATAAAAAACAATAGAAAAAAAGTGAAGAATATAATACGCAAATTAAAAACCTACATTATATATTTTTTTTATTAAATATTTTAAATAAGAAAAAAAATTGTACTTCGTATTCTATAATACATTTTTCCGCTGTAAGTTCATTACTTATACCACACAAATTTATATAGAACCCTATCGTAAATAGTTCTAAAAATAGTTTTAATTAATGAAATCTTTAATGCCCTTAAAAAGATACAAAAATAATGATTTTACGATCTTTAAAAGGGGTTTTACGGTAGCATTGTACGAGTATGGGTTTATGACTCACTTTATTTCTACTAATTAATAAATCGAAAGCGATCGTGAGTTTGTGTAAAATTGCATCGTTATGATGATGGAAGAACCATCGTATATAAAAGTTATTAAAGACCTAGAGTTAATTTATAGAATTTTGTTGTTATTTAGTTAAGTTTTAATCCAATTGTTTGAATGTAATTAGTTGAGCCTATTTCCGAAGGAGACAAAGGAAATAAAGTCTCTCATAAGAAAAAAAAATTAAATGATGGAAAATTCAAAAATAATTGCAAAAGCGTCCTAATTACATTTCACTTATGCCCGTAATATGGGATGCGGTTAGTTCATGATTATTGTACTCGGCTAGTGTGGCCATTAGAAACGCGAGGAGCGGGAGCGGGTAGCGGAACTAAAACAATGTACATGGTGTTGATTCTGCTTTTTACAAACTAAACTAATTTAGTCTATATCTCTTTCTTAAAAACATAAGAAAAGGATATCAAAAAAATGTCCTGTCATATTAGGCTAATTGCAACGTGATTTTGATGACTATTTCCTTATAAATGACAATGACATAGATTCATATATGTATACCTAATATACAAGCTTTAAATATTTTCTAACCTCACTTGACTTATTTGATTGGACAAAGATATTATGCGACAGTCAAAATAAATGATATTTTATCATTTGCTCTTTGTTTCGTTAATCCTCGTTGGATTAATTAATTGATAGTTTAATTGTTTACTTTAAAGAGAGTTTTTATTTATAACTTCTTTCTTTCTACGATTGCAACCGAGTTTAATATAAATAATAATAACTAGTGTTATAGTTCAGTTTTTGGAAATTTATAAAAAAATAACATAATTACCGAACCTGCTCACAAAATTTCACGAGAATCGGTCGAAAAATGCGACCTGTAGAGGAAAACAGCTGAACATCCAGGCATACGAAAGCATTTTTACCCACTGAAATGCTTCACTCGCGCTTCACGCTCGCTTGGTCTTGCTCGCTTGGGTTTTAGCAAAAATCAGCTAACTGACAACGAAAATCCTATGCGAAGGAATTCTAAGTAACAAGTAGCAAACTTATTCACTATTGACGTCTCTTTTTGCTTCACTATGTTTGTCTACCACACAGATGTATATGGACTGTCAAAGATGGCCCAGTGTGGTGATAAAACGCCGGCTTCCTAGCCGCACAGCTAAAAGTTTTTATATATCAAATTACCAGGACGATTCCTGTGAGACACTGCTATAATTGTGTCTGTAATTTTTCTTTACGCCGTCAAATTATACAGTCGTGCTTATTGCAGCTTGTCGGGTCCTCCATTCCCTGGTAATGGAGTGGTTTTATACTATTTATGTTAACGACTTGCTGGAGAACGGTGGCGTCGCGTAAGAGTTAATGAGCAAGGCTTTTACTTTTATTAAAATATACTTTTCGATAAATTTTTATAGGTTTAAGTATAAAGGGTTTTCGGTGAACTAGTGGTGTTACGTTTGCATTGAATTGAGTTTAAAGTGATTATTATAAAACTCTTAAAAAGCTACAGAGTATTTAATGGCCTTAATTTGTTGAGGTACATTCGAGACGTACTTCATGTCGATTAAGTGATGTAACAAAAGAGAAACAATTTTTAAATTATTTTTAAATTAGGCTAGGCGCCACACATTATCGAAACTAAGTTTTAAGTCCAGTTGGATTTAATAACATTTTACCGATGACATAAGGCAAAATTTAGATTAACACTATTCTATTCTTGAGACTTGACTCAAGTTTTGGTTTTATAAATAGCCTATAATCACTATGATCTATGATATTCAACCTCATTATTGTTCGCAGTTTCGTCCAGGAGTTCGCGTGCGAGCCGCTAGATGGCGTGACGCTACTACTGGAACTCCTGCGCAACGTACAGCTCAGCCAATCAGGAGAGGGGGCTCGAGGTCCACCAGCTGTTAGACGAAGACCACTTCTGGATGAGCTGGCTTGTTTGTAAGTACCATCAAATAAAAGTAGTCAGTTTTCGGATAATGTAGGTATTTTAGAATATGCCATGCCATGCTATTTTGGAGTTCCATAGATTAAAAAAAACTTTTTTTTTACAATGAAGCATGGAGTATTTACTCTTGTTTTTTATTAATAGATAAATTTTACATATTATTTGCATCTCCATTTTTACTCGGGAAATGCGGAACCATGATTTATTATTCCGTTTGGTTAGAGCTTTTTAAAAAGTAAAATTGTGTAAAAATGAAAATGTTTAAGGTTAGAGACATATGGCCGAGTTTTATTAGTAATATAGATACAGTAGTACCCAACTAATATGGCTTACCGATGTACCTACGCAGAAGATACATTTTCAAACGCAAGAAACCGCTATTGGTTGGTACATAGAATAAGGATTGGTCTGCAGCTGCCGCCATGTTAGCGCGGGCCTTGCGGAGGGGCGTGACTTGCGAGTGAGACGGAACTAACAGCTGCACTGTATTACTTTTAGTGATAAGGCTGCCCATTGTAGCACTTTCACTGTTAGTTTTATGTTTTGTTTGAAATAATATGTTTTGGTGTAACAATAAAGTAGTATCTATCTATCTATCTATGAACCTTATAGTAGTGATCTAAGGTTGTTTGTAAGTTTTAAGCATTCTTTCGTTAATCTTCGGAGCCATACTTTCTTTTCTGTGCGAACGAAGATTCACGACGCGCCATATCAGCTGGTTAATACTGAACAATCGTATATTTCCAGACAATGCTTATGGAGCTGCTGCAGCAGATACCCTGACTGCGTGCGGAGGCTGGTCGCCGGTTCAAACGGCGTCTACACCCTGACTGTCTGCATCATGTCCACAGTTAACAAGTCCAGGGTTCTTGGATTGCAGGTAATTGAACAGTTACCACGACTATTATATTAATTGTCCCCCAAAAAAAACCCTCTTTCCGGGTCAGTTGGATAATAATGGTCTGTTTTTCTTTAAATCATTGGTATGAATTATAGAACTGAGTAAACGTTGTTTCCACGTCTGGTTAATAATGGCAAACACATCCGAATCGCAACAGGCGAGTTTTGTCTTTATGTGCTTACCACCTTCGGCAACAGCATCACTAACCATGGTGAGATTGTGGTCAAACCAAGGCTTGTAAAACTGATATGTTTAATACTGACAATATCATCGTCATCAGCCTATAATGTCCCACTGCTGAGCACAGGCCTCCTTTCACAAATGAGGGTGAAAGGGAATAGGCAATACTTCACCACGCGTGCCCACTGCGGATCGGTGGAGGTAGGCTAGTGGTCAACCCACTGTTGGAATTTTTCAAGCCGCCTAGGAGGCATCCAACTAGCTTAACGACTATCAAAATTAAGTGATAACCGGGACCAACGGCTTTACATGCCTTCCGATGCACGGAAACGTTCGATTTGAAATACCAATAGGCGGTCACCCATCCAGGTACCAACCACGACGGTGGTAGCTTATCTTTGCCGATCGATTAAGAACGGCTAATAATGCTACACCACGAGCGCTTCTATATTATATTGACAGTATGATTTTTACAATTCCAGCTCCTAACAAAAGCCTCATACCCACCAGCCAACGGTCACAGCATCGTTTCAGAAGCCTTATCCACACTACGTCTCCGTTATGGAGAACCAGTTCGCTTTCGGTTCCTGGTGGGGATGCTGCAGAGTTGTGGAGGGTGTGGTGACCTGCAAGCGGCTGGACTGTCGTTTATAAATGCGCTGCTCATCAGCGCCCCCACTCCTCAGAGGAAACTGTACATACAGGCTGAGTTGGAGCAAGCGGGCTTTGATATTTTTACGTTGAAAAAGGTAAGTCAATTTAAGCATGGTACATACAATTTGTTTTTAAGGTAATTTAAAATCCAATCAAACTGACTGAACTGTGTATATTTAAAATGAATTGTTTCTCATAGATGGTGGCCAAACTACCGACAGTAAACGAATATGTAATAAAAGAAATAGAGAACTATGAAAAACAACTGATTGATATCGACACGCTGAGCGAGAAAGCGAACGAGGCACTGAAAGAGAAGGATGATCTGCGGCATAAGCTTGATCTACTGGAAAAACGAGTTAAGGTAAATACTAAAGATTTGGCAACTTAATTATTAGTTTTTACGATGTGTAAAATGTGTTTAACCGCAATTTCACCATGGTAAGTGATGATGTGGCCGAAGATGGTAGCACACAAAGCCTAGAAGGAAATGGCTCTCAAGTGCAGCTGTCGGAATACACCGATAGGTGCTTGGCGACAGGTTTTCTCACGATGTTTTCCTTCACCTAAAGCTCAAGAATCAAACCCGGGACCTTCGTCACGGCATTCGACGCCACTACCACTGATCTATCATGCCTTAAATGAAAATCAAATTAATTTGGACTTCAAAATCTAAACCAGATGGTTGACAATAATTTTATATAAGTTGACGCTATCAGCAAACTACTATTGATAAATGGTCCATTATTTAAACTAAGATGCTTTTTTGTTTTTAGATTCTTCAAGAAGAGAAAGGAATCCTATTGTCATTGGAAAAATGTTTGAAAGAAAAATGCTGCGAGTTACAAGAAGAGGTTTCATCATTAAGATCTGAAAATGGCAACTCTAATCGCAAGAAATCTTTCGCAATGAAGAAAAAAAACACCGCCCATAAAAATAGAGGTCTGTATCAAAACACAACTTCCTTTGCATTTTTATATTTCCATAGGATATTTTCATGATTTTCATGTGATTTTATGATTTTAGATGAATCATCACCACCTGAAGACGAAGGTATCAGTTCTTCAGAGAGATCATTAAGTCCTGAAGGAGACCCACAAAGGGATTCCATGGTGTATGAAGTATTCAATGTAAAGAATGAAACTTTTGACATATTGAGAAACAAACGTAACTTACATAAAAAAATAGAATCCAATAAAAAAGCTAACGATTGTAAAAAGTCTTCAGACGAAGAAGAAGAAACAACTATAGATGAAGTTATACAAGAACTTAGGAATATAGTTAATCATGCTGAATCAGAGCAATACGCTAAAGATGCAATAGCTTTTGGAGATGACAGATCATCACATTGCAATCAAACTTCCGAAATTAATATCTCTGCCGAATGTCAAAAACACAAGGATATTGAAAAAGAAGATTCTGTAACAAGCACCAGACATAGTATACAAATAAAAAGCGGTGAAGAATTTGATACTAATACTGATGATGAAGAAAGTGAAATAATTCCGAGTAAAATCTTGCCACACCCACCAAGAAAAGCAAAGAGTTTGATACACTTGTTTGTACCACCGAATAGCCAAGGCCTATACAATAAACCACCGGATTTATACGATGATAATTTTTATTCAAGTGATGAAGGTTCCGATTCATTACTAAGTGCTTCACGATATCACAATCTTGGCACAAAGCCCGTATCTAGTTTTGATTTCCATGAATGCCGTGCGGTTTTCAACTCTCTCACTGATAAAGATAAAGACGACAGTAAAACAAAACGATCAAGAACTCGTTCGAGGGAAGAGTACCGAAGAACATCTATTAAACGAAGTGAATCTTTCCAAACATCTGAGAAAGGTTCACGTCAACGTGAATACATCGATAGCATGTTTTATACTGAATCCCCTTCGCTTACCGGTTCACTGACTCCTCTTCAGAGATCTAATACAAAATGCAGTCGAGTAGACGAGATAGTAAACTTGATAGAATCAAAAAAGTTGACCAAAAGTCTGGATAGAATCGATGAAGGATTGAATACTATGGTTGATATAGTAGTTCTTTCTGAGCCAAAAAAATCTATGTGGCCTTATGAGAGAAGACAAAAATCCTGCTCCCAAACCAGTAGTGATGCTGGAAGAGAAACCGAACTGGTTCCGGTCACCAGATCAAATAGTAGATTAAATAGTCTTCACCGTCAGAGATACGACTCCCGTTCTTCAAGCCAAAAAGAAGATTTAATTAAACCAGAAACTCAGCAAAAGTTTTACATGCCTCATCCGAAACTTAGCTCTGGATCTTTCGACAATCAAACTGCGTTTAATAGCTCCACATTTTTAGTAAAAAGGGGACATAGCAATGCAGGATTCTATAGTGGACACCACATGTTAAGAGATGCTCCAGCAAGCATGACAAGTTTGGTAGTCAACGGTACACATAGCCACGGAGATCTAAAAAGAACACTATCTCCTATTTGTTCATCTTCAGGTAATTTTGGGATCCCTAAAGTGACAGACATGCCTTCAGGATTATACTAAATACGTGCTTCTTTGTATGAGTAATCAAGACCAACGACTAATTTAAGTGTATCGTACCTAATTATTTTGACTAGTGCAATATAGCCTTTTAGTGAAGCTAGTATTTAATTAGTAATACATTGAAATTCTGAAAGGACGGTACCTATTATTATTACTTTGTTATCAATTTACTATACCTCTAATATAAGGATCTAGTATCAAATTAACTGGAAGGAATTCCAAATTTCCAATTGATGAAGTTAAAAGACATTTTTTCAGAAGTTGAATGTAAGTAATTCCTCATTTAATTGAATTTTAGTAAGTAGTATTATACTCTTCATCAAATTATGTAGTATCTTGGTAATTTTGTTTGTTAGCAAAATTTGCTTAAGATTACGGTTCAGGATATAGAGCTGCTGGTTTTGTTGATATCCTCTCTATAATTTCTTTATCTATTTACATGTATATCTGTATTATTTTTCTATCATGTACTTTTGCGTGCGAGTTCTGGCGATCACATATGGTCTTTATAAGAAGATCATCTTATTTAATTGATCATTGTAAATATGTATCTTGATAAGTTATAAAGTCTCTTCTTCTATGTAACGTCGTAATTTTATTAAAAACTTATTATCTATCTAAATGAATTTTATTCAATATCATTTATTCTCATGCGGTAACAAAAACAAAAACTTTTGTAAAGTTATTTATTGTATCATCAGTATCAATGTAATCAATTGCCTCACGGAGGCTAATAAAACCACTGCCATCACAATGTCTTCAAATTGATAGTAATTCGTCAGCATATCATGGGTCTAATTTTTCAGCATCCTTCATATAACTAATAACTCTGTCGTAAACGCTATCTTTAACATCTATACTCCAAATAAAGTCATAATGATTAAAAGTAGGTCTTTCAACTTGGTATGCACCGATTGTATTACTTAGCTTACTGGCTAAAAGATATACATCCTTGGGATGGACTTCCACGTCGCTTAAGCCATAATGCAGGTAACTTGGGACAGTGATCTTTGAGAGGTCATATTCCGGTGGGTTTCTCTGGCCGTAAGCTGCCAAGTTGGATAAAGTGTTAAAGTTGAATCGGCGAAACGTATTGAAGCGAATCGATTGAGCGTAGTGAGCGACTTGGCGAATTGAAGCACCAGCAGGTGCATGTCCTAAGAATATTGGTATCATCGTCTAGAAATAAAAAAAATATTTTAGAAAGTCACGTTAGAATCTCTCCATAGAAGAACTTCATGCTGTACTCCCTTGGGAAAAATACGGCGGGTAGTTACGGTTATTTTGAAAAAAAAAACAGCAGAAATCATTTATAATTAATTTGAGAAAAGCTCATCCTTAATTTTTAAACAATACAGACTCTTACTTATGTCATTATTTAAAGTCGAATAATATAAAAAAAAAAATGTCAAATCTTTTAACTTCGTTCTTTTTCAAAAAGCCAATGGATGTTAAGCGAAACATTTTTATACTCACTCCATTTAAATGTTCCATATTAGAGAAGCGAGTAAAAGCGCTAATGCAAGCTGCAGAGAAGATGGAATCATCGTGGCAAAAGTTCGTAACAAACCAGTTGATGAACTCAGTACTACCGAAGATTTCTCCAATGCCCATCGCAAAAGCTGTGGTCTGGAAAACGAACAATTGAAATGTAAAAACATAAATTAGACGATCTTTAAATAAATAATTTTCGGTGAAACACTTACCTCAATGATATTTTCTAAAGGTGCCAACACGTTAAAAATTACATTGTCATTATTTTCAAAAAATGCAGCCGGAGCAAGCCCTTGGAATGATATAAACTTCTCATTGTACTCCGGTCTCAAAGAATTGAGAACCAAAAACGTTGTCCCTCCTTGAGAATGTCCAATATAATGAAGCTTGGCCTGTCCAGTTCTTTCAAGGATGTAATCAACAAAGGTAGCCACGTCAATATTGCCGATTTCATCCCAGCTGAATTTCCAGAAGTTCTGATTGAGACGGCTGTCAGGGTTGAGACTGATGTGGCGACGGGAGTAGTAATTGCCGCGGGCATTGCCCAGCCAGACATCATAACCAGCTTCAGCGAGAAGGTATCCTGAAAATGAGACTTAGATTTTATGGAATTGCTAACATTCTATATTAAGGATTAGAACTACTATATATTATTTTAGTCTAGTATTATAGTATAATTGTAGTGAAGCTAATTCTATATTCAAAATTATTGAAAAATATATAAGGCATTCGAATTATTTATAGTTAGACCATCCAATCAGTATAACTCAACAGAATAAATGACTCAAGGAGGATTTAATGTTGTAAATACAGCAAATTAAATCAGACTACGATGATAAAATAACGAGTAGGAAGTTACTTAAATCATAAATACAATTCAGAAAGTTCAAAAATTTAACTTACACTTAGAGCTTCATAGAGTAAGAGCCCACGAAGATCTGACCTTCGTCATTTTATAAAACCTGGAAGTTTCTCTGTGTATGTCCCTAATACAGGTAAAAACGATCCCCGAATATGAAGTTTGGATCGCGGTGGCTTTGGAAGTTATCAGGTAACAAAGGTGTCAAAAATTGCACCTCAAATTCGTTAAAGTATAAAGGTCAGTTTTTATATATTTTGTTTGGACTAATATTAGAAATCACGTCGTCCATTGTCAGACACTTTGAACGGTGGAAACTCCCTGTCAGACACCTTAAAGTATTAAAAAATATTATTCAACTTTCGTCATTTTATAAAAGCTGAAACTTATATATGTTACTTGACGAACTATCAAAAGATGATTTCTCAGTTGTCAGACACTTTCGATGGTGGGTTTGCCGTGTCAGACACATTAAAGATCTATCGTAGGTGCGAGCGCGAGGTATATTCAATGTGATTTATTTTACAAACGAAAAGAGATAGACCCATAGTTATTTTGGAGAGTTTGTAGATTAAATCATGAAATTAATAAATCATGCAAAAAAAGTCTACATAAATGACCCAGTTTTAAAGTTACAGATCAAAAATCTAAAAAAACACTATTTTTTTGATTTTTTTTATATTATATCGTTATTTTTATTAGATTTTTGTTCCATATTTTTATTTTATTTCTACTTATCAATCAGATAAACTTTCTAGCTTTCAAATGATACTACTTTTAATAAAATACACCGATTACTTAAAAAGAAACAAAGACAAAACTAAAAGATGAGCATTTCATTAAAACATAAACTAAAGCGCCGTACGTACTATTAAGGTACTATTAGTATTTATTTACTTGGAGTGTAATGAATTAAAGTTAATTCTCCCATAACAAATAATTTATTCTAAACGCAAACGCGATAGGTAGTTTACTCACGTTAATTCTTTACACTCGACCCATATTTACTGAACCATATTTTCATTTACCACCATACCATATTTTCAAGGGTGTCAGTTTTTATACATTTTATTTGGAATAATAATAGAAATCACATCATCCATTGTCAGACACTTTGAACGGTGGAAACCCCCTGTCAGACACCCTTAAAGTATTAAAAAATACTAGCTGTCCCCCGCGGTTTCACTCGCGTTTCCGGGATACAAAGCATATGTCCTTCTCCATACCATAGGCTATCTGTATGCCAAATTTCATGATGATCCGTTGAGTAGTTGAGGCGTGAAGGCGTAACAAACAAACAAACAAACTCACTTTCGCATTTTTAACATTATAGTAAGGATTATTCATATTCGTCATTTTATATAAGCTGAAATTTATATATGTTACTTGACGAACTATCAAAAGATGATTTCTCAGTTGTTAGACACTTTCCATGGTGGGTTTGCCGTGTCAGACACATGAAAGGTCTACCGTAGGTGCGAGCGCGAGGTATATTCAATGTGATTTATTTTACAAACAAAAAGAGATAGACCCATAGTTATTTTGGAGAGTTTGTAGATAAAATCATGAAATTTAATAAATCATGCAAAAAATTCTACATCAATGACCCAGTTTTAGAGTTACAGATCAAAAACTAAAAATACACAATTATTTTGTTTTTTTTTTATAATTGTCGTTATTTTTATTAAGTTTTTGTTCCATATTTTTATTTTATTTCATCTTATCAACTAGATAAACTTTCTAGCTTTCAAATGACACTACTTTGAACAAAATACACCGATTACGTAAAAAGAAACAAGGAAAAAAACGAATAGATGAGCATTATTATTTAAAACTTTAAGGGTGTCTGACGGGGGTTTCCACAGTTCAAAGTGTCTGACAATGGTCGACGTGATTTCTAATATTATTCCAAATAAAATATATAAAAAATGACACCCTTGAAAATATGGTATGGTGGTAAATGAAAATATGGTTCAGTAGGTACCCTGAGTGTAAAGAATTAACGTGAGTAAACTACCTATCGCGTTTGTGTTTACAATAAATTTGTACTTATGGGAGAATTAACGTTAATTCATTATACTCCAAGTAAATAAATACTAATAGTACCTTAATAGTGCGTTCGGCGCTTTAATTTATTTTTTTAATTAAAAGCTCATCTTTTAGTTTTGTCTTTGTTTCTTTTTAAGTAATCGGTGTATTTTGTTCAAAGTAGTGTCATTTGAAAGCTAGAAAGTTTATCTGATTGATAAGTAGAAATAAAATAAAAATATGGAACAAAAATCTTATTAAAATAACGATGATTATAAAAAAAATATCAAAATAATGGTGTATTTTTAGATTTTTGATCTATAACTCTAAAACTTGGTCATTGATGTAGTTTCTTTTGCATGATTTATTAAATTTCATGATTTATCTGCAAACTCTCCATAATAAGTATGGGTCTATCTCTTTTCTTTTGTAAAAAAAAATCACATTGAATATACCTCGCGCTCGCACCTACGGTAGATCTTTAATGTGTCTGACACGGCAAACCCACCATCGAAAGTGTCTGACAATAGTCGACGTGATTTCTAATATTATTCCAAATAAAATATATAAAAACTGACACCTTTGAAAATATGATATGGTGGTAAATGAAAATATGCTTCAGTAGGTACCCCGAGTGTAAAGAATTAACGTGAGTAAACTACCTATCGCGTTTGCTTTTACAATAAATTAGTACTTATGGGAGAATTAATGTTAATTCATTACACTCCAAGTAAATAAATACTAATAGTACCTTAATAGTGCGTACGGCGCTTTAATTTATTTTTTAATGAAATGCTCATCTTTTAGTTATGTCTTTGTTTCTTTTTAAGTAATCTGTGTATTCTGTTAAAAGTAGTGTCATTTGAAAGCTAGAAAGTTTATCTAATTGATAAGTAGAAATAAAATAATAATATGGAACAAAAATCTAATAAAAATAACGATATTATATAAAAAAATGTTCAAAAAAATAGTGTTTTTTTAGATTTTTGATCTGTAACTCTAAAACTGGGTCATTGATGTAGACTTTTTTGCATGATTTATTAATTTCATGATTTAATCTACAAACTCTCCAAAATAACTATGGGTCTGTCTCTTTTCGTTTGTAAAATAAATCACATTGAATATACCTCGCGCTCGCACCTACGGTAGACCTTTAATGTGTCTGACACGGCAAAGCCACCATCGAAAGTGTCTGACAACTGAGAAATCATAGTTTGATAGTTCGTCAAGTAACATATATAAATTTCAGCTTTTATAAAATGACGAAAGTTGAATAATATTTTTTAATACTTTAGGGTGTCTGACAGAGGGTTTCCACCATTCAAAGTGTCTGACAATGGACGACGAGATTTCTAATATTAGTCCAAATAAAATATGTAAAAACTGACCTTTATACTTTAACGAATTTGAGGTGCAATTTTTTACACCTTTGCTACCTGATAACTTCCAAAGCCACCGCGATCCAAACTTCATATTTGGGGATCGTTTTTACCTCTATTAGGGACATACACAGAGAAACTTTCAGGTTTTATAAAATGACGAAGGTCAGATCGTCGTGGGCTCTTGGGCTATCAGACAGATGTTTAAGATGTAACCCCTTACTCATAAAACGTTATTTAACTAATAAGCTGATTAAGTGGTCACCTAAATAACGTCAAATTGTTTGACAATGACAGCAAGGTGACGTTATTTATTTGAGCATTTATGCAGTAGATTTAGTTAAATAGCGTTTATGAGTAAGGCCGTTAATAAAATAAACAAAAATGTCCACAGTCTTCTTCTCATCTCAAGGGATTATTGAAGTTTCGACAAAAGATGGTTACTTTTTTTGTTTGTCATTTATTTTCAAACATATCTGTTTAGACATAACTAATGAAAAAAGAAAAATAATCAAACGACTCTTGCCATGTTACTTGCCGGCGACAGTACAAATAATTAAAAAAGGGGTTGAAAAATGGTTAAATCTCAAACTGCCCACCACCCACATGGGCAGAATTAATTTTAGAACCTATGAATTAAAATATTTCAAAATTCTCCTAAATATTACTTACCCAAAGCATTACCAGGCCCCAGGACAAGGAAATCAGCTGACGAAGACAGAAGTCCATGCATGAGGAAAACAATAGGTTTGCTAGGATCAGGTGTGTTATTGCTATCTCGTCCATGCGGGATCCGGTGAGCCTCCAAAATGTACCCGTCTGACGTGATCATATTGTGAACTTCATAGGGGTAGCCGTATTTTGCGATGAGACCGGGCTAAATGAAATTGTTTTATTATTATTATTTTTTCAATATGTCTGACTAGATACAGTATATATTCTTTGTATATAAAATTCTACTGCACGTGTATATGTCACTGAAATCCTCCTAAACGGCTGGGCCGATTTGAATGTTTTTTTTTGTATGCGTTTGGGTGGTTGGTTGGTTTAGATTCACATATCAGCCCGGCAGTTGGCGCTGCAGTCGATAATAAAACCTAGATACCGACTGCAGCGCCATCTGAGTAGAAGTAGAATTAACTCCCTGGATGGTTTAGATAGGGTAGGGTAGGGATGGGTAGGGTAGCACTACAGGGTAGGGTAGCACCACGCGAACGAAATCGCGCCGGGCAGCTAGTTAGATATTCTTCTCAGTTGAAGGCCGAGTTCCGAACCGGTGGTAAATTCAGTAAATGTGACCTTCATAAGTTTCTGGGGTCTAAATTCAATAAATGGCTTTGACTTTGATTCTTTGCAAAAAGATAAATTTCACACTACATACTCCTTTCAAATTGTCGAATTGTGTACAATGTGTCAAAGCCCTTTTTCAAAGAAACGCCTTACGATATCAAATAGAAATTTAAATCAAAATGCTTTCATTAACAAATTCAAATAATACATTTAACAAAAGCTTAAACTATTTGTGACCCATTCGAAAAATTACATCTATATCTATTCTATACATATAATAAAACTGTAGAACCGGGGTGTCTGTACATTGAATATATTTACCAAAAACTGATCGGGGGTGCTTTGAGATGAGGAACCGAATACAAAAAACTAAAAAAAAAATTTTTTGTCTGTCTGTCTGTTTGAACACGCTAATCTCAGAATCCACTGAATGGATTTGCATGTAACTTCCACGAGCAGATTCGACTTTTTTTAGCGCTTCAACTAGGCTTTGTTTCATTAAAAACGGCTGACGGGAAGAAAAGATATCCCAATTTAATAATTTTGCAGGCCGTCTCACGGCTACACACAGATGTAAGTACTAAAATATTGATGATAGATGGCGTTGTCTTTTTCCTGAATCGCACTATGGTTTCGTTCTCACGATTTTATGAAAAATTCATTGATTTCTGAATAAGATTTTCTCCGTGTAAGAGGTGTAAGGGAGGAAGGCACCAACAACTTCTATCAAAAAAAACTTTTAAGATGATTTCGGATGAGAAATATAAATTCATCAGAGACTCCCTCCCATTTAGTCCACTGAAAAAAAGCCAGTTTAGTTACATAGCAAAAGCTAAAAAAATATCACAGCCGTATTGATAGATTTTTTAAAAAGGCACACCTAGGCAACGAACCAGCGAAATTAAAAAAAAATCTTATTGAAAATACTTTTCCTCCATGCAGCATGCTGAGGGACGACTTCCCACTGTTCCCGTTACAAAAGGAGCCATAATAAACCGACTAAAAAAAAGAGGAGGTTCTTTGATCGACGCGTATGTTTCTTTTTTTCATGCATGTATGTAGGCGTCTCTTTTCACCGCCAAAAGGAGTCCTTTCCACCAGGCTCCTGCTTTCCAAAATATATCTTTGCCTATGTGCGATTGGCTTGATCTCCTCGGCATGGATTTAACAGCCAAAATAAACTTGCACTATTCTATTGAGTCGAAGGCATAAACAGCTGTTAGATAGCTGGGAACCTTTCAAAGATTAAGCGGTACTTCATGCCTGAACAGTTGCTACAACTTTATAAAGCTATACTAGCTAACTTTATATACTTTATAAAGTGCGGTCATACATGGAGTACTGCTGCCATCTCTGGGATGGATCCGCTGAGCACCAACTAGACGCCCTTGAATCAATAGACCGTCGAGCAAGGACACTCATTGGAGATGAGTCTTTATCGAAGAACGGTGGAAGAGCTGATCTACTATCAGTTGGTAGTGGATCAGCTATTGAATCGCTACCAGCTGCCTGTAGCAAGCCTAAAGCGTTGCCGGCGCTGTATGGTGATGCTAATATACTGGCAAGGTATTCGCCAGCCCTCTGGCCACGCGAAGCATTAGGTAATCAGATGCTTCGAAAAATCGCGTTAAATACGATGATCTTCTGACCTGACCTGAGCAAAATATGTAGCCTCCATCAATTCAGGTGATTGATTACATTTGCGCTGCTTTAGATTTTAAGCACAGTCAGCTTCACTGCGGCTTTTTTGACAGTCTCTTAACGGTGCGAGAGTATCGACACAAGTTACATCCTTTCCTCTAGGACATTAATGTTATTCCATCATGCTTATTACCGTCGGCGTCGTCCCGCATCAAGCCACTCGATTCACGAATAGCTGGCATGTGGGCACTGGCAAGAGCCCTATGAATGATGTCATTAAGATCGGTCGGAGTGGCTTGCCTGCGCTTCTTACGCACAATAGCATGTGGTAGCCAAGCTGATCAACAAAAGTACCATACTGGCATCGATGCGGCACATAAGTAAATAGGTGTACCTGAAGCAGATAAGATACAATTTTTCTTTAAGTGGCAAATATGCATACTGCCAGTCTGATAGTAGCCACCACCCTGGGTATCATTCGCGCGTTGCCGACCCTCACTTCACTTTTTTTTATGCGATGAAGTCGGTATACAAGCACACGGTCCGCCTGATGGTAAGCGGTTACCGTAGCCATATGGACGCTTGCATCACGCGTTACCAGCCTTTCCTCCTCCCCAACGAGCTTTGGTAACCTCACTGACGCGCACGAACACAACATTAAGTTATTTAGCTGCAGTATTCTGTAAGGCGGAGGTACTTTCCCATGCAATACCTACCTCTCTTACTTCCATTCACTCGCTCTTCATTTGCTGTAGCTCCATAATTCCAGAACACTTTCTTCGACATCATAAAAAGCTAAGGGATCCTTGGCGTTGATATCTCTAACGACGTTCTGTTCCGTAGTCATCTAAAAGACAAAGTCAAACTGGCATCCGAAAAACACGGAGTGCTTAATAGAGCGAAGCATTACTTCTCATCGGGTCAAAGACTGCAACATTATAAGTCGCAAGTCCGACCCCATATAGAGTGCTGCTTTCATCTGTGGGCTTGATACCAGCTTGGGCCTCTAGACTCAACTGAGTCGCTGACCTCAGCGACGTGCCATTAGAATTCTCGACGATCCCGAGCTCACAAGTGGTTTAGAGCCCCTTAGCTTGAGGAGAAACTTTGTTTCCTTATGGAGCTCTGGCAACACTTCTCACCTCAGGAATACAACAACACAATGTAATCTTATTTGGCTGCAATCTTCTGTAAGGTACAGGTACTCCGTCACTTGGACCGCTCCAAATTTTGAACAAGACACCCCGATATGCCCTACCTCTCTTGAAAAAGAAAGCTTGCAGCGAAATAGGTACCCGATTCTCTTACAAGGAAAATTTTGGGGAACCCTATAGCCTAGCCAATATAAATCCACTTTTCCGGGATAAAAAAGTAGCCTTTAATACTCGGGGAAAATGTAACACCTATTAGTGAACGAATGTCATAACACGGGGGTACTTTGTACTCATCTGGCTGGCTACCACCCTCAAGTTTCTGTCGCCAAGCACCTGTCGGTGTGTTCCGACAGCTGCATTTTAGAGTCAGTTCCTTCTAGGCTTTGTCCTTCTAGGCTAGACTAGGCTTTGGCTTTGACCTTCGGCCACATCATCACTTACCATGGTGAGATTGTGGTCAAACACAGTACACACTCACTACACAGCACACAGCCTACACTTAGTAAAAAAAAGTGATGTCTTGCCGCGTCCTCATCCCCTAAATACCCTCATACGGTCGGTACCGTCCACCGAAGTTCACAAGAATATACGAGTATTTTGACAACAACAACAACAATCTTCACGAACAATATATCGTTGATAACACGAATGTAAAGATCTTATAGTCTACGCGAGCGAAGCCGCGGGCAAAAAGCTAGTATCATATAAAAATAGTACACTCACCACATCGAGTAGAGCATCTTCCAAGACATTATTGGAAAACTTAAGGCCTTCCTGAGACTTTAAAAGCTCCTGAATATAATCAGCATGAGGTGACTGCCTTCCAGACACCACAGCTAATGCTGCACTCAACACGAGTAGTAAGCTAATCATCGCAGTAGCAATCACTTCTAAATTTTACTCATCGCGACCAACTTTCAGCACTTTTGTACCATTTCTTTATCAGCAATAATTTATTTATCATTTTGCGAATAACTGATTTATTTTAGCAATCTTGATCTTTGTAAGGTTATCTGCTGAAATCGCAATTTTTTTAATTTGTTTTTCTATGATCCGTTTTAATGTTTTTTATATAGGCTTATGTTTAACGTAATATAATATCTAGTGATAACGATGATAAAATATACTATGTGGTAAATAATCCTAGCTAGATCATAATCGCTATCTTAAAATGGAAAGTTGTAGCGTAACGCTCATGTAGCAACACTAATTCTATGCCCTAAATATTTTACATAATTTCTTTTTAATTCTATTAATCACTAAAAACCTTGTGAACTAAGACAAATAGTATCAATTTAACGCAACAAAACGATACCAACAGCATTAAAATTTCCATATCAATACAATTATCAACCGTAGCAAATCAGGTATAAAATTTCACCAAAGATTTAGATGAAACGACCGAGCCACATATTTTGACTACGGTGTGTAGAGTTTGTGAAGTTAGGGCTTGTAGAGTAAGTGCATTTAGAGTTATAAGCTTGACTCTACATGAGATCTGATAACTTTTTGACAGTGTGAGCTATAATGTCTTGGCAACATTTTACATAAAAATGTTTTTGGTGGGCTTTTTGTAAGTTGCTTATATTGTTTTTTTTGTTAAAAATTTCCAAGTTTTATAATTTTTTGTTGTTTTTGTACTAATACAAGCTTACATACCAAATTTCAGCTTTCTAGGACTTCAGGAAGTACCCTATGAGTTTTGATGATCATCAGTGAGTCAGTGACGAGATGGGGGTTTTTTAGATATCAATAAAATCTAAAGTATAACGAGCTATATTATTGAAACTTAATATGTTATGTTATATGTTTATGTGTTTAATAATTTCACTATTTACATCATATCCTGAGAATTTTGTTTATCTGGTATAACCCAAACCCAAGTAATAAGGGTTAAAAAAAACGACGAAGCTCTTCGAGAAAAGGTAGGTAGTGCCATTTCGCTTCGCTTGGCTGTCTTGGCGGGGGGCACTTCCGTGCCCCCAGATTAATAAGAACAAAAAAAAATTAAAATAAAATAAAATATTTATCTTTTTTATGTAGTGGAAAGCCTTTGTGGCATTACCCCTCTGAAGCTCTGCTGAGATGGGCCTAATATAAAATGTCATTAAATTGACGACAAGGATGTATGGAAGTAGCTCCTCTCTGCACCTGCTTCACTTGGCAGCTATTTCTAGGTTTAATTCTGTATAAATTACACATGTAATAAATAATAATTATTGTTATGTTTTTAATTTACAGATTAAAACATAACAATAATTATTTTTTAATACATGTGTAATTTAACCGGTGGTAACTTCAGTATATGTGACCTTCATAAGGGCCCTTCTGGGGCCTAAGTCAAAGTCACAGCCATTTATTCAATTTAGGCCCCAGAAGGGCACTTATGAAGGTCACATTTACTGAAGTTACCACCGGTTCGGAACTCGGCCTTCAACTGAGAAGAATCCGGCAGATCCTAAATTGAATAAATGGCTTTGACTTTGACTTTTTGACTTTGTTTCTAGAATAGTTGTTGTGTCAGTTGCGGACGGGACACCGCAGTTTCATTTCGTACTACTACGCTGGCTATGATCTTTTATATGGTGGAAGTAGTTTCCCAGTCGGGTAGTACTGAATATTGAATGGGAGAACCCGTTATGCCCTTTATTCTTTATTCTGTGGTCAGTGGCGTAACAATAGGGTGGCAGGGCTGGCAAAATGCCACGGGCCCCCGACCCAAGAGGGCCCCGGACCAAGAGGCCGCGAGCTCAACAATATTTTTTTTACATTGTACCTGAGTTACAGACCTCACGATGTTGTTCCTTCACCAAAAAGCTAGCAAATAGATGATGAATGCATTGAGATATTATATTCTATGGATATGGATGTGAAGTCTCCAATACGCATTGGGCTAGCGTGGGGACTACAGACCATTCCCTCTCGCCTAAGAGAGGAGGCCTATGGCCATTAGTGGGACATATACAACGTGTAATTGAGTACGCTGAAAATCTCGAAGTTTATGAAAAATTAAACTGCGTACAACGTGACGATTTTTACTGATAGGGCCCCATCAAAAGAATTTTCTACGGGCCCTAGATGGTATAGTTACGGCACTGTCTGTGGTCGTACCTCTCAAGAAAATAAACGAATAAAACACTTCCGAAAATAAAGCGATCAATGAAGCCGATACGAAATCCTTAATTATAATCAGTGAGACATTATATTATAGTGGCCTCGCCTCGTGCCAAACCCAAGTTTAATGTAGTTCCCACAGTTATATAATTGATAACAATGACTGATAAGCCAAAAGTATCATTTCCTAATTTCTTATTACTTCTGGTAATTGGTAGCCTTGGAAAGCATGTTCCGTTATCGATAAAATTCATTTTCAAAACACTTGGTTGTAAAGTGACTCTTATTGCTCAACTTTTAGATTTATAATGCAGCTTATTACGCACTAGTGCTTTTTACTTTACCGTGTTAGATTAGTACCTGACCGCAAGTTAAATGTATGTAGACGAAGCATTCTTAATTTAAACAACTTGCCAGCCCATCGCTGTCAAAATACTGCTGCCTTTTTCCTTAAATGTCTGTTAACGTTCATGTTGTATTGATTGATCAAAAACATTCTTTCAAAAGTATTTTTTCTTTATAGAAAACTAAAATTGACTAATAGTTTTCCTCCCCGCAGTTTTCCCTGCAATCCCCTATTGACGGGTTTAAATTTGAAAATCCCTTCCTTAATGGATTTCTACTAAGAGATTTTCAGATAAGGATCATGTGTGCTAAATTTAGAACATCTTGATCAGGAGTGCTCAGGCTTATATGGTCGGCGATCTACTACTAAATATTTAGGCAGGAAGTGATCGACTGCCATCGAAAGAAAAACATTATCTTTGTTACTGTTAGTGAAAATGGATTTGTCAAATATTGTATTATGTTCTTAGCTAACTCATTTGCGGGAAATCAATAACATTTTTATGCATTTTTATAATATCTTTTTCTACACTTGCCTGATACAGTTTGGGTCAAAATCGCATGACGATGATTGTCGATTGATATTTGACGTTACATTTCTCATAAATAGTGTTAAATAAATCACAATCCACAATTAATCTTAATATATAAAATGATAAACTGATTGTTGATATATCAGCCCACAGCCCAAACCGCTGGACCTAGAGATTTGAAATTTTGCACAAAGATACCTTATACAGTGGAGGCATCCACTAAGGAAGGATTTTTGGAAATTCCACCCCTAAGAGAGTAAAATAGGGGATGACAGTTTGTATGCAAGTCCGTCAGTTTTGAAGTTAGGATCTTAAAATTTTGTGTTTAGGCTGACGATTGAAAATTAATGTGTAGTTATCTCACCGTTTGTGATAATTCCACCACCGAAGGGAGGAAAAGGGGGATGAAGTTGGGTATGCAAGTCCTTCAATTTCAAAGTAAACTTCACTAAATGTATTATTATATGGTGTAGACATTCACTAAGGAAGGATTTTTGGAAATTCCACCCCTAAGGGGGTAAAATAAGGGATGAAAGTTTGTATGCAAGTTCGTCAGTTTTGAAGTTAGGATCTTAAAATTTTGTGTTTAGGCTGACGATTGAAAATTAATATATAGTTATCTCAGCGTTTGTGATAATTCCACCACCGAAAGGAGGAAAAGGGGGATGAAGTTGTGTATTGCAAGTCCTTCAATTTCAAAGTAAACTTCACTAAATGTATTATTATACGGTGTAGGCATCCACTAAGGAAGGATTTTTGGAAATTCCAACCCTAAGGGGGTAAAATAAATGATGAAAGTTTGTATGCAAGTTCGTCAGTTTTGAAGTTAGGATCTTCAAATTTTGTGTTTAGGCTGACGATTGAAAATTAATATATAGTTATCTCAGCGTTTGTAATAATTCCACCGCCGAAGGGAGGAAAAGGGGATTGAGTTGTGTATGCAAGTCCTTCAATTTCAAAGTAAACTTCACTAAATGTATTATTATACGGTGTACCCACTAAGGAAGGATTTTCGGAAATTCCACCCCTAACAGGGTAAACTAAGGGATGAAACTTTGTATGCAAGTCCGTCAGTTTTGAAGTTAGGATCTTCAAATTCTGTGTTTAGGCTGACGATTGAAAATGAATATAGGTATAGTTATCTCAGCGTTTGTAATAATTCCACCGCCGAAGGGAGGAAAAGGGGGATGAAGTTGTGTATGCAAGTCATTCAATTTCAAAGTAAACTTCACTAAATGTATTATTATACGGTGTAGGCACCCACTAAGGAAGGATTTTCGGAAATTCCACCCCTAACAGGGTAAAATAAGGGATGAAAGTTTGTATGCAAGTCCGTCAGTTTTGAAGTTAGGATCTTAAAATTTTGTGTTTAGGCTGACGATTGAAAATTTATATATAGTTATCTCAGCGTTTGTAATAATTCCACCACCGAAGGGAGGAAAAGGGGGATGAGGTTGTGTATGCAAGTCCTTCAATTTCAAAGTAAACTTCACTAAATGTATTATTATACGGTGTAGGCATCCACTAAGGAAGCATTTTCGGAAACTCCACCCCTAACAGGGTAAAATAAGGGATGAAAGTTTGTATGCAAGTCCGTCAGTTTTGAAGTTAGGATCTTCAAATTTTGTATTTAGGCTAACGATTGAAAATTAATTTATACATGTTTCAGCTTTTTTGAGAATTCCACCCCCGACAGGGTGAAAAGGTATGGGATGTATATGTAAGGTATGGTATGTAAGTCATTCAGTTTCAAAGTAAACGTCACTTAATATATTATTACATAGTGTAGGCAACCACTAAGGATTTTTGGACATTCCATCCGTAAGGGGGTAAAATAGGGGATGCAAGTTTATATGAAAGTCCATCAGTTTCGAAGTTAGGACCTTCAAATTTTGTGTTTAGGTTGACGATTGAAAAATAATTTATATGTGCCTCAACGTTTTTGATAATTCCAATCCCGAAAGGGTAAAAAGGGGGATGAATTTGTGTATGGAAGTACACTAAATTTATTATTTAAGTTAAGCTTATGGTTATAGACTAACGCAACGAATATCGGTGTTGTTGGAATTTGAACCCTTAAGGAGTGAAAAGGGGGATTAAATTTAGTATATGAAGTTCTTTATTTTCGGAGTGAAAATTTCAAAATTTATTATTTCGGCATAATGGTATTGGCGTATTGAAATGACTTGCCTAAACAACATCAGGAAAAAGAGAGGAATCGGTATTAAAACAAAGATCCGGTTAATACGAGCATTGGTATTCCTCATTTTCATGTTTAGAGTGGAAGCGTGGACTATACTGGCCCGAGAAAGAAAAAGGATTGATGCATTCGAGATGTGGTGCTGGAGAGGTGCTGGAGACGGATGTTGGGTGGACCGCTAAACGCAACAATGCATTAATCCTACCGCAGCGCTAAATTAAAATACGATTGTCCACCATATGCCACCAACGTATTTTTTCGTATTTCGGCCACATGGTGCGCAAAGGCGATGAAAGTTTGGAAATCTGATCATAGTTGGGAACACGGAAGGAAAACGACTACGTGGTCGTTAACCAACAAGATGGTCCGATCAAGTAAAAGACTCATCGTCCTCCAAGTTTTACAGAAACCAGAAGACAGAAACCATTGGAGGCAGATCATTCGCTCTAGAAGCAAACCCGATGTTGACCACGATCCTCAGACATGAGGGAAAGACTATAGAGAGAAAGAGAGATAGGCCTCCAAAATTGTGCTGTGGAACTAGACTACAAGTAACAGCTCTCCGCCGCAATGTTATTGAGGCCAAAATATTTACAGTCTTCTTGCCGCGTATACCATTGATCCCAAATCTCCTTCCGTTTGAATTTAAAAGATAAATCCTAATTAAGGTTTGTAGTCACAGGGAAAAACTCTGAAATTAGCTAGAGTTGATTTGTGGCAGGACTGTTTCAGTTTTATGTGGCATCCTCGCATATGAGCTCTTAATCTACCTGAACTTTTGTCAATATCACACGTAGCGGCGGACAATAGCCATGAACAAAGCTCTATATTGTTACAATGATTCATATCTAGAAAAAAGAATTAATCTACGCGGACGAAGTCGCGGGCTATAAAGCTAGTATAGGATAAATCGAATTTTATTTTCGGGCGTTGTACGAGTGGTCGCTGCTGCGGGACTTTACAAGGTTTTAGGTATTTCATACTATTTGGAAATTCCCACGATTGTCTCAGATAGCTCAGGCGATCGACTGTTTGAGCACCCATGTTCTAGACCCTACAGTTGTTCGTCCAATCAGTCAGGTTTTCCTTTTATTATAGACTAGCAGCTCTCCCCCGCGGTTTCACCCGCGTTCCCAGGATAGCCTATGGTATCTCCTTCTCCATACCATAGGCTATCTGCATGCCAAATTTCATGATTATCCTTTGAGTAATGAAGCGTGAAGGCGTAAAAAACAAACAAACTCATTTTCGCATTTATAATAAGTTATAGTTAAGGGTAGTTAGAATAAACAACACATAAACAGTCTTAATATTATTATAACATATATATACCAATTGTATAAAATTGCTTTAACAGTCTTCAATTCCCAGTTTCGATTCGGCTTCTCTCATTTTAGCTATCACGTTATCATTAACTTGTTCCTTAACATCCTCAGCCCATATGAAGTCGAAGTGATCAAATGTTGGTCTGCTAACTTGGAGTAAGCCAGCCACATTGGGCAACTTGCTTGCTAAGAGTTCGATGTCTCTGTGGTCGACTTGTTTGTCATCCAGGCCATAGTGGATGTACGTTGGGACGGTGACTTTGGAGAGGTCGTAGTCTGGTGGTGATGTTCTTCCGTAGACAGACAGGTTGGTGATCAGATTGTAGTTGTAGCGACGGAATGTTTTGTATTTGATACATTGGCCGTAGTGTGATATCTGGCGGAGGGCTGCGCCTGCTGGCACGTTTGATTTGATAACTGGGGCGTAGACCTGTTGAAATATGTTAGAATTAGTACAATAAATTATACTTGCATTTTATGCTATCATCCATCATAATTAATGTACCTTTAATTAATAGTACATTGTGATACATGTGTGCAAAGTTGGTCATTACAGACGAGGCGGTATTAAGAGGCAATAAGGAAGCCGTGATGCACACGCGTGTCATACGACGTTTTTCACCACACTTGCGAGGCAAAAAACAGACTTATTTTAAGTAGATTTAGTTAACACTTATGATTTAGTTGGTGACGCGCAGGTATTTTTTTTGACAGCGATGCTCTTGAAAACTATTTTACCCGTTTAAATTAAGAATGCTTCGTCTACATACATATCACTTACAGTGAGATACAAACTTAACTTAATCGGGATAATATCATAAAACACTAGTGCGGTAATGTAAAGTAAAAAGCAACAGTTCGTCCAGCTGTCTTATGATACCAAAATCGGTGCAATAAGAGCAACTTTACCAGCGACTATGTTAAAAAATAATGTATTAAGTGTGTGAAGATTATATCAAATTAAAATTTACAAATACAACACAAAGAAGGCAGAAAACTCTAATAGGATTACAAAACTCTAATAGGAATACATTTTCCAAAAATGGACTTAATTCCATTAAATACTGTAAATGTGTTGAGAAATACCTTATTCAATTTGAAATAAAATTACCGCAACGTATGGTCACTAGGCTCTTGCACAGACTAGAGCTAGGCGCAAGCCGCCATCGCCCCACCCCTTTACTCCCTCGCAAAGAAAATTTTAGCTTATTACATGATTTTCCAATTAATATTTTTTTATTTTTATAAAAAAATAAAGTATTTATATTTTTTTAGCACCAGTATCATTTGTTTTATCGACCCTGAGTCGCTCGTCGCTGACCAAAACAACGACCTACAACGCAAAACAATAAACCAAAGAGTAAACGTACCTATTGGAAAATAATAAACTACAACAATTGATTAAAGAAAGCTAATGAAACTGATAAATTTTATCGTTTAATGAATACATGAATGAACTAACGCGAACACATGAATCTCAGGTAATTAAATTTCTATACAGAAAAAAATTAAAGACTGCAATGAATTAAATTAAAGAAATTAATTGACTGAAATGAATTAAAGACTGCATGGTTTTTTTTTATCGTTAGAAGATGGGTACTTACACTATTATAACCGTCAAAGTTAATGCCGTTTACGAAGCTGTTACATAGAGACTGTAACAGAGAGCCTTCTCCGCCAAGCATGTTCAACGTATCACTCTGTCCGCATATCTCGCCGATTCCCATTACTGTAGCAAGATTCTGAAATATAGAAAAAATGGTTACATAATATTATGATACAAGTGTGCAAAGTTGGATCATTACGCGCAACGCGGTAAGGGAGCCGAGCGTATAATTATTAATGCACTGAAGGCGATGATAGCTCAGTGGTAGTGACGTCGGATACCGAGATGAAGGTCCCGGGTTCGAATCCTACAATGAGCTTGAGCTTTCGGTGAAGGAAAACATCGTGAGGAAACCATAGCACGGTGGTAGGGTACTTTGTAGTACCCGCCTGGCTGGCTACCACCCTCAAGTTGAAAATCTGTCGCCAAGCACCTTTCGGTGTGTTCCGATAGCTGCACTTGAGAGCCAGTTCCTTCTAGGCTTTGTGTGCTTACCACCTTCGGCCGCATCATCACTAACCATGATGTGGTGAGATTGCAGTCAAACACAGGCCTATAAACAGTAAAAAAAAAAAAAAAAAAAAGCACACACGTTTTTGCGACACACTTGTGAGGAAAAAAACAGACTTGTATTTTTGGTAGTAGATTTTATGATAATTAGACCCATTTCTCGGTTTCCGATTGAGCTGAAATTTTGCATGCATATTGTAAATCGGATAACAATGCAATATTATTATGACATGGAGCTGAACTAATGATGGAGCCAAAAGGTGTCCATGGAAACTCTAAAAAACATGACTTCGTCGACATCCAAAAGATGACTACTACTTGTACGTAGTATTTATATACTCTGAGCTACTACTGATGATACTATTTAAAGACCCAATAGAAAAGCTACGAATTAGCCCTGACGCATTTACTTCATGTTAAGAGCACCTAATTCGTCATACTTTTCATAAAAAACCTCTGTACTTATTATGGCGTTGTTAAACATTTTTCGTTAGAGGTTTTGAACAAATTAGTATTTTGTGCACTATATCTAGCCGTGTATAAAGGCGTAATTAAAAAAAAGTGTGAAACAAATTCAGTCAAAGCCTCCGAAAAACAGCGTTTTTGCCTGAACTTTGGCAATATCTAATGTACCTATAAATTGTAAAAGTAAAGAAAACATTTAGATACCAGGCTTGCAAATGTATTGGAGATTCTAAATAACTAACTTTTTTTGACCAACTTGTAAGATTTTTTCACAAGAAGTATACTCCTGGAACAAGTTTTATGAATGCGAAATCATGAATGACGACCTAGCGAAGCGGCCGCGAGTGATCAGCGGAATTTACCGACTGATAACCGACGGCTCTGATGCTATCTCTCTTTTTTCGCAGTCAAACATTACGTTGGGTGAAACAACAAGCTTTTAGACTATGCTTGCGTTGAAGTAGCGCCGGCCACAGAGGGCCGCCTTAAGACCACTTGATAGTTTGTCAAAACTAAGCCCGGTTTAAATTCGGAGCAACCCGACATGGGATTAACATAACCTTATAGAAGATCGCAGCCAAATAAAACAAGTTTAATGTGGGTACTTTATTGTGTAATAAATAAGGATGCTAGAGCTCCATGAGGAGTGCTGTGATAGCAGTGTGTGGTGGAGCATAGCACGTTGCACATTGGCCCTGCTGGCACAGGGACTCCTCTCAATCCAATGATTTCAAAACTAAGGATAGGCCTACCGGAACATTTTGCATAAAATCTTTTTCATAAAAGTAAACAGTACCCCCTTGGTTAAAATCGATAGAACTACGAAATGCCGCGTTGCATAGGCGTACGTGTAACCTGTTATGTGCGTACAATGGACACATACAAGCAACCACAAACGACTGAGTCGCGTTGGCCCTAAACGGAATTTTTAGGGCCAGCGCGTTGGTGCCATTTCGTCTCGCGGTTGGCCTGATCCGTACGCCAGTAATATAGGTATAAGTCAATGCCTCAATCATATTCGGGCGTTAAGTTTAGTGTTGCAAGCGACTACCTGTCTTTAGGCTACGGTAACAGCTTATCATCAGGCGGGCTAACGTATAAATAATAGTAATTAATAATACGTAGTAATTAATTTACCGCAATGACACTACAATTCGACAATGTTAATACCACTGTACGCATCAATTCGGCTTTTTATCGTCAAAGATTATGTAATTCCCTAATTGACAATGAAAATATTAATCAGACCTAGCATTTTGATAACAATTTTCATTGTCAATAAGAGAGTCAATAGGTCTATAAGAGAGGTAGAGCGTAGCGTTTACTCGCTCAAAGAGCAGCTCGACTGGAGAAGTAGAATCCTGCGCGTGAGTAAGGTCGCCAAAGCTCATTGGGGAGGCGCGGGTAGGTAACGCGTGAGTGATGCCCCGTGTGTTGCAAGCGTCCATATGGCTACGGTAACCGCGTACCATCAGACGGGCCGTATGCTTGTTTACCGACTACTTAGTATATTTCCATTTTTTATAACATTTGACGTGGTGACGGCAACGATTCGAATTGTTTAGGATCGTGATTTATAACTAGTTGTTTTAATTATTTAATCTAATCTAACACAATCTTATATTTTGTTACTTCTCATTGAGCTATTATTACTACGTATAGAGAAGCTATCATAAGCAAAGGTTATGTCCCATTTTTTTGAATCAACTAAAGTCATCTTATCACTGAAACAATAATTTGTCGTCTAAGCAGACAGTAGAAACACGTAGCGCTATCAGAAGAAGTAGCTAGGAGTATCTTTCTCGCAAACATCGTGATTTTACGGCTCTTACGCGTTTCGTTCATTGTTCTACAACAACAAGTGTGGCCGGATGGCCCCAATTGAACGGAACACAGTTGTGATGTGTGGCATCTTCTCTATACGTAGTAATAATAGCTCAATGGTACGTCCACGCTACGCGAACCGAGCACGAGCCGAGCGTACGTGGAGCATGGCTTCGCGTAGCGTAGATGGACCTACGAGACTCGAACGAGCGTTTGGCTCGCGAATAGAGGTTCGCCTAGTGCTCGGTTCTCGTGGCATAGACGCACCATTAGGGTCATCGCTCACTATATCAGCACCGCTCCAACGCAGCAACGGCCCGGCACCGCCTCAACTCAATCCAACCACTAGCTGCCAGAGCGCCGCCTGCGAGGTGGAAACTAGCGGGCGGGGCGCGGCGCCGATGAAATTGGTAGCGCGACTTTGGCAAGATACCGCTTGCTGGCGTCACGCAGCAAGGGAGCGGACCGCTCGCTGGAAGCGTGTGGTCAGCAGGACTACTGGCTTGTAGCGGCAAGCGCGCTTGCCGCGAGGCGTCAACTAAAATACTTATTGTAACATTTTCTTTAACGCATACGTTTAAGCCTCACTTGCATGGCAAGGTAAATGCCGAGGCGTAGCCGTGCTGTTAAAGTGAGCGGTGACCCTTAGAGCTGTGCGGCCTACAAACGGCTAACGACTCTTCTCGAAAGTGACATACGTGAATATGGAGTAAGTAAAGAGCCGTATCCGAGTATAAAACAATTTGAGATAATTGAAAGAAGACCAAAAAACGGCACACCTTTCAGTATTTATATTTAGTAAACTGTGAATAAAATTGTGTTTGACCACAATCTTACCATGGTGATGATGAGGTGATTCGACTTTTAAGTGTAGGTGCCTGATAAATATACAACATCTGATGAAAACACCAGCATGTGCTCGATGTGGTCACGTTCTTAATGTCGTTCTGTCAATACTGGACCTCCATGTGCTCGGGGTGTTAACCCAGCGTAAAGGGTTTTAACCGCATTTTATCTACGTAGTACACTGGCTTAAGTGATTAGATATTAATTTATCGTACAATATTTATGTTTCATTACTGATAAGCCTCCTTCTTTATTTTATGTAGGTATTTTATTTACTATTGTAACAGTGACTAAGAATAATTTAAGGATTAGAAAAAGCGATAAAATTTACAAAAGTTAAATAGATTTGAAAACCCCGTTTTTATCAATTACATGTAGTACTTACGCATAAAAAATATTGAGTAAGAATATTAAATAGAGCGACTGCTAGAGTACTGGGCCTGTAGAAAAGATGGCTTACGACAATCGTCATCGTTAGTAAACGATCACCTTTGTATGGGTGTACCGGTACCGTACCAAACGCCTTGAAACGAAGTACGCGTACATAGTTTGAACGACTAAAATACATATAATTAATGCCAATTTCTCGTTTTTATCTATACTTTTACCCATAAAAAATTACAGGGAATCCATATCGAGATTTCGTCTGACTGTAAATTAACTAGTTTACGATATATCTGTGAATGCAATTATGTGGTAATTACTCACACTTCGCACATAACGTATTAATGCTATCACTCTCTAATATTTTAACTCCATGATAAGGGAACTGGTTTGGAGAAATTGATGTATGTTTTTCACGTTAATTGTTTGATGTAATGTCATATGACTGTAGAAAACTGGGCATATAGATCATTTCGTAAGCTAATTTTACCTGTGATAGCTACTTCCATATGGGAGGGTCTGCTATGCAAAGCTTTGAGGTCTTTGCTTTATTATTAGTAAAGATATAAGAGTCTTAATTTTAATAAATCTTAACCGATACCGGTCCGTAAATTATTGAAACCGGGCCTAAATCTACCGAATAAATGGTCAAATAAATAACGTCACCTTGCTGTCATTGTCAAACAATTTGACGTTATTTAGGTGACCACTTAATCAGCTTATTAGTTAAATAACGTTTTATGAGTAAGGGGGTATGTATATTAAAGGAGTGGTTTAGAAATTAAACGCGCCTAATGTTAATCTATAACGGAACTGTCGATTATCGTAATATTAAGATACAGATAAAATAAGTAATTTTCTTTACCTAATATAAAATTTTAACGATGATCGTGAAAAGAATTCCTAATTATTCAAATTTAAGGTGAACGCACACTTATTCGAGCCGAACGCGTCGAACGCATCGAACGAAACGAATTTTAGAATTCTGTATATGGAATCTTATGAAAGCTCGCACTTTTGCCCGCGTCGAATCGTCCGAATCTGAATAAGATTTTATGTACAGAATTCTAAAATTCGTTTCGTTCGATGCGTTCGGCTCGGATAAGTGTGCGTGCACCTTAAGACTGCGTATAAAGCAAAATAACAATCTTAGAATTGAAATTTAACCAAGTAAATAGTATTTAAATGAAAAAATATTTTTATATGGGTATTTTCATTATATACGCGAGGGTTCTGCCTGAGCAAAAACATAATGGAATGAAATTTCCTCTATAGAAAAAAATCACAAAGCTACCTCTAATAATAATGAATTTTCGGTTTTATTCGTTCATGGTGTATCTAATTAAGACAAAAATTCGATAAATAATATCACTAACATATGACCTAGGGCTGCTACTAACGATTGTTTAAAATATTCTATACTTTACGAGTTATTTAGATAAAAAGCGCTTAGTTCATTTTTGTTCCGCGGAACACGCTATCTCCATCTCATCTGCTCGCGAAGATTAGACATAAGTTTGTTTCATCTGACATTGCCATATTTTTCAGGCTTGGTACGCACTCTTAAGGGATTCATTGCCGGATTTAATACTGAATCCCCCTGATTAAGTAACATGGTTTAAAGCAAATCTAGTAAAACCGAGGTGTATATCAGTCATTTTCTAACGCTATATAACAAAAAAAATTGACTAGACTTGACTTAAACCAGCTCATGTAATAAGACTGTTATTGTTTCGAAACCCAAATGCAATAACGTAACATAACTAAGATTTTATAACATAACTAGCAGACCCCCGCGGTTTCACCCGCGAACGTTTTGATTTTATTTGCGCGGAACTCTAATTATTTTTCAAAAATAAAAGTTGCTAAGTTACTCCTTATAACATCTGGGGGCACGGAAGTGCCCCCCGCCAAGACAGCCAAGCGAAGCGAAAGGGCACTACCTACCTTTTCTCGAAGCGCTTCGTCGTTTTTTTGCACCCTCATAACTTGGGTTTGGATCGTACCAGATAAACAAATTTCTCAGGACATGATGTCAATAGTAAACTTATTAAACATATTAAGTTTCAATAACATAGCTCTTACACTTTAGATTTTATTGATATCTAAAAAACCCTGATTTCGTCACTGACTCACTGATGATCATCAAAACTCATAGGGTACTTCCTGAAGTCCTAGAAAGCTGAAATTTGGTATGTAACCGTATATTAGTACACAAACATAAAAAAAAATATAAAACTTGGAAATTTCAAACAAAAAAAAAACATAAGCAACTTACAAAAAGAAGTAAAATCCCACCAAAAACATTTTTATGTAAAATGTTGCCGCCAAGACATATGGCTCGTACTGTCAAAAAGTTATCAGATCTCATGTAGAGCCAAGCTTATAACTCTACATGCACTTACTCTATAAGCCCTAACTTCACAAACTCTACACACAATAGTCAAAATATATGGATTGGCCGTTTCAATACTACAAGAACGATTGAATAACAATAATTGGACTGTTTTACAAAAACCTTAAACCGACTTCAAAGTACACTAAGAAGTAATCAAATCCCGATCTGATGACAATGGGACCAAACGGGAAGCGTACCCTTTCAAATTAAAAAAGAATTTTCCAAATCGGTTAATTAATGACGGAGTTATGAGGTAACAAACATAAAAAAAAAAAAAAAAAAAAAAAACATTCGAATTGAGAACCTCCTCCTTTTTTTGAAGTCGGTTAAAAAAGTAATGAACAGTGAATACATTTTTCACCTGAATGAATTTACTGGTAACCCTGGAGGTAACAGTTCGAGATTTTAATTTTACTTTGAAAAATTACTAATAAATATTTGAAAATCAAAAATATTTACCATAATACAAACCATACTACCCGGATTTCATGCCTTCAACAGTTTATAATATTTATTTTGAAAATGCAGGCCGGATGATGAAATATTTATAGAAATAAATTTTACAACTGTCATGTCAGAATAATCATACCAAAATCAGCTGATTTGCAAGACAAAATAAAAGGCACGGATGTTGACATGTTGTTGTTGTTGTGCAGTTCAGTGGAGTGCTGATCTTCTAGGTTCTAAGGGCGTACGCCCTTCAACGGATCAAACAATCCACGCCGTCTGTTCCTGAAAGCGCTCTCAAACAACCTTGCACGCAAATATTTTATTTTTACACCAGTGTTTTCTTTTTATTTTTATATTAATTATTGTAGTTTTCTTTTTCTAGATTCATGTGTATGATATAATATTATGTCACAGTCTTCAGATGGCTCAGTTACCGATGTCGGTTGCCAATGCAGCGATACCACACTCGTTCGTTGTCCGCATTGTTCCCCGACACGTTTTTTCAAGGGCGAGAGAGGGTTAAATATTCACATTGGCAAATCCCACAAAAACCTTCAGCTTCCAATCCCCTCAACTTCACATCAACTAGCAAGTATCACAATCCCAGATAATACCAACCAAATTTCAAATTCATCTCAACCAATTCCGTTTTGGCAGATCCTTAGCAACCTCAAATGTAGCATTCCGGTGGTTAAACGCATACCCCGAGGAGCACGACTTAGCGTCGCTCAGTGCTTAAGTGATACAATAAGAAAAGTTATAGATGAAAACTCACAACGTTCCTGGGAACAACTTTTAACATTTTCCTTTAACGTACTTCATGTGAACTCAACAAGTAAGGGTTCACTAACTAAAAACATTAAAAACAACTGTTTCAGAGCTCCAAATCATCTCCCAATCGCTAAAAAAAATACGAAGCAAACAAGTTTAAAAAGGAAAATTGAAAATAAAGTTAGCGATGGCGATTTAAAAGGCGCAGCTCATTTACTTTTCTCGAACGATGTGGTCGCTCCTGATACCGTCGAGACACTTTCGGCACTAAAAGCAAAGCACCCACCTTCACCAGTAACACTTCACTTCCAACCTCATGATGTTAGCGAAAATTTAGAAATTAACGATAAAGACGTTTTTTCGGCAGTAATGTCTTTTAAAAACGGTTCTGCTGGCGGTCTTGATGGACTTACTCCACAACATTTTAAGGATCTGTTGTGTTGTGCCACGGGTGATGTCGGTAGGACTCTGCTTAAGAATTTGACAGCATTAATTAACATGATGCTCGCAGGGTCGGTAAACCCGGAAATAGCCAGCCTTATTTATGGCGCCAATCTTTGCGCCCTTAAAAAAAAAGACGGAGGTATAAGACCTATTGCCGTCGGCACCACCCTGCGACGTTTAACATCAAAAATATGTTGTAAGAACATCCTCCCTGACCTGTCCAAAACATTCCAACCAATTCAATTAGGCTTTGGGACCAGAGGAGGATGTGAGGCTGCTGTCCATGGTCTCCGATCCAATATTTTAAATAATGGAAGTGAAGTGGTGGTAAAGGTCGATGTGCAGAATGCTTTTAACTCTGTTGACAGAACAGCGTTACTAAAAGAAATAAAAAATCACACTCCCAAAATTTATAACTATTTACTTCAATGCTATAGCAGACCTTCCACTTTAGTTTACAATAATAATCTTTTGTATTCATCAGTTGGCTGTCAACAGGGCGATCCCCTCGGACCAGCTATATTCAGTCTCGCTATTCATCCCATTATATCATCGCTTAAATCAAAATTCAACATCTGGTACTTAGATGACGGCACCTTAGGAGGTGATGTCTCTTCAGTACTACAGGACGTAAGTTCACTCATTCAAAATTTTAAAACCATTGGTCTAAATCTTAACTTTTCGAAATGTGAATTATTTATTTCAGATTTGGTCCCCGAAATTAAGAAAGTTTCCATCATTAATGATTTTAATACATTATGTCCAAACATAAAAGTCCTGAACAAAGAGACCCTTCACCTCCTAGGAGCACCAATTTTAGATGAGTCCTTTGCCCCTTTCATCAATCATGAAACGTCAAAATTTAACAACATTAGAGATCGACTTTTAGAAATAAATTCTCATATGGCCTTCACTATTATTCGGTTTTGTTTATTTGTTCCAAAATTCACATATGTCATAAGATGTTGTCCTCTGTGGAAACATAACATCCTTATGATGGACATTGATAACTTGATAAAAAAAACTCTGATCAAAATTCTAAATTGTCCATTAAATGACAGATCCTGGTGCCAGGCATCACTACCCATACGTTTCGGCGGCCTTGGCATCAGAAAAATTTCTAGTGTTTCTCTTCCGGCATTTTTGTCCTCTACTCATGGTATCTCAGATCTTTTTAGTAAAATTATATCTCAATCTCTAAAAAATGCTGAGATTCCCTACATGGTAGAGGCCAAAAATGTCTGGATGACAGCCTGTCCGGGGGAAAGCATTCCCATCTATCCGAAAATCCAAAATTTTGGGACGAGCCGCTCTGTAAGTTAGTACAACGAGATTTAATCAACTCTAGTAGTAACCTTTCAGAGCGAGCTCGTCTCCTCGCAGTCTCAGAGCGTGAATCAGGGTATTGGTTACAAACCTTACCATCTACCAACATCGGTACCTTGCTAGATAATACGTCATTTTCCTTATCAATTTCATTACGTCTGGGTGCATACACAAATGAGTCACATCGCTGTCTATGCGGTACCGCCGTCGATAGGCTGGGCCACCATGGTCTGTCATGCCGCCGCAGTGCCGGCCGATTTTCACGACATGCGGCAATCAACGACGTCATCCGTCGGGCTTTCGCTACTGTTCACGTGCCGGCCATATTAGAGCCGAACGGTATAGCACGTGACGATGGTAAGAGGCCCGACGGAATGACGTTGTTACCCTGGTGTCGTGGAAAACCGCTAGTGTGGGACGCCACATGCGTCGATACTGTAGCACATTCCCACCTAGAGTCGACATCCAGGGTGGCGGGCGCAGCTGCGACTGCCGCGGAGAGCTTAAAGCGGCGCAAGTATGCGGCCATCGGTGACGGCTACATATTTGCGCCGTTTGGAGTAGAAACTCTCGGACCGTGGGGCCCAGAGGCTCATAAATTATTCAAAGAACTTTCGACGCGCCTAATAGAAACATCCGGAGACCAAAGGGCTGGCTCGTACCTCGGTCAGAGGATAAGTCTCGCTATCCAACGAGGTAACGTAGCCAGTCTTTTGGGCACCCTACCCATAGACAGCGACCTAAATTCCGTGTTTTATTTATAATTTCTATGTGTAAATATTTTTATTTTTTATTTTTATTATTAGGCACTTTTCCATTATTTTTTTTTGTTAGTTAATTAGCTTAGTTGTACATAATTATGTTACTTATCTATAATATTATATAAAGATTTTTTCACCTTTTTTTTTTTTTTTTTACTCTTTATAGGCCTTGTGTAGGACCGCAATCGGTAAGTGATGATGCGGCCGAAGGTGGTAAGCACACAAAGCCTAGAAGGAACTGGCTCTCAAGTGCAGCTGTCGGAACACACCGATAGGTGCTTGGCGACAGATTTTCAACTTGAGGGTGGTAGCCAGCCAGGCGGGTACTACAAAGTATCCTACCACCGTGCTATGGTTTCCTCACGATGTTTTCCTTCACCGAAAGCTCAAGCTCATTGTAGGATTCGAACCCGGGACCTTCGTCTCGGTATCCGACGTCACTACCACTGAGCTATCATCGCCTTAATCCCATGTGACGGTAGCGAAACGGCCAAGCCACATATTTTGACTACGGTGTGTAGAGTTTGTGAAGTTAGGGCTTGTAGAGTAAGTGCATAAGCTTGGCTCTACATGAGATCTGATAACTTTTTGACAGTACGAGCCATATGTCTTGGCGGCAACATTTTACATAAAAATGTTTTTGGTGGGATTAACTATGTTCCGGAATAGACAGACAATTTTTTTTTAAAACTCAATCCGATTTTATTAAAAACTAGCGACCCGCCCCGGCTTCGCACGGGTGCAATGTCGTAATGAGGTGTCGATAGATTTTCGCGCCGTACTCTACCCTGCCCTGCCCTGCCTTACCCTACCCTGCCCTGCCCTGCCCTGCCCTGCCCTGCCCTGCCCTGCCCTGCCCTGCCCTGCCCTGCCCTGCCCTGCCCTGCCCTGCCCTGCCCTGCCCTGCCCTGCCCTGCCCTGCCCTGCCCTGCCCTGCCCTGCCCTACCCTGCCCTGCCCTGCCCTGCCCTGCCCTACCCTACCCTACCCTACCCTACTCTACCCTACCCTACGGGTATGAAAAAAAGTTTACGTCCTATTCTCAGACCTACAGAATATACACACAAAATCTCATAAGAATCGGTCAAGCCGTCTCGTAGGAGTTTTTTTACAAACACTGTACTAATACTTAAATTTTTAAACTCGTGATATCTTTCGAATGGAATGTCCGAATTGAATAATTCAAAAAGTTATACAAAGGTATTGAAGCATTCTTGAATATGAAGTAATTTATTTTGATAAGGATTCATACCAAGATACAAAAAAAGAGCTTTTTCTAGCGGCGGCATTTCAATTAAATTTTTAAAATAAAAAAACACTTATTGTGGAATAACTATAATAGTTAGACATATACTATCGCGACACTTTATGTAAATAATGATGAGTTCTACAAAGTTGTAGTATATTATTTTATTCTATCATCAATAGTTTTCGCAGCGCACGCGATGAAATGAATATTTTAGGTAATTTTTTTACACCTTTGGTTACATTATTCGAGTTTTAGTAAGGATCCCTAATTTTTTTGAAAATATAATATAGCCTATGTCACCCGGGGATAGTGTAGCTTCCCAACAGTGAAAGAATTTTTCAAATCGGTTCAGTAGCTTCGGAGCCTATTCAATGCAAACAAACAAACAAACAAACAAACAATCAAATCTTTCCTCTTTATATATTAGTTTAGATAAAGTTGAACTCACATAAAAGCTTGGTGCAATGCGTAGATAGAGAATTGTAGGTAGATAGGCTGTCATTGTATAGCGAAGAAGATAGCGATAGTTGGACATAATTACATATAATATTTGGAATTTTATCATATTTAGAAGGAATTATCTATACAACTTGCATGATATTGCCAGAAAATAAACTTGAGTATAGTAATCCTTTGATTTATTTACTGTATCAGTTAAAAAAACTACTGACCGATGAAAGGTTATGTTTGGTAAATTTCGTTCACTACGGCTTTTACAGCCAATTACACAACAATTCACCATCACTACACACCAAACAATATATCTTTGATAATATATACAAAGCAGCGTCCCCATATTTTTTTCAGTCAAAGCGGTATTTTGTAACTGCTTGAGTAACAAAAAGCGGGATTCTATCGCCGAAAGCGGAAAATACTTAAAAAAAACCCGGTCAATTGCGAGTCGGACTCATGCACCGAGGGTTCCGTAGAAACTTGTAGGTACCTATGTTAATAGTTCAATAATCACGGGAATCGATTCTCGGAGATTTTTCCCCTTTTTTTTGATTATCTTCTATATATATAAAATTCAAAGTCCTGACTGACTGACTGACTGATTGACTCATATATCAACGCACAGCCTAAACCACTGGTCCTAGAGACATGAAATTTAGAGGGTATATTCTTTGTGAAGAGTAGGTATCCACTAAGAAAGGGTTTTTAGAAATTCTACCCCTAAGGGGATGAAATAGGGGATGAAAGTTTGTATTAAAGTCCGTCAGGTTCGAAGTTAGGATCTTCAAATTTTGTGTTAAGGCTGAAGATTGAAAATTAATGTATACATGTCTCAGCGTTTTTAATAATTCCACCCTCGAAGCGGGATGAAGTTGTTTTGTTTTTTTTATTGTTGTAGAAAAATATGTCATTTGATTCCTGTAGGCCACGCGGGCGAAGCCGCGAGCAGAAGCTAGTGTTTTAATATCATGGCAACTGCAAAACGCTTTTCAGATTTCTTCCTTTACTTGTGCTACATGGAATTGTTTCTTGCCAAATTGTATGATCCTAGATCAACGGGAAGTATTATATATATATATAGGATTTCATGATATATTATATATATATAGGTTTTGATTCCCTTGCGAGCGTCAAAATATGCGGCATATACGGCCGTATCTTTTGATTACGTTGACTTAGAAGTTTGTTTTTTGTATATCACAGTGTTGAAAACTACTTTGTTTCGATTTTTTTTATGTTATTGTCTATTATATATTTATTGTATTTAAAACTAAAGAAAATAAATGAGTGCTTTGTCATTTCGCTTCGTCGCCTATTTTTTCCACTGCAAAATTAAAATTATTGAAATCCTCTACACACAGTGACATTTAGCGCACATTGGGGCGGTAATTCTTAAACACCACAGTGGTGTTTAAGACGCGTCACGGGTTGTGCAATTTCTGTGCAGTGTTCCCACTTCTACGTCCAGCGATGATTTCACCGTCAAGTAATCCTCGAAAAGCAGGACTGAAGTCCTGTCACGTGCGGGACATTCAATTTTGGGCTAAAAATCGGGACGTCTGGCAACGCTGATACAGTCACACATATACGGAGTACTGTTGTCATCTGTGGACGGGGGCACCTGGATACCAGCTTGGGCCTTTAGACTCGGTTCAGCGACGTGCCGTTAGAATTGTCGACGACCCCGATCTCACAAACGGTTTAGAGCCCCTCAGTCTGAGGAGAGACTGCCTCCTTATGTGTGTTCTACTGCTTGTACAACGGGGAGTGTTCCAAGGAATTGTTCGACTTAATGCCCACGGCTACCTTCCACGATCGCAACTCTTGCCATCGACGGGGAGACCATCCTCACACATTAAAACCAGAATTGTTTCGAACTGTGCGCTCAGACTGTGGCATGAGCTCCCCGCCGTGGTTTTCCCAATGGAGTACAGCATTGGGGTTCTTCAAGAAGGGTGTGAAGAGGTTTCTTCAGGGTCGGCAACGCGCGAGTGATACCCCTGGTGTTGCAAGCGTCCATAGGCTACGGTAACCGCTTACCATCAGGCGGGCCGTATGCTTGTTTGCCAAATTAGAGGTATAAAACAAAAAAAAAACATACAGTTAGGCTTTCAAAGTTTCACTGCTCTCTTAATACCAACAAATATCATATATACACAAACTTTTTTGGCCTCAAAGACACTGAGGTCAAACAATAAAAACCTATACTCGAGGTAGGGACAAAAAATACGCTTATGCCGCTCACACATACACGTTTTGACATATGCATGCGTATCTCGGCATGTCTACCTGTAATTCTCCGTCTACGGTGCAATGCATTTAAAATTGGAATGTCAAATATCAAAGAATATTTAAATCAAAAGCACTAAGGAGTATTGATATCAACTTCGATACAAATCACCCCTAAAATAATTTTCGAGAGATGAGTTTGAATAAAATATGAAACACGTCTTCCATCAATTCTGTTAAAGAATGTTTATACAAAATTTGAAGTAGATCGGACCAAGGAATCACGCTGTCCCATAAAAACTTTGCCCCCGTTTTTCACCCCCTTAGGGGTAGAATTTCGGAAAATCCTTTCTTATCGGATGCCTACGTCATACAGAGAACACACCCTCCAAGTTTCAGGTCTCTACGATCAGCGGTTTAGGCTGTGCGTTGATTGTCAGTCAGTCATTCAGGACAAAGCATTTTATATGTATAGATATAATGCATAACACTAGTGGCACCTGTTGTAGATAATAAAAACCATAATAAAGAATCTCACCTCCAGGACGCTCTCATATTGCGCCAGATTATTGAACATCTCGTTCTCATTATTGACGAAGAATGAGGCAGGTGCAAGCCCTTGGAACGATATGAACTTCTCATTGTATTCCGGTCTCAAAGTGTTGAGAACGAGGAAAGTGGTGCCACCTTGAGAGTGCCCGATGTAATGGAGCTTGTCCTGTCCAGTTTCTTCAAGAATGAAGTTAATAGTCGCAGACAAGTCATTATTGCCGATTTCATCCCAGCTGAATTTCCAGAAGTTTTTGTTGAGGATGCTGTCAGGGTTGAGACTGACGTGGCGACGGGAGTAGTAGTTCCCGCGGGCGTTACCCATCCAGACGTCGTAGCCGGCTTCAGCAAGGAGGTAACCTGAAATATGAAGAGTGATTTGAGCCTAGCTGCAGGTAGAGAAAATATGAGGTAATTTGTAGTGTCTCGCCCTATGAGTATCGCTGTTCTGTGTAACTTCTCATCTAAGTGATAATTAAAAATACAGTTGTTTCAACGATATCCCGTCTTTTTCTCTTCGAGCTATAAACGAATTAATTTTAAAAAAAGACGACCACTGAAGGAGCGTATTTTAAGAGGCGATGATAGGTCAGTGGTACTGACTTCGACGTCGAATGCCAAGACGAAGGTCCCGGTTTCGAATTCTACACTGAACTTGAGCTTTCGGTGAAGGAAAAACATCGTGAGAAAGCCATAGCACGGTGGTAGTTAATAGTACCCGCCTGGCTGGCATTCTTCAAGCTTTGTGTGCTTACCACCTTCGGACAGATCATCACTGGCCATGGTGAGATTGTGTAAATAAGTGAAGTATGTACCTACAGTAAACAATACTATCGCACTTTTTAGAATGGAACCTTGTAAGACACCCATCGCTACGAAAGACCTTTGGTAAATTTTAAGATAAAATATCGGCGAAAATCCATTCAAACGCTGCCGCGAAGCAATATCTTTATCAGGTCAGATTAAATCAATTTAAATGGAATAATAATAATAGTAAAGCTAATAATTCATTCTCGAATAGGCTAGATGACTAATACATTCTATTTACCTAGTCCGTCTTTCAATTATCAAAAAATATTAGACACGTATTAAACAAGAAAATACTAAGATTTCGTATTGAAGTTCCGCGTGAGCCCCACTCTCGAATTAAGACTCGCTTTATCTTTGGCATTTTTTTATGATTTTGTAAAGTAAAATAAACGTGTCCAATATTTTTTTTGATAATCTAACTGACGGACTAATTAGTTTTTTTTTTTTACCTAGGTATCATCCCTATTGTTCTGAATCTTGGAAAAACTGACCCAGATTTTACATCTAGAGTAAAATATAGTTTAATATTTTATTTTAGACTAGCTTTTTGCCCGCGGCTTCGCTCGCGTAGACTATAAGATCTTTACATTCGTGTTATCAACGATATATTGTTCGTGAAGATTGTTGTTGTTGTTGTCAAAATACTCGTATATTCTTGTGGACTTCGGTGGACGGTACCGACCGTATGAGGGTATTTAGGGGATTTTAACTTGAGGGTGGTAGCCAGCCAGATGAGTACAAAGTACCCCCGTGTTATGACATTCGTTCACTAATAGGTGTTACATTTTCCCCGAGTATTAAAGGCTACTTTTTTATCCTGGAAAAGTGGATTTATATAGGCTAGGCTATAGGGTTCCCCAAAATTTTCCTTGTAAGAGAATCGGGTACCTATTTCGCTGCAAGCTTTCTTTTTCAAGAGAGGTAGGGCATATCGGGTTCTCTCGTTCAAAATTTGGAGCAGTCCAAGTGACGGAGTACCTGTACCTTACAGAAGATTGCAGCTAAATAACTTAATGTTGTGTTCAAGCGCGTCAGTGAGTTTACCAAAGCTCGTTGGGGAGGAGGAAAGGTTGGTAA